>JARHVA010000283.1:5227500-5872500 GCA_037957365.1 Torreya grandis | reverse complement strand
AAAAGATTCACTACATCAACTAATCAATGGGTCTATTAAAAAATCTCATGTAAGACGACCTTCAAATGACCCTCTTTATAATAGGTTGGTAACATTAAGATTCATATTTATGTTGATGAAATCATTGTATGATTATAATTAAAGTGTTATAAAATGTAGGTGATGGCATTTGGTTTGGGCCCTCATGGCCTTAGTCCCAGTTCAAATTTTTACACATAATTTTTGCTAATAAACATATTTTACCATTTTTTAATATAATAATCATAAGGTAAGGTAAAGATTTTTAGTAGGGGGAATAATAATGAATGTGATTTACACCATTTTACATTTATCATCCTCTAGCCTCTTTCCTGAAAAAACTTTTGGTGAGTATAGTGCCTAATAAATCACCTTATCCCACAATTATTATCATGTGAAATTAATCCAATCAATTAACCAGAGATGTAAGTTGATTCATTAAAACATATTTGAACAATGAAATATACATATTTTACCAATCTTCATGATAACCATGTTATACAAATGCTATAATAATTATGGCAATAATTCAAAATTTTCACTAAGACATAAGAATTTCTCAAACACGTAATGACCAGAAACATAATTTAGTGATTACTCAATATTTCCACAAAAATTATAGGATAATATAATACCAAATTATTAATCAACAATTCTAATTCACTCAACTTCCTCTCAAATTTTATAAACTTAAATGCCATACAAAATTTGAAGAGAACCTTAAATTTTATCTAAATTTTATTAAATAAATTATAATTAATAAATAGAGAGAAAAATTGTCGATGAGATGTTGGTGAGTTAGTAAAGTGGCTTGGATGTTTCTATCCCCACCCAGGCTCAAATATTGCTAGACATGTGAGGTCGATTATGGTTGTATGTGGTGTATTCATGAGGCTAGTTCTGGCCATATATGGTATATTTGAGGCATGTTGGCTATTGATATAGTAATATTCTAATGTTATTTAGTTTGTTATCCATATATATATTTGTGTATGTGTGTGTCTATATATATATATATATATATATATATATATATATATATATATGTATGTATGTGCGTGTGTGTGTGTGTGTTTGTGTGTGTGTGTGTGTAGAGAGAGAGAGAGAGAGAGAGAGAGAGAGAGAGAGAGAGAGAGAGAGAGAGAGAGAGAGATCTTCTAGTACAACATTATAAAATCAAACACAAAGGGAAATTTTTATAAAAGGAGTCAAAACTTACCTTTTGTTGTTTTATTGAGGATACTAGTTGAGAGGTGTAATGATAAGATACAACTTGTACTTCACAATTTCATCCACACGTTTCTCCTCCATATAAAACACAAAAACTATGTGTATTAATACATTCTAGTAGGCTCTATTCCGTTACGATCTTTATTAAAAAAACCATAAAAAAATAGCGTCAACACAATATTCCTTTTCACCATCATGGTTAAATATATTGGAGTAATTGCTATCATTCTTGAAATTCAAACAAGGTTCTTTTTAATTCTGGAAAAAGTTTTCAATGTCTTTTTTGGCTTCTATGAACATTTTATAGCAATTCTTGTGTTGGTTATAGGTGTTTTCACTTATAATAAGTACACATCTCTTAAAATAAATGTCATATTTGTGGCATATTTTGAGTATAAATTTTTAGACAAGCTTAATTATTTTTCTATTTTGTTGGCATTCTTTTTCGATTCTAATTTTAGCATTTCTTCTTCTTGTTCTTCCATTCTCATGTCATTCAATTCCATATTTTCTTTTACATGTGAATTCTAATTATTTATGTAAATCTAGTTCAACAATATAAATGTTAGTATAATTCATAATATATGAAATAAATATTAAAGATAATCTATATATTCGTTATAATCCTTTAAAAGTTTTTAACAATCTATCCAAAATTTCACCTTATATCTATATAGTCTACCCAAAAAAATTGATCATATTATATAATTAAAAATAATAAATACGATCATAGGACCATCAAATTTAGTTTTGATAACAATCACATATTGTTGTTTTATCATATACATTACATTCTATATGTAACAATTTTCCTATGCACGTCAAACACTTGCAAACAATCTTATTAAATTTTTTCTAAAAAAAAATGATACCAATATATAAGTGATTAAAAACTATATAAATATTCAAGAACACGACCTTAGATTACTTATTCTAAAATATATTATTACACATTACTATAAAATGTATACATCAATAGTTTATTTTTTATTCAACTTTATGACTACATTAAAAAAAACTCGTTAAAATCTAATTTCCTCAATATTTTAATTGTAAAACTGAAACCACATAAAAGGCTGTAGAATTCCACAGCATTGGGAATAAACGTCACATTGAGTGATACATTATTATTCCCAAATCTTAAACTATATTAATAAAACTAACTTCACAAAAAGAGCCAAAAAGTCAAAAAAACTCTTTCAGCCTTCGTCAAATATTTTGGTCTAAAAATAAAAGCCCAAAAAAATAATTATGTATTTAATCCTTTACATATAAAATTCAATAACTGAATACCATATCGTCAAAGCCACTACTATAAAGTTCTGATGTGAGTAAAAGCGTAATTCCCATTTTGAGAACAATCTGAAGCGTAATTTCGATTTCCCTATCGTTCAATTCCATATTTTCTTTATGTAAATCACATTCAATAAACCAAATAGTTATTGAGTGTAAAACCTCCTGTAAGTAAAACATTAATGAATAAATAAATACATGAATAAATGAAAGAAAAAAATTAAATAATTAAATAAGAAACAAAAGATATTGAAATGAATAAATGATAATAAATTTAATTAAAAAAAAATCAAGAAAACACAAAATAAAATAAATAAATTTGAAAATAAAAATATGATCATGGAGAGGGAAATTTTTGGGTGGATAGCTTCAAAAAGTATGGAAGATCATAGAAATGTATATTTATTTTTTTAATTTTTCTTTCTTGATAATAGATTGATTAGACAATGACATTTGATGAAGGGAGAATCAGGGGTGTAAGATTACGATAAATGTTTTATGTTATGGGTGAAACAAAATATTGGTTAAATGAGAAAGTAATGATGTGCACTACAAAAGAAATGAAGTGGGATAGGTGGAAGAAGAAGAAAGGTGTGTAGGGAGGATATAGAGTGATTGGATCTCAACATTTAAGCATATGGTGAAGCAATCTAAAAGTGAGCATGAAGAGGATTGTGAAGAATCTTAGGAACACAAAAATAGAGAACACGAACTTGATGATAATGATATAGGGAAGAATATATATACAAAAAATATTAAAAAATATAAGAAAAAAATAATATAGATAATAAATAAAATTAAAATAAACCATTAACAAGGATCCATTATGAAAAATATAAATGAAAATGAATAATCAAGAATATTGGAATGGTTAAATTTAAGCAGATGAAAATAATTGGAGTTTTATTATTAGTTTAAAAATATCTTCAATGAGCATTGAAGATAATGTGAGTTCACAAAAATACAACACATAGAAGAATTGGTTTATAATTAGGAATTGTAAAAATTTATAATTACAATAAATAATATATATATATATATATTTTTTTAAATTTTTTAGTAAGGGATATGTATAAGGGATTTGGGATTCTCTCTTTCTCAAACAATCTTTAATTTGATTTGGCTTGGAACTCTTCCTTTCTATATAGTAGTTGTAATATATATGACATTTATATAAAGTAAAACAATCAATGTTTTGGAATGCATGTTTTTATTTTTAAACTGTCATATTATCAAGGCCCTAAAAAATAGGCCATAAAATAAAAAATAAAATTAAAAATGATTAAAAATAATTTAATAACATAAAAATCTTAAATTATGTTCCAAAAGTATTGAAAATACTAACTTACATTATTTAAAAATAATATTTAGATAATGCATGTAATAGAGGTATTTATGATTTTCTCCTTATAAATTACATTTCTATTCAAATAAGACAATAATAACGTTCATATCAAATTAAAAAATTAAAGAAGGGCGAACATGGCTACCTAATATGAGAAGGTTCTAAAGGGTAATAAAAAATAAAAAAGAAAAAAGAAAGAAACTAAATCAAAGTTCATTTTAAACCAAATCCATTAATATTTTTTCAATTATCCTATTTTAATTATAAAATATTAATAAATAATTTTGAAAGACTAGTTTTTAAGATATTAATATTTTATTGTTACAATTTATATTCATATTTTCTATAATAAAAATAAAAATATTTTATTATTATAATTTAAATATAAAATATATTGATTTGTATAAACACTACAAAATTTAATATTTTAAATATTTGATTATCAATTCATAATTTTATCACCAAATATAATTATTATTTTTATTTATTTAATAAATTATGTAATTATTATTAAAATATAACTACTATAAAAAAATAGTCATTTAACTAATAAAATATTTAGTTGAAAGATTACTAACATTCTTTATTATTACTATATTTTAATAAATAATTTAATTTTAGATATTTAAAATCATCACATTTTATTAGAAAATAAATTCTACTTTAAAAAAAAAAAAACTTAATATTATTTGAAAACAAATATACTCTAAAACTATTTAGAAAATATAAACATAATAATAAAAATAAATTATAAAATAACAAAAATAATTATAGTTTTTTTTTTTTAAATTTTAAAATTAATAAAAAGCATACAAAACTTCAATTAATAAATCATAAGTTTTAAACATAAATCATATAATAGAGAAAGAGTCACTATTTCTCAATACGTATAATGCCGAGTACATATGAGTGAGAAAGCGTCGCTTAAATATTCACTAAATACCAAGGTGCTCATTACTCCTATAGAGTAGATAGAATTTTAAAATTTTGTAGATAAAAAAATAAATTTATTCAACAAACTATGTTTAATAAACAATGTACAATTACATAGTATCATAGATAAATCAATAAAGGGTAACATCTCAAAGTCTTTTTCTAATAAATATATTGACAATAATGTAGCCTTGACAAATATTTGCATCTTATAAATTTTGATTTTTTTGATTGTTTATTTTTAAATAATTTATCAAGAAAATGTTATTAAAAAAAAAATCATAAAATTTAAATTTATAAGATACAAATACTTTTTTTATGATTAATTTTTAAATAATACTTCCCTAACAAATTTAAAATCTTTAAAAATATTGAAATAAACTCAATTTTAATTACTAAAATTTCAAACTATAATCTATTTTTTATTTAAATACACATTTAAAAAAAATATAAATATCAAATAAATTACAATCTAATAATAAAAATGATAATAAGATTCTGACCATTCACTAAAATACAAATCTAAAAAAATACCAAAAAGGATCAGGAGAGGGTCGTGCATACCCCTTATTTCAAAAAAAAAAACATTAAAATGTATAGACAGACTGCTTATTTAGTTACTGGATCTTCTCCGCACATCTTTTGACAAACTCCGCATTATCAACGATAACGACGTATAAATAAACGAAAATGGATTTCTTCACAATATTTTAATAAGTAGATATAACGGGCCCGTTTCTTATCAGTCAAGACAGCAGGTAAGTATGGCTCTTCTGAAAGCACTGACTCTCTCTATCCCGGCAGCAGCCGTAGCAGCAGCAGTCTCATTTTCCTCGTCCTCCTCTTCCTCTTCTTGCCCTTCTTCACATAGGTGTCGGCTTACGTGGAGCGCCAGCAAAGATTTCAGAAGATATCATTTCCTGGGGTCCTACGGAGTATTGCAGACTGCATTCTGTGCCAGCTCGGCAACCTCAAAAGCACAAGCAGCCCATCTAGAAACATCCATGGAAAATTCTCAGGCAATTTTCCAAAATCCTTTTGAGCTCATAGCAAAATTAGTTTCGTATTTGGAATTTAGGGTTTATGCCCGTATAATATCCTTTTAAATAAAACGGAAAATGATCTACAAAATGTAAATTAAAGATAAAATATTGAAATTTAAATAATGGATAGCTGCACCAGGGTATGTTCCTGTCAATTGGCCTTTTTTTCACATTTTTTCTGAAAATTCGATTTTTTGTTTTGAAGAACTATTCTCCTATTTACTAAGTTGTAATTTTCACTAAAACATACATCTATTAATAGTAAATTCTATATTTCCATTTATTAATTATAAATTCTATGTTTCTTTTTTGTTTGTTGAGAATTCACTTACAATACATATATTTCTTATTTTTTTGAACGGAAAAGAATCCCTACCACGACACTTCTAAATTTTTTTTAATCGTTAGTTTTTTTCTGAGCTGCACACTCGATACGTGAATCCTGCTGAAAACAAATAAGAGGTCAGAAATGACGTTCCTCTGTATAAAAACACATTTTGCCCTCAATTTATATATAAGGGGGATTAAACACTAATTGCAGCATGACACAATCCTAATCAAATTTAAATCTAACATAATATTGTGCCTTTTAGATTAATGCAAAGACTACGGGCATAAAATAGGTTTTAACGTACTCCTAATAATGTGTTGTGTTTAGGCGTATAAGAGGCTATGACCCCACTAATTTAATACATAGATCACAGGCCTGAGAGCCAAATAGGCCACATTCTCCTAGTACTATGTTGCGTTCAGGTACACAACAGCATAGAGAATCGAACTTTTGACCACCTTTTGATATTATAGAATGGGTTGTAAATTCTATTGGAGATATTATAAAAACAATATTGTTAATTCTGACAGTATATAAAGAAATTTATAATGGCTGATATTTGGCCTTTTCTTGCTAAAAATGTTTTTTTTTTCTCTTTCGTTAAGTCATTTATTTAGAATATTGTTGATATTGTAGATAATATTAAACGGAGTGGCAGTTTTAGGAATAAGGAAAATTTTAGTGGCTAATATATGTCTAATTTGCATGAACTAGAATTATTTGTCCTTGGAAAATGAAGACTTGCCAAGTTAATTTACCAAATATTTGCATACAACATATCAACTCTCTCTTTCTGTTGGTAAGTTATTATTGTGTGGTATCTTTGGCTTTGATATTTCACAATTGAGGAGTATTTCTGTCATCAAAGTCCTCCAGGGCTTTGCATCTGATTTCCTCTTTCAGAAACGAGGCACCCCACACTTATAGTTGGATGTGGTATTTTATCCAATTTCAATACATAACATGTCTTCTAAGAGTTTGAACCTCTGGAAGTGATTTGCACCATGGGGGCTAGGATGTGAGTGTGGTGGACAATGTCGTGTTTGGCAGCAAGTTGCAGATTGTAGAATGCATGGTAGGTAATGTACAATACATAAAACCAAACACACATTCGAATGCGGAATTCTGATATGTAGAATAATGCAACTTCTATTCACCATGTAGAATATGGAAAAGTATAGATGTGTACAAAATTTAGTAAGACTAGGAATTCAAGTTCTTGTGATCAGAAGGAAAATGCTTCCTTGCTCATTTGTCTAGATTGAATGAATGAATGCAAAGATACAAATGTGTATGAAGGGTATATATAGGAAGCGTGCTAACAAACTCCTAGCTGGTCTATGTATGATATCTCGTCTCTGGTTCCTTACGGGTTTGATGGTTACAATATATACATCATTACAAGAATTGGTTATGCCTAACAATGGTTATAAAAGGGGTGACTCATCTTTTGACTGAGTGGTAGTTGAACTTCTTGCAGGTGCCCAGTTTGACTTATTGCAAGTGCATGGTTGAACTTCTTGCAAGTGCGTGGTTGGACTTCTTGTAGGTGCATTGTTGGAATTCTAGTTGTGTGATGTTGTTGACAGATTTAGATCTAGATCTAGAGAATGCTAGTCAACATGCTACGTGGTATAAGGGATCTGACACGTGGATGTTGAGTGTGCATTCTTACATGGCACCATGAAAACATGCATGACAAACAAGAAGGTGTTGTGACAACTCTGAGAGGTACCGTGAGATGAACCAATTGATATGTGTGTCCTGTAGGTGGATGTGCTGTGTGTGGAGTTCAAATGTGCTTGTGCAATGTCAAATTGCTACAAAGTATGTTTCAAGGCGCTACAAAAGTGCTCAAGGGTACCACCAGTCCGTGTGCATGTGATTCGGTTCTCAGGTGGTCCAAGAAACAACACTCCAGATGAGGATCTAGATGATGTTGTGTGCATGTGCGGAAGCTATATTAAATATGATAAGATTAGAGAAATTAATAGGACTATAATAGTTTATTTATTTGTGTTTTGTACATGACATACTCTTGAGAAAGATGTACGATTGTCTACTTTGTTACAATTTGTGTAACTAAAGTTACAGATATGTATAAATAGATTACATGCCATGAAGGTTGAGATGTTGTTATGGAAGTTGAACCATTTATCCTTCCACGTGTGACTCTTCATCTTCCAACGGTTACATCTCTGACCTCTAGATGTGTAGTGTGCTGGCACGTGTTCTGTTGTGTATCGGCTCTGGGAGTGTAAAAGGGTTACGCACAAATTTGGGAATCATGCGCAGGTTTGGATGGTTGCATTATGCAGAATGATGTGTTGCATAGAACATTGGTAATGGAAGTCGAGACTAAATATCTACATTTTGGCATAGGGTTGCTGCCTCTCAACCCCGCACCGACTAAGCCTTTGAAGCTCACGCACTTTGCGCCTTTCACGTGGGGTGGGCATGGTTGTCCTTGGCTTTCTACGTCATGGATCTAGATATTGCTTTGAATGTGCATGGTGCATGGAGCTGCTTGGTGGTGTAAAGTTGTGCGGTACTGTGCGACATGTTTCTTGGTTCTACACGTGGTGTGCATAATGTAAGAGGTTGCACACAGAATTGCAGGTGACCAAGGCACTCAAGGTTGATGCATGTGTTTGCACAGGTTCCTTCATCCTTCCTTGAGAAGCAATCATCTTGATTGCATAAGTCTTGGCTACAAGTGTGGTGTAGTCTTCTTGGGAGTTCGCACAACATGGGTTGAGTGTGGAATCACTTTAGGAATCCGGTACCTCTTGTTGTCAACTGAGATGAATATGCTCCGTGGATTGGTTATGTACATACCATGGCATTTGTGCATGTATGCATGCCCAAGGAGGATATTGCAGGTGTCAATTGATGCAACATCACATACTAACTCCTTTTTGAAAGGATAGATAGCATATGTGAAGTGGCATTGGCATGCTACATATATACCTTAGGCACAGATGTATTTGTTCCATCCAAAACTGTAAGGATGTAGATGAGGCATGGTTGGAAGATTCAGTTGCTTGACTGTTGTTTAAAAAATGGGGTTCTTCATGCTACCACCATCGAGCCAAAAATCTAGTGGCTGCCCTTTTACCCACATTTGCGAATGAAGCAGGCATTTTGCTTCAACATCAGGGACTGTCAGTGTGGTTGCGTTGAGATAGGGCGCATCAGGATCTGTGGTCTCTGCAGTTGTGAATGGCATGTCTTCAGGATCCTCTGCTCTTGTGTGTGCAAGCAAGTTATTTTGCGCATGACACTTTGTGTTGGAGTGGATGCTGGTTTTGTGTCATCAAACCATCTATCTGTCTTGGACGATTTGTTTTTGTTTCGAAGCCATTATTGAAGTTGAACCGTCTATCGTTCCACATGCAACTCTTTTATCTTCCGATGGTTACATCTCTGACTTCCAGATGCGTAATGTGTTGGCAAGTGTTATGTCGTGTATTGGCTTTGGGAGTGTCAAAAGGTTGCATGCAAATTAGGACATTGCACACAAGTTTGGATGGTTTGCTTGGCCGATGTTGCACAAAGGTGGCATGTCTGGCCAGTTCTGCACAAAACGGTTTGTTGCGTGGAGTGTTGGTGACGGAAGTTGAGATTGAATACCCTCATTTTGGCACTGGGTTCTACCCCTTAACCTTGCTCTGGCTAAGCCTTTGCAATGCATGTGCTCCATGCCTTTCGGTGGGGTGTGCGTGGTTGTCCTTGGCTCTTTGCGGCTTATATCCAGGGGCTACACAGAATGTGCATGATATGTGGAGTTGCTTGGTGGTAAAGTTGCGCATGTATGTGCAGCATGTTCCTTGGTTCTATGTGTGGTGCGAATGATGCAAGAGGTTGTGCGCAGAATTGCATAGAGTTGTACAAGTAACCAAGGTCCTCAAGGTTGATGTGTCGCTGTGCGCGGATTAGCATGAGAGACTCAAAGTCTTTATGAGGAGTATGTAGACCTGCACGGAAGTTGTGCACGAATTGAGATGTGCTATGAAAGGCCAAGTGGCTTGCCACTTTATCTCATTCCATTGGACATTAAACACATAAAGTATAAAGTAAATTATCGTAAGTTGAAAAATGCTTCTAAAAATCTGAGCTTCCTTAAAAAATTCTGTAAGTATGAATGTTTTATGAGTTCTTTTGACAAGGGATGACGACCTCAAGGATAAAGCCAAATGAATGCCATGTTGAACTAGGTAGTGTTTGGTATTTTTTATCCATCTATGTAAAAAAAGTTATTTTTTAAATATGAAAACGAAATAGAATTTTCAAAGCTTTGGGTTTTGGAAAAGTTTGGAAAAGTTGGGAAAAAGGTTCAAAACATGCAAGATTATAAGATAATATAAGACGAATTTTAATATTTTTTCGGCCAAAATGATCTGTAGGATCTATCATAGGGTGTTTACTTGTTTAGAAATGGTTTAATGAGTGTTTAATTGTAAAATTAAATTCCCAAGTTTTGTTTGAGTGTCTTGATTTAAAGTTTCATGTATTATGTCATGACTGCAAATTTCTGTGTAATTGTACCAAATAATAAATATCATTGAGGGTAACCAAAGAATCATTTCTATGTTCTTTGATGTATTTGCTTTCTGCGTCTCCTTGCCAAAGAAATTTTGAATTGATTTGTATCTCATAATGGGTTTCCATAGACCATTTAACATCTCTGTTCTACATTTGTCTATTTCATTAATTTAATTATATTTATTGTAATTTAACTATATTCATTCTTGTTTTGACAAATTTTTAATGTTTTTAGCTTTTTAAAAGTTATTCCCTATAGAGACTTACCTTGTAGCAATAGCATATGCCCGGGCAAGCCCAAGTAAAAGCTTTAACTAACTCTATATTTTTTTTGATTGAAAGCATGCAATATATTTCTTCAAAACAAAAACCATAAACATGCCCGATCAAAAAGGCGGGTGGTATGACATCACACCTCGAGCAAAAAGCATAATAAATACAAACTAGGACTAACTTCAAGATCAAAACAAAGTATCATGTCCCAAGGCCAACCAAAAAGAGAATTACAAGATTATTGGTACGTGCCTCCAAAGTTATCGAATGCTATAAAAAGCAAGAACATAGACTGGAATACTAGTCCACAAGCGCAATAGCCTCTTCGAGGGAGGAGGCGCGGCAACGGACTAGCAAGCTTATCTCCCCAATTGCCACCATGGGGGTTTGCAGGGTTAGGTATGGGATCCTAGCCATCATGCTTTGCATTTTCTTCATTTTCTTCCATTGTCTACGACGAGGAGGTGAAATAGCCAAAGATATAAGAGGCATTTCCCCTAGCTGTCCCATCCTGTAGGCCCAAATCTAGAAGGTCCATAATCAACCCATTGTAGGCCATCCTACATGCCCTTCAGAGGACAAAAGCCTTCGACGAGGTGAAGTGGAAAACGTAGAGCGACTATGCGACCTGTGTCGTCCTCTACCTCTATCCCTCTGCCCGTGGTCCCTCCCTAGAGAATCTTGCCTTGGAGAGTTAGGAGGCACTTTGCTAATAGTACATGGGGCATTTCCCTAATGGCCAATGAGGGTGTGGAGGTGCTCAAGCTCTTCTTTGCTTATACTTGTATTTGCAACATTACATTAAATAGCTTAGCAATTTTGTTAGTAATAGAAAAATCTCTGTCTAAATGCTCTTTGTTAAAACCAACAGTTGCTATCTTTATAAAGTTGACAGAGAATCTCAATGCGAAAATATGCTAGATTTGCTTGAACTTTGCAAGGAGCATAGTAGAATCCCCAAGAAGGATCATGTGCCAAGAGAAATATTCTGGTCTGAAGGGATGAAAGGAGTGGATCCATTTCCAACCCTGTTGAGCTCTCACACAAAACCAAAGGATGTGTTTGAGGGACTTTGTTTGGTTGCAGGCATGGCACTTGGGAGAGGTAATCCCCATGTGCAACAATCTATCTCCAATCGCCAACCCTTGGCAGAGAATGCACCAAGTAAAAGGGCCTTTTTAGTCTCAACCATTATAGACTAGATGGTTTGGAACCTTTTGTTCCAATAGTAAGAGGAACTGTTAAGATTCCACCGTTTGTTGAGCATCTCACAAGGAACGAGGTTGGGGGCATGCTACCAATAACCAAGCTTGGGTTTGTATTGAATCTAAAAGTTAGACACATTCCAATTTTAGTCCTTCCATCATTGGAGGGGGGCTTTGATTCCAAGTTTATGCAAGGCATAGTCAAGCACAACCATTTGGATCTCAACAATGGATTCAAAAACCTAGTTGTTGAGAACGTTCTTGATTTTGGGAGCAAGTCAAAGTGCCCAAGACCTAGTTATTTTATCAAAAATATCACCTATACTACAAATGCCTTTGTGAAATTACCTGGGAGCTTCAACCCTAGGAGTTTCAGGAAGAGGGTTACCATTTTGAGTGATGTCTGGAAACCACCATAAAGAATTGGAGTTAATAGACAACCCAAACCTGAAATTATCCCCTTTCCAAAGAAGCCATATTTTTATAATTTCTTAGACCTTCTAGATGCTCTTAGCTGCAAAAGTGCCAACAATTTTGATAGGAACAAGAGCAATCAGTAATGTGTGGAGTACCAATCCCCTCTAGGCCCCTCTTCCATAAGGACTTCCAGAAGATATACAATCCCTGAGAAGAATTTTCTAAGCTTCTTTGCCTTCAATGGCTCTAGGAATCCACTTGGCACTGAGGGACATCCCTTCTTTGTAAACATCAATAAGCCCCAAACCACCAACATCTTTGGGCCTGCAACACATATTCCAAGCCACCCTATGAAAGCCATTTTTGTCTTTCGAGTTTGCCCAAAGGAAATTTCTGAGCAACTTCTCCACCTTTCTGTATGTTGCTCTAGAGGGAGTCCAACAGAAAGAATAATACACATAGGTTGTTGCTAAAACTTTGGAACAAGTTTGAAACTTTCATGCCAGAAAAAGAGGTTTAGTTATCTGGTAAGAGTTTTTTTCCCACTATCTAGACAACGTAATTCCACAAATCCACTTGATAATCTTGGAAAGCAAAGGGGATTCCCTTAAATTTAAACATTTCTCATTTTTGTTGATAGGAATCAAGCTAACTTGGCTTAGGGCTAAAAGATTGCTTGTAACATTGAGTCTTAGCCCATTGTATATTAGAGCTTGAGGCAAGGCATGGAAATTTGTAGGCATTCCATAGTGTTCTTGACCACAACTTCTTCTTCAAGGATGGTGAGGAAACAGTCGTCGGCAAAATGTTAATTGAGGATCTGGTCTTGAGGGGATTGAGGAAGGGAAATCCCCTTCACGAGGCCTTTGGATGCTTAATCTCCCAACAAGTACCCAAAGCCTTCAACAGTTAAAACATAAAAGGGAAGGGGCTAAAGGACAACCTTGTCTGATAGATCTGAACAAGCCATAGTTCTTAGATTGATGACCATTAAATGGTAAGGTAGGCAAAGGCATCTCTAAAGAGGGTTTGAATAGTGTGCACAAATCTGGGACCAAAACCAAGAGCTTGAAGCATAGCAATAATGAAGGGCCATTCAATCCTATCATAAGTTTTTATAAAATAAATTTTGACAAAGAGAGCTCTCTGTTGGGAAGAGCTAGCCCATTCCATCCCCTCCTAGACAATAATAATATTGTTAAGAATATGCTTGCCTTGAATGAACCTCGTTTGCTCAGGTCTAAAAATTGCCTTGAATGTACCCATCAGTTTATTTTTACTGAATCTCTCAACATTTTGTTGTATGATAACACCCCAGCAAATCACAGAAATGCAAAAACAACACATGCATCACAACACAAGCAAGAAATGTTAGCAAGGTGGAACATCAAATTCAACCCCATGACAGTGTGGCATGAGGACTTGACCCTTAGTTTCTTCTTAATTTGTTAACTATGGTCAACATTTAGAAAAAAATAAAATAAAATTTGATGGGCTGTGTTTGGGTGTGCGACATTTGTGGAGCTTTATCTTGGTACATACAATTAACAACATTGCATAAGTCATCAACGGAGAGTGGTTTATCACAATCCCTTCTTTGGTGTGGTGTGAATCTATAGGGCACCACACTTATAAATTTCTGTAGAGCAGCTTCCCTTTCATCACTAGGGGTTTGGGCTTGAAAAACCTACATGTTGTGTTGGACAAAGGCTTGCAGGATGTCTGGAAGATTGGTAAGATGATCTCTAGCTTCCTTGAGAGCCTTAATATGTATCGCAAAGTGAGTGACTCTAAATTTCAAGGATACTACTTTTTGATTAAGCATACTCTACATATTTTGGAAACTTAAGTTGTGTATCTATGTGTTTCTAGAGTATATGAATGACCTGTAAGTTAGGCTGCTTGGTAATTTGGCTTGTTTGACAAGTGTGGGCATAATCAATAATAGCTACGTGGGATGCCATAATACATTAGTCACAACAAGTGCACATTGTTCAACTAGTTTTAACCGTATTTGCCAGCATGGGGTTTAGAAAATGTGGGTAGGAAGCGTAATTAACGGTTCTTCAAGTGGATCACTTTATGGATTGTTGGGTACATTTTGTGGTGGGATATCTATCATATCATTGATAGGGGTTATGCTTTTGAAACCTTTAATGGTAACCTTACCTTTAGAAAAAGAAACTCAATTGAGTGATAGGGTTTATGCTATTGAAACCTATAATGGTAAGGTTACCCTTACACAAAGAAACTCAATGAGTTTGCCTTGGTGCTTTGCATATTGCCAGTGCTACATCTTATCTTGCACTGGCAAGAGATGATCTCATAGGATGGAGTATACAAATAGACTTGGGTTCAACTTGTTGAATCCAAGCATTTATGTGGGGTCTATTTATTCAACTTGTTGAATCCAAGCAATGTTTTATACTATTATGAAGGTTGTTCGATTCTGTATAAAATGTAAGAACATAATCAAAGATAGATAAAGATCATTTGCCAAAATAAAGGCACTTAACATTTTGTTTGATCATATTTTACTGCTATGTTGCAGGATACCCATATGGGTATGGTATTTGATATGGATGCAGACAGATTATTAAAGAACTTAAGATACAAGTCTGGAAAATCTATGCACGCGTAAAATCATAAAACATACTAAATTCAAAATAACCTTCGTAACTTTGGACCTTTGATTTACTCAAATTTCAGGACATTATGAAAAAAGGCTAAAGCTTGACACAATTGTTCAGTTAACACCAGGATAAGAAAAAGTGTGGCAAATTGTAATGGGCTGCTATATCAGTTTGATGTGATAGGATACACTCCTCTGATTGTTTGTAACTATTTTTTTTCATTGTTAATTTGTAGTAATTTGGGCTTGCTTTATAGACTAAGTGGAGAGTGGATGCTAGTCTGTGATTAGACTGACATACAGATGTGGTGCCTTTTTTCTGCTTGAAACAAATATTTAATTGTTTATAAAACTAAATATGTTTGATTTTCGTTTAATAATATTGTTGAAGTGTTTTTAATTTTTATATTTTCTGATGATTTTGCAGAGCAACAGAGACATTTTACCAGACCTTATGGTAAGTTTGTGCCAGTTTGTCTGGTAAACTTCAATATTCTGTTGATCGTTATTGTATCCTGGAATTTCACAAGTTTAATTTGCTTTCTTATATTGGATGGAGTTCCAAATTCTAGATGTAGTTTTGTTGGATTCAGTGGTATTTCTTTGTCATATTCTTGTCTTTTGAAATACAATCTTTTTCTCTTCAACTTTTATAATTTGTGCCGGGTAAACATTTTAGTGGTCTACTTCTTACATTTCTATTATGATATAGGAGGCAAACTTTGTAATTAATAAAACAATAACATATTTGTGCCCATACAAGATTTTTAATATAGGCCATGTTTGTTTACTAGTTTGAGTATCCACAAAAGACTATTTTGTGCACAAAGCCCCTGTTTTCACAACCATGAATAACTTATCCATTCTTTAACATGGTACCTACATGTTGGATTTTGAACCTACAAGACTGGCTTGAGTTTTGATTTATAGCCACTTCCCCAACTTCGTAACTTCTTGGCACTTGGACTACAAGTGGATGTTTCTGAGGTTGCCTAAGGCCCTAAACTATCCTCCATTTTAAGATTCTGGTATGCAAATTGATAGAAATGGAACAGTGGAGATTTTTTGGCATCTCTTATTTCTATCTAATTGATGCATACTGTCTGACATGCCTAGATTGAAATTGTTTAGCTAAGCAGACTTGCACTTCAACAAAATGCTTAAAGTTGTTAAATGTCATTATGTCAGCATTTATTAACATGACAATTAATTTTATCATGGGTTTAAATGAAGTACTTAATGTTGGGGATGGTTACTAGTGTTTCAACTACCATAATCATTTAGCTAGTATATATAACATACAATGTATGACATAGACATTTGGAAAGTTGAAAGGGAGCCCGTCTCAGGCTAATAAGAAGTAAATTAATAATATTATCCTCACAATTTCGTGTGTCTACTTGAGTTTTTTTATCATTTTGGCATACAAGTCAGGTTCGATGTTTGTGAGGATTTCTAATTTTGTGATGGAGTTAAGGGATATACTATAGTTCGAGAAATGCTGAGAATAAGGTATGCACCAAAGAATGGAAAGATAAAGGCAACAATTGTCAAATATTAACATATGCCCCAGAAATCTTAGAGATTGGTTTAAATCTTAAAAGACCACTGCACTAATAATAATATTATTATTCTCACAACTTCTTGTGTCTATTTGATTTGTTTATGATTTTGGCGTGAGTCTGATATGGTATCAAAGCCAGGTTGCAATATTTGTGAGGATTCATATTTTTGTGATGGAGTTGGGAGCATTTTATAGTTTGAGAAATGCTGAATACAAGGTATTTATTGAAGAATGGCAAGATAAAGTCAATAATTGTCAAATATTAATACATGCCTCAGAAATATGAGAGATTGATTTAAAAGACCAACAAGCCATGTGAAAACGGCTCATTTCGGAACAGAAAAGTTGCAGCCTTTGTAAAGAGGGAAGAAAACAAAAGCAGTGGAGAATAAATGATTCTATTTGTGTCTACTCGCATTGGAAGAAAATTGATAGACCCTAATAGAGTTTGTATAGTGTCATAGGACAAGGACACTTAAGTGGATGTGTAACAGCATTGAGAGAAATGAAAACAAACATAGGAAAAAAATTCAGATTTAATGGAGAGACAAAAAGCTTGCTATGCTATTCTTCATTCAATCAGAAAATGAAATGGGTGAAACATAAAGTGAGAGAGATTGTCAATGCATTGTCAACTAACCTTGAAATATAAGGTTAATAGATGTCCACTTCTTGTTACTGACTTTTATAAAGCAAAATGTTATGTTTAATATTTTGCATTTATTTCCTATGTCAATGTGTTTTTGTGCCATAAGTTGTCATGTCCTCTTTTTCAAATAAAGTAAAAAATAATAAAGTTAATATTTTAAGTTGTCTAAGTGACTTAATTTTTATTTTATTAAAAATTGTGTAATGTCCTCAAATTGGGACGGCAACCAAATAAGAGGGTTTTCTCACAAACCCTAGCAAACCAAACACCAACTGAATTCTGAAAACAAACAACCAGCCAAACCCTAGCTGGAAAAATGTATGATATTCAACCCGAAAAGCATCCAAATAAATCCACAAGAAGCTAAAAATTATTTAGAAGACCGAGTACCTTTTTTGGAGTCCAATACTATGGCAAATTGATGAAAATACCTCGCCAAAATATTTTGATTTTTCCTTGATATTACAGCTGTATTTTCTAACCCTTGAATGCCTCAAAAGTTTCCCAAGAGGTTCACTACACTCGGAAAAAACAATTAAATAAATCTAGAATTTATTACTTGATTTTCTCTCACTGGAACCCCTCTCGAAGCTCGCCACACAAGTTGCCCAAGTACTAAAATTTCTTGAATAATTTTGGGAATATTTCGGTCCTTGAATGATCTCTTATGCATGCCAAAAGTCACCAAACAATTCACCAAAAATATAAAATAAAATAGGAAAATTACCTTAACCTCCGAATAGGGCTCCAAAGATCAAATTCTACACTTATGAAGGGTTGCCACCCTGCCAAAGGGAGTCACCACACTTTGGAAGGCCTCAATTGGTCTTAGAGCTTTTCGACGGGGGTTCGCCAAACTTCCTTTTTTCTTGCAAATTGATGAATTCCAACTTTCTGAAGGGTAGTACCAATTCCTTGATGTAGGTGCCATCAAAAAACACTTTTGTAGAATTTTCTGCATACAAGTATGCACAATTATAATGCAAATACAGCCCTTGAGTAGAGCTGCCCTAGTATTGAATTGGAAGTTTTCATCCCCAAACTCTTGGTGCACTTGAAGGGTTTCGTCCTCAAGTTACTTGTTCAAGTTTGACATACTTGTACAAGAGTTTCAATATCAAAATTGCATAACCCTTCCAAATGAGGCCTCTCTTCACTCAAATATGCCACCTCCAATAGTGGCGTCCAAAACTAGTAAATGAGAGTTACCGTTTTCTTTTTTATAAAAAATATATCACCACTTCCTTATAATAGCACTTATAAAACAACCATTTTAAAAATGGTCCCAAAAGATATAATAAAGTGCTTTTACACAAAGTAACCTTGAAGCTCACCAATGTTCCCTTTTTCCTTATAATACCTTAGCCCTTAGGAACGCACAAGCTAAGGGTCTCATCCTCATGATTAACTTGAGAAAGGGGACATTACAATCCTCCCTTCTTGAAATTACTTGCCCACAAGCAATTGTAAATTGGGATGTTGAAGGATGGTTGCCCTCTCCCAAGTTGCATCCTCCTTAGGCATGTTCTTCCATTGCACCAAATACTTCATGATAGTGTGGTTGCAAAGCTTCCTTTCATGAACCTCAAGAATAGTTTCGGGAACCAAAATCAATTAACCTTCTTCATCAAGAGGTGACAATTCCATGGAAGGTATTATGAATCTTCCAAGAGCTTTCTTAAGGCAAGGGACATGGAAAACATTGTGAAATTTACTTCCCTCCGGTAACTCTAGCTCATATGCCACCTTTCCCACTCTTTGAATTCTATAAGACCCATAGAAGCAAGGTTTGAGTTTTTCCGCTCCACTTTGCTTGAGAGACGATTGCCTATAAGGTTGCAACCTGAAGCAAACCATGTCCCCAACCTCAAATTGTCTTTCCACCCTATGCTGATCTACATACATTTTTTGTTGATTTTGGGCTTGCTGCAAGTTTTTTTTGAGCTGATCCAAAATTTTAAAACTTTGTTGCACCCAATCAGCAGCCCCGGGTACTCTACTATCCTCCAAAACAAGGTCAAAAAATGATAGAGCCTCATAACCATATAAAGCCTTGAAGGGAGACATACCACTAGACATATGGCAGGTAGTGTTGTAACAAAATTCTGCCATGTACAACCATCTCTTCCACTCTGTTTGCTGCCCTGAAATGTAATTTCGCAAGTATCCTTCCACCCATTTATTGACGATTTTCGGTTTGCCCATCCATTTGGGGATGATAGCTAGTGCTAGGAAGCAATTCGGTGCCTGTTAGCTTGAAAAGCTCTCGCCAAAAGTTGCTCATAAATCGGCTGGCCCTATCACTTATGATGTTCTTTGGCAAGCCATGCAATTTGAATACTTCCTTGAAGAAAATTTCTGCTATGTAAGGAGCACCATACTTGGTTGGAATTGCAAAGAAATGAGCATATTTCGTCAATCTATCCACAACAACAAAGATTTCACATTTACCTTGTGACATAGGTAGTCTTGTGATGAAGTCCATGGATATACTCTCCCATTTTTGGTGTGGAATTGGGGGAGGTTGCAATAGACCAGCTGGAAATGTGGTCATGCCTTTATTCTTTTGACAAACCATACATTCTTTAACATGAAGTAAAACATCTCTTTTCAATCCCTTCCAAGTGAACCTTTCTCTTACCTTTTTGTATGTTTTAAAGTGCCCTTGATGGCCCGCCATAGAATCATCATGAGCAGCCCTCATAATTTGATGTTTTAACTTGGATGAAGGGATGAAGAAAATTCTGTCCTTGTGTAAAATCAGCTCCTCACTCACCTTGTAATTATTGTCAATCACCTTTCCTTCTAAAACCGTGGTAGCCCACTCATCCTTTGCATATTCCGCTATAATTACATCCTTCCAATCGGCTGTTAACTCACTTAGAGAACACAAATAAGGCCTCCTTGATAAAGCATCAACCACCTTATTATTTTTGCCCTTTGTGTATTCAATATTGAAGTCATAGGGTTGAAGCTTGCTCACCCATTTCTGCTGCCTATCATTCAAATCGGTTTGTGTGAGGAAGTACTTGAGGCTATTGTGATCCGTCTTAACTATAAATCTTTCACAAATTAGATATTGACGGAATTTGGCCAAGGCATGCATGATAGCCAACCTCTCCTTGTTATAAATTGAAAATTTCTTCTCCCCTTCTTTGAGTTTCCTGCTCTCAAAAGCAATGGGATGTCCTTTTTGCATGAGGACAGATCCTATTTCTTCTCCCGAAGCATCACATTCCAATGTGAAAGGGTGTGAAAATTCCGGAACAACCAACACAGGACATAAACTCATCACTACCTTGAGTCTCTCAAAAGTTTCCAAAGCGGTTTGAGACCACACAAAAGCACCTAAACTTGTTAAATTAGTAAGAGGAGCAGCAAGTTGGGAGAAGCCCTTCATAAACCTTCTATAATAGCTACATAAACCAAGGAACCCTCTCAAGTGGGTCATAGTGGTGGGAGGTGGCCAATCAAGTATAGCTTGAATCTTTTGTTGGTCCACTTGGACACCTTGTGCATTGATTACATGACCCAAATACAAGATTTCGGAAGTGGCAAACTCACATTTGGATTTCTTTGCAAAGAGGGTTTGCTGCCTCAACATTCCCAAGACAATGTCCAAATGGCGTAGGTGTTCCTCCCAAGTCTTGCTATATATTAATATGTCATCAAAGAATACTAGCACAAACTTCCTTAGATGTTACTTGAAAATATGGTTTATGCAAGGTTGGAATGTAGCAGGAGCATTAGTAAGTCCAAAAGACAACCAAAAACTCAAAATGCCCATAGTGACAACGAAAGACGGTTTTTTGAACATCTTCCTCTCTCACACGGATTTGATGATAATCGGTCTTCAAATCTATCTTGGAGAAGTAAACTGCCCCATGAAGCTCATCAATGAGTTCATCAAGCCTTTTTTGATGGTCTTTTTGTTTAACAATCTATAATCAATACACATCCTCATGGTTCCGTTCTTCTTCACTAGCACAACTGAAGAGGCAAATGGGCTAGAGCTCGGTCTTTTGTGCCCCATCTCAAGTAACTCCTAAATGGCCTTCTTAATATTCTTTTCGTAGATTCATGGGTGGCCGTAGGGGGTGGTGATCATTGCTCTAGTGCCTTCCTCAAGTTCAATAATATGCTCAAATCCCCTATCCGGGGGCAGCCCATGTGGTATATCGCCGAACACTCTCTCATGCTTGTCAAGAATGGCTTGAACATCTTTGTGGTGCTATTGTTGTTTCGAATCAGCTCGTGTCATGCATTAATAATTCTGCTGCCCAAATAATCTGCCCCTTATTAAAAGCTTGTTCCGTTCTTTTTGAAGTCACAGTCATAGGTGTTCCATTGCTTAACCTACGGAGAACAATACCCTTGTTGGCTGCCATAAATTTCAGTTCTGATTTTTGCAAGTTTTGAGTGTATTCGCCAAGGGATTGGAACCATTGGGTTCCAAGCACTATATCTATCTCATCATGATCAATCACCTTAAATTCTCCTTCAAATGTGTATTCGCCCAAAGTCAATTTCAACCTCATAGTGCTGGAAATGCAAGAGATGGAGGAGCCATCCCCAATGGTCACCTTAAACCCTTTATTTGCTTGAGTGGGCAGCTTATGCCTTGCAACGATTTTGGCACTTATAAAGTTATGAGTGGCTACCTTGTCCATGGATGTAATCACCCTTTTTCCATTAATGGTTCCTCTAACACGAAAAAGGTGACACCTATTGGCGCTTGATAGGGTGGCGATTACTTCTTCCTTTGTCACCTGTTGGCTGTCCTTTTTGTTTTGATCCATTCACTCTCCATTTTCAATTTGTTTTCCCTTAGACGGCTGCCCTCCTATGCTTTCTTCTTGTGCCTTTGAGTTTTCTAATTTTTCTGCTCTTAACTTCAGCTGATTGCTTGATTCCTTGGGGTCATTAGTGGTCTCTTTTTGATGCCCTATCATTAAAGTCTCCCCATTAGGTGTCTGTCCTTCAAAATCAGCTCCCTTGGCTAACGATTTCTTTAATTTTTCTGAATTAATCCTTAGCTGTTCATGCCTCATAGAGGGACTGTTTTTGACGAAATTTTGTACATTGACAAGCCCATGAAGTGGCTGCCCCTTGTACAATTGAAAATCTAATTCTGCCAATTGTTTCAATGGCTGCCTTTCCCTAGATGGAGGTATTTTATCATTTGTTTTTGTTGATGTAGACTTGCTTAGTCCTTCCTTCCTTTCAAACTTTTCAATGATCTCTTTCAACACATCTTTGTGTGTTCCCATCAAGCTAGGCCTTTGTGTCATTCTTTCTTGAAACCACCACTTATGGGCAGCTCCATCCAAATGCTCAATAACAAAAATTATTGCCTTCTTCCGACCTCTGGGCCACAAGTCAAGGTACTCTCTCATCATATCCACCCAAACTCTCACTGAATTATCTGGATCACTATCAAAAGTTGGAAGAACTATCTTCCCCAAATCATATTGTGTATCCATATACCCATAATGTCTTTTAGCATACCTCAAGCCTAGCCAAGCTTCGAAGCTCCTTCCCTTGCGGTATATAGGTGCAAGAGTCAAGCATTCATCATAATCCCTCATGAGATCCCAACGAATCAAGGGCTGGTCTTCATGATCCTGGTCCTGTAAATTACTTTTCATCCTTCCTTGATTCTGTTTTGAATCTCGCAAATGGCCAAGATATGGATTTGATACCACTGTAATGTTCCCAAATTGGGACAGCAATCAAATAAGAGGGTTTTCTCACAAACCCCAGCCAAACCAAGCACCAACTGAATTCTTAAAATAAATAACCAGCCAAACCGTAGCTGGAAAATTGTATGATATTCAACCCAAAAAAACATTCAAATAAATCCACAAGAAGCTGAAAATTAATTAGAAGATTGAGTACCTTTTTTGGAGTCCAATACTATGGCAAATTGATGAAAATACCTCGCCAAAATATTCTGTTTTTTCCTTGATATTACAATTGTATTTTTTAACCCTTGAATGCCTCAAAAGTTCCCCAAGAGGTTCGCTACAGTTGGGAAAAATAATATAAATAAATTTGGAATTTATTACTTGATTTTCTCTCACTGGACCCCTCTCGAAGCTCGCCACACTACTCGCTCAAGTACCAAAATTGCTTGAATAATTTTGGGAATATTTCGGTCCTTGAATGACCTCTTATGCATGCCAAAAGTCACCAAACAATTCACAAAAAATCTGAAATAAAATAGGAAAATTATCTTAACCTCTGAATAGGGCTTCGAAGATCAAATTCCACACTTATGAAGGGTTGCCACCCTCCCAAAGGGAGTCGCCACACCTTGGAAGGCCTCAATTGGTCTTAGAGATTCTCCACGGGGGTACGCCAACCTTCCTTTCTGAAAATTGATGAATTCGAACTTTTCGAAGGGTTATACCAATTCCTTGATGTAGGTGGCGTCAAAAGACACCTTTGTAGAATTTTCTGCATACAATTATGCACAATTATGGTGCAAATACAACGCTTGAGTAGAGATGACGTAGTAGAAAATTGGAAGTTTTCGTCCCCAAACTCTGCTGCACTTAAAGGGTTTCGTCCTCAAGTCACTTGTTCAAGCTTGACATACTTGTACAAGAGTTTCAATATCAAAATTGCATAACCCTTCCAAATGAAGCCTCTTTCCACTTAAATATGCCACCTCCAATAGCGGCGTCCAAAACTAGTAAGGGAGAGTTACCTTTTTCTTTTTTATAAAAAGATATATCACCACTTCCTTATAATAACACTTATAAAACAACCTTTTAAAAAAGGTCCCAAAAGATATAATAAAGTGCTTCTACACAAAGTAACCTTGAAGCTCACCAATGTTCCCTTTTTCCTTAGAATACCTTAGCCCTTGGGAACACACAAGCTAAGGGTCTCATCCTTATGATTAACTTGAGAAAGGGGACATTACAAAGTGACAACTTATATTACTTTATTATTATTAGAAATAAAAGAAAAGGGTGACAAAAAAGAAAAGTGAAGATAAAAGAAAAAGGTAAGAGTGAAAAGTAAAACCCTAAACCTAAAAGTGTAACCCTAACTCTAAAAGTGACAATTGAGTCTATATATTGAAAGTTCTCTCATTTGCATCCATTCAAGTTTATGATCAATATATTATCTCAATTTGTTGAGCTTCATAGTTCTTCAGGTTTTTAAACATAAGGATGAAAACCTTTACTAATTGAAAACGGCTTTCGTAATTTAGGTTCTAAAGACGAAAACCCTCCTATCCTTTGAGGTGATTCCATATAGGGATCACAATTGTGCAAACAAATCAGGTTATTTTGTAGATTTTGGTTGGCTGCAAGGTACTATCAATGTCCATAATTTTTGAAGGTTTGTTGGATCAACAAATCAGTGCTTTCTGTTGTATAAGGGTTGTTGTGCCCTATAAGAGGCTGCCATACTTTTTGGAGACTGTTGTGCTTCAAATTGCAACTATGGGGGACTGCTGCGCAGGCTTTGGTGAGGGGTTACAGTGGTATCGACTTTGCTGGCCACCGATCTTTTCATTCTTGCGTTTGCATGTTGTAATTCATTCATAGCCAGCTGATCTTTCTATTCTAGTGATTGCATTTTGTTGTAACTCATTCGCAAATTTATAATTGTCATAACATTAAAATTAGTCAAGCTATGCCATCCAATGTTGCTCTTGTAAGTGTTTTATGCCCTTTGCAAGCATTCATTCAGATTGGTACAACCATCCTGCTGTAGGAAAAATTAGACTGTAAGGGTTTTATTTATCAAAATCTATTCTTTCAGCATCCTAGGGTTTGGTTGGGAAACATTCAATAGTCTATTGAAAATGTTTTCAACATTATTTTATGTAATCATTGACTGAAATAAAGATTACAATTTGGGTTTTCAGTATTAAGTGTTACATGTGCTAGTCTAGTATTTGCATGTGAATATAAAAATCAAAATTCAGAAATTTACCAGAAAAGGTTTACGGAAAAATTCAAAATTGTTGTTTTTTGTCCAAAAATGGACATTACATAAGTACATATGGCTTACATTTATGACCATTATGTCAACTAATTTAACAACCTTCCTCAATGGTTATATATGAAAATGTTAAAAGTTTGTCCCTCAATTCAATAAAATTTTCAATATAGAGAGGTTTATAAGCATCTTTGCTGCTTGCTCCTAAGTTGGACAATATATCATTTCAACAACACCTTTTTCAACTAGCAAATGAATAAAATTGAAATGATCCTCTCTATAATTGGTACGCTTATGGAAAAGTAGAGTTTTTACTTGTTTGAGCACACTCGAATTATCACAAAATACCCCTGTAGGTTGCACCTGATGTGGTTGTAAATCATCAAAGATACTCTTCAACCAAATTGCCTCACATGCAACCAAAACAACCATCTTGTACTATGCTTTTGTTGAAGACAAAGTTATGGTCCTTTTGTTCTTGCTTAGCCAAGATATTGCACCTCTTCCAAAACTGGAGATGTATTTTGTTGTTGACTTCCTACCATCAACTCATCCGCTCCAAAAATGAATCTACGCAAGGTGAAAATCATTAGAAACACCATACCAAAATCCAAAATTGATTGTACCTTTGACATACCTCAAAATCTTCTTTGCTTCCTTTTAATCATCATCATTGGTTTCATTGAGAATTTTCTAACATAGCTAACAGCAAAGGAAATGTCAAGTTTAGTGGAAGAAAGCTATATTAGGCTGATAGCAAATTTTTTATAAAGGGATTTGTTGACCTACTGAACAAAATTACTTGAGTTTGCTAGTTTTAAAACACTATCTGTAGGGGTCATCATTGTCTTATAATCTGCCATCTTGAATTTCTCAAGTGGTCCTTCTGAATTTCTTAAGTAGTCCTCTTGCATACTTCTATTGAATAATTAATACACCTTCAAAAGTAGAGTAGATGTCTGATTTTAGCTTGTTAGTATTGTAGGTCTCGCTTCCTATGATGATTAAGTCACCCACATAAACAATAAAAATGATTATTAGATTATAATTTTTTGGGGGATTTTGGTTGTATGTGTTTAAGTCATCTCAAGATGACCTCCATGAGTAATAATGACTACTCATGCAGGTTATCTTGAGATGACTTAAACACGCACGAGTAAAATCCCACAAAAAATTATAATCTAATTAAATTGCTTATGGAAGTCTTCAATTACTTAACAAGAATGAATATAACATCCACTAAACTTTTGACTATATTACCCTCTAAAATTTTGAGGGAAGGATTAGGATCAGAGGGACTCCCTCCCTATGAATCTTGAATCAATAAAACACGATCAATTTTGGTGTACCATGCTCTTGGTGCTTGCTTCAGCCAATAGAGCACTTTCATCAACCTACACACAAGTTTTTATTTGCCACCAGCCACAAAACCTTCACCTCCATTAAATCACCTTTAAAAATTCACTTTTAACAGCCATCTAAAACATTTCCAATAAATTTGAGAAACCATAGTGGTCACTAGCCTTATTGTTTTCATATTAGCTCTAGGCGCAAATGTCTTCTTTATAGTCTATCCTCTCTTTGTCCGCAAACCCCTTCACTAGAAGCCTTACTTTTTGGTTGTCTCGCGAAGCATCTTCCTTCAATTTGGTTTTAGAAATCCATTTACAACCAATTGCCTTTTTACTTGGTGGCAAATCAACAAACACCCAAGTTTTGTTCTGCATCAAAGCATCATGCCCATCCATCATGACTGCCTACCACTTTGACTTCCATTGTGCTTCCGTTTACGAAGAAGGCTCACTCACACTGTTAGCAAGAGAAATGAAATCGTCACCAACATTAAATGTGGGAACCATATACCTTATTTAGATTTATTATTTGTTTTGAAGCAAGGTTTGATATGTCCAACTCATTTTGTTTTAATCCCGTATAGTATGATACCACTTAGGTCTCTTTATCTGTGCAAGCCACTCAATGGAATTGGGTTTGATCAAATCTAAATAAATGTAATTTTCAACCTGTCCAAAAGGCAAATCAGTCTCCAAATCAGCCTCTTCAGAATGCATTTCAGCCCCAAAAACATCTTGACCCTCCCACACATTCTTACTATTATCCGAAGCTTATGTCAGTAGGACCCAAAATACACGGAGAATCTGATTATTTTGTTTTTCTTGACTGAAATTATAACTGAAAAAACTATCATCCTCATTGAAACTAACATCCCTAATGATAGTTGCCTTTCTAGTAGACATGACCATGAGATTGTATATTTTTGACTGATAACTATAGCCAACAAAAGCTATTTTTTTGGACTTCTAATCCAATTTACTTGAGATCTGTTATGGAACGCGAACATATGTAGTACCACCAAAGATTTTAGATAAATGTACCTTTGGTTCTTGCCAAACCAAGCCTCTGGTGTGATCCCTTGCAATGCTTTAAATGGGCTCTTGTTAAGAATATGGACAATTGTGTTTACTACTACCCAAAAATCCATAGGCATACTCGAGTCATTTCCATCACCACCTTTATTCTTGTCCACAACTTCATTATGATGTGGCATAGAAGAGGCAAAAAACTGTCTTTCCGTTCTTTTTGCACAAAAACCAGCGAATTATTTGCTACAAAGCTCACCACCATTATTAGTTGGTAGAAATTTAATTTTCAAACTTGATTCATCTTCTATGATAGCTTTAAACTACTTGAATGTCTTAAACACCTCACTCTTGCGATTGAAAAAATACATCCACATCTTCCTAGTGAAAGTTTTCAACAAAAAGTAGGAAGTATAGAGCACTAGCAACTAGTTTTTCTTGCAATGAACTGCTAGATGTTCTTACCTTAATTGGGCCACAAACATATGCATGCATCAATTGGAGACAACATGTGACCCTCCATGTTGTTTCTTTTAGGAATGCATTTTCCTGTGTTGTTTCCTCTCAAAATAGCTTGGACATATCTGTTTTGCAATATGAAATGAACGCAAATCAACAACCATATTATTTTTTTGTAATAGAGAGATTCGAAAAAAATTGTTGATTGTGCTTCTTTCCCTTGGATTTCACTAACAAATCACTATTTAAGGTTGAGATGTAGAGGGATAGAAAGTTTGCAAACTTAGTACAATTTTCTTCAATTAGGCCTATTTCCTTGTAGCCCTTCCAAAACACAAATTGAAATATTCCTTTTAGGATATCTCCTTAAAACTCAGAAAATTTATTAAAAACCCTCAAAACTGAAGACTGATTTTTCAGAACAAGATACAAAATTTTAAAATAATTAATCTTTCTCAAGACATTCACTTTTGACAATACCCAGATGCTTCAAATGATGTAGAAAACTAAGTAGAATATTAAACAATTGAAAAATATTTTTTATGGCCAAAAGCTGAATTTTTTTATTTATTTTCATGATTGTAAATGGGGAAAATTATATCTAACCGTAAACTCTGAAATAGAAAGATAAATTACTTGGAATAAATTCCTAAGGCATCAAGGTGATGGCAACAAGCTCTAGCTTCGAAATATCCAGAAAACACCCACTTAAACCCCTCTTAAAATCCTCTTGAATCTTCCAAATGAGTCGCGCCACTTAAGGGAGACACCCAGTAACTCCAAATCAGAAATTAGATGAGCCCGAATGATGAATGGCTGTCCCTCTCCTCCAGATCATAAATCTCTAATGTATCCTTTGATTGTACTCCAAATCTGAACCAAATGAACCATAAGCTAGGGATATGGGTTTGAAACCCTCACCGAAGAATGCTCTTCCAGTTAGGAGTGGATCTTTCACCACTGAAGTTAGGGATCCTGCAGGATCTAACCTCCACAAGCAAAAGACTGAAAATAGCAGTAGCTGAAAATGAGTGAGTATATGAATGCCCTAAAAAATGACTACAAGGGGATATATATAATCATCCTCCAAAAAAATGTTATAATCTCCACTGTTGGATTTGATCCAAATCCAACGCCTACCATAAATAAGCCTTTAATATCTCAAAAGAGGCAAAAGAAACTCTAACGCCCTTTTTTGAGAAATTGCCATGTGCATAAATATAACTTAAGTGACTTTATTGTGCACATGCTAGAACAAACACTTAAGTTGTCCCAACAAAAGAATATAACATAAAGTACCACCTTTTCACCCATCACTAAAGTCAATGACGAATTATAACATAAAGTGAAAGTGGTAATGAAAATCCATACCCAATAACGGTCAACGTCTCTAGCCTCTTGGATATGACCAAAGCTAAGACTGAATTGAGCCTCTTAGGCCTCCTGCATAGGAATGGGGACATTATAGTCCTCTCTTCTCGAAATTTGCTTGCCCACAAGCAAATGCAAACTAGGATGCCATAAAATCTACTCTCCCTCCCAAGTGGCATCCTCAAGTGGCAAATCCTTCCACCACACTAGATATTCTGTAATCACCCTCTTCCTAAGCTTTCTCTACCTCACCTCAATGATAGTCTCTGGGTCTAAAACCAACTTTCTCTCCTTGTTCAAAGGTGGCAAGTCTGTAGAAGGTACAATATGCTGTCCAAGTGCCCTTTTGAGGCATGAAACATGAAAGACATTGTGGATCTTGCTTTGTCCCAAAAGCTCTAACTTATATGCAACTGCCCCAACCCTCCAAACTATCCTGTATGGCCCATAGAATCACGGTTTCAACTTCTCAGCACCGCTCTTCTTAAGTGAGGATTGCCTATAGGGTTGCAAACATAGAAAGACCAAATCTCCTACCTCAAAAGACCTATCAACCTTGTGTCTGTCTACATAAATATTCTGTTGCTTCTGTGCTTTCTGCAGATTCTCCTTGAGGGCCTTTAGAATATCCTGATTCTCTTATAACCAATCACGAGCTTTGGGAGCTCGGCTATCTGATAGTACCAGGTCCACAAATGTTGAAGCACCATATCCATACAATGCGCGAAAAGGAGCCATGCCAATACTCATCTGATAGGTGGTATTATAACAATACTCACCCAAGCGTAGCCATATAATCCATCCCTATTGATGACCTACTACATATTTACGCAAGTAGCCCTCTATCCACTTGTTGACTATTTCCGTCTACCCATATGTTTGTGGATGATAACTAGTACTAGGAGTCAGCTTAGTACCTGCAAGTCAAAAAATCTCTTGCCAAATGTGTTCATGAAACGGATATTTTGATCACTGACGATGTTCTTAGGCAAGCCATGAAGCCTAAAAACCCCTGTGAAGAATGTTTGTGCTACCTACATTGCTGTATGCCCAGAAGGCATAGAAAAGAAATGGGCATACTTGGTCAATCGATCAACCACTACATAGATGCAATTGTGCCCATGTACTGAGGGAAGGCCTGTAATAAAGTCCATAGATATGCTCAGGGATAGGAAGAGGCTGTAGAATTCCTGCTGGGAAAGTATGCTCCGCCTTGGTTTGCTGACAAACCAAACACTCTCTAATATGGCTAAGGACATCTCCTTTAACCCTTTCCATGCGAACCTCTCTCTGATGTATTTGTAGGTCTTAAAATACCCAGGATGTCCTGCGAAAGGTGTATTGCGTACTGCTTGAAGGATCTTCTCCTTCATCTTGGACTCTGGTACAAGGAAAATCCTATCCTTGTAGTATATGAGGTCATCCAAGACTCTGTATCTGTCATCATGGATAATGCCATCCATGATCTCACATGCAAACTGACTCTTGGAATACTCAACAAGTGTGTGAGCCTTCGAATCAGCGGAAATCTTCGACATAGAACTAATCATAGAATCAAGGTAAGGTCTTAGCATCAACGACCACATTATTCTTACCTTTTGTGTACTCTATGTCAAAGTCATAAGCTCGTATTGTGTTCATCCATCTCTGCTGGCAGTCATTGAGATTCTTTTGCCCCAAGAAAAACCTCAAACTGTTGTGATCTGTATGAACCATGAATCTACTGCTCACAAGATATTGCCTGAATTCGACCAATGCATGCATAATTGGCCAACATCTCCTTGTAAATCGAGTACCCCCTCTCCATAGGACTCAACTTTCGACTCTCATAGGCAATGGGATGCCTATCCTGCATAAGTACTACTCCAATGCCCTCCCCTGATGCATCACACTCGAGTACAAATGGCCGAGTGAAGTTTGGTAGTGCAAGAACTGTACATGAACTCATCACCTCCTTAAGGTGATCAAAAACCTGTTGTGTTGAATCTGACCAAGCAAAAGCTCCCTTCTTGGTCAAGTCTGTCAATGGAGCAACCAAGTGAGAGAAGCCCTTCACAAATCTCTTGTAGTAAGTACATAGACCTAAGAACCCTCTCAAGTGTTTCAAAGTCCTCAGCGGTGGCCAATCCAATATCGCTTGAATCTTTGCCCTGTCAACCTTGATTTCACCTCCTCTAATCACATAGCCCAAGTATAATAGCTCTGTCATGCCGAATTCATACTTAGAAGGCTTTGCATATAGCGAACTTGTTAAATATTGTAAAGGCTTAACTGCTTATTAGTTAATGCCTAACTAATAACCACCGTAACCCCTTGTAAACAATTTTGATTGCATAAATAAAGATCTTGCATTGATCACAGATCAAGTGCATCAAGTGCTTTTTCACATATCTCTTCTCATTTGCTAATAGTGGTATTAGAGCCACCACTCGAGGAAGCCAAGGAGGTACGAGTGTGTTCGAGGAAACCCTGGTTCTAGGGTACAAACAGGAGGAGGAAGAGAAGGTCGTGAGAATCATAGAAGAAATCACAAAGTTGAGGAAGTTGAGGGTTTCAGTTCATGAATCCCAACGCAAACGAGGCGGAAAGAACCTGCTAAATCACGTGCTAAGTTTGTGGACAGTCTTGAAGGGTTGAACACAGACACGGAACAATTTGTGGCTCGAAGAAATCATGCAGGTTCGTGAAATAAAAGGCTTGCGGAAGGAAATAAAGACACAGTCCTGTAGAAGGGTAGAAGGGCACGACGTTGAAGCAAACACAATCAGATCGAAGGAAGATCAAAGTCGATGAAGGGAGAGACGAGGGCACGAAAGTGAGATCATGGAAGTCACACAGCATGACGGGCACAGTCATGCGAATTTACACAGTCATGCACAACAAAGAAGGGCACAACACACAATGATGTGAGGAGACGTTGAGACAACAAAAAGTAAGTGGAGAAGGGGTTTGCAGGCTCATGGCAAACCAACATGAAGCACAACGTTTTGCAGTCACGAAACCATTTGCAGAAGATAGTAACGCACGACAGAAAGAAGTCATTGCAAGAACAAAACAAAATCGACGTTGGGAAGAAAAATGACACATCAAGTTCGTGACAAAGCAAACTTCGAGTCTGCGGTCGCCAAGGAAAACATGAGAAGTTCTGTTTGCAGGAAGGACACGCTAATCAACACAGTTGAAGGGTCGTGGGAATAAGATAGGTGGGTTTAGCACACAGTTTGAGGTCCAGCAGACGTCACAGGGAGGTCGTGAAGGGTTTCTTCACAGACCCGTGGAAAAGAGCAGGCAAACCAACAAGGAAAAAGACGGGCACAACCTCCAAAATTTTTTATGAGTTTTTAATAATTTTTTGGATTTAAAAAAATAAATATATGTTTTTCGAATGAGTGAAAAATTGAATGGAATCAGGGAATAAAATTTTTAAAAAAAATTATAGTTTAATTTTTGTGGAAATTTTATTGGTTTTTGCGAGAATATTTTATTGGTTCAAAATAATTTTTCGCAGTGAAAAATGGCAAATATCCAAAACCTAGTCTTTCGGAGGCTGAAAAGTTGACTGGACAAAATTATAATGTGTGGAGTCATAAAATTTTAATGATTGCGGAATATCGCAATTGTGACAAAATTATTCTTGGCACTAAGGCAAGCCCTGTTATGGATTTTGCGGATTATGACAAGCGTCATAAGGAGGCTTTGTTGTTGTTGAAGCTATTTGTGTCAGATGATATGATTCCTGAGGTCCGAAATGCCACTATGGCAAGTATGCTATGAACCAGTTTCAAAACAAGTATCAAACTTCGGAGAAAAGTCGGGTGTTGTACTTGAAAAATATGTTATTCTCTGTCAAGATGAATGAGGGTGATTCTTTATCAGATCACCTACTTCCGATGAAAGATCTCTGAGACCAACTTTCACGATTAACAAGAAGGTTGATGATGAAGACATGGTTGCGCTAGTTCTGAACAACTTGCCACCATCCTACGAATCTTTCGTGGAGGCTCTTCATTTGATGGCAGAAAGCCAGGGATTGACGTTTGATCAAGTGAGTTCCTATCTGCTACAGAAGGAACGAAGACAGACACAGGAAGAGGAGTCCAGTGTTGGACATGAAGAGAGTGCACTTGTTGCTCAGGGAAGGGGAAAAGGAAGTGGAAATGTATTTCGACAGATCCATCTTCGAAGTATCAGATAACATGTTTTTACTGTCATAACGTTGGGCATATGAAAAAGGATTGCCGAAAGTGACAATTTGCAATTTCCCAAAAAACCAATCAAGCAACAAATGTGGCAGCGATTGAAGAAGGGGAATCTAAAGAAGAGTATGCCCTTGTGGCACCATACTCATAGTCACATATCAATAGCTAGTTCATTGATTCTGGTGCATCCAGGAATTTTACATGTCGTAAAGATTGGTATGTCAAATTCATTGCAAGTACAAACCATTTTGATTCAATTTCTTTAGCTGATGGCATGTCATATGCAGTAGAGGGGATAGGAAATGTTTGTATAAAGTTCAATAATGCAAAAACAATCATAGTCAGTAATGTTTTGTATGTTCCTAGCCTAAGTAAAAATCTCCTATCTATTATTCAATTAACGGAAAATCCCAGTATTGCTGTAAATTTCTCTAGAAAACAGTGTGTTTTGTCTGATAGAAGACAAGATAAGGTAATTCCCCGGGGTATTGGGCAAGGTGGTCTTTATAGACTCATTGACTCTACCACAATCAACGTAGATGCACGAGTGGAGGATGAATCCACCATACAGGATGTGCAAAAGGATAGGCTTGTTGATCATGATCCAGCCAACTTACATGCATTAGTGGTGGAGGGAATATCCACTATACAGGATGTGCAGGAGGATGCAATTCCTCAATCTGAGTCGGATGCACTAGTAATTGTGCAGGAGGATGAAATGCCTTGGTCAAATTCACTGGCTCAACGAAACGGGAATAAGGTTGTTTGTTCAGTAGAGCATGGTCATTTTGCTCTAGATTCTAACCTTGGTATGGTACCTGAATGACCAGTTCTACACTCCATTGGATACAAATGGGTAGATATGTTTTGTACTTTGCACAAGTACATGGCTTATCTTGTTGCGAAAGGCTTTTCCCAACAGGGGGGTATTGATGAGGATGCGTATACAACGAAGATGGTCACAAATCAATTGCTTCTCTCCAGATGTTTGGATGAGGAGGTCTATATGGTGCAGCCTGATGGTTTTTGGGTTCCCTATAGTGATCATTTGTTTTGCAAGATGATTGAGTCCTTGTATGGACTTCGACAGGCTTCACAAGCCCGAGATATTTTATTTGATCAGCATCTCCAAGGTCCTGGATTCAGACCTTTGGAGATTTAATGAATCACTCATTAGAGATGTGGTGGACAACTTGCTACATCTTATGTCCACATGGTTGGATCTCCATTTTGCTGTAGGCTATCATGTTTGATTGTTGTCTACATCGAAGTTCTTACATTGGACAACAACAAAATGTCAGAGGAATGCGAATTTCATGTTGATATCTCTTGATCAGTCTGTATATGTAGTGACTAAACTATTTGGTCCTATTTTGTTTGTAAAATTTCGGGACAAACTTGGTTTTGTTTCCGGTTTAGTCATTAAGAGGGGGTGTTAAATATTGTAAAGGCTTAACTACTTGTTAGTTAATGCCTAACTAATAACCACTGTAACCTCCTTGTAACCAATTTTGATTGCATAAATAAAGATCTTGCACTGATCACAGATCATCAAGTGCATCAAGTGTTTTTTCACATATCTCTTGTATAGCGAACTAGCCTCCAAAATACCCAAAATCTCATCAAGATGTCTCTTGTGATCGTCCCATGTCCTGTTATAGAATAAGATGTCATCGAAGAATACCAACACGAACTTTCGCAGGTGGCAGTTGAACACATGGTTCATACAGGATTGAAACGTAGTGGGTGCATTTGACAAACCAAACGGCATTGCAAGAAACTCAAAGTGACCGTAGTGGCATTTGAAAGCTGTCTTCTGCACATCCCCCTCTCTGACCTTGATTTGATGGTAACCTGATCACAGATCTAATTTGGAAAAATAGATTACACCATGTAGCTCATCCATCAGCTTATCAATACAAGGCATAGGATACTTATTCTTAATGGTTTTCTTATTCAAGGCACGATAATCTATACACATACACATGGTTCCATCATTCGTCTTCACCAAAACAATTGAAGAAGCAAAAGGATTGGAATTGGCCCTGATATGTCCCATATCCAGGAGCTCACATATGGGCCTCTCAATCTCATCCTTAAACTGTTTGGGGTGACGGTAAGGATTGGTGACCACAGGCTTGCTGTCCTCAAGCTCGATCACATGCTCAAATCCTCTATGGGGAGGTACACTTGGAGGTATATCGTTGAAAACTGCACTGTGCTTGTCCAGTAGGGGCTGGACATCAACGTGATACTCTGGCCTATCATCATTTGAACTCTTGGTTGAAACCAAGCATTGAACTGCCCAATCCACATCATTGTGCCTGAATGTCCTCTCCATCTGTTTGGCCGTGACCACTTTGGGTGCTTCTGAAGATAATCCTCTCAAGACCACATTCCTGCCCTTAGACTTAAACTTCAGCTTAATCGTCTGGAAGTTAGTCCGAAACTCACCAAGTGAGTGAAGCCACTGCACTCCAAGCACTATGTTGGTCTCTTTAATACCAACAATATAGAAATCATTAGTAACTGTATAGTTAACTATAGTGATGCTCAACTGTGGAACCCTCCGTGTGCATCTCATGGACTCACCATTGGCTACCACCACATTGAAACCCTCACATAGAATATGAATCACCATGTTGATGAACATTGATGAACATGACTAAGACCAACTAAGACCAGTTTCAGATACTCATTAAGCCCTTACATTTCCCTACAAAGTTTCAAATTCAGACCCTCAAACGGAGTACACAAATTCACCTGTCCTTTCTACAAATTAGGCCTCTATAAGGTCAAAACACTGATATAATCCTGGTTACTGAACTGTACGGTCTAAAACCAACTCAAAACCACCTAAATCCTCTAAATCCGGTCAAATAACATAAGATTCCAAAGTTTGAGGAATTTTGACTGGTGGGATCAAAAGTTATTGGAAATGCAAGATGCAAACCCTAGTTTAGGGTTGTACAGGCCTGAGACAGCCCGGGAGGAGACAAAATGGGTTTATTTCAATTCAATTATGTTTCAAACTCTTCTAAGACCTGGATAAGGTCTGCCACAACTCTCTTCACCTTTCCCAATAGGTATTTGCTCAAGAACAATCCTCAAATGTTCATAACATACAAGTTTTACAGAATTCTGGGACTGTCTACCAGACAGTGTGCATGATAATGGGGTTTAGAGTGGAATCTTGCCCCCTAAATGGATTTCTGAGCATCTAAATAGATTACCCTTGTCAAGTAGAACCCCTCTACTACACTCCTCAGTATCCAAACACTTGAATCAGACTCAAAAGAACAACTCTGCCATCTTCCTTCTTGACAGTGCCTAAAACAAAGTTCTCCAAAGTTTGTATTTTGTGACTGTAACCTGTAAATTAGAACAAGAACTCACTCTTTTTAAAGAAGCAAAAAAACATAAGAATGATCGCATACCAGTCATCACTGGAAATCCACATATAGTTTTTAAGACATCCTTTAATTCATTAGTGGCATTGCACATTCATTACTCAAACACAGAATTCTGCAACACAGGCCTTGTTTCTTGAAGTATTGATATTTTATTGCTTCTAGCTTGAAGTTCTTGCTCTCATCACCTTCTACTTGCGTGAATGAGCTTCACTTCGAACATCTACATTATTTTAAACCTAAAAATTCTCTAACTGAATCTTGGTAACTCCCAACTTATATGAATTTTTGAAAGACCAACCTTCTTAGGCGTTAGACAAGGTTGGAACATGGACAACATGCCTAAGAGAGTGTCAAACCATTAAAGATCATCCTAATATCCAAAAGACTCCTAAACATACCAAGTTCCATCATTAGAACCTAACAAGAACATGGAAAAGACCTTAGAAACCTAGATAGAAATTCCAAAATTCAAATTGGCAGTTTTGGCAGGAAAGCCAAGAATTTGAATTTTGAATCTATAAATGCATCTACAGACCTAGAAATGGTTCCTTATTGATCTCTAAGACTACTAAGACCCCTAAAGACTCAAAAGACTATATGAACAAGCCAAAATCTGAACTAACTAGACTTCCTAGGTGATGCTTCTGCATCATTGACTATCCTCGTGAACCAAACTGCCTACTCCAACTTTCTTTATGCAATAGCCATACGATTGATCAAAACTGATATGTTTTGTATCATTTTGATTGAAAGTTTCAACAAATGTACTATCCGAAAGAGGGAGGCTATGAAAAATAAATATTACCAATTCTTTATCATTTAATTTTCAACTGATGACTGTTAGTTGATACTTTGTCTTTAAAATTTAACATATGTTGTTGAAGAGATTTCCCTTCCTTCAATTTTGAGTGAAAACTTTAAATACCTAAAGTAACATGCTCCCAAAATGTCATAAATCTCACACTTACTATTTTATTTCGCCAACATTTCATTTGTGACAAATAAAGTGAATAAAAAAAAAGCCACCCTATTCTTTCGAACAAAGTCCAAATCTTGATTTAACGTAACCTCTTCTGCTCGATTCTTAGGCAATTCCTTATTGATAACCCCATCCAACTCCCTCTATACAAATATGTTCATCATTCTGTTTTTCCAAATGGAAAACTTTTGTCCATTAAACATTTGGGAATCTGACATCACAAGGTTATTCAAAATTTCCATTACCATATCCAAAAATAACCATCAAATGCTAAGACAAATCAGGTTTTATAGAATTTCAAAGACCTGTATTTGCCAATTAATGCAGAGATTTAATGCTGTTCGGTACAACCAAAAATTGTTCAAAGCTGCCTTGAAGTTTGTGCCAAAGGCAAAAAATATGGAACTACAAAACTTCACATTTCTGAAAGTTTCTGTTTGTATAATCCCATGCAAAATTCATCCTTGAGAACTGTGCAAGCAGTGCAACACCCAAAAACCCAGAATTCTGCCTTCAAACCCCATGGAAATGTGTTGGAATTTGTCTTGGTTTCTCCTATATCAGAAATCCAGGGTTTTAGATATTAATTGCTGGCCTAGTCCTTGAGAATTTGAGCATGCAATTCCTCCCTACACCTCTCCTTATCTTCTCTAAACCTCACTCACCTACAACTCTGATACCATGAGAGAAAAGCAGGCAAAGATAGGAGAGAAACTCAAAAGGCTTGCTGTGCTATTTTCACTCAATCAGAAAATGAAATTGTTGAGAGAGATGACCAACCGATTGTCAACTAACCTTTAAAGACAAGGTTAATTAATGCCCCCTCTTATTATTGGGTTTTATAAATCACAATGATAATGTTTTAATATTATGCTAAGTTGCCAGTTCTTTTTGGGTATAGGTTTGGGATGGTTGATCGAGTTTGCCGGCATGGCAATTTTTAGGGCCTCAGGTACGACTTAGGTATGACTGTACAAAAAAATATAAAATATAAAAATTCTAGCCAAGTATTCTAGAAAGTGTTGTTTTATGTTATCTTTTTGAGTTTTTATCAATTTATTGGTTTGTGTGTTTTTTTAGTTACTTTAAATCTCATTGTGAACCAAAAAAAAAAAACGCAAAAACCTGTGGGCTCGTCTTGGGTTTGTCCTAGGTTCGCTGTAAATTCGTCCAGGGTTCATCCTAGATGACCTGGGTTTGTTTGGGTTCTTCAGCAAAAGAACTCGAGTGAACTTGTGTCATCCAAGACAAAACTTGGACGGATTTATAGGCGAATCTGGACCATACCCAAACCCAATATGGCCCAAACCCGAATCGAGAAGGGGGTGAATCCGTATCCTGATATTATGCATTTATTTCCTATGTCAATGCACAATATAAGTACATATGACATATTTAAAACCATTATACTAACTGCTCTGACAAGTGTGAGAGATTAACAAAACCTGAGAAGAATTAAAATATTACTCAACCAATGGGTGACCAATATCCCGCGACAAAGTAGCTTGTGTGAGTTCTGAAAACAAAATGTGACGCAGATGGGGAGGCAAAATATAAAGTATTAAAAAGTATGTGAATTCGTAGTAGAGAAGCTCTTGATGATCAGTGGCAAATGCATATCTGACAGAGTGAATAGAGTCTCTGAGTTTGAAGTAGAGAAACTTTTGATGATTTGACTGTTACTGCATTTTTGATGTAGCAAAGCAACAGAGAAGCTTTTGATGATTTACCAGTGAATGCATTCCTGACTGACAAACAAAGACTTTACACATATTGAAGGTATGGAACTTTTAGAAAACTTATAAAGAAAGGACAAAAACAAAGAATGAATGTTGAAGTAACTTTATTCAAGAGCAGCAGAGGCAATGATATTTTTAAAAGAGGCAAGGTTTAGTGAAAGGCCCAGGGAAAATATGGAAATCGGTGTAGTGGTTATTGTTATGATCTATAAGGAGTCTGATTCAATGCTTCAGGTACAAAGAGTCTGGTTGCGTGGACAATGTGCCGATGGTGCACACTTCATGATGTCGTGTTCACCAGTTGTTAAGTTTGTTTATTGTAATTGACAAGGGTTTTACTTCGCATAGCCATCTGGTACCATCAAGCACAGGTGCAGCAGCTAGTTTCCCATCCCTCCTGGGTATGTCCAAAGAACTTGAAATCATATCACACTATCAGATGCATTAGTTTGGGGAGATTATTTTTTGTGAAATAGCTATCCACCTTTGGCCATAAAAATAGCAAAAAATGATGCAAGGTTGTCCGGGAGATTATTTCTTGTGAAATATTGCTACAACTTTGATCATGTAAATAGAAAAAACTGATCTAGGGGTGTTGAATATTTGCACAGATATGGAGCGAGGTTGTCAGTTGTACTTACATGGGAGTTGAACTAGAAGGTTTTGTTTAAAAGGGAGTGTAGGAAACTGATTATGACATTGGGTTTTGGATTAGGGATTTTGTCTTGTGGAGCTCTCATCTGATGGGGAGTGAATTTGAAGATATAATTGAGCCTAGATAAATATTTCACAACTCTTATTGTTTGGAGCTCTTGTGTGAGGGGGACAATTGATCTTATATTGTGACCAAGTACATAATGTTAGCAATTGTTAGTGATGCTTATGTTAGCAAATGAATGCAGAGAGAATGAAGAGAAATGTAAGGTATGTGGCACACTTACACTCGTGCGTGCGTCTTTTTATTGATCACAAAGTGGTTACATCAGTTGGGAAGCTTTCATAACCACCCATTAGTTAGATATTAACTAATAGCTAATTATAACTTTAACACCCTCCCTTAATTACTAAACTAGAGTAGTAAGTTTGTCTTGAAATTTTACAAACACAATGGGACCAAACTATTTAGCCATTACACTTACAGAGTGTTCTAAGATATCAACATGAACTTTGTAGTCCTTTGACATTTCGTTGTTGTCCAATGCAGGGGTTTTGGTGTAGGCAAAAACCAAAAAATATAGTCAACAACAAAACAAAGATCTAGTGGTGTGGACATAAGATGTCTCAAGCTGTCCACTAATTTGTTGTAAAGTGATTCATTGATTGGTGATGAATCATTATTGGTTGTTAACTTTAGTTCGATCTCCATAGTTTTGAATCCAGAATCCTGGGGACGCTGATCAAACAAAGTATACTAGCCTGCTTAAGTCCATACAATGATGTAACCATCTTGCAAACCAAATGATCATGACCATCCGAAAAACCTTCAGGAATTACCGTGAAGACCTCCTCGTCCAAATGTCTATTTAAGAATCCAAACTGAGTTGTTGTGGAGAGAAGCTACTAAAATGTGATCATCTTCGTAGGGGTAAAAACCAACTTCTTAGTAATAGTGGGAGTAACCTTAATCTTAGTTACATGCACAAGCAGTTGTGCAGGCGAATGATATGTCAAAGTCATAGGTATTGGCTCATCTTGTTGCAAAAAGCTTTTTCCCAAGATGAGCCAATACCTGTGACTTTGGCATATCATTCGCTTGCACAACTGCCTATGCATGTAATTGAGATTGAGGAATTGCATCCTCCTGCACATCCTTGATAGTGGTAATTCCCTCCACCACTAGTGCATGTAAGTTGACTGGATCAGGGTCAACAAGCCTATAAGAAATTTAATCTTTCTGCACATCCTGTATGGTGGAGTCTCCCTCCACACATGCATGTACGTTGACTGTAGCAGGGTCAATGAGTCCATACAAGCCACCTTGTCTAATGCCTAGGGCAACCACTCTATCCTGTTTGATATCAAACACAATACATTGTTTCCCAGAGAAATGTTCAACGATGTTGGGATTTCTCTGTTACCTAACGAACAGATAAGAGATATTATTCTTGCTAGGAACATACCTAACATTCCTTATTGTGATCTTTCTAGCATTATTCAATACTATGCTAATGTTTCCCATCCTCTTTACTACATACAATTGACCATCAACTAATAAAACTAAATCAGAAAAGTTTGTTCTGTATTAAATTTGACATACTAGTCTTTACGACATGTGAAATGTCAGGATGCATTAGAATCAATAAACCAACAACTGGTAGTACTATTGTTTGAGTATAATGCTACAAGAGCATAATCCTTAGAATCTTGTCCTTTGTCAACTGCTGCCACATTTGCCGCTTGACTGTTTTGTTGAAAAAATGCATATTGTCGCTTCCGACAATCCTTTTTGAGATGTCCAACCTTATGATAGTAAAAACGCTTTACTTATATTTAGAAGATGAATTAGTTGGGATACGTTTTCACTTCCCTTTTGACTGAGCAGTTAATGCACTCTCTGCTTGTCCAACATTGGACTCATTTTATGTTTGCATTCTTTTTGCAACAAATAAGTACTACCTTAATCAAACTTTAGGGTGTTACTTTCCATCATCAGGTGTAGAGCCTCCACAAAAGATTAATTAAAGAATGACAAATTGTTTAGAACCAACACCACCATCTCATCACCATCCACCTTTTTGTTGATGGTTCATAGTTGGTCGTAGAGATCTTTCATCTAAAGTAGGTGTTTTGACAAAGACATCCTTTGATATCTTTGTGAAAAATAACAAAATTTTGAGGTAAAAAACTCGACTTTTCTCTGAAGTTTGGTATTAATTCTACAAACTGGTCCACAACACACTTGCCACAGTGGCATTTTGGACCTCATGATTCATGTCATCCAACACAGATAGTTTTAATAACCACAAAGCCTCCTATGACATTTTTCATTATTAGCAAAGTTTGTCATTGGTCTTGTTTCAGTGTTAAGAATGATTTTGTCACAATCATGATATTCTGCTATTGTCAAAATCTTATGACTCCAAACATTATAGTTATGGCTAGTTAACTTTTATAAATGCTTTTGACAAAACTAGGTTTTGTATGTTGGTTATTTTGCACTTGAAAAACCAATATAATAAGGAAAATATAATTCTGATCCGATTTTTAATGCAACATGAAAAGTACTTTTTTTGATCTAGAATTTAATCCAGTAGAAAAAGTATAGTACAGGGCTGATGCAACTACAATTCTCTAACCTGACAGACCTGAAAATCAATGCAACTACAATTTTTGCTAATCTGGAAATTAATTCAACATAAAAAGGTACAATTTTTTGACTAATTCAAAAATAAATGTAACTGAAAAGACAATTTTTGAATATATAGTCTTTGAAAATATAGTCTAAAATTTTTGAACATACAGTTTATCTAAAATTTATGAACATATAATTTATTTGAAATTTACTAACATGCCTCTTCAAATTTATCATTTTGTATATGGTTTGCTTTCCCATACTCGCTGCCATGCCCTAGACGACCGCTATCCTTCACGATTCGTATTGCAATGCCCTAGACCTCCCATGACTGTATCCCTTCGTCATGTTTTTTCAATGTAAAATACGTGTTTTTGCACTGTAAAATGTCAATTTATACATCTGTAACTTCTTCACTCTTTTTGGTGCCCTCGCGTTTTGTTTGGCCCCTGTTTGCATCACGTTTTGTCTTCATTCAAATCACGTTTCTCGTATGATCAAACCACATTTTCTTTCAATAAAATTTGCATTTTCTTCTGCTGCTTTACTGTGTGACTATGTCTGAAATGACTAAGTCTTTTGTTGTTCGCATCCTTTGATCTTCCCCTTTTACTTTCTGCCAAACCCTATTATGGTTCATCAGACTTTTGCTTGTAGTAGTTTGTTCCCTCCATGTTTTCCTTTTCTTGGTCTTCACATCGCTGTAATTCCTCCAAAAGCTCAGGGCTTTGACATCTATACCATAATAGTGTAAATAGTTTCGAGAAAAAAACATTTTTTCAAGTGTAGGGGTTTTTCAAAAAATCGTGATTAATCAGGGTATAATTGGGAAAACTTAAAACCGTCGAAAAAATATGGATAAAAAAGAAAACACTGTTATTTTTAAAATTTAAATGCATTTCAATTGCATAGAGATACATAGTAGGCATTTCAATTGCATAGAGAATGGATACAAATTATGAGAGGAAGATAAATGAGTTTGTACGCCATCAAAATCAGTCAATTGTTTTCTTTCATTACTTTTCATACTATTCAAATTTTATTACATTTGCATTTCAAAATACATACTATTGTTGTTTACAAGGGAACAAAAAAAAAGAGGAAGCCAATGGCAACAGGTAGACTATGGATCAACAGGTCTAGACTTCAACATCTCTCCAAGGTTCAAGCCCACTCCTAATTTGTGAAATGAGTTTGGCATTGAACCCATCGTCTTCCATGATGTCGAAGTCATAATCCTCAAAAAGAGACTCTTCATTATTTTCAAGCCATTCAGAATCTGGTTCGATCTTGTCAAGGTCAATGAGATGATATTTTTCGACAGTACCTAACATTATTAAATAGAATGCATATGTTAGTGATTTTAACAAATGATACTTTACAAGAATATAAATCAACTTTTCATATGAATTGAGAATTAGAAATGCAACATTTATTAACTTTGAGCTCTCTTCATCTTATGGTGAAGATTGTGATGGGCAAATGCCAACTCATTCATCTATTCTTAAGTGAGTCGATTGCGTTATTTTGAATGTAAATGCTTGAACACACTCCAATTACGCTCGCAGGCGGATTAATTGCATGGCTGGCTCAAAATGCGTATTGCCATCTTTCGAAGGTGTTTGGTTTCTTTGCCAAAGAAATCTCTTCATTGTGCTGCAAAAATAGATTTTGTCAACATTGTAATTGTTAATCAGACTTGCACCCCTGTGAAAGTAGTTTCAGGCCTTCACAGTCTGCTGAAACATGAAAATAATCTTAGGCTATGGGTGACTTAATCAGTGGATTGAATCTCTAGATTCTAAGGGCTAGCTCTTTTTTAGTGTATCAATTAGGATCTTTGCTCTATGCTACAAACTGTCGGGAAAATAGAGAGAAACTTGAACGGAAACCCTATCTAATGATGGTGATACACCTGTATTTTTTGATTGATTCACTCAATTTGAGCTCCTAAGAACACTGATTTAGACAAGAAAATGGTTGAACTTTCAACTCCAATTGACCAATATGCATAAGTAATTCACGAAATGGTTTTACCTGGTGATACGAGCTTGAGGGAAATGAAAGAATAGGCTTGATTTAAGGCACTAACCAACGACTTATATCCACTATAAACTCAACAAAAAGACATCAAACACAGAACATGATCTGCATAAACTAATTAACTATGCTGCTAGGTAAGAATTAAAACTTGACAAGGAAGAGAAATTCTATCACTTATGCAAATCACTGACATGAATACACTATACCAACACTCTGAAAAATAAAAACAGTCCTATTAATCTGAAAAAAAGTTACAAACTCAGTCTTTGGCAAAATTTGATCTTGCCAAAAGAGGGATACTATTCAAAGTTGAAAAGCCAATTTATATAAAAAACTTACAACAACCAAGAGGGTGGCGCTGAAAATAGAAGAGGAGGTCAACTCTTACATTAACCAAGTCTAATTTTCATTATGCCAAGATAACGAAGCCTCCTAAGAATATTTTCTTGTCTTCTGTTTTGCATGAAAAATCCTTTGGCGTTGAAAATGGACGGTGGGCTCAAGCTTGGACTAATCTGCCTCATACATGAAATCTATGCCAATCTTGGATGTCTTAACTCAAGCTTGAACCGATTTGAAGCTGAGTTGGAACATGAAAATGTCTTCTATTGCGTGGAAAGCATGAGTAGATGTGGCACTTGATAACCAGTCAACTCTATAAATTAAGAACAGTCAACTCCACTTGCATGAAAAAGCTACGCCACTCTGAATTTAGAACTCTGCTTGAACTGCTGGAAACGTTTGAAAGGCTCAGATGAACGAGAGTGTATGCATGAAATTTTGTGTTGAGCTCTCCAACGTTAAACTTCTTGTGTCCATGCAAACGAGACACCGTTTTTTGAACTGAAAGAGTCGTGTTTGAAATGGTTACACATCTTGGACATGTTTAATCCTATTTTGGGCCACTTTGCATGCTATACACTATGTTAATCTGTTTATATTGGCTATTGATATATCTTGCATTTTTGGTTCTTCATTTCTATGTATTTCCTGTGGACACTTTGTTTGGGCTCTTCCTTTTGCCTCCGGCTTTGTTTATTTCTGCAAACTTTTAGTCTTCAGACAAATTGTCCGCGGTTATTTGTTCCTTGTTTATTTCCTTCGGAAAAAGAGTCCGAAGGAAATCTATATTCGGGCTATGTCTTTGGGAGTCTGCGGGAATTGTCTCTCTTTCATTTTCTTCTTTTGTTTGGTCCTGGGCTTTTCCTTGAACCATTCCTTCGGACAAAAAGTCCGAAGGAATTGTCTTTCGGGCTTTGTCTTGGACCATTCCTTCGGACTTTTTTGTTCGAAGGAAATCTATATTTCGGAATTTTTTCTCAGACAAAATGTTCGAATTATTTCTTGTTTGCATTTTCTTCGGACAAAAAGTCTGAAGGAATCCTTTCCTTTTTGAAACAACGCTTTGGGATTTCGAAGTGTCCCCTCAAGTTTTTTGTAAAGTCCTTTTCTGAAGGGCTAATAACCCTTTAGATTTTTTGTTTATGTCCACTTGCCCTTCGGATTTATTGAAACGGTCCACTTTTCCATAGAATTGACCCTTCGGCAAAATGAAATGGTCCACTTTTCCACGGAATCGACCCTTTTCTGAAGGGAAGGAACCCTTCGGAATTTTGCAAATGGACCTTTCGGCCGGAAGAAAATCCCTCGGAATTTGTCAATTGCCCTTCGGAACTTTTTGTGAAGAACCTTCCCGAAGGGAAAGAATCCTTCGGGAAACTTGTAAAGGACCCTTTGGAATTAATGAAAGACCCTTCGGCAAAATTGAAAAGCCTTTTGAAATTCGTGAAGTGAACCTTCTCAAAGGGCACATGCCCTTTGGAATTCTTGCCAAGTGTCCTTCGGAATTTTCCAAGTGAACCTTCGGATTTTTGAACAAATGACCTTTTCTTTTGAGGATGCCCTTCAGGTTATTCAGGACCAAAACTGATTCACAAGACAAATTGGCACGATATGCAGAGTTCCGATTGGTAGGGGTGACAAATTTTGACCTGTGAGGCAAAATTGTCAACAGTAATATGCACAATTCAGTCAAAATTTAACACTTTAACCATACTTATGTAGAAAAATTGTCTACCTGGTTGGAAGGTCTTCTTGTGATGGTTGTCTTACTAGAGAAACAACCCCTTGCTTGTTTGTACATTGACAACTCTCCCTTAGCTTCTTCAAAGTCCTGTTGAATATGAAACATTCTCTCCATGCACTTAAATAGGGCCTATGTGATCTTTGCATCATCTTGAAATGAGGTGCTATAAAACAATGTTGGATTCATGAGGTATCCAACTGCATGGAGGGGAGAATCCATTTGTCAATTCCATCTGTTATCAACTATCTCCCATAATGGCATGTATTTGGCCTCATTATTCTCTAATCTACTCCTAATAGTTTTTTTGGCCCTATCCATTGCCTTATATAGATAACCCATGGGGGATTTATCCCCATTAACAATTCTCAAAACTCGAACTAGAGGCTCAAAGAATAACACAAATTGTTCTATCTTTTCTTAAAAAAATGGTGAACAAACATAGTAATTCACCATTCTGCCATCCATATGTTTCGCAAAGGAAGATTCCACCCATTTAGTTGAAACAAACATTTGTTTCAAATTCATTTGTTGTTGGGAAATAATCTACAAAGCAAGGAAGTGGGTTGCAAATCTTGTCACCCCAGATGGAGAAATTTCTTGTCATCTGTGAATGTGCGCATCATACTGAGCCCCTGTGTGTGATTGTATATGAACTTTGTGATTATGCGGATCTTTTGCAAAAATTCTTTCACCCATAGAATTTTTCCTATGTCCTCCAAGATCAATACAAGGGAATGTGCTGCACTTGGAGTCCAAAACATAGTAGCATATTTGTCCATAAGAAGCCTCCCAATGGCTGTGCAAGCAACGACATTATCAGTAATGAATTGGACCACATTTTGTGGCCCCACTTCAATCACAACTTCATCAAATAGACAAAACAATGTCTCCCCTGATTTTATCAGATCAGATGCATCGACACTGTTAAGAAACATTGTGTTAATGCCACACGATATAAAGAAGTTGACGAGCATGCGATTCTTTCTATTTGTCCATCCAACATGATAGTGCATCCCGATTGTGTCCATTCTTTGCATTCACATCCTGTTAAGTGTCCTTCAAAAAATATGTTCGAAAAGTCTTGTATGATGGGGTTGTGAACCTAGGGCCTGCAATTGCAATTACATCCACCATACTTTGCCAGTATGGAAATCTGACCACATTAAATGACAAGCTAAAAGAGTACCAAAAGTTGGAGATTGCTTTTTTTGCTTGCTCGTGCATAGCTTTTTTCCAACCTGTACTCTCTAGTGTGGTTTGTGCTCTAGGGTAGTACGAGGGCTAAAGAAGGCATGAATGTTTTCTTTCCCTGTGTTTGGTTGACGAAGTACTGATCCAAGGGTCATTTGAGACCTTTTCTTTCCCTTTCATGTTCTGCTGATGGCCCTATTGTGTCATTAAACTGATCACCCATTTCATCCAAAGAGTTAGATCCCACTTCTGTACCTATTCTTACCTTTTTGGATTTTGACTCTAAATATATCTGGATTGTTGCTATACCCTGATTGCTAATATCTACAAGGCATTTATTAGTGCAAGGTGTAACTTTATGCCCTCGTTGTCTCGTCAAATGCCACTTGAAGTGGTATATGCCTTGATTGCATATATGTCTACAAAAGTTGCATTTGACCTTGTTTGTGTTGCCATCGACTGGCGTGCCATAGTTTCATGCAAAATATTTCTCACGTGGCATGATGATCAAATCTGCAGTGTGCATAAAAAATTCTGTTCAGGCGCTGAAATGCTTTGAAGGTGTTTAGTTTTTCCTTATCACACTTAGAAGAAACCCTTATCATTTCAACGTATCACTTCTATTTTACGATATACTTAAATATCCAATAGCCAAACTGCCGAATATACCATGCACCTTCTTGTATACCCTTAGGTACATGGAAGAGTAATGGTACGAAAAAACAATTCTCTCAATACCACGCCTCTTGATAAACCCAATCTTCTTATATACCTCACATTTCTATATACCTGAAGGTATGTGGAAGAATGATAGTACGTGGAAAAGAGATGTATGTGAGAGCAGGGTGATATGCGAGAGTAGTGGGTAGTTTATAAGAAATTGGTCTTGGAAGAAATTAGATTTATTCAACAATGCTCTCATCCAAATGCACTATTTATCTCAATTCTTATCAGCGCTAGTAGTCCTTGTTTCAAGGTGGTGGATTCAACTGGGCTCTTCGCTGCCTCACTACTGGATTTTATATTTGTCAAGGATTTCTACCCTGCTATCTCTTAGTTGCAGGACTGGAGTGTTGGATCGTGATGATTGGTGGTCGTGTCTCAGTGCCCTGTTCTCCTGTGGTCTTTGCAGTTTTGTTTTTTGATGCCTTGATGTTTACCCTTCTAGATTCTATTGGTGCAAGGCATATTTTGCCATAGTATATTTTTAGCGACGATTCTAGGTTTATTATTAGACTTTGTTATCTGCGTTAAATCTATTGGCTTAGTTCTATTTAAACTTGATGATACATAACCAATTTCTGTAATTTATTGGTTTGTAATTTGTGAGTACTATCCAATCATAGTAGTTTTTTTTTTTTTTGTTGGGTGAGAGCCCTTCCTCCATCCTTTTTATCTATTAAAAAAATATGACATTTAATATAATAATGTGATCATGTACTTGATGTTAGTGATGGTCATTGGTGGTAAATTTCTGCAACCATATAGGCAGAGTATAAAATGAACAAAGCTAGGGCATAGACATTGACAAAGTTGTATGGGAGCCAATATCGGGGCAATCTTTAAGTCGTTCAACTGCAGTAAGTAATTTTGTTAAATGACAACATGATTTTATATTATCATGACATATAATGTTATATTGTGATCAAAACTAACTATTTAATGTCAGCGACGGTTAAACTATTATTACAATATAGGCACGGTATAAAATGAACAAACAATTGGATAGACATTGAGAGAGTTGTATGGTGGCCTTTCTCAAGCTAACCATTGTATTATTCAGCTGGAACAGTAATCACATTATTTATTCACTTTGTTTCTTATGTCTACTTGATCTGTTTATGATTTGGGCCTTCTTATCTTTGCCGCTTTCTTTTAAGGTTGATATGTATATTATTTCATTCCCTATTGCATATTGTCTTATTGCTCCCAAAACACTGTTATCATATATCTCTAAATGTGTGGACTTGGATTTGTATATTGATTGTTTTTTTAAAGTGGTTGTTGTCTTTAAAGTGATGTTTGTAGGTTTGTTTAGAGTTTTTTCATCTTACGTGGTAGTGATATGGCTTCTACTAATGTCTTAGGGTCATTTCAGAATAACAATTCTCTGATATGCATTTCTTGTCCATCTATTATTCTAAATGTTTAATACTTTTGGGAAGGTCTGAACTGGAACAGATCAGTTTTAGTCGGAAAGAATTGTTGAATACCTAACCACAGTCAAACAAGACACATTAACACCAACCAATTAGAGATTCCTAGACCAAGAAAGAAGACAAAGAAGAAGTAAACGTGAATGGATGATCATACACAAAGTTGGAAGTAGAGCAAGCTGAAGGCCTTGAGGATGGTTTGGACCCTCACGAACATTTAGTCTTTCTGAAACCTGAGAAATGACAGGGAAGATTGACTGATTGATGCATTAATGATGCTTATTTATGTTTATATGAATTTAATGAAGTTTTTCAAGGGCTGATGTGGCACTATCTGGCCTAGTCAGCATTAAGTGCTGCATTCAATGTTGGGTTGCCAAAAAGAAATAAATAATGCATATAAATATGCGAAGTGTAAAAAATCATATCTAACACAATGATGATGTTGGTGTAGGTTTTTTATCCATTATATGGTTTTCCTACACATTTATATTAAGCTTGCTTAGTTGGAATAATTAGGTCACTTAGGTAATTATAAGGTCATTAATAGCACATGCACATGCCTATTTGTAGTTAACATGGTTGCACTATTCATTTGGCAACCAATGTTGACATGTGGGGCTTGGCATGTTGCACATGGGTCTACTATTCACCTGGCAATTGAGCTGTGTTCTTATTGCCAAATGGATGTCGCTCAATACCTCTTCTCTACCTATATAAGGACCTCTCCTCCAAGGCATTCATGTGGATTGAAAGGGGATTTTGTGGAGTATTGCAGTATAGCAGTTTGTCTAGTGTAGCTTTTAATAGGTTGTTTAGTTTGTAGGCCATTAATTGTTGCGTCAGGGAGTCCGTTAAGCCTTTGAGCTTGGGTATGTGCCAACAGGCTTTTGTAAGCTTTGTAGAGCAACCTTCTTTACTAATACATGCTCTTGCAATCTCTATTCTGCTCTATTGTGATTCATTCATTGTGGTATCAGAGCTCCGGGACTTATAAACGAACATTGTTTTCCTTTGTTGTTTGAAATCATGAGTAGATTTTAAGTTTGTTCTCTGATATGATCTAAATCAAATTTTTTAATATAAAAGCTCTCTCAAATTTGAAGGCCTAAATCCATATCATATTCTATTCGATTCATATTAGTATTGCAGTATAGCAGTTTGTCTAGTGTAGCTTTTAATAGGTTGTTTAGTTTGTAGGCCATTAATTGTTGCGTCAGGGAGTCCGTTAAGCCTTTGAGCTTGGGTATGTGCCAACAGGCTTTTGTAAGCTTCGTAGAGCAACCTTCTTTACTAATACATGCTCTTGCAATCTCTATTCTGCTCTATTGTGATTCATTCATTGCGGTATCAGAGCTCTGGGACTTATAAACAAACATTGTTTTCCTTTGTTGTTTGAAATCATGAGTAGATTTTAAGTTTGGTCTCTGATATGATCTAAATCAAATTTTTTAATATAAAAGCTCTCAAATTTGAAGGCCTAAATCCATATCATATTCTATTCGATTCATATTGATTTACATTGTATATTGATATCAATATAGATTTATTGATATTAATGATTCAACATTTGTCATACAGCATTGGCATTGTCATGAGATTTGGCATTTGCATGTATTTTGTTGTATGGGCATATATGTTTTTGCTGCAGATCTGAAATAAGGATGGTGCTGAATGTTTGTTTGATGCATAAATGCATGAGTTGATACGCCCTCAACGGCCTCAATAACCTCCTTCACATAGTGGATCTTTTTCATTAGTTGGCTTGTGAGTGGCCTTTTGTTTTAAGGCTTATTCAGCTGCTAACCAACATCAAGTCAATGTCCTTTACTCAATCATTGGTCCGCATGCTAAACGCCTTCAACCAACTATCCATCCTCCTTCAAACAATGCCACACACAAGTCATGCAGCTTGTACATTGTTGGCCATTCCTCACGGGCCTGTCCTAGCTGCCTCCACACCATACAACTTGGTCAACGTGATTCAAACTGCCGGCATCTAGTTGGGCATTACACAGTCTTCCTAAGCCTGCTCGACCTTTGAATGGATCTACGACCTGCATCATTGGTTGATCTTGCATTGAGGAGATCTGTAGAGTTACGCTAAGGAAAACATAGTCCAACACTCGCATCCAGACCATTGGCTTCCTTCACGTGAGACGTCCTCATGTCCTTTCCACTGCCCCCTGTTGATTTCCCACGGCCGCCTCATCACCAAACCGTGTAATGCATTGTACCCTTTGAGGCTTGGTTTGGCAAGTTGGGATGATTTAAAAAAAAAGAAGGCGAAGTCAAAGTTTTTTTTTAAAGGTGGATTGATTTAAAACGTGGAGGAACCTTTTTTTTTTTTGACTAAGTAAATTTGGTGGGTGGATTTGGAGGTGGGATTTTGGAGAGGATTTCTTATTATTGTTTTTTTCTTAGAAAAAAAGGAAAAAGAAAAGCCCCCTCGCCCCCTTGAGTTCAGTTTGTAATTTTTGTATGGTGGAGGAAGTTTTTTTATTTTTTTTAAAAACACATTGTATTTGACCCATTATTGCTCTTATCCTTCTCCTAGATGCATTTTCGGTGGTAACTGACGTTTATTGGGGGAGGCCATTTTTTGTTAAAATTGGTAGGTTTTGAGCAATTCTAAGGGCCAAACAAGCTTCAAATTGCATTTGGCATCGGGGGCTTTGTCCCTCGACCTTGCCCTGTATTGCGACAGGGAGTGCGTTAGGGGTTGCTGCCCCCAGACTCCCACGTCGTGCCTCGTTGTACAGTACTTCGGAGTGTCGAAGGCCATTGGGTGAGGTCCAATCTGGTAGGAGGTCAGTTCCCCTCACAGTATATAAACAAGCTTGTTTGCACAAATTGCTCGTGGACACATTCTCGACTAAGTTCGATGTCAAGTACTCGAGCGTGCATTATACTTGCAAGCTTGGGGGGGTTATTTCTGACACTTATGGGGGTTACTGATGATACTTATGGGGGGAGGCATCTCTCTATTCTTATGGGGGGGATACATTCTCTATTCTTATGGGGGATTTATATGTGCTTGGGTACCTAACAAGGCCTTGTTGCCAGGACCCAAATCTTACACTCACCTAAGCTTTGCTTAAGGGGGTGTTGGTGTAGGTTTTTTATCCATTATATGGTTTTTCTACACATATTTATTGAGCTTGATTAGTTGGAATACTTAGATCACTTAGGTAATTATGAGGTCATAAATGCACTTGCACATGTTTATTTGTAGTCAACATGGTTGCACTATTCATTTGGCAACCAATGTTGACATGTGGGGCTTGGCATGTTGCACATGGGTCTACTATTCACCTGGCAACTGAGCTTTGTTCTCATTCCCAAATAGACGTGGCTCAATACCTATTCTCTGCCTATATAACAGCCTATCCTCCAAGGCATTCATGTGGATTCAAATGGAATTGTGTGGGGTATTGTAGTATAGCAGTTTGTCTAGTGTAGAGTTCAATAGGTAGTTTAGCTTGTAGGCCATTTATTGTTGCGCCAGGGAGCCCGTTAAGCCTTTGAACTTGGGTGTGTGCCAACGGGGTTTTTGTAATCTTCGTAGAGCAACGTTCTTCACTAATACATGCTCTTGCAGTCTCTATTCTACTCTTTTGTGATTTCAATCATTGCAACAAAGTTGTGTGTTCGATCTTCCAGTATTCGATCTTGGATGTCTCATTAGTAGACGATTCTAACAGATGATGCCATGATGAAGTCAATTATAAATGATGTTAATGATTAGTTCAAAGTTCAAACTCATGGATTTGATGATGTCAGCAGCCCCTTATTGGTCTAGTTTGTATTTTGTCTCATGTTTGTGATTGCAGACTACCTTCCAGTAGTTTGAATATGTAGTTGATTTCTTTTGTAGTGGAAAGAGAAGAAATTATATTAGTCCATGAATAACCAAAAGTAGGTCAATGGGACTTTAGAATACATCCAATTACAATAAAAAGTGCTAGTGTAAAAGGATCCTTGGATCTGTAATGCCCACATCTTATGTTAATCCCACCCCATTGGAATAGCAATGATTTGGTCCTATGGTTTTAGGGCTCGTTCTCGTCGTGTGTTTTGTCACCTTTTGCTTTTAGATGTAGTGGTCTTCTATGTGAGGGTATAAGATATATTTGTTTGGACTGAGATACATGTCCTTGTCTAAAGCGGTCAAGTCCTCTTCTAAGGCTTTTGTTTTCAGTGAGGCCTCTAGTTGTTTTTCATGGATCAATTTAAAATCATTTTAATGCTGTAAGGACTTGACAAAAAAATAAAAATAAAAATAAGCACTAGCCTAATCTCTATTTATTGATTGAATCGGTTTTTAATTTTAATAATAGTGGATGTATCACCATAGTCCTAGGCTAAGTGCTAAGCTTGTAACTATTCATTTTAAGTGCCATGGACTTTGGGTTATTAGAAATTATAAAAAAAAAAAAACATATGTGCATATAAAATAAAAATAAAAATATTAAAATGACAAAATTAAATAGAATAAAGGCAAGCCAAAAGGATGCACAAGTGTCCTTCCCAAAGGGTGGACACCAAGACTTGCCCATTGGCAAGTGTCCCCCTTAGTAAAAAACACCCAGCATGCCAGTGCCAAGTGGCAGGCCAAGGGGCAGCTGGATGTAAAGTGGGGAGAAATTAAAAATTAGGAAAGGGGAATTAAGGAAGGTTCCCATGGAAGGGGCAACTGCAATTATACTTTAGGGACAGGCAGTTCCATGCAACTGCAAATACAAGTTAACCACAAAATATGGAATCTTTGACACAAAATCAGGAGCAGTGGTTGCATAGGAGAACCACTTTCAGCCAAGGGTAGCAGTGGGGGGCTGGGACTTTGCTGTTGCTGCAATACATTATTTGATGCCATGTGTCATGCTTCAGATCATTCATAAATAATCAGTAGGATCATTCACCCCCATAATCTCCTAAATATTCTCAGCAGCAGCTGTTGAAATTTGTTTAGGAAGAGCATGAAACCACATATATGCAAAAATCTCCTATAATTTATTTGTAGTACCTGTTGAAAAAACATTGCTTTGCCTCCTCCATGGAACCCCCCTCTAATAAAATAGCCGGGTCCTCTTGGGACTTCTATCAGAACACTCTCTGCATTTACACCCACACTGCTACTTGTTGAAAACAAAATGAAAAATTAGCCGTGTCAAATGGAACTGCACTTTCTACTTTACAAAATGGTTGTGTATGGTGGAAAGACAAAACCGAGAGGAGTTTGCCATGCAACAAGAATTAAAGAGAATGGAAGTGGAGCGTCCGCTGCAGGAGGCTTGATGAGGAACTTTGAGGATGCAATGGCAAACAGCGGTGGTCTTTATGTCAGGTGTGGCATTGAGGAAAAAAAAAAAGGTCACATGAAATGTTATTTGAAACATCATCTGAATGAGCTTGAAGAATTACCATTAAAGAGGGGAGAGGACCTGCAAATGAAGTGTTTTCTTGAACTATACAGTCTTAAGGTACGTTCATATCAATATAATGGTATTTTAAATTGATCTTTAATGTGCAGGTGAGGACATTTTTGTATGATTAGATTTATGTATCTATTATACAATGCCACTAGTTTATTACTACATAAATTGGCACAATGTTTCCAGCTGTTATCTAGAAGAAGAAAAAAAACTTCTGTAATATCTCAACTACAAGAAGATTAGAGCTAAATATGTAGAGAGTTACCTTCCTTTACATTCATGAGTTAATCCGGTTTCTATCCAATTTAGGATTTTAAGTGGCTTAATTTAGTGTCGGGGTCAGGTTATTAAAGTGTGTAAGATGAAGTCAGAAATTTTAAATAGGTGATAAAATGTGCTAAAGCATGCACAATATATCCTTGACAATCTCACAGGAAAGTTACAAGTAGAATTGTTTTCTTGTAAATGAAATGCTATGGATGAGTGCATTTTATGCATCCTTTACATTTTTCGCTGCTGTGGGTTTATAGAAAAATATTTCTTTTAGACTTACTACGGTTTTCTATTTTTATTTGACATTTTGTATTTTTGTTCTATATTAAGCCTGTTTCCTTTCCTTTTTTGAAAGCTTCTGAAATATTGAAGTAAGTACATATATGAAAAAATTAGCTCCATATCCTAAAGCCCGGAGTTAAAGCTATGATAAGTCTGAATAAAATATTATGATGCTAGCCATGCTATGTTGATTTTCTACCCTAAAAAAATCACTCTTTAGCAGATATGTAAAGTCCTTTTTGTCAACAGTTCACACTTTCATAAGAGCCATTTGTGCACATTTTTTCAAACAGTTTGCCTCTCCCACAAGCCATTTTGTGCACTTCTGGTTGAGACATTTTGTCAAACAGATCATGCCCTTCAAACAAAACCTTTTGTGCACTTTTTGTTGGGACATTTCATCAAACAGTTCACCCCCGCCTGCCAAGGGCTTTCAGCTACATCATCTGACAAAAATTCCCTTTTTGTTGTGCTTTGATGGACACAGGCTAAATTTGATGGCGGACCCTGCTTGTCAAGAATTTTTTTTGATGACGGTTATATACTCACCATTGCCCTTCAAATGTTAGTATAGTTCGTGGTAGAATAAGGAAACATTAAAGACAATGTGCATATTTATTTTAACCTTTACAGTTCATGGTACGAGGAGGAAACAGTAAAGACAATAAATATATATTTATTATAATCCTTTACAGTTTTTGATGGTCTGCCCAAAATTTTATCTTGTATACAATATGGTCTACCAAAAAAAAAATTGATTGTATTATACGGCAAAACAAAACATAAATACAGTCATATGGCCATCAAATTTAGACCCTGGATGGATGTCTATAACCTGCCAAGCACTTATTTGCATTAGTTGTGAATGGTGTGCAATCGTTTGATTAGTTTGAAAGTGTTGGGAGTGTGCAGCATGGCCATTGCTGTTTTGTTGTTCTCCAATGCCTTGTTAAGTAGTCTTGTGCAATACAACTTTGTGCATTTCTTTTATGATCTGCACTTACATTTTGCAATTATCTTCTGCAAAGTCTTTTTATTGCAATTTAATGTATTCGCTGGTAATTAATTCTTATTGGAGGCTCTTGTTAATTTTATGCAACAAGTTAAGGTGACTAATCCTAACTTGAGGGCATACCTCATTCAAAAGGGATAACTGTTTTATAAAGTTGATAGATGCAACAAGAAGTGCATGTGACTAATAGCTAGTATTAATTAGTTCCAATAGTATGAAGTTTGAATATGCTTCACCTGGATCTATAGCCACCTGTAATGTTATAATTTTGAAAGCTTGAAAAAATGACTAAGTCGGAGCTTACTCAGAACTTGGAAACTAGGAAGATGCAAGAATTTGGAAGGTAGGAATTATGTGGGTTGCTGGTGCAGTCACATGAACGGGTTTTCCAATGAAGGAATGCCCTAACCCAGCAGCTAGATGAGCACACACCCACACACACTCAGATCTGAAAACACACAGGTTCTGATTATATAATAGTGCAAAACAAAGATTTCATATATGTCTTCCAAATGTGTTAGCTATAGGCTACGCTTGGATCTTAAGCTATAAATTCAAACTTCAACAATGGAGTTTCTCAGACTTCCAACCCCATTTGGACTACTAGAGTGGACCTCTCTGCAATGACCTGGTTCCTATGAGCTCTCTATCATAAGCCGCTTGATGCCTTGCCCAACATGCCTTTATATATGCCCCTCCAAGTGCTATGTGTCAAGAAGGATCCATGCAAATTTTCTAGTAAGCTGCCACATGTCCCCAAGGGTAGCTTGCTGTCCACTCAAGTTTGGATGAGTAATGCGTGTCCTTTGAATCCATCTCCAAGAATCTTGGAGTGAACAGTCCATTTCCAAGGTCTTTGGAGTCAACCCTCTCAGAGCTGCACCAATTTATTTCCATGCACCAAGTCTCCTTTCTGCTTCTACTTCTGTATGACAATGCCCACATGTGCAATCCTCCAAGCCTCTGCGTGACTCCGAACTTTGCACTTGCTGCAAATGGAAATGCCTTTGCGCATTGTTGCGCTTGTGCCAAATACTCACCCCTGTTTGCACTTCGCCAGATGTCTTTGTGCCCAATGAGCTTCACATGACTATGCGCTGGATGCTTCCATGCATGGTTCTGCGCAAATCAAAACTTTGTAAAAAATCTGCTGTAACCAAACTTAGTCCAACTTCTGTGCAGCTGCCTTTTGACCTCTTCCACGCATGTAGACTCATATGCCTATTAGCGTATGCTCCCATCAGTAATCAAACAACTGCACTCATATGTGCAATATGTTGGAATCCTATTCACAAAACTAGACTTAGCTGTTTTTGGGTGATGCAAGATTGCTCTACATCAAGGATGCTTCTGCATCAGATACCCTGGGTAACTGAAAATGTGAAATCCTGTGCATAGGTCGAAGTCTATGAGAGTATGGCCATAATGATCAATCTCTGTGAGATCCACCCATGTCAAGTCCTCTATTATGTGATTCTTCCACTTCACTAAGTACTATTTGTATTCTCTCTTGTGCATTCTTTTGACAACCTTAGAGTCCCAAATGGCCTCTATTTCTTCCTTCCCCTTCTTTGGTACTTGCGCTTTCTAATTAGGTACTTGAGATCTTGATTTCTCCTACTCATCATTGTTCTACCCTTCATGATAATCATATAGATCTGCCATATATGGGCGATATATCCATGCCTTCAGGTAACTCGATCTTATATGTATTTGCTGAATTTATTTTCTGCAATTTGCATGGGCCTGTCTTCTTTCATTTTAGTTTGTTGCATGTACCCCCCGAAAATCTCTCCTTGTGCAAATGTGCCAATACTAAATCTCCTACTTCATTCTTTACTCCTGTGCCATGTCTATGCATTGCCTATACTGTAGACTACTTAGTTCCAGCTTCTTTTGCACCTCTTGTTGTACCTCGCGTATATATTATGCATAGTTTTCTACTTCTTCCATGCGCTCCCTTGATTTCACTTAACTCAACAAATCCTCTTGGGATGCTCCTATACACAAATCTAGAAAGGTGTTTTCCCATTACTCATTGTTGTTCACAAACTTTGTTTGAACCATGTCCCATTGCTTTGGGTTGTCTCCTAACAAGCATCTTAGTAAGTTTCCAAGGCTTCTATTCACAACCTTGGTTTGTCCATTTGTTTGCAAATGGTATGTTGAACTGAAGCTCAACTTCGTTCCCAACTTCTTCCACAAGGTTCACCAAATTGAGTATCTTTGTGCAATACTATGCTACGTGACAATCCATGCAACCTCACCACTTCTCTGAAGAATAAATTTGCAATGTTCGCTGCATCACTTGTCTCTTTGCATGCAATGAAATGTGCCATCTTTGAAAATCTATCCACCACTACAAATATGGAATCACTTCCTTTCTATGTTCTGGCAATCCTAGTACAAAATCCATGTTAATGTCATTCCATGGTTTCTCTGGAATAAATAGTGGTTGGTACAACCCTACGTTTTAAATCTTCCACTTCGCCAACTGGAAAACTCTACATTGTTGCACACATCTGTGTCCATCTTGGCCAAAAGTAACCCTCTACCAATTGCACCAAAATCTTGTCATTCAAAATGACATGCTAAACCTCCGTTGTGCTTCTCCTTTATTAGGTTTTCGCTCATTGGTCCTCTTGGTATACAAAATTGCACTTCCTTGAATGATATTCCCTCGTGCACAAAATAATCCAACCACGGTGTTTTATCCAGACTCATTGGTTTTGCGCATGCCTTCCAATCATTTATGAAATTTGCATCTTTTGCTTATAATCCTTTCATGGAGTCAAACCCCATGAGTTCCACTTGCATCTCGTTCAACAAGAGAAATCTCCTATTAAGTGCATTGGCAACTTTGTTCGATTTCTACTTCTGTGTTTCAACACAAATGAGTAACTCTTTATAAACTCAACCCACTTCATGTGTCACTAATTCAACTTCTATTGGCTATTAATAAATTGTCGCACTTGATGGTTTGTGTACAACACAAACTTCTTTGGAAACAAGTAGTGTCTCCACTTGTTTAGTGCTTGCATTGTGGCATAAAATTCCTGGTCATAAACCAAATATTTCCTCTTGGCGTCAATCAAGTACCTTCTTGGCTCAACACTACCTCGATTATTGCACCACTAGCATCACAATCTATTTAGAATTTTTTGCTGAAATCTGGTACTGCCAACATTGGTTGCTCGGTTACTCTCTTCTTCAACTGCTAGAAGTTGTGCATGGTTTTTGTTGTCCAAATGAACTCCTTGCAATCTCCTCTCATCACTTATGTGATTGCTACGCTGTTCCACTGAAGTTTCATATGAACTTCCTATAGAAACTCGCCAAGCCATGAAAGCTTTGCACCTTGAGCGTGCTTCTTGGTGACGACCACTCTATGATATCGTGCACCTTCTCCGGATCCATTTTCAAATCTGCTTAGGATATCACAAGACCCAAGTAGATGAGCCCCTTCTTCATGAAGCTACACTCCACGTTTATCAACAACATCTCTTCTCTCAACCATTGCAACACCTTTCTCAAATGCATTAAGTGTTGTCCTTCATCTTGCTGAATATTAGAATGTCATCTAAATACACAATGACAATTTTGCCTAGAATTGGATTCAACACTTCATTTATGAGTCTCATGAATGTGCTCCGCATCTTTATTAGCCCAAATGGCATGACCATATATTCATATAATCCTTCCTTTGTCTTAAATGTGGTTTTCCATTCATCACCTTCTCTGATTCTGATTTGGTGATACACACTCTTCAAGTATTTGTGAAGTATTTTGCTCCACTTAAGCAATCTATCAAGTCATCCATGCGCAACAATGAATACCTTTACTTGATTGTTATCTTGTTAATAGCTCTCAAATCTGTGCACATGTGCCACTGTTTTTCTTTCCTTGGCACCAATACTGTAGGTATTGCACATGAGCTTAGGCTTTCTCTGATTAGCCCCTTATCCCACAACTCCTATACTTGTCTCCTCATTCTCTGTAGGCATCAATCTGTAAGCTGCGTTGTTTGGCAAACTCGATCTAGGCATCAAATCCATGTGTTTAATATTCTTTTTGATTTAACAATAAAATGCTAAGAACGAATAAACTATTAAAAATTGATTTAGATCTACAAAACATATAGATCTGAATATGAAATACAATGATTTACATAATTCGAAATGAGCTATAAATAGTAAATTGACAAAAGATATGCAAATCTAGTTTGGATCTAATTTATTGCTAACTATGAAGGTTGATTGTGGATGAAAACCGGCTGAAAAAACCTGTGAACACTGTCACATCCGAAAATAGAAATCCAAATTATACTGGGACAAGGTTGCGCAAAGAGAACATGGCCGCTTCTCTATTGACTATGGCCGCGCCTTGGTTGATTGTGCGATTGATTTTAAGATCTAGGTACGTGCACCTATATATGAGGGTTTATCGTTTGTCTGCGTGTGCCCATTTAATGTGCTAAACTTGCAAAAGCAAAACCCTAGCATCTACACAATAAACACAATAGAGATCAAATGCCAAAAGGGGTGATAAGGTTAGGAGAATAGTCGAGATATCGTTAGAAAACCTTGCATAATTTGAGTGCTGCCTACATGGCTCAAAAGGGCCTCAGGTTGATATAGTTCTCTCTCCTAGAGTGTGTGAATCTTGACTTTGCTAAATAAACGCAACTAAATAGATTTCTTTGAATGCTTGACAATGAGTGCCTTTGACCTGTAATAGTGACTTCAAACTTGGCCTATGATTGTTAGAGTAAAGCAGAATTGAAATTGAAAATAATATTGCTCTTTTGCTCAGTGTGTAGTAGAATTGCCAAGTTATTGCCAGGTAGATCAAGTGAAGTATTGAGTGGCCCTGATGTGCTTATATAGGGGAAACTTTGAAATATTTTCATTTAACCGACCTTGCTAAAAACACGGGAGGGGTAAATTACAATGTCTTGAATTTGAAAATTTACTGTTAGAACGTGGGGAACAAGGTTGCACTAGTGGGCAAGGCCGCAGTGTGGCCTTGTCTGCCTAGTGCAGTGTTGTCCCATAAAGATTTCGCTGATAGGAGTCTGTAAGTAGAAAAGGGATGCTTGAGTAATGTTTCCAATATTTGCAAGGCAATAAATGGAATAGTAAAGGCTCTTGTAGAGATTGCATGTTAACAGAATAGGTAATAGACTAAGTAGGGTAAGGATGTCAAGATTAAACATTGTCAAGCACTTAATGATTAAATTTGACTGTCTACAATATGATGATTGATACTTAGTATGGGTGGTAACCCATCTGGTAGATTGCTTGAAACAATTTTTGTGAACTCATTGAAAAACTCATTCACTTTGTCTGGAAGTGTCTTCTCCTTTTCTACACCTGTGCACTAGCCTTGTGCTGGCTTGGGCATGATGGCATAGCATGCCTTCTTGTACCACTTCTTTCAAAAATTCCTTTCTCGACACCAGAAATATGTGTGTGCAATTTTTTTTTGTGATCTTCCTCTTCCTTGTCCTTTAACAAACTCAAAAGAGATCTCCTTCCCATCCTTCTTTAGGCAATATATATTTTCTCTTCCATCATGTACAGCCTTCCGGTCAAACTACCAGGGTCTGCCCAAAAGTACATGGCACACATTTATTGGCATCACATCACACCAACTTCATCTCTGTATGCGCCTATTAGAAACTTCACTAAGCATTGCTCATTTACCTAAATTTGATGGCCCCTTTGCAGCCATTACACTCTGTAAGGGTTAGGTGCACTACCTTCTTCAATCTCAACTTCTTTACCATTTTGCTGAGACCAAATTATCTGTGTTACTGTTGTCCATACTCACCTTTCAACACTTGCCTCTCGATTTGCAAACTGTTTGGAAGAGACTCTTCTTGTGTGCCTATTCTTTAGCCTTCTTTGTTGGCTTCAGAACACCTCTTCATCATGAGAGTTTCTCTGCGCTCCGGCTCTTCAGAACACTCAATAAATCCAATCGACTCATCTCCATTTGCGACCTGTGCACCAACTTTGGATCTTTTGCTACCTTCACTTTGTACTTGACGACATTCATATGTGCTATGTCCAAGTTGTCCACATCTGAAACATGTTCCTAGGAATCCTCTTACCCTTCATCAGCCAAACCTTTTGTGCCCTCTGGATGGGTAAGATCCACCTCGCGCATAACCTTGCTATCTATCGTGCGTACCGCCTTTGCTCATGCACGTGACTATGCATAGCATTATTCTCTTCACGTCTCTGCTAGTTTCTTCTAGTGCCACACCGTCCTCCTCCACTCGCAAACCTTCTCTTTCTTCGTGCAACACTGTGTTGTTTGCGTGACAACATTTCTTTAGCTTTTAGCACAAAGTGATAAGCTTCCTCCACAATTTGGATTTGAGCCATGTTCAACTCTTCTTGGATGGCAAATCTCAATTCATTCAGATATCTTGTGACCTCTTGGTCCACTTCACTATGGCCAGCCTTGATAGTGATTTTATAATTTTTTTGTGTACTCCTTGACAATTAGCTCCTTTTGCCTTAGGTTTTGCAACTTTTTGAACAATACCATTTGGTAGTCGCCAAGTAGGAACTTACCCTTCATTTTGGTGATCATTTTGTCCCACTTGGTTATTTTCTCCTTTCATTTTGAGCCTCCTACCAAAGCGCCACATGACCTTTTAGCTTGGTCTACACAATCTTCACTCTCTGCAGATTGCTTATATCCTTGAACTCAATATACTCATCAATCTTTGTGAGCCAATCAATTAGCTCTTTAGGATTTAGGGTTCATGAAAAACATGGCATGCCCAACTTGTGCCTCACCCAATCCATGAGATAGCCCTCAACAGTCTACCTTCACCTGCATTCATGTGTGCATCCTCATCTTCATTGTCTCCCTCACATTCTGTGCACTGTTGTTCTTCCTTAGCGTGGCTCTGATCATTACTTGGGGTGAAACCCCTTCTTATGTCCTCCTCTATAGTATCCAACTGTGTTTGCACAAGTTGCAAAATGTCTAAGACTTCTTCTAGTCTCCCAACCACATTAGTTGCTACAACGCCTCCTCTACTAGCCATTCTCCTTGGCAGCATCTCAATCCTTTGGTCGTGAATCCTACCATTGCAATATCTCAGCTCGTAGTCCTATGTAGGTGCCCTCATTCCACATGCCACAAGGTTCAACACCTAAATGGTGCAGTCACAAGGATAGGGCATCCAATGAAGGAAAGCCCTAACCTAGTAGCTAGATGAATACACATCCACACCTACTCAAATTTGGAAACACAAACGTTATGATCATATATTAGTGCAAAACGAAGATTACATAGATTTATTCCAAATGCTTTAGCTACAAGCTATGCTTGGATCTTAAGCTGCAAATGCAAGCTTCAACAATGGAGCTTCTTAGACTTCGAACTACACTCAAACTACTAGAGTTGACCTCTCTACAATGCCCTGCTTCATATGAGCCCTCTATCATAAGCTGCCTAATGCCTTGCCCAACATTCCTTTATATATGCCTCTGCAAGTGCAATGTGTCAAGAAATATCCATGCAAGTTTTCTAGTAAGCTGCCATGTGTCCCCAAGGGTTGCTTGCTGTCCACTCTAGTCTAGATGAGTAACACATGTCCTATGAATCCATCTCCAATAATCTTGGAGTCAACGGTCCATTCCAAGGTCTTTGGAGTCAACCCTCTCAAAGCTCTACCAATTTCTTCCCACGCACCAAGTCTCCTTTGCGCAATCCTTATTGCTTCTACTTCTGCATGACAATGCCTTGTACGCAATCCTCCAAGTCTCCGCGCGACTCCAAACTTTGCGCCTACTGCAAATGGATAATGCCTTTGCACGTTGTTGCAGTTGTGCCATATATTCATTCCCGTTTGCACTTTGTTAGATGTCTTTGTACCCAATGAGCTTCACACGATTGTGTGCCGAGTGCTTCTCTGCGTGGCTTGGTGCAAATCAAAACTATCAAAAACCCTTTGTAATAAAACTTAGTTCAACTTCTGTGCAATTGCCTTTTTGACCTCTTCTGTGCATGTGGACTCATGCGCCAATCAGCTTATGTGCCTACCAGTAATCAAACAACTATGCTCCAATGCATGACGTGCGCATATGTTGGAACCTTATTTGCAAAATTAGACTTAGCTGTTTTTGGGTGATGCAATATTTTCCTACATCAGGTATGCTCTTGCATTAGTTGCGAGTGTGAAGTCCCAAGTGAATATGATGGAGTCACGTACTTAGAAGCCTATGAACTGAACAAAGTGGCATCATTTGCTTGGCAAGGAGTATTGAGTGTAAAACCATGAAACAAGCTCTCGACAGATCGGAGTCTTGGATTTTATAGAATTCTTACCAATGTGTGATTAACCCAATTACAAATCAATTATTTAATAAAATTTATGTTAATATTTATATACTAGTATATCAGGAATTTAGATCCGTGTTAGTAATAATTTATTTGTAAATCTGAAGTTAGCCTACCAAATAATTCTAAGTAAGGCAATGAAGATGATTGATTTTATCACCTTAAATAAGATAGGTTGGTGGTCCGTGGTATGATTAGAGCTAATAGGTTAGTGTGTGGGGAATTTTCAGCATTGGATAACCAATGGAAGAAATGAAAACCAAACCCAAACTAGGTTGTTATTTATGAATTCATATGAGTATTATTATGGAATTTATAATTATATGGTTGGGTTAGTTTTCTTAGATCATTCCATGAGCGTGTCTATGATTCTTAAGAGATATAGACCATAGCATGAAACTTTATTAAAAATATTATTTTTGTGTAAAATTATAGATAGATGAGAAAGGCTACAAGAGCTTGTTCTGCATTAAAGCTAATTTAATGATTGATGTTTACTTGTTATAAATATATGTTTATCTTGAGAGGAGCTCAATTTTAGCTTAGAATAGCTACATAAAATGTTAAGAACATTTATTACTTAGCTACGCAAATTAAATATATAGATTTTCTTTCCTCAAATTTAAAGGCTTAGAAATGATGCTTGCAAGATAAGAAATTAAAGTACTTGCTTGAAGAAATTAATTAAAACAAGTTTCTAATTGCACTTATTTAGACTTAGAATTTTTTTTTGAAAGTTATAAAAAATTAAATGATTGCTTAAGGAATTTAATTGAAACAAGTTGCTAATCACATTTACTTAGCCATAGAAATGCTAGAGGGAAGCTGACAAAATTAAATGTTTGTGTCTGCGATTTATTAGAATGAGTTTCTCACTGCAGTTTTTTAGGCATAGAAATGCTAGTTGAGAGTTGAGGACATTAACTACTTGTTTATGCAATTTAAATGAAACAAGTTTGATGTTCATTTATAATGGCTTGTCATAGCAAGGATTGTCTTATAAATATTGAATGAAATGTTGTTCAAGCTTGCTCCAAGCAGTGTCTTAAGAGTTGATGATTGCACCTTGATATTATTTCCACATAAGCAATTTGCTTTGTTTGCTTGATTAAGTGTGTTGCTAACGGAGAATGTAAAATAAATGAATGGCCACTAGCCACTTCTCAAGTCGAGGTCTCTTAGGAGATGTGTCGATTTGTGCACAAGTTAGCATTAAGTTAGGTGCACAAACTACAAAACCCTGATTCTGCATGGGCAGATATGTAGGCAGCTCTGACAAAGGGGTTTGGGTCCTAGTCACACACACATTAGAGGTTTTGCCAAAACATGTAATGACCTCAGACCTTGTATTATATGCAAAACTGAATTTGTCCTAGACTTCAGTATGCTGTTATCGAATATGGATTTGTTATGATCTAGCTCCTTGTACTAATTGTGTGTTTGCTTGCTTGGACATCCTCTCTGGTGCTGGTTTAATAAGGAATTGCATGGAAGACAGTGTTAGAGGATTTTTAGCTGATAGGAAATGTAGAAGGGTTACTATTGTAAATTATTGGGTATTGTAGCTGCTTGGTGTGCACATGGTAAAATATTCTTGCTACTCTCCGAGTATTGTTATGATCAACTGTAAAATTGGGAAAAGAACATCGTGTATTGGGTATGACTGAGATGTGTAAATTGACTTGATGAATTCATGCTTGGTAGATTGTAATGGGTAACTCTGTCTATGATGTCTCTTCCACAGATTGTATCTTGTGCTTTATGTGCGGTTATTACATGTAATTTGAATACAAGATTTCCAAATGAGCTAGACCTTGTATGAGCTCTATGTGGAGATTTACTCCGTGTTGTTGATTAATAGTATCCTTTGCATGTATGGATTATGTGTACAGGTTGCATGTTTAGTAGCCCGCATGTTGTATCAATGATGTATGTGTGTTATGCATGTGAACCCCAAAAAAGTCCTGGATTTTAACTAGGTTTTTGGGGTGAAGATGGTGGGCATGACAAGATCAGTGACTAACTAAATTAAAGAAGAAGAAAAAAAGCACTGAAAATAAATGAGAGGTAAACCCAATGCAGTAAAGCCCCCAACCTCATAATATACAGAAATTTCTACTAAATTCTCCATTTTCCCTGACTGTGACTTGGTAGCTAAAATGTCCGGTGCATTGCTACTCCAACAGATTGCCATGTATAGAGCTTATGCCCATAGTTAATTTTTAAAAGCATTGTGAGTTCCACACAATTGAATTTCCATGCTGAGAACAAGTTAGAAAAGGTGGAACAATGTGCGCTGCAAGCCACATCAAGTTGGCACTCATTTGATGATTCATTTATTACTGTCCTTATTTGCTGCAAACATCCATCTGAATGAATATATCATAATTTGTTGTAACATTTGCTTGCTGGTAGGTTCTGGTTGTTTAAAATGCTCAATGATTAGAGGCCCGTCCTGGGTTTTGATTACATTGGTTTTGACTCGACTGTTGGGTTCCACTGTTTGTTCTGGTGTTTGAGAGATTTTTCACAAAATAGCCAGTCTTATGCATTCGAAGTTGATTAAGAACTTAAGAGTTGGAAAGCGTCTTCATTGTATGGTCCATACTGACTTAGAATGTTGTCTCTCAATTCTTAATTGTTGCTTGGATCCTCCTTAGATGAATTTTAACTTGCAATTGCATTTCTATTTGTTACAGACAGAATTTATGGTAGACATGAAGTGTGAGGGATGTGCTTCAGCTGTTCGGAACAAGCTAGAGCCGTTGGACGGTACGTGGTGATTTTCATTTGGTATAACATTGGAAGTCATATCTGTTCAGTGTTCACAGCCCATGGCCTATAAGCAACTTATTTTCTTGTGCATTTCCATGTCAGTTTCCTCGAACTACGATATAAATAGCACTTTCATTGCTTTGCAGGATAAGTCCTGTAGATGGTTGATTATTGGTCATGGTGGCATTCTTCTCTCCTTAACTGTCTTTACATTTTTTTTATTCCTGCTATACCATTAATTGGTGGAACATATATTCTTTCTCAGGTGTGAAGAGAGTAGATGTAGACCTGCCTAACCAGGTAGTCAGGGTACTGGGTTCATCACCTCTCAATTCTATGACTACAGCTCTTGAACAAACTGGTCGGAAAGCTCGGCTGATTGGTCAGGGATCACCTGAAGGTCTGTTTTTGGTTTATATTTGCATTTAACATCGATTCTTTGTGCAAATAAGCACATATATTTTCATGAGAACATGTTTTTTTATTTTCTTTGTGGCTAAGCAGCTGATCCTTGTACTAGTATGAGTATATGCTGGTATGATGATTTTTTTGGGCCCGGGTACGGCTTGGGTATGGCCGCACAAAAAAAAATTAAAAATTATAGCCAAATAAGCAATTTTATCTTCATAATATGCATAAAGTAAATAAAATAAGTTAAGTAACCACAAAACATACTGATAATCTAATGCCAAATGTCATGATATTCAATGGTTGAACTTAGAACAGGTACACAGTGAAAATGTTAAAATGTATACAAAACTCAAGATAAATCATCATATTCATTATGTTCATATTGCTCTTTAATGTCTTCATCAAGAACATCGACATCATCATGTGATTCATTAGAACCACACGCAGTGGCAATACCACTCCCACTAGCTCCGCTTTGAATGTTGTGTGAAGATGTGATGTCCCCATTTCCACATCATGATTAAGCAGGGATTGAAGACCTTTAGTCTAATTCCCCATATACTAAAGGAATCTTTTTGGGGAATTATATTTTATTGTCAAAATAGTGACTTTTATCATAAGACAATTATTACTTAATTAATAGAATATTTGTTAAAAAATGGTTTTTACCACTAAGGTGCTTAAATGAATTAATTATTAATTTATGTCTTAAAGTAATTTTAATTACTATTTTTATTAAGACAACTAATTAATATTATTCGAAAAAGATAATGTTGGCATGGGAGATAAAACAAGGAAAAAAATATATATTCTAAAAAAGGCAAAGGCTTATGATGTATTTTATCTTCCCAAGGTGGTTCGCCCCCCTTTGGAAGATACAAATACAAGGTGAAGACTACAATGAAAGACATGTTGAATTTTGATAATTGTTCTTCATGCTTGAAGAAACTATTGCGATGCATGTCCAATAGAAGTTCGTTGTTTTGGCGTTGATCAATCTACAAAAATGTCTTTTGACACTACCTTTGCTAAGGAGATTTTGTTCTTGCCCTATAAGTGGGGCGATTTATTTTGAATTCTTGTGAAGTTTTCGTGAGGGTTTGAGGCTCATTTATTGCATATTAGCTTTGCTTAATATTTGCTATATTTTTGCAAGTGGAGCGAACTACTTTAGAGGCTTGGATTGAGGGTTTGGAGGCCTCTGTTGGTCTATTTTATGCAAATTAAATATTCTGATTTTATTTGCTAATTTTTTGCATGTTGGCGTGAGGTTTTGGAGGAGTTTCGTGAAAGGTTTGAAGCCTTGAATTGATAAGAAATTAAATAATAATTTTCAGATTATTTTTAATTAATTTTGACAGGGTTTGGAGTCTTTTTTGCTTGCAGAAGGCAAGATCTCGCTCTCCTAATTTTTTGCTAATTTTCTTGCACTTGGCAAATTGGGCGATTGGCTTGGAGGGCACTTTTTGGTCATTTCTATGCCTTAAGAGGTTCACTAGAATTTTTTGGTATTTTTTGGGCACTTGTGAATTTTGGTGATGGTTTGAAGTGGAAAAATCATCTAAAACAACCGCTGTATTTTGGGGAATATTCAGAAATTTATAGCCATATTAAAGTGGCATTTGAGTTTCAATAAATTTGCAAAAAAATACTCTTTTCATGTATTAATTTTCTGATTATTTTTGCAAGTATTTAAATAATTTTGAGATAAGTTATTGGTTGAAAACCATCTACAAAACCTACTATTGCGATGCCTAGGGTTTTTAGGGCTTTTTCAAGAGTTTTGAAGCATTTATTGCAAACTAGGGTTTGCTGATTTCATTTTCAAAATTTCAGAATTTTGGAATTTAGGGGAAAATCCCTTTTGTGTGAAATTGTCCCATTTGGGGACATTATAGAAGAACCCTCTAGTTGCGTGTCGAGCAATGAAAGGAGGGAAATGAAAACATAAAAGACAGTCTTTGGGTCTAAATCCCAACACTTTGTTGCCTCTTGCTTGTACTAATCCTACTTGTGTTAGAAGGCGCAGGTTGGAATGAAACATAGACCAAATCCTCCCCCTTTTTCACTGACAATTTGTTGTGCTTAATTGAGTGGATAAAGGACTATGTACCACAGTTCTAATCAGATAAAGAGGAACTCACAACCTATTGAAGTAAGCCACAAATTCAATGCAAAATTAAAATTTATAAAAGTAAAAAGGTAAAACGAAACATCGAAAAGAAAGAGTTAAAAAAAATTAAAATTTTACTTTTGATAGAATCTTTTTTGCAAGTGGCTAGATGTGGGTGGATGCCTGTCACAAAGGGTGCTAAGGGAGTGACCCATGGAAGCTATGAAATTTCCCAACTCTGCCATTACTGTGTCTTGTAATTTTGGACTGGGGAAAATTCTATAGAATGTTGCTTTATACTCCTCACTAATGTCAACACCCTATAAAGTGGGACTCTCTTGGGGAAAAATGGATCTTTGCATTGTATTATTTTGGATTCAAGGCAAAAGCAAAAAGATGTAATGGGGTGGTAATTTTTTTCAACTATCAATGAGATGTGATTGCACTTCCTTGAAAAAGCTCTCCATAGGATCTTGTTCTTTGGAATTTATGATGGACTTAATCTTATCAATCATTGAGTCAATTCTATTATAAATCACATCCAAACATGGATGACCCATATCAACAAATCTCAGCATACGATAAGCTCAATAAAATTAAGTATTTCACACGATCATACCACCTTTCATTGAGAGTCAACCCTTTCACCTTTGTGGCTCTCTTAGTGTTTGACTGCCTCCATACACCCCAAGGGTTGTTGATAACCATGCTGATCAATGCCTCACACACCTTGACAAGTCGTCTAAAGACAAGTGTGCATGAGTCAAGCTAAATCTCAACAACCTAATAAGAAATTAAAACAAATAAAATTTAAAAAACGTTCAAAAATCAAAATTCTACACATTACAAACTTACATAATTAAATTAAATTTATGCATGAATGATTACAAAAATACGAAGGATAGTTACCTTTATAGTTGCATCTTTGAGGACTTGAAGATGCCTTGGGACATGTGATGATTTATTATGAATGTTTTCTCACTCACCTTTTCATAGATTTGTTTTATCCAACCAATTTTGGTGCCCAGTTTTTGTAACTCAAGGTTGAGGGAATGAATGACACAAGGTGTCCAAAATTTGTGCCCGTACCTTGCCTCAACAACATCCCCACAACTTTGCAATTTTTTGCGTTGTCTATTCTTCCATTTGGACAACATTTTGAGGCCCCACCGTCTTAGTGGACTCTATGAGGATGTTGGCGATGAATTGTGCATTCTTCACCTGCCCCTCACAATAAATGACCCTCAGAAACATTGTCCTTTTAGAGCACATTGCAACCACACTAATCAATGACAAATTTTCCGTATTGTGTCTTTCCATCCATCGGAAGTGATGGATACCTATATTTCAACCCGTGAATCCCCGATGGGCTACAAGGAATCATTAACATGTTTTCTTTCTTTTTTCATTAAGGTGGTGTGCACCTTTTCATGCCCTGGGACGATAAACCCTTTATGGGCTTCATTGATAGCATTCATCATATTCCACCAATATGGTGACCTAATAACATTAAATGACAGCCCACATTTGTAAACACAACACACAATGTGTTGCTTTGCCATGTCTCTAGATTCATTCTGGAATGTATTTTCAAATGGGCCTGCAACTTTTGTTCTCTTGTGACTAAGAGGTGAATTCTCTTCCTTTGCGGCCGCTGGGGATGTGGACAAAAATGGGTGTGATGCAGTCACAACATTGGCATGAGATGGAGTAGTAGGTGGCTTGGTAGATTTAGATTTTTTTTTTTGCCAAAGGATGCTTTGATTTTTAGGGCAATTGTCACATCCGCTTCTTTCTCTTTAATGTATACGAGGATCTTTGTAGTTGGCAAGCCCTTTCCACTCAACCCATCACAAGCTTTGATTCCTTGGCCAAGAATTGCACACAAATGGGCTTTCACTTAACTATAAGAGCTTTTATATTTGACCTTACACTTTGAACAAAACCAAATATAACCCCCTCGACTTGGCACCTGTTCTAACATTGTCATATACTTCCAAATGGGTGAGGAAGGATCAATTTTGAAGGCTGCCCCTTGGTCCAAGGAACTAGCATTTGTAGACATTCTAGCAAATCTCTTTAGCTCCTTGGTTTAAAATAAAAACAATATCACTACTAAAATTGAAGGCCCAAGGGGAAATGAAACCTATTCGACATTTGTTGAAAGAATGTTTTACAAAAGAAAAACAAATTGAAAACAAGTTACAAACTAAAAAATTAAAAAAACCACAAAAAAAAACTTACCTTAAATCAACAATTCTCTTTGTCACAAGCTCCTTAAACTCTTTGGCACCAAATGGGCTGTTGTAGGGGCGTAGGATTAACAAAAGGATGTAGTTTCAGTCCTAAGCAATTTAAAAAATAAAGGTGAGAGTGCAAATGTGCAGTGAGAGGTATTTTGCTTGATTTTGATCAAATGAATCTGAAAGTTGCTTTTAGGGTTTCCCCATCCTTTCTTTTGTTTTTCTATTTTATTTTTTAAGTGAAAACAAAAAAAATTCAAAAACTTGTTTTTCTGCTGCAAGTCCCTATTGGATTTGCCTTGGCTACCGCCCAGTGGGTCTGGGTATGCCTAGGTTTGTCTTGGTACCAACCGGGCTGTACCCAAACCTGCTGGGCAGTACCTGGGACACTTTTTGGGCGGAACCAAACCGAACCGAAACGGGATTAGCCCCCAGGTATAAGTACTCGATAACATAGCTTTGTGGGATGGGGAGGGAAAGGGGTTCAACGTTAATGATGATATCTAAACAATAAACATTGAAATGATAGGAAAAAGACAAAGAACTGAATTTTAACTTTAAATCATAATTATGAGGAAATTGGGGTATCAGGATGGGGACCTTGGCCCTACATTGGCACCCACATCTTTTGATGGTTTTATATATAACATACTTGTACACATTCATGTTCCCTTGTACCCTGGTTTGAAATTGCATCACTGTCCCCACACCCATCCCTCTACCCATTTACCTGTTCCCTTTCCAGTACCTGAACCCCATGTCTCTTTGTAATTGTGAATTAAATAAAATTGCAATCCATATCAGAACATACGTCAAAGGAAGGGCATGAAGGGCCTAACAAAGAGCGTCATTGCTAGTGTGTGAACATTGGGAGTAGCATTTATTGTGTGCATATCATACCCTTTCTTATATGGGTGTGTGCTAGTAAGTTTAAAATGCACAGGTACCAAGTTCAGAATTCCAAATTTGTACAGGGCAAGGAAAGGAAATTCCAAAAATACATATTATAAAAAGTACTAAAATTACTAGGAACATCCATCATTAGTGTGCTAGTTATAGTTCTAAGTTTTTTATTTTTCATTGGTCAAATTCATGCAAGTGGGTTGGTGGAATTGTGGAATGGGTGGACAAAAATTGTAATGTCCCCATTTTCAAGTTATCTTGCAGCACAGTTAGCGCTGACTTTTTGGGTTGATGAAAAGATAATTAGAGGAGTATTTTGATGTCACCAAGGTGTTTGGGTATTACAGTGGAGCTGTAGGACACTTTTTGGAGAGATTTCGTACTTGCCCGTACTTACTATTTATAGTAAGTGCTTGCATGGCGATAATCTTTCCGGGTTTTTTTGGGTGTGTTCTCTGTGGTCCTCAGAGAACACTACTATTTATATGATGTCTTTCTAGGAGATTTCAGACTCTGGGCTCAGACTAGCTATTTTTGGCAAATTAGGGTTTCTGTTCTTTTCGGGTTTTTCAGTGTTGGAGATGGAGCGTCTCGTCGAGACCTTTCCGATGAGCTATAGATCACTGAATTTCGAGGTCATTTGGGTCTTCATTTTAAAGTCCGTAAATTAATATTTTTATTTAAATATTGGACTTTGGGATTTAATGGTTAAGTGATAAAAAATAAAATATTTAAATGTCACTTAAGTTATATTGTGGAGCGCTCACCTTGGGGAATATTAAAATGAAATTAAAAGAAATAGTCCCTCCAAAAAGTGCAACGACCTCTTGGAGAGTTATAAAAGAGAGAAAAGTGCCTCATTTGGCATATGCTTGAATATATGATTTTGTTGGCTATTTGCTCTGCTAGGGTTTTCCCTGAGAGGGTTTGAAGAGGATTCGAACTAGAGGCTATTGGGAACGAAAACTCCCTCTAGTAACAGCATTCTACAGGTGTGCAAGGCCGTCCAAAGGTGCTAGATTGGCAAATACACATAGTGTTGCATCCGGAGCTTCAATGGAGTTTGAAATAATGTTGGTTTAAGGAGTTAATGTTACATCACTTGCAGATTTTGTGTTGGAAAGCTGAATACATTGGAATAGAGGCCGTTTTTGAAACATCTTGTGGAGTTTGGAGCAACTGTAATTATTCCTTCTTGCTGGCCGTGCATTCCCAGCATGGCTGTACCATCCATTGGGGTTTCATATTGACATTTGGGAGCTGCTTGAGACTCTATCCTAGGCGTTTGGAGATGAAATATATGTGCAACGATCGCTGATGGTCTTGGCAATGATTTCCATCATTATTTGAAAGTGTTACAAGCTGCCACATCAACAATAGGGCACATCAACACTATATAAATGGTTTTTCTCATTATATATCCATTTCTTTGCATTGTAAATTTGAAGTAAAAAGTCTGAAGATAAATTGCAGCCATTAGGGAGTTGGATGTTACTGCAAATCAATCATTTGCATTAATCATATTTGCTTGCAAATGCCATTGATATATTGTAATCAGCATTGTAATGAGTTTGGCATCATATAATATAAGTGTGAAGATGTTGGAGCTGCGTACCAAGTGTTTGTTGTAATGCCACTGGCTGTAGTTGCATTATCTCAGCCCTACATTAGTATGCAAAGTGTTTGTCAAAATATTTATTTGCTATAGCTGCATATTAGTTTGCATACCAAGTGTTCGCTAAAATTCCTATTAGTTGTAGGAATCAATTTTATACATTTTTCAGTAATTACTTTCATTGGAAAAGCCAAAAAGACTTTAGCATTGCGCTTACCTTTCATATCAGTCTTTGAGTAGCTTCATTTTAGTTGTATAATCTTTATATGCATTTGAAAACACAAAACAAACAAGCAATCAGCAAGTACAGAATTTGCAAGATAAGTGTTTGACGGAATTCCTGAGTGGTCAGAACTGAAAATTAAAGGCCAAAATTGTAAGGGTCCTTACATAAATGAATTGAAAAAGTAGTTGAAAGTTGAAACAATTGGATAGGGTAGATAGGAATAAATTAGAAGTGGGCAGACAGCTGGAAACATTATATGTCATTGTAAGATATTTAACTTACATATATAGGCTTCTCTTATGTAAATAGACACCCAGAAATAGAATCATATCAATTGGTATCAGAGCCCAATGATCTGGCCTTCCCCATTTCTGAAATTTCCTTTTTAGTTTTCAAATTATGGATTTCTGTATACTAATTTTATTCTGGGTATCGACTTTTCTCTCCAACGTTTAATGCACTTATTGCGCATTTGGCACCCCAGTTCTCTTACTGTCAGATTTCTAATTTTATATTTATGCTGTCAAATTTCTGATATGAAGTTTATGATTTCCAATTCAGCATTCATCTGATAAACTTTGGGGTTTTGACTGCCTTTCGTCATTCTGAGTATTGGCTCTGATCACCAGTCTTTAATACACATTGTGTATTTGGCACCCCATGTTTCTTGCTGTCAATTCTTCGATTGCCAATTTCTGCTGTCAAATTGCTGATTCAATTTTTCCTGTAAAATTTCTATTGTCAATTTTCTGCAGATTTTTTTTTTTTGCATTAACATTTCTGCTGTCATTTGCTAATTCTATTCTGGATTTCATGTTTCTTGCTTGCTGTTTGGCCACACACAGCCTGCAATAGCATATATCAGTGTCAGATCTACTCTGGGGTTCCAAACTAAGCTTTTGGCTTAGTTCTTATAATGACAACCTGTTAATTCTCAAGTGCTGAGCTTCATTTCATGTAGATCTGGTCCCTCATTTTGTATGGATAGTTCAACAAGTCCCCCCAGCTCATCCCAGAACTCCGACTTGGTCGAGATACTCACCCAAGAGCTCCACGACCAAGGATAACAACAAAATGCATTTCAAATCCAATTTATGCAGAAAATGACGAGCATTTTCCTATTATTGATTAAGCATTACGCATAACCATACAACATATCCACAATGGCTGCACGTAGCAATTGGCTCCATTTACACATCCAAGCTTGTTGTCGTCATTTCCTACAGTTGTCAAGGAAAGTGATGATTATCCTTCACTACCATCTCTATAGGATCCTGGCCATCCTAACCATGAGGCATCATGCACTCCTCAGATGGTTAGCCACATGACCCATTGTGAAGATTGTTTTGGAGACAAACTCTTCTACAGGGGGTTCCACTTGTGAGGAAGTCTGTTGACCACCAGCTCACTACCCTGCTACCTCCTTCAGCGGTTGCATTAAGGGGACAAGATGTTCAACATCACGTCAAGCCTCTTCTTATCTCTCCAACAACAATCCCTTCTTCTTCCTTTGGCCAATTTGAAATTTAGCAAACTGTATTGCTCATCCTCTTCCTAGTTGACGACAGGTGCAGATCCTAAGTGAGCTTCTGCACAGTTCCAAGATGGATTCTTCACAGCTTCGTTTTTGTCATCTTCTCCTCCTTCATTGCCTCTCATACGGTCTGCTCTTAAGCAGGGAGGACACCCACCAACGTCGCTTTCAATAATTTCTATGGTTGAGTTCCATGCCACGAACCTTGTGCTCTTCCAACTACAATATTATCTCCTTGATACAAAGATATTTTTCCTTGATACAAAGATATTTTTCCATGCAGATCATCAGTTTTTGAAGCTTGGATCTCCATGTGAGGATCTTTTTGTATCAACAAAGCATTTGAATCTCCAGGATGTTTCATTCCTAGGTTTTTCAACTTCTCAACTTTTAGATAATATCGATCTGGACATTCTAATGTCACTATTTGCGATTTGCATGCACTTAAGACCTGCTATACTCCATTTTCTTCGGGCTCATCTTGGCAGCTACAATTTCCTCTAAGCAGGGAGGAAATGATGAGGACATCCATTATAATTAGTGTGTTAGCTATAGTTATTTTCTACAATAGTCAAATCCATATGCAAGTGGGTTAGTGGAATTATGGAAAGTGTAGATATAAATAAAAAGTTGGGGAAACAGTTGAAAAGGGTAGATAAAAATAAATTAAAAGTAGGCGGATAGTTGGAAAGGGTAAATAGAATAAAATAAAAAGTAGATGGAGAGTTGGAAGGGGTAGGATATGAATAATTAGATGTAGGTGGCCAGCTGGAAACATTATGCCTTAGCCTATATATATCTTATATAAATAAACATTCAGAAATAGCATCATATAATGCATCAGAGGAAGGATATGAAGTGCGTAAAAATGTTTCAAAAGGACCCAACTAAGGTCGTCATTGTTGGTGTGAAACATTGGTTGTACCTTCTGTTTGTGCATATCAAACCTGTTCTTATATGGTCTGTGCCGGTAAGTTTAAAATGCACAGTCACCACGTTGGGAAGTCCAGATCTGTATAGGATGGAAAAAATATTGAACATCTGGATTCCAGAGAAAATAGTCTTGTTCAGAAAAAGAATATATATATATATATATATATATATATATATTCTAGAATATATTTATGAATATATTTTCATTTAAAATATTCTAGAACATAAACATATGTAAACACAAAGATCTAAGGCTTTAAGTCCATATCTGATCCTTGGCAAGTCGTATGGGAAGTGAGTTTGCAGAGAAATGAAATTGTATTTTTTTAAAAAATAAAATAAAACAAATGTCTGGATCAGATCAAACTGATTTAATATGTCTGAAAGACCTGAATCCGACGAGATCTGGGCTAGATCGGGAAGGATTTGGTAATTGTGTTAAAATTTGTGTTTTGTTTTCGAAAATAGGTGAAAATTTTATATTAAAAGAGTAACAAAATACAATATCAAGTACATCAACCTGCCAGCTACTAGCTGAATATTTCAAACAAACTACTACAAAAATGCAGGTAGCCAACTGGGACACTGCTATAACCAACAAAAATTGGTATAACCAATCATTAACCAAACAGTATCATTACTACCATAACAACTGTCAAGACCATAGCCAACTGTATTTACATTGACAAACGACATGCTCATCCAAAGACTATAATAACAGAAAATCTAACAGTTTATTGAAATGTCTAAAAGCAGTTGGATGAAGCTGGTCCAGATCAAACATAGTATAATAGAAATATACCGACATTCCATCAAACAGTGATAGAGCCACCACCCACAGTAATTCTGGAGCACCAAACATCACAGGCCACAGTAGTGGATGTAGCGCCCTTCTTAATAGCCGGAGTCATTTCCATAGGGTGATGACACCATTCATCACCCTTGTAAGAAATCCAAGGTCCCTGTGGTGTCATCACCCTTGCAAGAGATTTTAGGACCATGCAGCTGTAACCGGAGTCTCCATAACTGGTTTCTTAACAGACAGATTCTATAATTAGCGATGGTTTTGCCTGACTGAGATCCTTTGTTCAGAATGTCATAGATGCACCTGAAAAGTTAAGGAATATATTCCCTAGCCATGACCTTGGTAACATGAATATCAGCTTCCTGGATAAACTTAAAGAGTATCAAAATGTTTATCACGGTCATTTGCCACCCCCGTGTTATGATTTTGCTGAGATATCAGGGTCACAATCTGCTGCTACCAAGCATCAAATTTGGACTTCATTTCAGCCATGCCCTTCTCCAAATTTTTACAATCTGCAAGTGGGATAGAGATAAAAGATTCATCTTCCCCATGTGAGCAGGAGGGATGAAGCTCTTGGAGAGGCCAGCACCATCTTGGCCACCCACCATATGAAAAAGGTAACTAATCTGCTGCCTCATCACCTTAACATCCCCAGACAGGACACAATTTCTTATCAATAGAAGCTTCAACAGTCTGAAGAGTAGCCCTGAAACAGCACATTATCCAGCTCTAAATTAACACTTTTTAATTATGGTAAATTGTGTGCCTAGGCCTGGTCTGTAAAGGGGTCAGGGGGCAGAAGCAAATCCACCAAAGTAATTTTAGCAGCAACAGTGCAATTCAATGGGGAAGCTCTACCCAAATTTATCCATGGATTTTGGAAAGGCAATTTTTTGTGCATTTTGAATTTCCTTTCTACCATTGATTATGGTTGACTTTGTCATCAAAACTTTTATCTTGCTACCAATAGGAGAGGATGAAGGGATTGAAACCATTTTCTCCTCTTTTCACCATGATTATCCTCTTGGAAAAAACAGGGGCACACTAGAATAAAACAGAGTGCACCAAACCCACAAAACCACAACTTGCAAAAATTGAAGTTAGAAATTAGACCAGAGAAGTACCTTAGAAAAAAACTGGGCTGTAGAGACCCTTCAAGATGCTTACAACAAATCCACCTGCTTAATTGCCCCTGAACAAGGTAGCCAATCTCACAAATTCCTCCTTGAGAGAACAGAACTGCCAGGAAATAGGATTTGCTGCCCCAAATCGTCACTTTATCTCAACATAACCAGCTCAGTGTCAAATTCCTCTTTGATTCTGGCTGCTGAAGAAAAAATAGCAGTCTATAAATGGAGAGAGAGGAGTAAAATTATTTTTGCAACAACTGAGCTTGGCAATGGATAGGTTTATCTTTTTGAATGTCATATCATACCATCTGCCTTTTCAATAAGGCCTCTCTTATAATTCCCCGCACTTGAACTCTCACTCACCCTCTCACACTTAATTTTCTTAAGTTTTTTTAATTTAAAATGCGTTTCATGAGGCCGGCTTTAAGCCTATTAAAACCCACCCTAACATTGCCTGCCATTATCTCAATATTGCTTCCCAACACAACAGCAGATTTAGGACCTTAGCTAAGTAATATGCCACTTGATTCTGCCCACGAGGTATGTAATCCAATCTGAAATTTTGGAAGAGGACAATAAGGAGTTCTATATCCCGGCCAATTTGCCAAAGCTGCCAATTCGTCATATGAGGGCTCATGTTAATACTAGTTACCAACATTTGAGAATCGGACGCAACTCCTAGATTGTGACATGCTTTTGTCAAGGATATATATATTCCGCTCCTTATAGTGAGGAACAACCTCTTCATTATGATACCTTGTCAAGGATAGATTGTGACATGCTTTTGTCAAGGATATATTTAAAGAAACGACTTGTGTGAATGGTTTCTTGTTTTACTTAGCTGCATGGACATGTCAGCTTTATAGTATAGCTAATCAAAGTAGTTCCTTACTGTTGCCCTCTTAAAATATTAAATAACCGTAGTTTGGCCTATTAAAATATTTTCTATGAGAGACTTGCATTTTGACTCACTGACTCTTTTGTGGAGTTAATGCTGTTCATATTTCTATCGGTGTAAGTTTGCTTGGCTTATGGCTTCTTTGGATGCAGATTTCTTGGTCTCTGCTGCTGTTGCTGAGTTTAAAGGCCCAAACATTTTTGGAGTTGTGCGATTTGGTCAGGTGAACATGGAACTATCAAGAATTGAGGCTAACTTCAGTGGTTTGTCACCTGGGGTCCATGGATGGACCATAAATGAGTACGGGGATTTGACGAAAGGTGCGGCAAGCACAGGGGAAATCTATAATTCTTCTAGTATTGGTAATTCAAAAGAGGTACTTTGGACATTCATTACCCTTCAAGTTTAGGTAATTTTAAACAGCTGCTTTGAACCATTTTTCATTACCATCAGATAAATTTTTCATTAACCTGTCTAGTAAGTACAAATTTTCATTCCTCTCTGATTGTTATTTGCAGCGACTTTTTGTAAACATCTAGAAATAATTGATGATGAATTTATTGCAGATCATTTACTATTTCATTATTTCAATCCCGTGTAGCAAGTTATACAAAAAGTTTTTGAACCATTCTCTTTGAATGTTTATGTACTTGTATGTGTTTTATGCAGACGTACTTCTACTCTCTTCTCAGCTTGGTATATCCTTTCTGACTATTATATGGTTTATCTAGCTTTGAATGAAATGCTAATTTGAGATAAGTCTTGTTGTGGACTCTCCTATAGTTAATACCAATTGTTAGGTTTTTTATTTCTCATTTTCTGCTGTGTCCTGCTGAAGCAACTTCATATAGCAAGAACATGGGGGAAATGTTTAACCTGTTTTTAGGAGTATGATTCTTGTACTATATGCTTTGTTGAGTGAATATGTCTTTGTTATTTCAATTCCTTTTGCCAATGCAGGATTCAACACCGAATAAGTTACAAATGGAAAGTGGTTACAACTTCAGCATTTGCATGGTCTACCATTGACAAATGCCCATATTGCTTTCTTATATTTCAAAAGCCCCTTCTTGTGAGGTGAAGCCAGGACTTAGATTGACACAAACACATACAGAGATTCACATAGACACACACAAGTGCACATACACAGACAGACACACAACCACCCACCTCTAGACACAAACACATATACAGACACATACACACCCCCAGACACAAACACACCCACATGCACATGCGCAACTACGTGCACACTCACATGAATGCACACGCACATACACATCTGTGCGCACACACAACCACACAAACCTCACACACTCACAACCCCACATGTGCATACGCACGCTCATACATGCACATACACATATGTGTACACACATGCCCACAAACTTGCACACTCACAAACACACAATACACAAAAACATGCACATGTGCTCACGTGGGCACACACTCAAGGCACATTCACACACACAGGGACACGTACTCACATGCACACACACAATGGGGACGCACCCCCATCACTTGGTTCCCCAACCTTTCCTTTCCCCTATGTTAGTTTTCTCCCCTATGTTAGTTTTCTATTCAAATACAGTTCCTAAGATTTTTGGGTACTTGTAGGCATCCCCTTTTTGCATTCATGTGTTTCTTCACCCCACGAAATGGGACACATTTAAAAATATCTGCTAGACAGAAGTTGCAGGGCCCTTGCCAACTCTGCCCCTGCCATTCTTTGTGGATGAGAAAGAAATCTAACCATTGATGTAGAAAGACAGATTGGACACATAATTTATAACAAAATCGAAAGAATTCTAGCCATTGATGTAGAATACATCAAATACGTCATAGAATCCATTATAGCTACAATATGATTTTTTTTTCCCTTATGTGTAATGATGTGAAATCCAACTCCATGGAAACTTTCGTGGCTTGTTTTTAAACCTGCAAAACTAAACCCACTGTTAACAGAAAAATGGTCAAGGCCCAAATGATATGCATTTTGTCAGACTTTGGATATGGCAATATGAGTATATGTTTCAATGACATGCTATTTAGCTTTTCCAATTTTCTTGAAAGGGTCTTTGTGACATCCAGTTTCGTGACAAAGAGCATTGTGGACAAAGACTCCATCAACAAGGTTTGTAGGAGATGCTTTTGTGTGATAGATTACGGGATTGACGATGATGTCATAGATTTCCTTATCAATTTTGAGATGCTTCTAGAATACTGCTATAAAGAAATGAAGGCTACAAGAGTATAAGTTATTGAGTGGTTACTGGCTATTATTGGAATCGACAAGACCATTGGAAAATGTATGGGGAGGTATCCATGTTTGTAAATGCATGTTGTACATAAGCCTTATTGTAAAAAGGTTTCTGGACCACAGTCCCAGAGTGCCATGTCACATGTTCCCCAATGGACCAATGTTGAGAAAGACTTCATCAACAAGGTTTGTAGCATATGCTTTTGTGTGAGAGGTGATGCACTTCATTATGACAATGACATTGATTTCTTAATCCATGTTGAGTTGCTTCTAGAATACAGTTGTAAGAATTAGAGTTTATAGGAGTATGTGTAAGTTATTGATTGGTTTCCAGGATTCTTGTAATCAATCCTCTAGACCATTGACAAACGTATGGGGAATGTTTCCAAGTTTGTAAATGCATATTATATGTAAGCTTCATTGTAAACAGGCTTCTAGGCTAGAGTCTCATAATAGCAGGGACAAATATTGATCCCAGGGAAAATGTGAAGGTTCCATTAGGATTGTTGATAATATCGGATGTCATGTAGTGTTAAACTAGTCTTTGGGTAGCTTGCATAAGATGATTATGTTTCATGAGGGGGGATGCAATGTTTGGTCCCCACCTTGAACTTATATTGTATGCATTTTATGTTAGATGTATAATGAAATGGCTGGATTGGAGGCATATTGTTATTGTTCTGGTCTTGTTGTTGATGCATTTAGGTGCGGGTTGACAAGTTAACTAATAATTGTCCATATTTTAGATGAATGAAATGAATTGTAATGCATCATCTTGCAATCATGTCATGTTTGTTTGAATTTTCTATGAAAGGAATGGACAAGCATGGTTTAATACATATTGGTGCCGAGTTGTTTTTGAGCTGACCTTTAGCATTTTCATCCCAAGTATGGAACTGTTCATCTGGGCAGGCCTCATGTGAGATTTAACAGGGTTGCTTGCGACAGTTTGCCTTGTCTGCAAGATGTATGACCACTAAAATCACCCTCACATTCAATTGGATCATTTTGGGCACACAACTTAGCAGGACCTTGGATTAAATTGCAAAGATTTGGTCTTCTTGATAAGATCCTTTTCCCTATATGAATAGAACCCAACGGTCGCCCTAGGTTGTACAAATACCCGACCAATGAGACAATAAAAGAGTGGTGGGATCAAGTTTTGGAGGCTTTTGTGAAGGAAAAAGTGGAGGGAATTTATTATAGAAGAAAGTTTTTGTAGACTGATTTTTTCTCTGCCTATTCATGAGATTATCTTTGCTTATTTCCCTATTGCTTTGTTTTAAACCTAAGTCACAAGGTTCGAGTTGGAATTCGAGTTCGACAAGAATAAAACTCGGTTCGAGTTTGAGTTCGGATAAAAATTGAAAAAAAAAAATCACAGTTAAATTCAAAACATAAAAAATATAATTAAAAAAATTATAAAAAATAGAAAACATAATTATAATTTTTTTAATAATAATAAAAATAAAAACATAATTAAAAAATATAAAAAATAAAAACATAATTATAAAAAAATTAATTTGAAATGTAAAAAAATATAAAAACATAATTATAAAAAAAATAAAATATATAATAAAAAATTATAAAGTCATAAAAACAAATTATAAAATTAAAACAAAATTATAAAAAAAAACAATATAAAAACTGAAACATAAAATAAAATAAATTTAAAATCAAAATTATAATCAAAATTAAAAATGAAAACGTAAAATAAAATAAATTAAAACAAAACAAAACTAGTTAAAACGTAAAACCTAATAACAAACCGTCCGCTGTCGACCTTAATATTAAGTGAAGCATGCAGACATCAATATTACCCTTTGGAGTCTTGGACTGTCACGTAATGCGCAGACATTGGACTGAATTTCTATTTGTGGAGGTGGTGACGAGGAGTAATTTTGAGCATGTAGCGAAGCTACAGACTGAATGAAGAGTATCGAGGGCCTATTAGGTGCTACGGGTAAGTTTTATACCCGTAGGGCCATAAGGGTTGTATCTGAGATGAAATCTGTGTAAAGGCAGTGGAGGAGCTGTTAGGGGGTTGAGGGCATCGGTAGAAATTTATGACGTGCAAAAATGCAGAGAGAGACAAATACAATTGTGAAAAAATGCAGATCTAAAAAAAATGACGTTTTTTTTGTTTTTTGATGATCGAATAAAAATTGGCAAAATTCGAATTTTATCTAAAAAATCACTACACCTTGTGACTTAGGTTTAAATGAATATGCTTTGGGATCATCGTATTTTCTAGTATAATTTTCCAGTGCCTTGTTTGCATCCCCATTTTCTCATTTAAATAATACTCCATTGCATGTAGGGTATTGGAGATGCTCAAACATCAAATCGCATAACCACTTTTATGCAAAATCTTTGCATTGACTCATGTATAAGATTTGTTAAAGTTTGTTTCATTTGTTGAATCTTTGTGGATGACATTCACCTCCTAAATCCTTGTCTTCTAACATAGCTTTGAAACATGCATTCGTTGATAGCATAGTGTTGAGATTTAGACTCAAGGAGATCTTGGCAAGCTGTATTTTGACTTGGACTCGGTCCCTACATTGTGGGAGGCCCTTCATTGGGGGAGTGCCTCACATTCCTCAACCTAAAAGCTGAATCCTCTACCATTGGTTAAGCCCTTCATTGGGGGAGTGCCTCCCCTGACATAGGAGGGGTTGACACCCTTATATGTTGGGGAGAGGGGAAGGCACTCCCTTGATGGAGGGGTAGGCGGCCGAGGGGGAGGCACTCCCTTGATGGAGGGGTAGGAGGCCGAGGGGGAGGCACTCCCCCGACAAAGGGCCTCTCCCAATGAAGGAGGTGGATGAGGGCTCGACCAACGAGAGAGTACTCAACCTTTAGGACTTGGTTTAAATCTGGCATTAAAAAAAATAGTGAATTATTGGGGGGAAAAACTATTAATATGCATTCTATCTCAAATCAACTTTAAATATGCACAAAACTAATCAATTACATCTACCATAAACACTTGTATACTAAGAAATGAATAATACAATTTTGAGTTTTGACCATTGAAAGTTGAACTTGAAGCTTGAAGCTAATATGAAATAAGATTTTATTTTATACTCATAAAATTGTTTTTCTTGTACAAAAACATGGATTTAGATATCCATGCCAATGAGATCAGGAAAAAAACATAACATAAAAGGCCAAATTAAGGTTGACATGAGCCTGCTTCACCTGCCCCAACATCAGTTGCTCCACAAAGGGACCCTACTATGCTTTTTATATGTCAAGGAAGCAACTATAATCATTCTACCCACAATAGAGTTAACAATAGGAACATCCTCTACTCTTTGTTAATCTCTAGTTGTATGGGCTCACCCCTCCACCTCCACCCTTTGCGCTTCAAGCTCCGCCTCACAATCAAATTCATTGACCCATGTATGGTCCTCCTTTGTAAAGATGAGGTCGTTATGCTTGGTGATCCACTTTGATTGTGGATCATACTTCAGTTCGATGTGGGATATATCTTCATCAGGCCCTATAATTTCTTTGTGGCGAAGGATAGGTTATGTACAAATCTAAGGGTATTCAACCTTTGCATTGACAAACTTGTTGTGCTTTTTAGAGTGTATGTGCTCTAACAAATTCCAATTGCTCTCCCAGCTTGAAGTTTTGCATGGTTGGCTCAACATGCGAAGAGCAATCCTATGAAGCTTTGGCACCTTAGCATCAAAAATTTCCCATCATTCATCTGAAACAAGAAATATTAAAATTTTAGGGCTTCAATTAAAAAATTAAAAAAATTCACTATTCAATATCAATAAACGTTGAACTTAGTTTTAAGGTATAAAAATTTAAGATTTAATTTCTTTTTGCTCAGCTTAAGATTTGTCCGAGTGGCATTGCAAATATCTTGAGAAAAGAGATCTCTTGTTTGTTTTTAGATTTCGATCTCAGTCATAATCTTCATCTTGACTTATGCACTTGATTCGATGGCCTCTATGAATGTGTAGAGTTCGTTCATATCCTCCTTGTTAGCCTTGAAGCTATCAAAGACTTGGAAGGCTAGGTTCCTGGAAGTACCCATAAGCATGAAGTGGTCTATGGCGCTGTTTTATCCAATTTCAATGAATGATATCTCAAATACACTTATACATTGCCTCCACCTTGCCATAGAAGCCTTTAATGTTCTCCTTGGCTCTGTCCGTGCCCTCATATTTATAGCTCATTAAATGATTTTTTTATCAATTGACCACAAGAAGTTGAGAAACCATTGGCTCTGTGACCTATTAGAAATAAAAAATAAAAAAAATTAACTCTACACTCATGTCTTAAATTAAGGAAAAAACAAAAAAATTAAAAAATATAAAACATAAAAAAAGGGAAGGAAAACATGAAAAGACCTACATCTACAATCTCTTGTATTGGAACCCAAAAGTGGACATCATTGAATACCCACTTTACAATGTTAGCCTCGATGTTGGTCCTCAAGTCGGAAGATGTATGTCAAAGCATAATAGTGTGTCCCACTTTTGGCCAAATTTTTAAAAAATACTTTAAAAATATTTCAAAAAGTTCAACTTTTTTTGGAAACATGTGAGCACATCTTCAAATATCTAAAGCTAAAATGTATGTCAAAGCATAATAGTGTGTCCCACTTTTGGTCCCAAATTTAAAAAGAAAAATAAAAAAATGTCAAAAAGTTCAACTTTTTTTGGAAAATGTGAGCACATCTTCAAATATCTAAAGCTAAAACACATGTTTATTGATTTTTAGATAGTTAAACTCAAGCTTTGTTGTTCATAACACTTTACTGTCTAAGGCCCCAAAATGCAAAAACGTTTGCTTCAAAAAAGCTTTTGATTTTTGATCCAGATTGAGGAGTCAATCTAGGGACAACACACCAACTATTAGGAACTAGTGTGTTATAATAGAGTCAAACTCTTCTATATTGAATTGACATAGATTTGCAAGAATAATAAACAAAACGTTATTGCAAGATGATAAGAGAGTTTCTAAAAAGAAAGCAATCCCTGTGTAATAGATATCAGCTATCTACTCTGAATTACAATAGGGTAAACCCTTGTTTTATAGCTAAATAAAACTAATAATAGCAAACTACTTTAATGATAACTAAGACTAATAACATCTACTCAACATGCATGGGCATGCAAATAGGAGTTTTATTGAAAGCTAGACAAAACTAATAATCTCATTTCAACATGCGTAGGCATGCAAATATGACAACTCCTAAGAATAAGAAATCTACTAGAAGAAAAATTGTTAATAAGTTCCAATCAGGTTGGGCCATCTTGCCGAGGCTAACTTTCTTGGGTAATCTCAGATTTTCTATTATAATACATTTTTAGAAAGCTTCAGTGCGCCATAAACACATTCACCTAGTTAACACTCAATGTTGAGGCTCACAAAGCTTCCAAAATGTTTTGAAGGCCTCCAAAATTGCCATTTATGTTGTGCTGAAATTTCTGTGAAAATTATGATTTTTCCTAACTAAAAACTCTACTCTTATATTGTGGTGTCGAGTCATTATTGGGATCATTTTTCTCCCCTTGAGACGCGATGGGCCCCATTGCTCCTAGGGCTTTAACCAAATGTGGAAACTTTTGTTGAATCCGACTCTTGGTTAACTACTTTCCTTGGTGAGCAAATCGTCCTACCTTGATCACTCAATATAGGGGAATTCACTAATTCTTGGTATCTTTTACCACTATATCTATGACTTGATCAACAGTGATTGACGTTGAACAGTTAGGATTTAACTCTATGACCTACAGTTTTTCACCAATATGTGAAGTGTCCAAGAGGGGTGGAAAATATTGCCGGAGTAGTTCCACATTGAACACTGGATGCGACTCAAGACAGAGTGGCAAGTTTAGCTCAAAGGCAATAGTGCTTACTTGCTTGATGATTGTGTAAGGCTTGAACTTGGAATTGGTGAGAGACTCAATGCTAGTCATGGCATTGCTCATATTTTTGGTTGGTTTTCTATAGGATTTCATGCACCTCCTTTTGGATTTTCCAGATGTGCTCAATGAATTTGGTGACCTTGTCAGATCCTTTTTTGAATGGGGAGATGCTTCCCCCACTACAATAGGTAATGCCACATCAATGAGGGCTAGCAGTTGGAACCCAAGACAAACTTGAAAATGGTTGTTTTGTGGAGCCATGAAGGGCTCGATTATAGCTATGTTGAATGTATGGTAAACTATCATCCTATGTCCATGGATTTTATGAGTTATACATCCAAAGTAGATGAACCATCATACGGTTAACAACTTTTGTTTGCCTCTCTATATGTGGATGGAAAGAGGTGGATTTAGCTAGCTTGGTGTCCATCATGGACCATAATGTAGACAAAAAAGTGCTAAGAAACTTGCTTCCTTGTCTAACACAATGGTCTATTGTAAGTTAAAGTAGACCCACACATGCTCAAAGTAGAGTATTGCAATGACTTCATATTTGATCCCCTTTGCATAGGGCACCAACACTGCCATCTTGGAAAACCTATCCACTACGACAAACACATAGTCATGACCATGCTGAGTCATGGGCAACCTTGACATGAAATCCATGGAGACAGAGTCCTAAGGTCAATCGGAAATTGGTAAAGGTGTGTAATGCCCTTTTTTTTTGTTGGCTGGTTTTGCTATTGCACATGGTGTGCATGACAAAATATATCTACTCACATCATGATGAAGCTTTGGCTAATAAAAATATTTTCAAAGTACTGCGACTGTCTTTTCCACCTTGAAGTGTCTTGGAACTTGATTGTAGTGTGCCTCTAATATCATATTCTGTCATATTATTGTTGGAACACATAAGTGTCCCAAGTGACACATAATCCCTTCCTGTAGATGGTATTTTGCAACTTGTCCCATATTTAGTGCTTGATATATGGTGGAAAACTCAAGATCATTGTCATACAACATGGACCATTTAGAAGTCTCATGGCCACATGAATACAAGACCGATGTTAGTGTTGGAATCAGAGGGCAGCTTAAGCAGTTTGCAACTTGATTGGATCTACCTTTCTTGTGCCTAACATTAAGGTAAAACTGTTGAAGGTAGGTAGACCATTTTTGATGGCGATCATTCTATAACTTGCCTAGGGTCTACGTGAACTATAGAGGCTTGTTATATACATGGATGATGGTCTCCAATCCTAGAATGTAATGCTTCCATTGCCACACACTTGGACAATGGCATAAAGTTATTTGTCCTATGTAGGATACTTGTGTACCGTATTTGTGAATATTTAACTTTGGTGGGCAATTGGGTGCCTATGCTGGGTGAGAACTGCCCTAAGTGCATATTTGAAAGCATTTGCTTCATTCTCAAAGGATTGCTGAAGATCTGGTTAGGCAAGGACTAGTGTTGAGCAAAGTCACCCTTTCAACTCCTCAAAACTCATTGTTATGATGTGTTCCACAAAAACTTAGCATTTACTCCCCCTTTGGTTGCTTGGTTCAAGGTCCATGCAAGATGAGAGAATCCAAGCACGAGCTGGGGGTAAAAATCAGCCAATGCAAGGAAGCTTTTGATTTTGTAAGTGTTGTTGGTGCTCATCATTCTTTGATGACTCTGATCTTCTATGGGTCAATGTGTGCACCATTCTTGTCTACGATGTATCCTTGATATTTAACACTTTGCAAAACAAAAAATCACTTATCCTTGTTCACATATAGCTTGTGACTGCATACGGTGTCCAAAACTTGTTGAACTCGATGTAGGTGCTTCTTCCATGTTTTGCTGAAAATAAGGATGCCATCCAACAAAACGACCAAAAGGAATCAATGAATGGTTGCAAGACATTATTCATCATCCACATAAATGTTGCAGGGGCATTGCACACACTGAAGGGCATGACTAATTATTCAAATAAATCTTCATTGGACTTAAACCCTGTCTTTCAAATGTTAGATGGCTCAATGGGTACTTGATGGTACCTTGACTTTAGATCAATCTTTGTGAAGAACTTTTCTCCCTTGAGCTGGTCTAGGTGGTCATCAATGTGTGGGAGTGGATATCTGTTCTTGACATAGATCTTGTTAAAGGCCCTGTAGTCAATACACAGTCGCCGTGCCCCATCCTTCTTTCGAGCTAACATGATTAGGCCTCCACATGGTGATGCACTGGGCCAAATATGGTCTTTATGGATTAGCTTTTGGATCTATCACTTTATCTCTTCATTTTCCAACATTGAGTACCTCTATGTTGGTCCATTTGGCAAGGTGTCCAAGCAATCTAGTCTATGGGATTTGTCCCCTGGCAGTGTAGGAACACACCTATAGGTGTGGTGAAGAGATCTGCATAATCCACTAAGATTTGCTCCACCTACTGTTACTATATAGTCTGATTTTGTATGGCAGCCTATGTTGTTGCAACAACCTACTGAGTACCCTCTGGCCTAATACAAATTAGCACAAACTTCCCACTTTGAACAATCACATGCTTACACCGCTTTGCACTAATCGAATTCATTGTTTTCTTTGGAGGAACCTCAAGGATCCTGCAGGGTTGCCTTCACAATGTGATGATGACACTGCGGGCCTTGAACTGATAGATTCCATCTTGTTTCCACATGCGTGGATGACCACTCAAAACGTCATGATTACAAACCTTCATGGGTGCCACATCACACAATACCTCATCTTTTAATGGCTTGATTGCATGTGGAAGAAGACATTGTTGACTGACATAGATATCTCTGCCTTGGTGCAGCCATCCAATGGATTACGACTATGGATGAGGTTTGTTTTTAGACCCATCCTTTGTATAGTTTCTATAGAAATCAGATTTTTCTCACTCCAACTGTCTATGATAAAGTGGAGAGCTCTCCCGTGCACCCACATTTGTGACTGAAAATGGTGTTCTTCCTCATATGATGATGTTGCAACCTGCGTCGTACCGATAGCAGAAGAGGGTTAAGAATCCATAATTTGAATACTTATTTTAGTAGGATGAAATAAGTGCTTGTCCTCATTGGATGCTTGTATTAGATTAGGTTCATGTGCCTTTGTAAAAAGTGTCCTTTTGGAACGATGTTTGTTTGTGTTGAGAGTTGTGCTTTTATGGTTCTCACACCATTTTCCAGCTCCCTATGGGGATTTATTTGTAGGATTTCTAGCAGAAGCCTTGAGATTTGCCTTTGTTGTGGGGCCTCTCTTGTCTTTTTCCTGCTTCCATTCCCTCTCATTTGATTGTGCTTGATTTCATGCAAGCAATTTCCCCTTTTGTTTGAACTTTTCCTTCATCTTTGTTGCATATCAATGGGTTGCTCCCATCGTCTCAACAATTAGGAATTCCATCTTTGTTTGGATATATCAATGCAGACCGCTTTTGTATTTGAGTACCCTATGCCTTTCATAATCCTTGAGGTCGAGTTTTGTTGATATAAAATAGAAGTTATGTTTGTAGTCTTGCATAGATGGGTCCTTCTGTTGTAGCAATTAACACTGCATCTACTTCTCATAGGTATCTTCCGGACAACACTCATCTATAACAACATTAACAAAGTCATTCCAACAAGGATCTGTGACGATTGTACCTTCATCCTTTGTTTCCTCCTTAGATTAGTCAAGGTGAGCCTCTGACCCTTGTTGGACACTGGGTTCGACTTTTAGCGGAGTAAACGCTATTTTCTCTGAACTTGAGAAATTGTTTACAAAAAAACATGACTTTAATTTTGTGATCCAATCTTCAAAGGCATCCACATGTATTTTACCTTCAAACATATAGATATCAAAACTTAATTGTACCTTAAAAGGTGTGGACCCTTGGAATGGCCCTCTTTCAGGAGCTATTGGTATGCTTCTTGGCATTTGTTGGAGAATATGCATGAATCGGGTCATCATTTCAGCCCTTTGCTTTTGCAAAGCCTCTTCAATCATTGCCTTTATTGGGTTTGAGGAATTTTTTGTTCCTTCTCTTGCATTCATTTGTGGTTACTTGCATTTATCAGGGAAATACTTAGATGGGTTTGTTGTCTCCAAGGCAAACTTCTGAGACCCTGACCTCATTTGATGGGACATGTGGGATCTAACTTGTTCTAATAACATTGATCTAGATTGAGGAGTCAATCTGGGGGACAACACACCAACTGTTAGGAACTAGTGTGTTATAATGAAGGTAAACTCATATATTTTGAATTGACACAAATTTGTAAGAGTAATAAACAACGATTTATTGCAAGATAATAAGAAAGTGTCTAGAAACAAAGCAATCTTTGTGGAACAGATATCTGCTATCTAGTCTGTTTTACAATAGGGTAAACCCTTAGTTCATAGCTAAAGAAAACTAATATTAGTAAACAACTTTATGTTAAGCACAAGCTTATACTAAGAGGTGGGGGTGAATCAGTATAAGATATATACATATATATATATATATATATTGCTTTTGACTATTAATCTTAAATCCAAAACCTCAAATTACTCCGCAATTAATATATTCAAAGCAATCAAAGAATACAATGCAAAACCACACAATACAAATAGACACAAATTTGCGTGGAAACCTTTTCAGAAGAAAACTACAGAGAAATTTTTTTAATATAATTTTCAAATATTCATAGGCACCAACCTACAGGAGACATCAATCCCCAATTACAATTTGCGGGCACCAACCCACAGGAGCACCAACCCCTTCCACCAAGCACCAACTCAACTTTATTTCGTGAGCACTAACTCACAGGAGCACCAACCCCTTACAAAAATTCTTCTTACCACTGTAGATCTGTTGTTAACTCAACGAATTATGGAACCCTTCTTTTCTTTCTTTCTTCTCTCAATGATTTTTTAATGCATTTTCAGCTCTTCTCCTGCACTTCTCTTAGACTTGAATGATATAAAATATATTTCAAGTGCTTGTTCATCTTTTTTTTTTCATCCACTCGTCTATCCTTTTATAGCCTTTGCTACCTTTTCCCAAGAGGGGCGTCCATTCCAAGAGACACCTCTTCCCAAAAAGATGACTTTTTAATTTATTTTATATAAATAACGCAAGTGGGGCGATTTTTCTTTTCTTTTGCTTAGTCGGGCTGCTGTTTATTTAAGTGCTGCCCGTAAATTAATTTGTTGCCTCCTTAAGAAAAACACTGGCCCATTTGAACAAATTGCTGCCCCATAGAAGAAATCGCTGGCCTATTAAACAAAGTGCTGGTCCTTTGCATAGGTAGATTGCTGATTATTTATTGCTGGCACATGATCGCTGCTATGCTTATGCATTTGACATCAATGACTATGTTGACATCAATGACAATATTTCCAACAATCTCCCCCTTTGTCATTGATGGCAATCTTCCAAAAAGATCATTTTTTCAACTCCCCATCTTCTTTTCTGCAACTCCCCCTTGCTGTAACTCCCCGTACTGCCATTTTTCCCCTTTAACATCAATGGCAAAGGGTCATCCAAGGAGCCAAAAAAAAAAAAAAATTTTAGCTCCCCCTTAACCAATGCTTCTCTTGATTTTTAATGAATAGAAGCAAAGGATATTACTCCCAACTTCTGTCGTAGGTACTCAAATGTTTCCTTTGGAAGTGGCTTAGTGAAGATATCTGCCATCTGTTCGGATGTAGAAACATATTCCAATTTTACTTGTTCTGCCACCTGTTCTCTTAAGAAATGATATTGTATAGGGATATGCTTAGTTCTGGAATGCATAACTGGATTCTTTGAAATACTTATCGCACTAGTATTATCGCAGAATATGGAGATTGAATAATCATACTCTACTTTGATATCTTTCAAGGTTTGTTTCATTCATAGAACTTTTGTACAACATAGCATTGCCGCTATGTACTCTGCTTCCGCTATGGATAGAGGTACATAATTCTGCTTCTTACTCAACCATGATACTAGGCTATCTCCAAGAAAGAATGCTCCTCCACTTGTACTTTTTCTATCATCTGCACAACCTGCTCAATCTGAATCCGTGTACGCTACCAATGTAAAGTCTTTACTTCTTGGGTACCACAACCCATAATCCAAGGTTCTCTTTAAATATCTGAATATACGTTTCATGGCTTGCACATGTGTTTCTTTTGGAGCTACTTGAAATTGTGCAATCATACCCACTGCTTGCATGATATCTGGCCTAGATGCTGTCACATATAGTAAACTCCCAATCATTGATCTGTAAAGAGTTTGATCAGTATTCAGAGATTCATCATCTTTGCTCAACTTCGTTCCTGTAGCCATAGGTGTGCTAATAGATGCACACTCCTCCATATCGAATTTCTTCAACATCTCCTTCACATACTTGCTTTGGGATATGAATATTCCTTTGTTGAATTGAGAGATTTGTAAACCAAGGAAAAATGACAACTCACGTAACATGGACATCTCAAATTCCTTTTGCATATCTTTGACAAATCTCTTAGACATTTCCTCATTGTCTCCTCCAAATATTATATCATCTACATACACCACAACAATTAACTGGTGATCTATTTCAATTTTGATGTAAAAATTACTATCAGCATATCCTCTCTTGAATCCTTGGCCTTGTAGGTATTTATCAAGCCTAGCATACCATGCTCTAGGAGCTTGTTTCAATCCGTACAAAGCCTTCTTCAACTTACACACACAATCCTTCTGATAAGAAGAATCCTTTTGGTTGTTCTATGTAAACTTCCTCTTCTAGATTGCCATTTAGAAATGTTGATTTAACATCCATTTGATAGACTTTGAAATTTTTGAACACTGCAAATGCCAAAAATATTCGAATTGCTTCTAATCCAGCAACAAGAGCAAAAATCTCTTCAAAATCTACACCTACTTGAGCATACCCCTTACATACCAACTTTGCTTTGTTTCGAGTGACTTGGCCATTTTCATTCAATTTGTTTCGAAAAACCCACTTAGTGCCAATCACATTCTGATCCATTGGCCTGGGCACAAGTTCCCAAGTCTCATTCTTCTCAATTTGATCTAACTTTTCTTCCATTGCTTTTACTCAATGTTTATCATGACTAGCTTCAGAAAAATTCTTAGGCTCTACCTTGGATAACAAAGAGAAATTTACATGCTCAAGTATACAATTCTTCTTCTGGTTTGCACCCTAACATCAATGTTGCCAATGGTCTGACTTTCAGCATGATTCTTCTAAACAAAGCGAGATGGTGCTTTGGTGTCCTGCCTTTCAGATTCACTCAATTTTTCTACATTTTGTTCCTCCCCTTCTACAAGATTGGGTATTTCTAAAGGCTCTTCTGAAAGTTCTTTTGCCTTTTGATTCATGATCTCATCTATTCTAACACTGGCACTTTCTACGATAGTTTGTAGCCTTTTGTTATAACATCTATAGGCTTTGCTTTTGATGGAGTAGCCAAGAAAATTCCTTCATCAGCGCTTGAGTCAAATTTGCCCAAGTTTTCTTCATTCCTGTTGATAAAACATTTACTTCCAAACACTTTGAAATGTTTGACCGAAGCTGGTCTTCCTTTCCACAATTCGTAAGGAGTTTTGTCATTATTAACTTTGATTTGCCCTCTATTCAAGATATATACTGCTGTATTAACTGCTTCTCTCCAGAATCTATCTAATAGCTTAGATTCATTCAACATAGTTCTAGCCATCTCTTGAACGGTTCGATTTTTCCTTTCCACCACTCCATTTTGTTGTGGAGTCCTTGCAATTGAGTATTGTCTCTTAATTCCATGATCTTTGCAAAATTCAATGAATTCATTTGAAATAAACTCACCTCCTCGATCTGACCTTAGGCATTTTATTTTCAACTCTTTTTCATTTTCTACTAATGCCTTGAAAGCTTTAAACTTTTCAAATGTTTATGATTTTTCTTTTAGAAAGGCTAACCACGTCATTCTAGTCTAATCATCAATGAGCAATATAAAGTAGCTCTCACCTTGCATGATTTTAGTTCTGGTAGGACCAAAAAGATCCGTATGAATCAGCTCTAGTGGTTTGGTGGTCGAATATTCCTTCATTCTTAATCTTGCTCTGGTTTGCTTCCCGTGTTAGCATTGCTTGCATAGAGTGCTTGAAGGTTTCGTTATCTTGGGCATATCTCGCACCACCTGCTTGTTGCTAATTTGCACAAGATTATCAAAATTTATGTGCCCTAACCTTCTATGCCATAGCCAGCTCTCTTCAACTTGACTCAGACAACATTTCTCTCTCATTTCTCCAAGCATGTATAGGGTGTTTGTGGTTCTATGAGCATCTGCAACTAATTCTCCCATATCTGCCTTAATTATTTCACATCCTTCAGCGTCAAACTCAAGTGTGTGTCCTTGATCACACATTTGGCTTACACTCAAGATATTATGTTTTAATCCTTCAACATATAAAACATTCTCCGTTTTTGTTTTACCATTATCAAGACTCAACGTACCTTTTTCGGTGATTTTTGCTGTAGCATTATCACCAAATTTCACCATGCCTTCATTCATTTTCTTCAATGAGATAAACTTGCTTTTATCTCCGGTCATATGTTTTGAACATCTGCTATCAATGTACCACTACTACCCTTCATCTCGTGCATGAAATGTTGTTTGAACAAGCATGGATTTTTCTTTATCTTGTTTAGCTTCCTCTGACTTCTTTTTCCAGATCTTCATAGGTTCTTTTTTCTTTTCCTTTATATTTGAAGATTTTTTCCTTTGATCCTGTTTGGAGAATTTAAACCCACTTTTACAAAAACGTGCTATGTGTCCATAATTGTTGCAATTATAGCATACAATAACATCCTCATTATAGTATGATAGGGGAGCAAATGAATTATAGTTTCTATTAAAGAAACTTTATGAACACCTTTGCTTGTATTCCTTGCTTCATTATCTCTTCCTCTCTTTCTGCAGTCTACCTTCTTATGACCGAAGTGATTACAATAAAAGCAATAACCATGAAAGGAACTTCCAAATCCGGTCACATTCATATAGCTAGGAATATATGGTCTCTTGACGGTGTTTTCTTCTTTCCCTTTTTTATGCACAACGCTTGTCTTTATGGTGTTTTCTTCCTTTCTGCTTTCATTCTTCGTAGGTTCCTTGAGAATTTTTGCATAGCTTTTGGTCTTATTAGTACGTTCTTGTTCATCTCCATAGCCACGACCTGACTTATTGAAAAATGATCTCTGATGGTCTAGGATTTCATCTAAAACCTCGGTGCTCTTTTCAAATTTTAGATTATTTGTATTTGCTCTCTCTAAGTCCTTTTTCAAAGCAACGATCTCAGTCTCACGCTTCTTATATTCTTCTTTCATTTGTAGCTGACTTCTCAAATCTTCCTCAACTTGTTTAACTTTTTCTATTTGATTTTTTAGATCAACGATTACCTTGTTTGATTCCTCAAGGACTTGTGATGTCTTCGCTTTGAAGTCTCGATTCTCTTCATGTTTTCGGCGCTGTAACCTCAGTTTCTGATTCTTCTTCTTAAATGCTTTCATTTCTTCCAACGCGCAAATAAGTTCTTCTTCAAGGTTCACCTTCTTCCATGTCTTCGTCTTCCTCCAAAATATCTTTGCTGGTGGTGGCATTTTCTTCTGTAGCCATGGACAGAATCTCTTCATTATCGCACTCAACATTACTTTCTTTGTTTTCTTTGGATGAGCTGCTATACCTCTTGGAGTATAGGATTTTCTTTTGTTTCTCAAATCTTTGCTTGTCTTTGCTCGGCTTGAATCCCCTTTTGTACTTTGGTTTGTTTCCCTCATCATCGCTATTTCCTTTATTTGGACATTTGGCTGCAAAATGACCAATTTTACCACAATTAAAGCATTTAAATGGTAACTTTCCTTTATATTTGCCCGATCCTTTCATTAGCTTCCAAATGAATAGAGCTTCATTTTCATCTTCTTCACTACTTGAATTTTCACTTGATTCTGGTTCTTTGATCTTCTCTTTTTTCGAGACCTTGAATGATGCTTCCTTCTTTGACTGTCTCTCAAATTCGATTCTCATTTCGTATGCCGTAAGAATTCCATGGAGCTCGTCCATTTTCATTGTGTCTAAATCCTTCATTTCTTCAATGGCGGAGACCTTCGCATCAAATCTCAATGGTAGGGATCTCAGGACTTTCTGAATGATCACAGATTCTTCAATTTTCTCTCCGAGTCTTCGAATGACATTAACAATCTCATCGACACGAAGAAGATACCCAACAATGTTTTCATCATTCTTCATTTTCAAACTTTCAAACTGCCTCTGTTGGGTTTGGAGTTTTGCTTTTCTCACCTTACTATCACCTTCATAAATAGTGTTGAGTTTATCCCAAATCTCTTTTGCAGATTCACAATGCATAACCTTAACAAACTCATTTTATGAAAGCCCGCATAAGATTGCATTCATAGCTTTTGCATTGTTCTCACTGGCCTTTTTTCCAGTGGCATCCGTTGGTGCAATTTGTGGCGTTGTGTATCCTATTACCTCTGTTTGCCAAATATCAAAACCTAGGGCCATCAAGTATTGTGCTTATACTGAGAGGGGGGGTGAATCAGTATAAGATATATATATATATATATATATATATATATTTTTTTTTGCTTTTGACTATTAATCTTAAATCCAAAACTTCAAATTACTCTGCAATTAATATATTCAAAGCAATCAAAGAATACAATGCAAAACCACACAATGCAAATAGACACAGATTTGCGTGGAAACTTTCGGGAGAAAACCATAGAGAAATTTTCTTAATATAATTTTCAAATATTCGTAGGAACCAACCTACAGGAGACACCAATCCCCAATTACAATTTGTGGGCACCAACCCCTTCCACCAAGCACCAACTCAGCTTTAATTCATGAGCACTAACTCACAGGGGCACCAACCCCTTACAAAAATTCTTTTTACCACTATAGATCTGTTGTTTACTCAATGAATGATGGAACGTGCGTTGCAGGGGTATGCCCTCCCCCTCGGCGCCTCCTATTCAGAGACGCCTTTGGCACGGGGACGTCCCAGAGGCGTCCGTGGACGTACCGGAAACGTCCGGCACGGCCACGGACGCCTCTGGGACGCCTCCAAGAGTACCTGAGACGTCTCCGGGCGTGCCCAAGGGATTCCGGCATAAAAATGGCAAATTTTTTTTAAAAAAAAACCTCAGAAAATCGTTTAAAAAAACCCTAAAAATTAAGCAACCCTAAATGTGAATCTAGTCCGAACCCAACAGTATATAAATAAAATAAACATTTAAGTATAAGTTTACATTTAGATATGGATGTTTCTTATACTTTAAGTTATATTTTATTTATATACTTTCAGGATGTTTGAGAGGGGCTTCGGACTGCTAGGAGCTATAATGCAAATTCTAGGTTTTGGAGGATCCTATCATATTTCAGAGTTAGTTAGATTCCAGGGTTTCAAACTTAGCCATATTTCAGGGTTTCAAGATTTCAAGGAGACATCATAGGAGGTATGAACGCTGCATGAAGGGATGTATGCGTGATAGAATAGTATGAGAATATCTCTTGCAAAGTGCCACAAGCTGATCCCACCCCATTCCTTGTGCACCCCTTAAGGCATGCACTCGTGAGATTCAATGCACCGTTGAGCCCTTGTGAGAGAAAGTGTCAGTGAATGATAAAGTTGAAAAATAATGGGAGTGGCGTTCATGATTTTGTGGACAATCGAGATGATTTATTCTAGATTTGAATGTACATCTTGTCTTTGAAGTAATGAATGAATGAATAATATATATTTTTAAGTGTTTTATCATTTATAGACAAATATTTTCACACTATGTAGTTTCAAGTGTTTTACTAAAAAAATGAGTAATATACTACACACACACACACACACACAGACGTACCCACGACGTATCCAAATCAAGGTTTTTGAAAAATGACGTACCCGCGTACCCGAGATGTCCCCGTATCCGTACCCATACCCGTACCCAAACAACATAGGATGGAACCCTTCTTTTCTCTCTTTCTTCTCTCAATGATTTTTTAATGCATTTTCAGCTCTTCTCCCGCACTTCTCTTAGACTTGAATGATATAAAATATATCTCAAGTGCTGGTTCATCTTTTTTTTTTTCCATCCACTCGTCTATCCTTTTATAGCCTTTGCTACCTTTTTCCAAGAGGGGTGTCCATTCCAAGAGACACCTCTTCCCAAAAAGATGTCTTTTTAATTTATTTTATATAAATAACCCAAGTGGGGCGATTTTCGTTTTCTTTTGCTTAGTCGGCCTACTGTTTATTTAAGTGCTGCCCGTAAATTAATTTGTTGCCTCCTTAAGACAAAATGCTGGCTCATTTGAACAAATCACTGCCCCATAGAAGAAATCGCTGGCCTATTAAACTAAGCGCTGGTCCTTTCCATAGGTAGATTGCTGATTATTTATTGCTGGCACATGATCGCTACTATGCATATGATGATTGCTGCTATGCTTATGCATTTGACATCAATGACAATATTTCCAACACTTTAAAGATAATTAAAGCTAATAACATCCACTCAACATGCATGGACATGCGAATAGGAGTTTTATTTAAAGCTAAACAAAATTAATAATATCCTTTCAAGATTCATAGTCATGCGGTTGTCCTAAGAATAAGAGATCTACTAGAAGAAGAATTGCTAATAATACCTAGTTGGGCTAGGCCACCTTTTCGGGGCTGACTTTTTTGGGTATTTTCTGATTATATATTATAATACTTTTTTGGAAAGCACAACTCTCTATAAACACATTCACCTAGTTGATGCTTGGTGTCAAGGCTCTCATAGATCTGAAAATGCTTTGAAGGTCTCCAAAACTGCCATTTATGATGTGCTATTTTTTTTCAAAAAATTACAAGTTTCCGTAATTAAACCATTACTTTTATATGGTGGTCCCAAGCCATTATCGGGATCACTTTAGCATAGATTGCAAAGTGACGAACAAGGTTGAAAAACAAGTTATACCAGTTTGGATCAACTCTTATTTCTTTGTGAACTCTCTCGTTAAAAAGAGGACCCAAGCATAGTTGAAGGATGTATTTACAATATCACGCCCATGCTCCGCAATTGGTTTGACCCATAACATTTTTCCAATATTCTCCATCATTAAATCAATACAATATGCTGAACAAGGAGTCCAAAAAATAGTGAGGTGCATCTCCTTTAGTAGTCTACCTTCAACATCATACCTTGCTGAATTATTGGTGACTACTTGCATTACATTCCCCTTCACCCACCTCTACCACAACTTCTAACAAAACGCCACATAAATACTCGACGTTTTTAAATCCTCCCCGAGGCATAAATTAACTTCAAAAACATTGTCCCACCCGAAGAACTAGGAAATTGAGGCATGTGCTATTTCTATGAGTCCATCCATAGTACATAATTGTGCAGCCCTTCTTCCATATAGCGCTGCTCCTTGATTGTGGTCACATCGATGACATTCTCTGTCAAAATTGGTCTCCGCTTCCTATATCATCTATAATAGGGGCTTTCAACACTAGACCAACCATCACAATCACATCCACTAATGCTTTCCAATAAAGAGAAATAAAAATTACTAAATAATTAAAAAATTCAAAATCATAAAAAAGAAGAAATTCTTATAATATCAGAATTTGGAACAAAAAATCAAAATTAAAAAATATAATTTTACTTGGTTGCAAGAAAATGAATGTCGCATAAGTACCAAAAGTCATCCATTGCACTCCTCACTGCCTTGTGTTTGTCCTTGTTTTGACCTGTGCTTTCAAGTGATGGCTGGGAACGAGGAGTAACGTGTGTGACAAAGTTGAACCATGAGTTCAGTCTTTTCCTGAAATGACGAACTCTAGGGTCAGGCGTGAATGAGGCAGCTATTTGTTGGATTTTCCTCGCCATTTGCTGCTGCTTTTCCTGTGAGCTCTCTAATTGAGTTGTCACCTCCCTAACTGAGTTGTCATCTCCCTTACAAACCTTGGCTCAACTTCTTTGCACAATGCAACATAATATTCAGGTTTGCGAGCAAGGTAGTATTTGAGGCAATTAAAACCTCCTTGAATCTCAGCATGAAAATATTTGCAAAAGCCTGCCCTTTCTTCATTCTTGGAGTGCCATGCTTCCAGGCAAGGTCTTTACTTTGTGGCACTAATATCCTAAAACATTTATAACCCACATTTATAACATTCTAAAAAATAAAAAGATATATTTTTGAAGAAAGAACAAGAAAAAATTAAAAATCTAGGGTTTGTTCCATTTTAGATTTAAATTTAGATTCTAGAAACATATAAAAATCATGAAGAATGAACAGAAGAGGAAGAAATAAGAGAGAGAGCAAGGGAAGCGAGAATGGTAAGATCCACACATAATAATATAAATATGCCATAATATAAATATGCCAAATAATAACAATAATATGCAGAATATAATAGAGATCACAACACAAGATATGCTTGTGGGCCAACATGCCCTAATATTCAATATACTCATAAATAGAATAATTATCCTCAAGGTACGGCAAATTTATTAGGAATATTTAACTAGTACGTCATAGTTAGAACTTAGAATAATATTATTTAGTGTGAGTTTTATGGGTGGTTTGTAACAACTCACTTAGGTTAGTTGAGTTGTTATAAGAGATATATACCAACTCTTATTTTATAGGAGAACTATTTGTATAAGATCTCCAGCAAATGAAGAAAATAATTTAAGTTTTCTGTGTGTAGATGGAGACCAAATTTAATACTTGGTATCAAAGCAAGAATGTAAGAACTGCGAATGTTAAGAGTCAAAATGATTTAGTGTGCATGTGAGTGATTTAGACAATTTGTTTGTGTGCAAGAATATAATGCTTAAGTGCACTTGTAGTTTGTAGAAATACGTTTTTTTGCCCAGCTATAGCGTGAGTACCAGTTTTTTTTTCAATATAATAACAAGAAGACCAAAGTCCACCTGAGGAGGAGCAAGGAGTTTGTGTTAATGTAACATATGTAATAAGCGCCCAGCCAAATATTTGTTTCCAAATACATCAACAAGGAACAATGGCGCAAGTCCTGTAAGCATAATTTTCTGTTTTATTGTATAAAATTATGAAAGTTGGAATGCCTATTAATAGTTGAGCTAGGTATAAAATGTTGATTTTAAAACTATGAATGTGAAAGAGAAGCACTTTAAAGCATAGTAATGAAAGGGTATTTGAAGGAAGAAAATTTGTTTTTATAACAACTTGATGCAAGCCCATTCAAACTATGATATCTTTCGCATTTCCAAACAAAAGTTGAGTAATTCAATTTTCTTTTCAGAAAGCTTATACAAAGGAGAACAAAACCCCGAAAGCATTTAAAGATATTTAGTGAATATTGAGAGCAATTTCACACATAAAATAGGTGTTTTAAGGAGGCGTAAAGTAGATTTAATCTGTTTGAAAATATTGCTTTTCACATTCTGATCTAAAAGTGCAGCTGTGTGTCAAGAAAGCCAATCCAAATCGTGCAATGATCAAGCCAAGCATGACGGTCCTGTGGCATGGTGAGAGAATGGCATGAGATATCTCCTTGACGATTCCATACGGACTAGCCACCCCAAATGAAATAAAGTCTTGACTCTTACCTATATGCTTTTAAGTCATGTCATTATTATAGTTAATAGTTTTATAGTTGTTTATTTAATGTTGTGTCATTAAAAAAGGTCACAATATGATTTTTATGTTTTTCTTTTTTTGAAAATGTTTGTCAAATAAAAAATATATGCATCTCTCTGAATATTTTATATTAGAAGTTTTTAAAAAAGTACTTGTTTTTGTTTTTATTCCAAAGCCATATTATATTTACCAAGTCTATATTAAATTTGTTTAAATATAAAGTGTAAAAATCTTTTTATTGTCATGTCATCTGAATAAACATATTTGTGTCATTAGTTGTCAAAAAGCATTTAGTTAGGATAGGGTCCATTTTTTCAAAATAAAGCACGTGTGCCTTAGTCATCAAAATCAAAACTTTCCCTTGTAATGGACACAATATTTGGCAAACCTAACATCCAACTGGAAATTGTGAAACTGTTCTATGAGGGGGGCGGGGTAATTTGCTCATCATATGCAACATGCAATCTAACGTAGCTTGCAGAGCTACTTAGCCTACTGAGTTAAGTTTACTAGAGGTTGGAGGCAATGGAGGAAGGAGGCCCTTTTAGCTAACCTCAAGTTCATTGCTAACTTGGGGGTTGCACATTGCAGTAGTGGCAAAACATCTAGGCCAAACAAAGTAATGCCGAGATTGGTTTCCAAGTGGTAGTGGTGACCGTCTTGTATTGTTCATAATCAGGTGGAAGTGATTATGAATGGTGGCTACAAACATGAACTTCAATGAGAAGCTCAGCAGTCACTGAAGACAACGAGGACCGGGTCCTCAATCATCATATTTTGGCTTTTGTGTATGGTGTGTTGAAAATAAAATTGTAAACAAATGTCTGTATTCCCTGCTGCGTCATTGAGAAGTCCAACACTCACAAAAAGTACTTCATAAGTGATATGCCAATGAGAAACATAACACTCACTGGAAGTGAAAGTGTGAATAGTTGTGTTTACACATATAGGTTATCACTATAAGTAGAGAAGCAAGTGACATGCCGATGAGAAGCCCAACACTCATTGGAAGTGAAAGCACAAACAATTGTGTTTACATATATAGGTTATCAGTAGAAGCAGAGTGCATATCTGATCTGTTTTTGAGCATATCTGTATGTGTTGACAACTTGACGTACGTGTTTGTTTCTAGTATGTGTGGCGTGGTTCCTTTCCCTATGTCTACACAAAGGGGGGGAATGCTAAAAATATTTATCTAGTATGTCATAGTTAGAATAATATTATTTAATGTGAGTTATATGAATTGTTTGTAACAACTCACTAATTTTAGTTGACTTGTCATAGGAGATAGATACATGTTCCTATTTTAGAGGAGAACATATTTGTATAATAAGATCTCCAGCAAATGAATAAACTAATTAAGTTTTCTACGTCTAAATGGAGACCAAATTTAATACTCCTTAAGGTAGGAATAAATTCACAAGATCTCCCAATATGGGAATGCCACTTCGAGGTGGGGAACCTCCAATATGTTTCTACCAAATAGAATTCTCTCTGCTTACTTGACATCCTTTAGAATGATATTCATCTCCTTTATATCGACCTCCTCTATTATTCATAATTGACGGGTAAATCATTGATGCCAACTTAGGCTGATTCATTGCCCAATATAACTAAGGGGGATGTGTGCAACATGTTGGCATCTCCATCTTGGAAGAATGTCAGAAGAGAATTTTGTTTACCTATTTTAAATGCTTGAAAATTTGACAAGAATGCCAAACCCTTCTAAGGTGCCCTCCTATGCACACAACCCCAAGAGTCAAACTATATTTAGCCCTTGCACATACAGATTTTTCAAGTTTAAAGCTCACCAAAAACTAGCAAACATCAGAATGAGAGTGTAAGTGAGAGTGAAAAAACAAAACGGGTAAGTGAAATGAGGGGCAAAAAGGTTACTTAGATATTTAAAGACCTTAGCGGGATTTTTTTTTTTTTAAAGTTTTTTGGACCTTTAATTTTTTAGTTTTTTTAATGACTACAGACTGGTCAGACTCTTGAGTTTTGACACCAGACTCGCCCAGTCTGTTAATTGAGGCTGCATACTTGCATCCTGTGCCTCTGACCCAGATATGTGAGTCTCAACTTTCTGATTGATAGTATTTGGAATTCCATGCACTGGTTCTGAATGAATTGCACTCCAGTGGAAGCTTAATGCGATGAGCAATAAAGTTGCCAGTGGTTGTCCATAGTTCCACCCACGAAAACTTAACTGTGAACAAACTCAAGAAAACATCTGTTCATAGAAACACTTGCACAAGGGATCTACATAGTTTAAAAAGAAAGCTGAAGATATTTTTTTTGCTTTTTTTGTGGGTCAGGTCTCATGTGGAAGCTTCCGATTACATATGAACATTAGAAACTCCACATCGGTGTTGACATTGTTAAAGGTAGGATTCACTATTGGAAATATTCTCAGAAAAGAGTTTAGGAAATATGCTTTTTGAGGAAGTTTTATTGAAATGTCAGAGAAGCATTTCTTGCAATGATGAAACATATAAAATACTTTCTAATGCTTTCTAGATTCTAGAATTTATATTAGATTATTGATTTTTGTGAAGTCATCTCAAGATGATCTCCATGAATAGTCATTACTCTAATGACATTTTTCCTCATGTATTTTTGGTAATAATTGTGACGCAAGGGGATCCACTAAGCACACAAGCACCTTTAATCATTTGTTGGTAGGGGGAGGAGCAGTGAATGTTATATGCTGCATTGTGCTTCTCACCCTCTAGCCTCTTTCCCCATTGGCAAAGCTTTTTGGAGCATGTGATGCTTTGAAAGTCATCATTATCTCTCAATTCTTTCCAATGTTCATTGAATCCAATCGTGTATTTGTGTTAGTAATTGATGGCTTCTACGGCAATTTTAATTACATTATTAATTTTGTGGGATTTCACCCATGTGTGTTTAAGTTGGGATGACCTGCGTGTGTATTCATTTCTGTAATGACATTTTTCCTTGTGTAGTTTCGGTAATAAGCACGATGCAAGGGGAACCACTTATCACACAAGCACCTTTAAGCACCTTTAAGATTTTATATTACATAAAACATTCCTAAGATTGAATTGACCCTCTATGTTTTCTTGTATCTAAGGTTCAGAATATTATCGTTGAGGTAGGAATAATTGGATCAAGAAAATTGTTTCAGCCATTATATGCACTGTTTGTATCTTTTGTCCACTTTTATGGCAGGCATGACAGGACCTCTTCAATCTGGTTGTAGACAATATCTGTTCCTTGCAATGGTGCAATATATGTTTCATGGGTCGCAGCACATATAATAACTAGTATAGACTATTATTCATGAAGTTTATATCTCAAGATTCTTGTAGTGTATATCTCAAAAATGCTACATCTTTTTGCATGGCATTTATGATGGCATCTGGGTTGCGTAGGCCCTTCTATTCAATAACTATACTTTGGAGAACACAATCATAAGTAGTGCTTGTTTGGCAATGGAGTGTTGTTTTACTATCTCTGGCCGTTGTGGGAAATCTCTTTTCTTTGGCCTATCTCTATAGTAACATAAAACCTGCTCTTGTCAACAACAGTTAGTGGAAAGTGGCCTAATTTTAACTTGAATGTGAAGTATAATGTCGCTTTTGCCTGCTATTTGTGCAATGAAGAGACAATGATTTAGCTTCATGCTTTGTAATTCTGTCACTAGTTGGTTTCTGGATTTGGTCCAAGTGTTGATGACATTGCCTTCGACTAATCCATGAAATTATTTTCCGTAACCTTAGACAGTGCTGAGAAGTTCATCATAAGTTTTTCTGATCATCCAAGATGTTTAGGACATCAACTTTTGGTGAATGTTGTGTTTTCATTTTTGTAGATTTTGACTGTTCCGCAAGTGTTTTTCCAAGGTTTTCCCACTGCAATACAATATGCCTTTTGGTATGAAGAAATAACATATTGGGATTCATTGCCTCCTTGGGACAATGGTAATGTTGTGCTGTTCTTTCATTTGGATGATATTTTATTTCCACACAGTTTCCACTTCAGCTATATTGTTTCTTTCAACTCATTGTTTCGTCCCCATCCCCAAAACCAGGATGTTGCCAGAATGGAGGGGGGGAGAGGGGGGAGGTTGGGTTCATCCTCGAGTAACACTATGTATTACATGATACACATGATATAATATGAAGGCCACTATAGAGAAGAGCTGTTTCTTCTTGTCTTATCAAGTATTTCAAGCATGTCACATTGAGACTAATATCATTAAGTACAATATATTTTCTAAGCAGATGGACCTTAAGCACAAATTTGAATTGCGGTCATACAACAAATTATGGAAATCAATATATTGAACTCTTTCCCATTTATCCTTTTTCATTTATGACCATTCTATAAATGCTAATGCATGTGAATATGTTACTGCCTCCCCATGGATGATGTTTAGATGCCCTTTTAAATATCTCGTATTCTCTCTCTTTCTCTCCACATCTCCCTCTTTGCTTCCCCCTTTCTCCCTCTCTCCCTCTCCCCTCTGCCCCCTGGGCCCAGCCCCCTTCCCCCCCTCCATTGCCCTCCACCCCCTCCTCTCTCATGTCTATCAAAAGTCGTGCGGCGAAAAATGTTCATGTCCATTTTCACATATAGTCATGTTTGCAGCAGGTGTCATAGTCATGGGTGTTTGAATGTTGGTTTTATCCTCATGACTAGAATCACTTCAGTGCTGATTGTACTTGAGATAGTTATTCAATGATTTATGATTGAAAAGGGAAGTTCAAAATAAGTTCTTTTTCTTTATGAAATAAGACTTGATCCTTTTACAGCAATATAGATTTACAATGAGAGATTTCCATGCATGGCATCATAATTGCTCAGAAAGTTTGTATCTCTAGAAATAACTGTTGCATGTGGATGAACCATGTTGCTTAAGTATATGCACTTGCATTTTTCGTTTGAAACTTTCAAAAAAATTACAGGACCACGGTTTTTACATACCATGGCAATCATTTATCTTCATGTATTTGGGTTATAAAATTCTCTTCTCTTATGTTAATGCAGCCTCTAGGTGACCTAGGAACACTTGTTGTGGGAGATAATGGGGAAACTAATTTTGTTGGGGTCAAGGATATGCTTAAAGTTGGAGATTTGATTGGTCGAGCGGTGGTGTTGTATGAAGGAGAGGACAAATCAAAGACTGGAATAACAGCAGCTGTGATAGCTCGGAGTGCGGGTGTGGGTGAAAACTACAAGAAAATATGCTTGTGTGATGGAACTGTAATATGGGAATCCACAAACAGTGATTATGTGAAGGCATGATTGAGATGGTGGTTTGAGTTAAGATAACTTATAGTAGAGGCTTGAGGATTCAACTTGCTTGGGGAAGTTGATTTAAGAGCTTGTTATAGCTTTTTGTGTTATATACTATCAGAGAATCATCTCCCTACATCCACATCTTAAAAGCCTTGTTTGGGCATTTTTATTTGTTCTGTAAGATCAGAAAATCATCCCCCCCTGCCCCCATGTCACTGTGAAAACATTTAAAGGCCTCTACAGTTTCTAGGGTACTGGGTAATATTTGTTGTATGAGCTATCCTATTCTATACGAAATATTCGAAGAAATGCTGTATAGCTTTAGCATGCCATGCTAAACTTTGAGGTATCACTCTTTTCTAAGCTATTTTAAATGAGACGTGACTACTTTTAATGTTTTTTAAGGCCAACTTGGTCTGTAGGTCCTATCTAGTTTTTTTACTTATAGAGATGATTGTTTCTATGGATGTACAGTTTTAAAATAAATTCTTCGAGCTTAGTTTGATTGTCTTGGTTTGCAAATTTAGGGTTTATTTTTAAAAATAGAATAAACAATGTCAATATAAATGACACTTCACCAAAAAGTTCAACTTTAATAACTTGGTTATTCAAAATGTGGTGTAATTTTGTTGAAGGTCACTTTGAGTATGTGCAACATGTGGTTGTAAATAACTTTGCCTTTTAGTTGTGTTGATAAGAATTAAAAATAAATATGTTTGTTTATGATTTTACCAATTATGATATTTAGATTTGTTCATTGAAATGTTATAAAATCAATTCGGAAGGTGATCTGATTGTGAATCTTGAAGTGGTCAATTAGGTTGTAATCCACAGTTGGCTGTTGTGAAGTCTACGGGCTTGATTCATTTAGGAAAAATGTTAGCCCTCAAACACGTGTAGGAGTGAGATTGGATGTGCCCATAGGGATGAGCTTGTGTGTGTGTCATGGGTAGTTACCCCTCAGACCTGTTAAGTGGGAAGGACCCATAAGGGACTTTGTTTTAGTGGTCAAGCCTCGTAACAATAAAATGAAATATATTGAAGACTTCCAAGTGCTTAATGCTTTGGCCCTGGTTAGCTCTAAACATAAGCTATATTATTCCCTAAATAAGTTTTAAAAGCTTGTCTCCATCAGACTTTAGCTGAAGCTCATGCAACTTATTACTCAAAAGTTGCGTGGCTTTTTAGCAGGGTGACTGAGTGCCAGGTAATTGATAAGACATAATAAGTTTTTTAGTTCCCACCGGAACCATATGTTGGATCTATTAGATCTGCTTGTCTTAAGAACTCAAGGACAAATATCCTTTTAAATACATACTAGAGAATAATAAACACGGGCTGAGAGAAACCTTATAGTTTGATGGTAGTGTCACGAGGGAAAAATTACCAATCTCCCTTGATATTTTTTCTTCGTAAGAATTGCCTGCAAGATATTGGCAATCTACACATTTTCTTCCTTGATGAAGGCCACTATGGGTGCCATGAATCCTTTGGAAAATCATTATAGGGTAAGCTTTTGGAAGGAGAGAGTCAAATCCATCACACGTAGGTGGCTTTGTTAGTGTCCATGGCCATTCTTAGATTCAGGTGGTTGAACTTTTCATGGTTTTGATGATGAATGAGGAGGGCCAAATCGGCATAGTGTCTAAATTCCCTAGTGGTCTTGAAATCCTTTAGTCTTGTGTATGGGATCGAAGACCAACTTAGAGAATTCGAAACTCTAAGGGTTGCAGGGGTTATAATGCATTATACGATAACATATGGCTAGATAGTGAGCCAAATCATCTCTATCATGGTCTTGTCCAAAGATATAAGTAGTCATGCTTATTACATCTTGCACACTATCCTTAAAAGCATCGATGGCTAGAGGTAGCTAAGATTCACCCTTTTGCTCGAGTTTCATTTAATGTTTCAAAAATCTTACCTCTATGTTTTCCTATAAATTGGTCTCGTTGTCGACTATGATATGCAAGCTTCCCGTTTGAACAATGAACATCTTCCAGATGGCCGATGTCAAGACTATAATAGTTACAACTCCATTTTTTGTATTGACTTGTTGGGTGTTGATAATGTAGTATTGGGCATAGGTATTGATGAGTTCACTACAAAGATGGATAGAAGGGGGAACCATTGGCCCTAGGCTGCGAGTTTAGGATCCACCCCGTAGACATCCCTAGGCTGCGAGTTTAGGATCCACCCCGTAGACATCACTACTCATTCTACTGAATATTTGGAAATAATTCTCCCTTAAAGCTTTTATGGACTTAATTCGGGCTCAAAACAATTTCATCTACATCCATTACTATTGGGTCATTCTTGGGCAAGGGTTTACTTGCGGAAATTTGGGAAAAGTTTAATGTTCTGATTTGTCGGATTGAATGTAGCCCACAAGTCAGCGAAAGCATAGAATGCTTCGCCAATGTGGGACTGAACTTGCAAAGCAACTTCCAGAGGTCGTTGGTTCTGATTGCTGTTTCAATGCTAATCTACTTAATTTAAGATGCATAAAAAGAAATCTAAAAGGGGCAAGAGTTAGGAAATGCAGAAAACTATAATGGTGATGCATCAAAATAGAAAACAGGAAAATCTATCTATTTGAACACAATGCCATCAGTGATGTAGGAAGGGAAATGAACACAACAATAGAAATAAAATGTAGAGGGCGAGACCCAACTCGAATATGTTCATAGAGCTACGGAAGCAAAATGAAAGATAAAGAGCAGACAAACATGAGCTCCAATACATTTCATCAATTGCAAGAAATTATGCACATTCACATCCTATTTACTGAGGGTTTTGGATATTCATACACAACAAGAACAACAGGGGCCCAAATCTAAATCCTAAAACACAGTAGACTAAGAGAGTCCAAGAGATTATCCATTTGTTCAAATGAGAAATTACATAATATAGAGCAAAATTAAGGAGAAAAAGAGGGAAAATCATTAAAATCCGTTGTCTACTATCACAATTTAATGCAAAATTATGATTTCATTATCTACTGTAGCTTATAGTAGCTCAAGAAATCTTTTTGCAGGGTTTGCCCATGCTGCCCATATCTCCTCTACATACTTGCTGGATGTTTATTTAACTTTTAGTTTTGGCTGATTTTAAAAGAAAAGAAACATTTTTTTAATTTATAGTGAGCACTTTCATTCATTCCTGTAACTTCTTTCTTTTCTCATCACAAAGCTTTTGATAGGCAAGGGGTAACTTTTTAAAATAAAAGAATCATCTTCAAATGCTTCCCGTAACTTCTCTTTTGACTTCTTAGCCTTGAAAAGCAAGGGACTTCTTTTTAATAAAGCTTTGATTTAAAAATAAAGAAATATATGGGCTTATTTATTTAAATAGTGGGTGAGCTCACTATTTAAATGTCTCAAATTAAATAAATCCCAGTTCTCATCTAATTAATAAAAGAGCCTTGTGTATGACCATTTTTTATAGGAGGATCATAGATTAGTGAAAATTGAGTTGGCTGCGAGAATTTGAACATTTTTGGCAGCTCTTAGGGAAAACTTTCATGCAATAGTGTTGATTTCAAAATTTAGTATCCACTTGGCACAAAGTTAAGAAAACAACTGTTCCGACAGGATGTCCTCACCATCTTCCTTTTGGTTCTGAGAATCAGAAAGCAGGAGTCTGGGGGCGGTAGCCCGTAGCAGGGTCAAGGGGTACCCCCACACTTTTCACCTTACCCACGACCTTTGTTTTCTTCTTTGCGCAAGCCTTTTTTTTAAAATTTCACTGTCTTTGGAATGCCATGAAAATGCAAAATTTTGCAACTAACTTCTTTTTTGCGGCTCAAGATCTGTATTTTTATTAAAATTTTAGTTGTGACAAGTTAGGTTTCACTCATTTCCTCTTTTCGGTGTTCCCTGTTCGAGCTCTTCACTGTGTTTTCTCTTTGAGCTAATCAGACGACCGAAGATTCATGCACAGAGGTTGATCAGACATCCTAAGGCGTTCTTAAGATTTGTCATCAGTGCTTCTCTCCAAATAAACTCTCGTCATTGAATCTTAGGAAGTGGAAGATCAATGACTCATGATCCAACGGTAACCCTTAGCTTTATTTTATTTAACTTTGAATATCGACGGCTAGAGATGCTCCCTTTAATCTGACAGATGGAGGGACTTTTGACTTTTCAAACCATTGAATGGGCCCCCTCTTCGAATCCTTTATAATCTTTAAGCCTTTTATTAAAAGGAGATCCTACTGTTGGAGATGCTTGACAGAGCCAACGGTTCGAGATGATCTTAGAGGATGATGTCATCTTGAGTCCTTAAAGTAGCTCCTGCTCGCCACATGCCCTTTTAACTTTTCCAGCTCAACAATGACTAACAAATTTTGTAAGTTGTCGACTTTAAATAAAGTTTTACCTCTTCATATTGGAAGTTAACTGTTGGCTGGGATCTGTATTAATGTAACAACTTTAGATCATTTTGGCGATGACATCAACAGGCCCTTTAGGATTAGCTCATGTTCTTACATCTAGGGAAAGATCAATGGGTAGAGATTCTTCTAAGCTTTAAAAAAAAATGCCTTAGACATTTGAAACCCTTTTTCCCCACGAGAATGAACATTTTTGACCCTTCAAGTCTCTCTCATTGATTGTTCACAGCTCTGCAAATTCACTAGATTGATCCTCTACTCAATCTATTTGGGCTTTCAATTTTACCCCCGATGCTTTCTTTGAAAAAATGTTCAGTTTTGAAAATGCCTCACGGCTCTGAATTATACAGTTTTGCATCCAAAAGCAAGATTTTTGAGCTCAAATTCTCCATCTATTTTGCTTCAATGATTTTGCAACTTCATCATTCTGTAGACATGACAAGGAATAGAAGCCCTGAGCTCGAATTTTCCATTGGTCCTCCTCCTAAACGCTGTTGATCTCTAAGAATACCTTTTTGAGCCTGCTAATAAACTAAATACAAAACAACAAACACATACACAACTCAAATTGAACTATGCAGGGTGATACAAAATTGCATCTTATTATGCAAAAATGAGAATTCTTATCATAACAAAACATTGGTGAAGCTTTAGATAAATCCACTAACTGGAATAACAAAATAGCTACATTTTCTTACTTAGTTGAGCAATGAAATTAACTTAGTACCAAGAACAATCACCCATGAGAAGAAGAAAATTAGATTTTAAAGTTTTTGGGCATCTTCTTCAAAATCAACCTCTTCTTTAGAATACATCCATTTTTCATAGCCATTTTTTTTAATTTGGCTCAAATAACTAAAGTGGGTATCATGGTTTAAGTAAATGCATGTTTTAAATTTTTTGGCTCATACTCCATGATGAGCATGACGGGTGGCTTTTATTCACTTGATTCCAAGAAGGCTTGGAATCTGATTGGACAACCTGCCCTCAAGGGAAAATCTTTGCATTCCTCCCGAGTATTGGGTTCCTCTATATTATTGATGCAACTAGGCTCATCTAAACTCATCTTTTCTTGTGCAACTTCCTTTGAAATGAAAATTCCCTCCAATAGTTACTGCCAATTGGTTTCCCCAAGATGAAATGCCTCTTCACCTTCACAATCATTTCTGATCACGATGAAGATGAATGTGGATTAGAGCTTCTATTGTAATTTGTTCTTCAAAAATATGAAACTCTTCTTTAGCTTCACTTTCTATTGTGACCAGACACGTCTGAGCATCTTCTCTTCAAACAACTCCTCTTCATACTCAATTTTCTCTTCGTTGGATAAAACCCCCATTATTAATCCATTCATTCCCTAAGGAATATGCTGGGTTCTCAGCCATTTTCCGTTTTGGGATTATTCAGAGTTGGGAGGGATATAAATTGATATAACATGAAGCATTTTTGGCTTGCTGTAGGCATGTGGGAGGAGTTTTTTGCAATATTCGGGGTTGGGACTTTTGATTATTGGCATAACAAGACCTTTGAATGTCGTGGGTGGCCAGCTGTTTTTTCAAAATTGAAGACCTCATGGGAGACCTTTGCAACAAGGATTTTCATTTTAGTCAATGGGTCAAGGTGAATAGATTCTTATTGATGTGTTTGGGATGGGCTAGTGAGTTGTATTTGAGAGTATTGGGGAAGAGGAATGAGACTACAAGGTTGGGGAAGTAATGATTTCCCCATGATTGGGGTAATTACACCAGCGTGTATGAGATTTCTTTCAACGCCAACAACATAAGCCTCTGGTAGTGTTCTTCCTCCTAGCATTTGTATCATGACAACAAGGTCTAAATCAAAATATTTTACATAATATAAATGAAAAGTACCCGGTGAAGCCCCAAATTTAGTAGGGATCATTTTCTAGGTTTTTTTGAATATGAGATTGAAATCAGAGGTGTTCTAAAGCAACACTTTTGTTTGTGTTGAGATGTCCCATGAGGACAAACACATCTACATTTTCCTTGAGCTGTTTATACAATTTCTTGCCCGGCTCATCCCATGTTGAAATTTAATGTGAATTCAAACCTCTAAACTATTTTTGTGCCTTTCCTTTCAAAGAAGACAATGGCTAATGGCAACATTTTGCAATATAATATAATGGATTACACAAAGATTGGCCCCGTCTTGAATGTGGTCAATGGGACTGATAGATCCATCCCCATTGAAAATGGAAAGAATTTTCAAAGCCATTGCAGGGATATCATCTCATTGCTACAAATTTAAAGGGCTGTAAGAGTTACGAGAGACAAAAGGAAGAGTCCTTGGATAGGCCAGTGTTGTGATTGTATTTTAACATTAAATTTTTGAAACAAGGCAAGGTATGCATTTTAAGAAATGAGGGGGTATGATTACTAGAGTCGTCAGGTGATTAGAAATGCTTCATAAAGCAACAATAACCAAGGTTTTCACCAAAATCTTAGCTCCAACATTTAAGAATTAAGGGATTTGCATAAAAAGATAAAATTTTAAAATCAAATCACGCCCCATTGGACATGCCAAAACTGTTAATGGTCTCATTTGCTCTTGTTTGAATGCATGGGATGCTTTGCCAATGTGGGACTGAACTTGCAAAGCATCCTCCAGAGATGATTCTGATTCCTATTTTAGTGCTAATCTACCTTATCTAAGATGTGTAAAGGAAATTTTGAGAGGGGAAAGAGTTAGAAAATGTGAAAAACTAAAGGAATGATGCACTCTAATAGAAAATGGAAAGATCTCCTATCTATTTGAACACAATGCTAGCAGTTATGTAGGAAGGGAAATGAACATAACAATAGAAATAAAATGCAGAGGATAAGATACAACTCTAATATATTCATGGAGTTATGGAAGCAAGACAAAAAATAAGAGTAGACAAACAAGAGCTATAATACCTTTTATCAATTGCAAAGAATTATGCACAATTACGTCCTGTTTATTAAGAGTTCTAGATATTTATACACAATAAGAACAAGGGCGTGGATCTGAATCCTAAAATTCAATACACTAAATAGTCCAAGAAATTACCCTTGTTCAAAATGAGCAATTAAAATATATAAAAGAGAATGGAGGAGAAAAGGAGAGGGAAAATCATTAAAATCAATTGCCAGCTCTCATAATTTAATGCAAAAAAATTGATTTCATTCTCTACAATAGATTCTAGTGGCTCAAGAAATCTTTTTGCAGGTTTTGCCTATGTGCCCATATCTCCTCTACGTACGTGGCTTGATGTTTGTTTGAATTGGCTACTTTTAAAAGAAAAGAAACATTTTTCAATTTATGGTGAGCACCTGCATTATTTTTGTGACTTCTTTATTTTCTCATTACAAAGCTTTTAATAGGCACAGGTAAACATTTTAAAATAAAAGAATCACTTTCAAATGCTTCCTCTAACTTCTCTTTTGACTTCTTAGCCTTCAAAAACACGAGACAAATTTTTAATAAAGCTTTGATTTCTTTTAAAAATATATGGGCTTTTTTATTTAAATAGTGGATGAGCTCATTTTTAAAAATTTCAAATTAAATAAATCCTATTTTTCATTTAAATAATAAAAGAGGCTTTAATATGACCATTTTATGTATGAGGAACATAGATTAGTGAAAATTGAGTTAGATGCGAGAATTTTAACACAAAGGCTTTGGGCAATATGGCATTTAAGAGTTGGGAACTTGGGAGGTAGTCGAAAGGGGATTAGGGTTTTAGACATTGGGACACTTATAGAAACATGTATGAATCCAATAGTTACTTGAATTAGTTGATAAGGAAGAGAGTCAAAGGGTACTCGAGATTGTGTATATGCCCCTTGAGTCTTAGATGAGATTGTGTTGCACTTCCACTCTCTCTCTTTGAATTTATCTTTCTTGAAACCGAACTCTGACACCTTTTCGGAGACATGGGCACTTACTCTTCACATGATTATGCACAAATTAACTTTAGAAGCATTGACTTGGTCTCTGCTCAAAGGCTCTTAGCTCTTATAGGTAATTTAAGTTTTGATTTCTTTGGTTCAGTGTAGTTTGAATTAAAGCTTTGGCTTCTTTATATAGGAAGGATTTCAACAATCAATTTGCCTTTGGGGCATTGATATTGATCATGTGTATTAAATGAAATTAATTACCCCTTGTGGTAGAGTAGGCCCATCGAGGATTTTTCCTACGTCTATGATTTTGAATTGGGCGTATCGGCATCACCTTTATTATATTTTAGCCCTTTTTAAAATTTAGGCTCATGATTTTGCATCTTTAGTCGCATAAATTGTGGGCAATGCACTCATAATTATTCCCTTAGATTCGACCATTGGATCAAGTTAGATCAAGAGCAAATGTGACTTTTGAGATGAAATATTTTAAAAATTTCTTTGAGCTTACAATTTGTTTCCATGTGACAACTCTTTTAAATCTTGTCCATTGCTTTTAGCTTTATCACCTAAGGTTTCAAAGCTATAAGATATGCTGATATGTAATAATCAACAAACGGGGGAAGTCCTTGTGTTGACTAGCCCAAAATTTTTACAAAAGTTTTGGTCCCTGGACAAGTTGCAATATGGATGGTGTAAAAGGTAACCTGCTTTTTCACATAAGCTTTCTTGTGGGAACTCAAAAGGTGGGCCTCATGTGCATCTTTAGCATTAATAAATTTGTCTTATTGAGTCCTTATCCTTAAGGTAATTTTTGAATTCTTTGCATGTGGGTAATATTTGCTCATCTCTATGAGGTTTAGAGATATTCTGTTGAAGTCTCATAGTAGAGCTTATTGTGGACCAAAAGATTTGCATTATCTAAATGATGGTGAAAGGGACTTTAAATCTTGTAATAAGATCCTCAAAGAATTCAATCATTATTCTTTATGTTGTGTCCTTTAATGCCACAACCTCGGGCTACCTAGTGAAGTAGTTAGTTGCTGTAAGTATTCATTTGTAGCCTACACTTAAAGGAGGGTTAATGATTCTTATAAAGTCCAACCCCCATTGGGTGAAAGGTGTATCAACAATAATAGGATGCCAATGTAGAAGCCTTGATAAAATTATTTCAACAAGACTTCAACTTTGGGGGAATCAACACATCTCAATAGGACTTCATCAAAGTTTTTTATAAATAGGATTCCATTGATGAGTCTATAAGGATCGTTCTTCAATCTAAACTTCCTCTTGTTTACATTGAATCCATATGGATATTTACTTGTTTGTATGTATTCTACAATCTATTGAATCCAACTATTTTTATTATTTAAATTGGGGGTTCCTTATATGTTTTCTTTCTCTTATAAGTTTCCTCAATCCATCACAGTTTGTTCTTGAACTTTTAACATGTAGCATAGTTCTTTTGTGACAATATCCTTAGCTAAAAGTTGAATAAGGTTTTGTCTTTGATGAGTTTGGTTGGCCTAATGTTGATATCATATTCCATGATCTTTTTTATCCATCAAGCTCTTTTTGTACTAATTTATCCTTTTTTAATACACCCCCTTACATATAGGTGTATCAAACAGGGTTTGATCTCATTGTTGGATAATAGATGCCTAGAATGTCTAGAGATTTCATCGGTGCATTGGCCTTTTTCCAAATGAAGTTATGTTTCACTTCATAATCGTTGAGGTTTCAACTCATGAAGGCAATAGGATGTTCTTCTTCATCAACATCCTTTTGTGTTAAGCAAATAATTTTGTGTTCGGCCCCAAAAGTGCATTAGATGAAGTCATAATCAAAATTGGGGTTGACTAAGAATGGGGCCTTATCAATTGATCAATTCAAAATATTCCCTTCCCTCTTGAGTCCATTTGAATGCAACATATTTTTTCAACATCAAAGTTATTGGTCTGACTAGACCATCAAAATTTGCAATCAACTTTCTTACAAAATTGACCTTCCCTATGAAGGATTGCAATTTTTTTTTGAGTAGGTAAAGATACTTGAAAATTTGTCTCCACCCTTTTAGGATCAATGCTTACGCCATTATTTGATATATGTCCTAAGGGTCCTTCCGATACAACACATATAGAGTTTTTATGATTTAAAATACCAAATGGGAAAGGGAGCATGGATAGGATTGAATTTCCAATCCTTGTTGCCCATATAGGTCCTTGTCACCATTGTTGGCACTTTTTTTTGCCAACATTTGAAAGGATTAGGAATTTCTCAAAAGACAATTTGGGATGGAGATGGCTAAAGATCTAGGCTTTCTCTAAATTCTCATTCTCTTTGGTGGTCTTTTGTGCTTACTTTTTGTGAGGTTCCTTTTACTCTGGTCCCATTGATCAATAGAATATAGTTGTTTAGGAAAAGAATTAAGGTCATCTTTGATCTTTTTTGCAAGCAAGCTAGGGAGTGGGTGTCTTTGCCCATTCTAAAGGATAAATTCTAGTTATATGCTAGTGAAAAAGAGTCAGTTTTGGAGATACAAAATGCCATACCTAATGTGCATATTCATAAGATTGGTCTTCAATCACCTTTTAGATGGTGGACAAACTAGAAGTGGTTGGTTGAGATCCCCTTCCACTAGTATAAACCCTATTTAGGTTCTCAACTCCTTTCTCCACAACATTTGTAAATTGATGTTTTCAATGCCAAATTGAAAGTTAATTCCATTGAACAAGTGTGGAAAAGAAGGTTTGAAAGAGTGTGAGTTGCTACCATGGAGCCTAAGCAAGAACACTTCCTTTGGAGTATTATTCACCAAGGGATACCAATTGACACCCATTTGGTGCACCTAGGTGTAGCACATCCTATTTTTTTCGTTTGCCACCACCCGAAATACTTAAAACATGTTTTTGGGTTCTGCAAACATGCCCAGTTAGCTTGGAAGTGGATTCACACCCTTTTTCAACCCTTTTGCCCATAAATGTTTACTTGAAAGATGGTGATTTTATGGGACTCGACCATGTTTCCTACAAAATACACAGAAGTTAGACATATTTTTGTTATGCAATTCTCTTTTATTTATGGAAGGACACAAATGATGCAACATTTAATCATGTTATTTTAGATGAATGTTTTTTATGTTCCTAACAGGGTTTATGTCATCTCTAATGTCATTCTTCAGATTCAAGTTCAAGCATAAAGGTTCGTTTGGGGGTGAGTCACCTCCAGACTCTATTGGATCATTGGGGCAGTGCCTTGTGTGCAATTAGCCGAGTCTCTTCTCATAATAGGTGCAACAATGGCTCCTTGTGACAACATTTTCTATCTCTAACTTGTAGCTCTCAAGATGGTGGAAGTGGGGGTGGTGGCCCTATTGAATGGATGATGCCTCAACAAGAGAAATTCCCTCACTTGGCACTTGCAATCTTTCCCTGTAGGCAAGATAATGTAGAGGATAAATAAAAATAAAAGGACACTAATGGTTTGGACCCACTACTTGATTTAATAGATCCTCTTGTTGGAAAACTGGCGGGGTTGGGGTGATAAACAAATGATTCTCCACCTTTGCTACCCATGCTTATTGTTGCTCCCATTACTTCTATTGACACTTGATTATATATATATATATATATATATACATATATATATATATATACATATATATATATATATATATATATACATATATATATATATATATATATATTTTTTTTTTTTTGTAAAACCTTTTTTTGGTTTAAAGGTAATCCTTATTATTATAAGTTGTATATGTAGTTGTTCTCAGCTTCAATTGATCTAATATTTCATAATGTGATACCTCCAACTCACTTTTTTTGTATGACTAGCTATTATAACATATTGTATTGTTAATATATGGAAATGCTTTTCAATCAAAAAAATCTCTACATCTTTAAAATATTAACTCTAGGTGTTGCATATGATCCACTCTTTTATTAGATAAATTGGTTTTCATCCAGATAAACCAATAAAATGTCATTGATACGGCATTTGAAGGCCATTTCCATTTCTCTATAGAATGGAGCTCTTGCATTATATAGCCCAAATCACATCATTTGATATGATGTGCCCCACATTGTTGTGAAAGTTGTTTGATGTTGGTCATCATCGTTTACCTAGATTTGGTTTTATCTGAAGAATTCATCTAGCAAATGGAACATCTCAAATGCTGCCACCGTTTCTAAATTTGATCCAAGTGGTATTCGCTCCGTGAAATCCACACAAGCGAATACCCCCATTTTTCTAACTGACACACCATATTTGCTACCTAAGGGAGTGTCAGATAAGAAATATTATCTTTGCCACCATCACCTTTGATAGCTCTTTCCTCACCAATGGCTTAATCTTAGGATTGATTGGTTATTTTTTATCGATTGGCTTTGAATTTGGCATTAGATCGATGGTATGCTCAATGACATTTTTGTTATATTCTTTGAGGTCATCATTGCTTCATGGCTTAATATCATCATAATCCTGACACAACTCGATGACTTGTTCTTCTTGGGCAAGTGTGTATATTTTTAAAGTTTTAATACTTTATTTGGGGCTACTTACACTTAATGATAGCCCTCAAATTGACAGTCATGGTAATTTTGCTACCCCTTACTTTGATGAATAATGTCAAACATGTTTTCTAGGGTTATTAAGTCTTTCAAAATATTTTTGGTCTTTATTTGAATGATTTGATCTTCATAAGATTGATCTAATTGTGGTCTAACCCATCATAAATCTTAGCCTCTCGTTGAATAAATCTCACAATTTGATCACCGCTATTGAAAACTTTCTAGTGAGTGGCATTGTCTGGAATTGTAGGTTGAATCATAAGTTTCACATGGCTATTCCCCTTTATTAGACCTTTGCTAGGGTCAAAATGTGACCCAACTACTACCATGTGTTCTTATTCAATGTTTATTTTCATAGTGGCTTCTTCTAGACTTACACTATCATAACTTTCTAGCAAGTCCCATATTCAATGTTTATAAGATTTAAGTAAATTATTCTTTGCAATAAATTGAGATCTTAGTTATTTGACTACGAGCTCGGTGTCTATAAATATTTGTAGGACTTTGATCCCTTTCTTCTCAACCTACTAGAGGCCAAGAGTCAGGGCCTCATACTCAACAACGTTGTTTGTGCAATTGAACTAATTTCTACATCATGAGAGAGTCTTATCTCATTTGTGAGAAAATAGAGCAACCCCAATTACGACTCCCTCAGTGACGAGTCTTTTTTTTCATCTAGCCCCATCGAAGTATAACTTCCACATTCCATTTAACGCATGATATTATAATTTAGAGAGGTTGAGAGTTTTCATCATAAATACCATAGGTACCCATTCTAGTTTCCTCAAGTTCTCTGAAAAATGTCAAATTCCCATTTGTCTGCTGAGTAACTCACAATGTTTTGAATTTCAGATTTTTCATGGAAGGATGTTTCTATATCTTATTTTGGTAAACAAACACAATTTGTGTCCTTTTCGACTAACTCATAGGGTTTAATGCAGGAGCATCCGAGGTCCCTATCAATCTTGCATCGCCTAAAACATAACTTAAAATTTCATCTTTTCAAGTTGCAAGGTTACAATGCTATTTGGGCTTCTCAATCCAGAATAGATATTGGATGAAATGCTATTACTTAACAGTGCTAATTGGGTTTTATGACATTGATTTGGTCTTCATTCCAACTTCAAACATTTGCAATGCTAATCGAGTTTCAATACACTGATTAGGTCTTGAGTTGCATAATTGTCTCGGTGCAATTGTAATTGGCATTCATGTGTCCGATTAGATCTACGTTGAAAAAAATGGCTCAGTCAATGGGCTAGCAAATGGAACCTAGCAGCGACAAGTTCTTCCCTGGGTCATAACATATTTTAGGGAACATTTGTAAATGAATCAAGGTGTTTGTGATGTGTAACTATAACTACAAGGGATGAAGCCTTTTTGGATCTAAGTCTTGATATGGAACATAACAATTCTATTACAAGTTATCTTCATAACTTTAGCTTGACTTAGGCACTCAATGTAGAGGACAAGTTCTTTTGTGATAAATTTTGCAGTTTTCAAGAAGCACAAAAACAAATGAAGATCAACGTCCTATTATGAATTCTCGTTATTCACTTGAAACATTTCAAATTTATTGAATAGTTTGGGCGATATAAAAAGCTCATAGATGTTAGAAGTTAGTGAACTCTTTACAATTTAGGGCCTAAATCTCGATCATAATGGCATCACACAAGAAGTGGTAACCATGCTCTATAAAAATTGATTGGGTCTTGGTTGCTTGAAATAGTTATAACATATGCTCTCAGTGTTATGCAAGAGTTTAGAGCCCACATAGGTTTATGCATGAGACAAAAGGTTCTCGACAATGGAAATTGGGAGTTTAAAGCCTAATGGGGTCTTAAGCGAAGCTTAGGCATTTGACACAGTAGCCTACAAATGTATCTAGGAATGCAAGCCCTAATAGGGCTTAATACATGTTTAAATTGGGGTTGGTGATAAGGAATGTTCATCTAGGACTAGTAGAGTACAAAATGACTACAGGGAACTCGCCAGGGTCGAATATGTATTCTAAATGCCTTCCAAACCCTAATAGGGTAATAAATAAGACCAAAATCATTCCATATGCTTTATATTACTTAGTCTCTGATAAGAATGATTGTACATTCAAAAATGGGATTTGATATTTCCTTTGAATGTTTGGAACATGAAACATTGTTGTTTGAAGATGAAACATTTAGTGTAGGTGAAGAGGCATTGGGGGAAGGTTAGAGGTTGCCCCATTCTTGTTTATAAAGGCAAATAGCTCTCATTTTCTGGGCACTGTTGGTGTTCAGCTGGAAAAACAAAATAGAAGACTAGAATGACTTTGTTTTGATTTTTTGGGTCTAGAAATAGTGTATTGCTGCCAAATTTGAAGGCAGAGGTTCTGAGTAGAACTAGAGTGTTTTGTAACTAATTCCTCCTTGTTATTATATGCAAATAATCTAATTTGTGACATGAATTAGATTATATTTTTGTTATGTATTGATAAAATAATTGATCTCTATAATAAGATAGTCAATTGTTTAAAAAAATACCTCTATCCATGTGATTGGTTGAACCCCAACAACATGAGAATTAGAGGTAGACTTTAAATAGTCTCCCCATCCTTGTGTTTGCACTAAGTGGTATCAGAACAAGGTAGTGTCCTTACGGTTGTGTTGTGGAATAAAACTCCTTAATGTGTTTTGTAGGTTGTGAGAGAGAAGTCTACATAGAGATACAAATTGTTAAGAATCTTGCATAGGTGGTTGAAAGTGTGTGAAGTCCTACAAGATTGTGAGGGAGGCTATAAGAGGTTCAATTTGGAGTCCGTTATAGGTTACGAAAGAGGAGCTTGCTAATTCGTGGTGAGAGATGACACACAAGAGAAGGGCACATGAGATAGATGAGTTGACAAAGATGCCTAAAGTGTTCTAGGAAAGACTAGACCTGATGGGAAAAATTGCACAAGGTGATGATGGTGCAATTGCGTGTGATGGTGATGAGGAAGAGTTGATGGTGGGGCTGTTGTCCCTACAAGCACGGATAGATGCTTTGAATAGAGGCCAAGAAAGTGAAGGAAAAGAGGCCAACAAATGGAAGAGAACAATTGGGTTTGTGGTGAAGAAAATAGGTAAATATTTGAATGATATTTATTTTTTGGATAAGAGAATCCAAAACAAATCATGACTTGGATAGTTGAGCTAGAATTGTGTTTTGATCATATGAATGTTTTTGACTCCATGAGGGTGAAGGTTGTTTGCAAGCAGTTGTGTGGAGTTGCAGTAGTGTATTGGAAAGATATCCAAGAAAGGAGACAAACAAAAGGTAAGTAAAAGGTTTGTGAGTGGGAACATATGGTTTCCAAGATGTTGGGTCGATTTGTGCACCCAAAAATGCAGTTAGGATGGTTGAAGAATTTTTGTTTGAAGAGACTTGAGAGTGTTGGTGAGAAAAATATTGCTAAGAGAGGTAATACGGATGGGGAATTGTCATGTGAGTAGCCAAATACTACTTTGAGAAGTAACATGGATGTGCATAGGTGCATGGAAGAGCATATTGTCTTGAATGACAACATGGAGGCAAGGATTCTATATGTATAGCCTAATTTTGATTTTCAGAATAGTGTGTATGAGAGTTGTGAGCGGCCCATAGGTGAATGCATTCTCGTGGAGGAGGATATAGAGGTGACACATTGTTCACTGAAAGATGGAGACGCGTTGTATGATGATGGGCAAGAGATTGTGAAGTCCCATGAGTGGGTAAATGCTGATTTGACCTTGGTTCATGATGGCAACACAAATGTCAATTTTATTTTGGATGGTAGAAGGGTTGAGGACAACTAAAGCTTGATACATGTTTCCATGAGTGAAACATAAGATGTGAGTGAATATTTCAGCCATGTAGAGTTTTAGGGGAGTGAAAATTGCAGCCAGGAAGAGTTGCATGTTTCTTTGAAAGAAACATTGGATATGTATGTTGTGCATGCTAGTGCACATAAGGAGATGATTGTGAAGGTTCAAACATGTGTAGAAGCTAAAAATAGAGGTATGGATGAGGTGAAAACAAACATGAGATTCATGGAGAATGGACCATTGACAGTCCATAGTCAGATTGAAATACATGAGCAACATGCTGGCAGTGAAGAGGAGTTGGAAAACACGTCCTTGGGGCATGATGGAGGGGTTGATGTGATGTTGGGCACTCTTGTTTTCCCTAATGCATTTGTTTAATGTGTAGGTCCAACTATGGATAAAGTAGAAAAGAAGAAGACTAAGTGTGGTGCAATTCACCATGTTCATTTGTATGAGAGGCGAAGTGAAGAAGCTGACCAAGTGACTAATATGGTAGTGGTTATTAAGGAGCTGGTTAGTGTTGATGTTCCAAACAAGGATAAGTGTCTTCAAGTTGATATGGAGACAAGAGAGGATGTTAAATCATGGGAAAATTTTCGTTCTCAAGGATGTGTTGGTGAATGTTCATTTGTAGTAGTGTGTGGAAGAAGAGCTATACCAAAAACAACTGAATATTGTCCTAGAGAGTGGGCATAATGATGGAGAAGGCTTTGAGAAGCCTAAGCTTGACATGGATCAAGCTTATAACATGTAGATGGATGAATTGGAACAGTTGAGTTTGAGATCAACTCATGTGATGTTGTAGGTATGGAAAATGAGTCTCTTGAGCTCACCAAGTGGAAGGAGTTGTTAATGTGTATGGAAGCATTAGAATGTGAAAGAATATAATAAAATTTTAATTGAGATGGAGAGATTGCTTGTGATATCAATGTCAAAAATGAAGGATGTGAAGATAATAATTTTCATTAAAGTTATTTTAGATGATGTGGGCTATCAGTTGGATGACCAAGTATATGTTGATTCAATTGTGTTGAGATTGGGAGCGATAGATGGGATTGCAACCATGAGAGAGCAGCTACAAACATGAATATGTGATGGTGTGATGGGTCCAATAGTTGGTTGGACACGATGTGAATAAATCCAAGTGGGATTTAGGTGGTGGTGGATGGTTGAGAGTGGTTTCAACCCACATGTGAGTTGATTGAGAGTTGGTTATGCCTTTGGTGGAGGAGGATGGTCTATGGCGGGTCAAATCCCAAAAAGGAGAGATGTTGTGGTGAGTCAAATACTACAATGAAAGAGAAAGTGAGAGTAGAAATATGAAGAGAAAAGAAGAGAAACCAACATGTAGGAGATAGAAATTGTGCAATAAAAATAATAATAAATAGTCTACCATTCTTTGAACATTGGGTGTCTGATGCAGGAGCATCTGAGGTCCCTATCAATCTTGTATCGCCTAAAATAGAACCTAAAATTATGAAGAGAAAAGAAGAGAAACCAACATGTAGGAGATAGAAATTGTGCAATAAAAATAATAATAAATAGTCTACCATTCTTTGAACATTGGGTGTCTGATGCAGGAGCATCTGAGGTCCCTATCAATCTTGTATCGCCTAAAGTAGAACCTAAAATTTTATCTTTTCAAGTTTCAAGGTTACAATGCTATTTGGGATTCTCAGTCCTGAATAGGTCTTGGATGATATATTAACACTCAACTATGCTAATTAGGTTTCACGACCCCAATTTGGTATTCATTCCAACTTCAAAAATTTATAGTGCTAATCGGGTCTCAATACACTGATTAGGTCTTGGGTTACATCATTGTCTCACTACAGTTGTATTGGAATTCATGTGTTTGAATAAATCTATGTTGAAAACAAATGGCTCTGTCAATGGGCCAGTGAATGGGACCCAACAACTACCAGTTCTTATTGGGTCATAACATATTTTAGGGAACATTTGTAAATGAATCAAGGTGTTTACGATGTGAAACTATAACTACGAGGGATGAATCCTTTTTGGATATAAGTCTTAATATGGAACATAACAGTTCTATTAGAAGTTGTCTTCATAACTTTAGCTCAATTTAGGCACTCAATGCAGAGGACAATTTCTTTTTGTGATAAATGTTGCAATTTACAAGAAGCACAAAAACAAATGAAGATCAAGGTCCTACCATGAATTATCTTTATTCACTTGAAACATTTCAAATTTATTGAACAATTTGGGCGATATAAAAATCTTTCAGATGTTGGAAGGCAAAGAACTCTTTACCATTCGGGATCTAAAGCCCGATCATAATGGTGTCATGCAAGAAGTGGTAAATGTGCTCATAAAACTCGACTGGGTCTTGGCTGCTTGAAACAATTATAACATATGCTCTCAGTGCTATGCAATATTTTAGATCCCGCACAGATCTATACACGAGACAAAAGGTTATCAACGGTGTAAATCAGGATTGAAAAGCCTGATGGGGTCTTAAGTGAAGCTCAAACATTTGACATAGTATCCCATAGATGTATTCAAGAATGCAAGGCCTGAAAGGGTCTAATACATGTTTAAACTAGCATTGGTGCCTAGGAAAGTTCGTCTAGGACTAGCATAGTACAAAATGACTACAGGAAACCCACCAGGGTTGAATATGTATTTTAAATGTCTGCCAAAGCCTGATAGGGAAATAAATAAGACTAAAAACATTGCATATGCATTATATTACTCAGTTATAACTTTGATTTGAATGCCCATACATTTAAAAATGAGATTTGACATTTTCTTTGAACGTTTGGAACATGAAACGTTGGTGTTTGATGATGAAATGTTTGGAGTGGGTGAAAAGACATTGGGGGAAGGTCAGAGGTCACCCCATTCCTATTTACAAAGGCAAATATCTATCATTTTTGGGGGCTATTGGTGCTCAGCTGGAAAAATAAAATAGAAGACTAGAAAGACTTTGTTTTGATTTTCTTTGTCTAGAAAAATGTATTGCTACAAAATTTGAAGGCAGAGGTTTTGAGTAGAACTAGAGACTGTTTTGTAACCGATTCTTCCTTGTTATTATATGCAAATAAGCCAATTTGGGGCTTGAATTATATTGTATTTATGCTGTGTATTGATGCAAGAATTGATCTCTGTTGTAAGATAGTCAATTTTTTGAGAAAATGCCTATGTGACCATGTGATTGGTTAAATCCTTGCAACAAGAATTAGAGGTAGGCTTTAAATAGTTTCCCCCTCCTCGTGTTTGCACTAGGGTTCAACATGATAAGCTGCGATTGGTTATTCAACAATCTTCATTCTAGCCTCAAGACTTGTTCTCACTATCATACAAGACTAGTTTAATGACAAAAACCCATTAGTCTTAGTTGTGAAGTCCCTTGATAGACATATCCAAAACATCATTGATAAATCTATCGTAAATACCTAATGGGGTACACTATTGTTTGAGAAGACATGAAAGGTTAGAGAAATTTTTTTACCTCTATTTTTTGTAATTGGGGTCCCTTTAAGCTAGATAACACCCTTTTTAGGTGATAAATAATTAACTTATAAATCATCAACAATGTTCTTTGGCATTATGTTTTTACCGTCATCAAAATCAATCAAATGATAATAAATTTTTGTAAATATCTAACTATTAAGCAAAAAATAAAAGAGGGAGGCTTTTTCCTACATATCTTTGCATTGTTTACTTTTATATGCTTGTTTTATTTGTGTATTTTCTTGAAGATCCACCTCCTTTCCTTTGGATTGTCCCCTCTAAGTGCATAGTTTCAATGCTCCCTGTAGTAGATAAACTTGTCTAGAGATTTTTAAAGCATCCCATAGATTGATTGTAGCAGTGGTTTTATTAATTTTTTCAGTAAAACTGAAGGTCTAGTGGATGGTGGCTTTTGCTAAGGAGTATAGCCAACTCATTATCTTTTTGTTTTTTTAGGAAATGGACAAGAGAATTTTGTAGGTCAAGTATTATTAGCATCTTGTTCAAGGTGCTTTGGAATTTTCATGGAAGCTTTAACTTGTCTCTTTAGAATCCACTCCTTGTTTGATAGTTGCATGCATGATTTAAGCACTAGGTGGTCCCTAACTTGAGGGTGCTTGCAAGGGCCCTCTTCATAGATCTTGTCAAATATTTTAATTGGACCTTTGTTCAAATGAAAGATTTAAGCTAAGGACACTTTCACTTTGGATGAAGACAGTCATGGACACCAGAACGATAAAGGAGTTTAGCATGACTGAAAGGTTTTTGGACATGAGTGATCAATTACTGGTGGAAGGTTGTTCAGAATAGTTACATCTTGGAATATGTTGTGACTAGATATTCATGTCCTGAAGAAGCAAAGTTCAATTTTCTATGAGATCCAAGGGGACGATATCTTTCACCATTTTTTTTTTAGATTAAAAAACTAATTATTGATCTTGGGTTGGAAACACTACCCATGGAAGGCTAAAATCTCATGTGCATGATCCACACAATTGGAGGATAGACTATTGGTTGGTTCAGGATTATGGGTTCAACATGGTAGCAAGCTAGCGAGTAATACGAAAATGGAAGTATGATGAAGCTCGATAGAGGAAATAGCTCCTTGGTCCTCTATCACCTCTTGAGGTTGTTGTCTTGCATTTTGTGTCATGAGTACTTGCTCCTGATGGCTGATGTGGTAATTATTTGAATCATGCAACATATTTAAAGAGAAAAACCAAAACATTTGCTCCTCTAACATATTTTTATGCACATGGACTATTGCTAAAGAGGCATTAGGATTATTTTTCCATAAGCGAATCCCTCGAGCTCTTGCAATAGGTTGTGCCAAGACAATTTATTGGCTTTTAGAAGGTTGAAACTTGTTGGGCTGGTAGCCCAAATTGCTACAATAGTAAGGTCTAGAAGCATTTTGTGTATTTTAATGACTACAACCTCATTAAAGAACCCTTTCAACATGTTCTTCATTTCATCCATATCCCTTGTCATTTGGGATGTAGTAGCTTGAATTTATATGGGAATGGGAGACTTAAGAATTAGATTCATTATTGGGACATGGGTTTGTATTGGAATTTGAGGTGGGTTGTAGATATTTAGGAAAAGGGGGGAATTTCAAGCTTAGGAACAAGTTTTTAAGCCTAAATGAGGCTATTCTTAGCTAGGAATGCAATGTTGTAGGCTATGAGAAAGGTGTTCCCCCCATGGACTGATCATCATTAATATTTTAAGATTATTATTTTAGATAATAGAAGGTCATACCTGATAGAGGAATAACTTCTGTGTATCCTTTCCCATGTGTTCCTAAATATGATATTGAAGTCTCAGATATATTCCATTGAAACTCTTTGGATAGCACTCTGTTATTACACTAGAGACAAATTGTCTCTTTATTTAAATTATTTATAAAAAATATGCCCCAATTCATCCCATCTATTTATTGGAGTTTTTATACTTCTGGACTAATCAAGAGCCCTTCCCTTGAAATATTTTTCAAGTAACTTTAGGGATACATCAAGTTATGTGATGTGGTGTATCTCATAGAAGTTAGCCACATTTTGTATGTGGTCTATTGGGGTAGTATATTTTTCTACAAAAAATTATGTGAGTTATTTCAAGGTAGACATTAGGATGTTATTCCATTGCTAGAGATTTAGCGTTTTGCCTCACTCCCATGATGCAAAGGGTTCAATTCTTTGATGGACCATTGTTACTATGGACTGAGATCCTTGTCCAAAGGAAAAAAGTGAGTTTTAAGTGAAGAGATTGAAGATACAAATGCATATATACTTCTTCTCATTGGGGATGATTGTAGGAACTCAAAAGGGTTTTGTCCTTGTTAGTTCTTGGTTATATACCTTGTCTGGATTCTTCTCATAAGCTATTAGGTTTATCAATTAGTAGAATCACCAGGTGAATGAATATAATAGTCTTTGAGAGGTGAATGAATATAATGCTCTTTGAGATATTTTTTTCCAAGATATTTACTAAATCTTGGTTATGCATATGATTCTAGATTTTAGTCTTATGGAGATCCTAGCAATTAATATACTACCATCCAATGGATTGAGTTTTTCAAAATAAAATATTTAGTGTCCCACTGCATGTGCTAAAAATTGTTGACACTCCAAACTATCAAATTAGAAATGAATACTGAATGCTTAGGATTTTAAACTAATACAATCTTTAGATTAGGCCAACTTCCCCATCTTAGTGATGTCTAACTACTTGGGGTGAAAAGAGAGAGAAAATAATGTAAATACATAAACAAAAGGGAGGGTGATGTGCCAAGATAGTGTGATATTTAACTTTATAGTAGGGAACACACAACACAATACTATCATAAACTTGATTCAATATTTACAGGCATAATTAACAATATGTAAGATGTAATAAATCTAACCTTGCAATCAAAATTGATAGATTATATCATCCACATCAGCTTGTGGTAAAGAATAATAGAAGAACCACAACACTTTAAATGATACACAATTTCATATTAATTAAAAGACTTGAAAATAAATGAGCAAATGTTGGGAATAAACCGGAAGCACACAATTGATTACCAAACCAAGCAACTTAATATGCGGAAATTAACCAGAATCACAAGTAACTAGAATTCATAATAACACAAGATATGAGAGACAATACACAACTTGTATTAATACTTATACAGAAAAGAATACAATAAAGAAGATCCCACTTCTTCTCCACCACCTCTTCAGAGGCTTCCCACACCTCAAGTGAACAGTAATTCTCTCCTCTAAGCTCTCTCTCTTAGGTCCCAACACACAACTCAAATACAGAGTTGGTGTTCACCTCCTGTGCTCCACGCACACCACAAGTGCTCCACGCACTCCACAAGTACTCCACGTACTCCACAAGTAATCAAGGTACTTCAAGTAGATCTCCCATGAACCTGCAATAACCTGCACCTCAACAGACCATACTTATGGAAGGAACTCCCTTGCCTTCCTCTTTGCTCTATCCGAGTACACACCTGTACTCCAAGTAGATCCTGCCTGATCTTGCTCCCTGTTGTGTTGCTGTCCTATCTGATCTTGCACACCTGCAAATCAACCCGGTTCTGCACACCTGTGAACCTTGACCTTGCACACACATACACCTGTAGATCAACGATCTTACTTACCATGTAGATCTCTTATATAGGCCATGCACCTGTGACCAAGATCCTACACACCTGAAGAATCCTGCTGACTCTCCAGAACCAGCACCCACCTTGGTACTGTTGTGGAACTAGGAGGAACACCCTTGCTCACCTCACACACAGAAGGAGCAAACTTTGCTCAACTCAAACTAGAACGCTTTTCCAATACAACCATGAGTCTATTATATAGATCTCATCCAAACAATAATTAGACATCTAATTACAATAATTAGATCCGCAGCTCTCAGTCTAAAAATAGATCTAAACATGCAAACACTTGGTTCGTTAGCTAACTGCCCGTAATAAGCTCACAGTCGAACCACACAGGCGATCGACGTCGGTCCCTGTCTGCCTGGGGGTCGCTGACGCCGGCCGATCATGATCGATGTCGGTTGCTTCCTGTCTCCTACCTGCCGATGTCGGTTGGCCAGACCAACGCCAAAGACTGTGACACTCAGCAACTCATCCTGCAACCTCCTCCATGTCTGCATTAGTGAAGCTTTTAGCTCAACAACCTAACAATCTCTCACTTGGAGATAAACAGCTGCACTGTACCTGTACCTGTACTCCGTCTAATCTATTTTCTGGTTTGTATCCCTCTTCAAGATCAATCTTGAAGACAACCCACCACACATCCCGTGGTGTACCCCCTGTCATCCGAGTACCCTGCCACATCCGAACCTACAAATCTATGTAGTGAAGTCCTGACCCTGCATAGCATGAATCTCTGCTACTGGTCCCTCCCAAATACCTGAGAACCCACTTCCCCGAATTGGCTCTTAACTCTTTGATAGCTCCCACTGCATGGGAATACTCAGGTCTATACCAGACCTCATGTGATTTCGGACACTGTACCTGTCCAGCCCTTAGTGTGCTCCGGCTCTGCATCCTGAACCTCGCCAACACCTGATTCACATCAGCTCCCACTCGAGACAAAATCAACCTGTGATCTCCATGTCTCCCATGCCAAAGAATTTCGCTGCTCCAAATTCTTCATGACATGCCACTGAACTAATCTTACCCTTAGCTCAGCAAAACCTTGTATGTACAATCCTGATAGCAAACATACCATCCACATACAGCAACAGAATGATGTCATGACTCATCATTCACCTGGTAAGACAAACCACAATAGTTACTCTGACATTGACTGAAGCCATGCTTCGTTCTCCACCTGTCAAAACCTGTACCACTGTCCTGCAGCTCCTCAAGACCATATACCTGGTCTTCCGTCTCATGTATCCGTTCTCTCTATTCTTCAACTAAGGTATCCATTCGTCTCTGTGCTTTCTTCTGCTGACAACCCTACCAAAAACACCTGTTTGGTTCTCCTCCAAGGGATCACATCCTCATCCATGCCAAGCTCACACATGTTTCCTGGATCCTTCCTGCTCTACAATCAGCAACATGTATAAAAAAGAGAAACAACGAATTTGAGGGCCTACTTACGTCTTCAGTCCTCCGTATGGGTGTTTGAGACTCCTTGACAGCTCGCTGCCCACCCAAAATCTGTTACAGTGACCAACCTCAGTCACCCCACAGTCTACATCTGACCGACATCGGTTCCCATGCGTCTGTCCTTGACTATCGACCTTGCAGATATCGGTGTCCCTGCTGCCGACGTCGGTCCTCCTGACCGACATCGGTCTTACCTACTGCTGACGTCGGTCCTCCTAACCGACGTCGGTCTTACCCTGCCCGACATCGCCAGCTTTGGTCTGCACATGACCGACATCGGCACCTGTCTGTTCGACGCCGGTTCCTCCTGACCGATGCTGGTACCTGTGTTCCCTTGTGAGTGATGACTTTTTACCCGCGAGCTCCTTTGAATCAAAACCCATGTCTAAACTGCCCTGCTCAGAAGTATCCAGCACCATCCACTGGTTTCTGTCTGCCATCTCCTCCAAGTACACCAAGGCTTTCCAGTTCTTAAGCCTATCAAATATATCTGTCTTCTGCTTAAGAACATGCATCTCCTTTCTGCTCATGTGACCAAGCCTACGAAGCCACGTCTCCGCAATAGAAGAAGAATCAGTAATATAAACAAGTAGATAAAGAGTACCTATTTTCTTACCACCAGCTAATTCAAGTGCATCCGCTATGAGAGTTCTTGTGCATCTCTCATCACCCAATCTTTTTGAAGAAATTAGCCATATCTCCAAACCTGGGACTTTCATGACCTTCATCAACACCTGTGTGTTGGCCGCCTGCAATTTCAGCTTCACTTCCCATTTGCCAATTCTTTGGCAAGGCTTACCAGCTCCTCTACCTGGGGCTGCATGGAAAGAGGCAACCAAATCTTTTATCCAAGATTCAACTTTATCCAAGAAACCTCCCAGAGTATCCTGTGCAACAACACCTACTACATCTGCTTCTTCAGTTTCTTCATGCTGATCTGCTACCAACCAACAATAATCTTTTACCTGCTCTTTCTTTCCATAGGACCGTGAGTGACCATCTGTGCTTTCTAACTCCTCCATTTTTAGCTTACTTTCATCTGCCATTGCTCTACTCCCACTCGATCAGAAACCCCTAAGAGTGACCTGTAACCAAACATAAAACTTGCTTCCTGCAACCTTAGCTCTGATACCACGTGTTGGGAATAAACCGGAAGCACACAATTGATTACCAAACCAAGCAACTTAATATGCGGAAATTAACCAGAATCACAAGTAACTAGAATTCAGAATAACACAAGATATGAGAGACAATACACAACTTGTATTAATACTTATACAGAAAAGAATACAATAAAGAAGATCTCACTTCTTCTCCACCACCTCTTCAAAGGCTTCCCACACCTCAAGTGAACAGTAATTCTCTCCTCTAAGCTCTCTCTCAGGTCCCAACACACAACTCAAATACAGAGTTGGTGTTCACCACCTATGCTCCACGCACACCACAAGTGCTCCACGCACTCCACAAGTACTCCACGTACTCTACAAGTACTCAAGGTACTTCAAGTAGATCTCCCATGAACCTGCAATAATCTGCACTTCAACAGACCATACTTATGGAAGGAACTCCCTTGCCTTCCTCTTTGCTCTATCTGAGTACACACCTGTACTCCAAGTAGATCCTCCCTGATCCTGCTCCCTATTGTGTTGCTATCCTATCTGATCTTGCACACCTGCAAATCAACCCGGTTTTGCACACCTGTGAACCTTGACTTTGCACACACATACACCTGCAAATCAACGATCTTACTTACCATGTAGATCTCCTATATAGGCCATGCACCTGTGACCAAGATCCTACACACCTGAAGAATCCTGCTGACTCTCCAAAACCAACACCCACCTTGGTACTGCTGTGGAACTAGGAGGAACACCCTTGCTCACCTCACACATAGAAGGAGCAAACTTTGCTCAACTCAAACTAGAACGCTTTTCCAATACAACCATGAGTCTATTATATAGATCTCATCCAAACAATAATTAGACATCTAATTACAATAATTAGATCCACAGCTCTCAGTCTAAAAATAGATCTAAACATGCAAACACTTGGTTCGTTAGCTAACTGCCCGTAATAAGCTCGCAGTCGAACCACACAGGCGACCGATGTCGGTCCCTGTCTGCCTGGGGGTCGCCGACGCCGGCCGATCATGACCGACGTCGATTGCTTCCTGTCTCTTACCTGCCGACGTCGGTTAGCCAGACCAACGCCAAAGACTGTGACACTCAGCAACTCATCTTGCAACCTCCTCCATGTCTGCATCAGTGAAGCTTTTAGCTCCACAACCTAACAACAAATTTATAATGATTAAAGCTCTGATTCTCTATGAAATATCTGATGAACTAAAATTATTAGGAAAAGAGATTCACAACTAAGCATAACAGTTATATCTATACCAAAGTTTATGTGGTGGATCATTGAGGCAATGCATTCATCCATCAAAAACATACAAAGGATTGTGTCATTGAAAACATACAAAGGATCTTGTCATTGAAAAGATGATTAAATCTTCTAAGGCATGTCAAATTATTTATATAATACCTTCATTAACACCTCAAATCTTCTCCCATGAAATCACAATTATCATTATGCCCATTTACATCTTATCTTTGTGCACATGCCTTATTTGGAGCTATATTCTACATTTGAAGGATTTTCCATACTTTTCTTATTAATCACTAATCTATTGTCATTTGGGAATTTCAATGAACAATAGAGGTTGTTTCTTTGTAGCTAGTAAGAAGTCATTGTAGACACTTCATTTTAATCTCTTGCATGTCTAAACTGTAATCAAGAATGACTTTTCTTAATCACATGCAGGTTTAATTGAAAATTATCATTGGACCTAATTTACTCGCATAATTGTCAATTTAACCCAAAACCACAATGACACATCCCTGATTGGGGCAATGGATCATATTTCAATATTAATCTTATCTAGTGCCTCCTTAATCAATTCAATCCTTTGCAAATGTTTTCATAGAACAATGAAGTGAATACTTGATTGGTAAATAAAACATTTCAAAAAGCCACCATTCTTCTAATTATTTATTAATCTCACTTAATCAAGCTTAATCATTCCTCCAATAGAAAAATCTATGGATTTGAAATTAGCATATTTTCCTAAATTCAAAGTTAAAATATTACCTCACTGATGACATCATAAGGAAAAGTGTGCAAGCAAGCAAAGGTTATGACATGTCTTAACTTTACATACACACACAAGACAAGTTATTACACCTCATTTTTCACACACAAATGAGTTATCATTTGGATATATTACTCCCCTATTACATACTCCAAGTCTCCATTAATGGAGTCTCTTACACATTCAACCTCATGTATTGATGAGGGTGAGGATTGATCCTCAACCCTCCATATTGAGATGAGATGAATGGTTTACATTGATTAAGGAAATCTATAAATACAAGCCTCACCCCTCTCATTTATCAAGCTTCTTCATGCAAACTTACTTTATCGAATTATATAAAGAGATTTTACCAATTTTCATGCTAAAGCCAAGCCAAGAATCAAGTGTAGACAAGGAGAGGTGCTTCCCACATGCAGAATCAAGCATTGGCAAAAACTCCATAGCCTACAATCCGAACTCAACCTCTTAAAACTAGTTCTCAAGTAAATTTTCTATGGATGTATACATGTTTTTGTCTTCTAATGTACATTTATTTCTTGTTTTCCACATAGTTTAAACTAGGGATTAGGCTTGAGATGATAGTTCTTCAAGTTCATTTTGATTTTGTTCACTAATGAATTAGCTAGCCTCTCTTTGATTTTTAATCTACATAATGACACGTTCAATGGGACTCAAAATATTTGACACACCGCACAAGCTCTTCTAGACCATTTACTTCCTATAATTACAAGAATTATCTGTGCAAACAAGTTAATTCACTCATTTTTTTTCAAATTTCACTGATTTCTATGGTAGGTCATAATCGTGAAATCATTCCTATGTAACTGCAAAATCATCACAAACTTTAGTGAAATTGTCACTTGTAGTGGTGAAATCATCCTTTCTAATTCTATTTTGTTTAGTGTAGGTCCGAACTGCAACTTCAAATCTTATTCAACGAAATCATTCATTGAAGCGGTGAAATTATTTCACCCTATTCCCTATTTTTTGGCAAATTATGGAATTGCGAGAAACTTTAGCGAAATAGATTTCACTGTAGTGAAATCATTTTCAATTATTGAAATCATTCTATGCCATTTTTTATTTTGTTTTATATATATACTAGAGATAAGTTTAGCGAAATCATCTTGGAGATTCACAAAATCATTTTTGTGCATTTTTTTACCTCACTGTTCAATTTTATGTTGGCTTAAATTCAATTTTTGTTGCCTCTATCTCTTTATTTTATTGTTTTTACTGAGTTCTATAGATCAGTGAAATTGGAAGAAGCTTTAGTGAAATCATTTAAAAAAAAATCATCGATCATAGTGGTGAAATATTTTTATGCCTTTTCTGTTTATTTTTTGTGCATATCAACATTGGTAAAATCGAAGGTCCACCTTGGCAGTGAAATTGTCTTCTGCAATATCAAAATTGTTTTTTAATTTTTTTTGTGTTGTGTGTGTAGGTTACAGTAGCAAAAAAGGACTAAGCAATGAAATTAGATTGCAAATTTGTGAAATCGTTCTGTAGCAGGACCGAGACTTAAACAAACTTATTTTCAAGCTCATTGCTAGCTCAAAATCATATTTTTCAAACTTTTAATCCTTTATCTTGCAGGACTTTGATTGAAAATTATGTTTTTAATTCTAAGCAAAGCAATTTTTTTTCTTACACATCTTGATTTGGGCTTTAAATGAATTCACATTTACATTTGGGTTATAAGAAAAACTAGTTTATTTTTTAAAGTTTTTAAATTTCATACAAGTTTTTGCTTCTTGATTGATTGTCTTGTGAGGTTCTTTTGTGCTTATGCTCTCCCCTTTTTTGGTGACCTAGAAATGTAAAGTTCCTATTTACCTTATACCCTTATTTTTATTATATCCACGGTGGAGTTCATTTTCTTCTTATAAGTCTTAGGGGTGCGTTGAATTGGAAATCACATCTTAACATTGTACCAACCCTATTATCTAACAGGGTATATAAATTAAGGTTATGTCAACTGTATCTTAGTTGAAAGGTTTTTTAGGGCTTGATTTTTTTGGTAGCACTTCAATGAGACCCTTGCGGATGAAGTGGTCATGAAGGGACTAGAACCTTTTGTGAATGACCCGTAAATCTCAATGTCCAAATGATGAATATTTTTATGCCCACATAATGCAAAGTATATTAGGACCATCCAAAAAGCCAAGTAAACATTTTTAAGACCTTTTATTGTAGAACATCCATTGATGCAGGGGTGCAAAAGTAACAACCCTCAAAGATTGCATTGCTTGTACAAACCTTTTGAAAGGATGGGCTTAAAAACCCTATCGATACTTGCAATAATTTTTTTAATGAATCTTAAATTTTATAATACTCTCTCAAGGCAAGTATAATGAAGGTTTGAGTGGATGTGATGCAAACCCATGTTAGTTATTAGAATTACCTTGTAATGCTTGTGTATTGTTGCTTGATTTTTGTATCAAACCTCATTCATATTTGAAATCAACTCAAACAAACCAAGTCCAAATCCAAACTATTTATATATACACACAACTCATTATTCTACCAAAATTTCAGTTCACACAAAAGTAACATGTCAAACTTGGTCCAAATACCTAACTTTCTTGTCTAAACCATGTCATTAGGTTGCCCAAGTCAAAATCAAAGCCTTGTCCTAAACCAAATTGCCAATTTCAAACCAATTCAAAGACCAAGGTTCCAAATTCTTGTCCAAATTGTGTCATTATGTCGATCCATTTTATTTCAAACCTAAGCTAAATTCTAAATCCAAATTCTGATTCCAAATCCAAGTTCTAATTCTAAAGTTAAACAATTTTGAAGCAAAAACCCAACTATTGTTCAAATTGTGTCATTATGTTGTCAGTATTATTCGAGTTTTAGTCAAACCAATTCTTATTCCAAGGTCAAGTTCCAATTATAGACAAACTATTTCAAAGTCAACCAAAGTTAGTTCTTTTCAAAGTCAAACTTGCTTAAAATCAACAAATAAGTCAACCCTTTTTATAAGTCAAGGGTCTAAGTCTAGTTCAAACTTGATTTGATATTGTTAAAAAACCACCTTTGTTATAAGGTTAGATACATCTTAGGTTTTAAAAATTTGAAATTTAAAAAATCCTAAGTCAAGTTTCTAAGACCAAAGCCTTTTTTTTAGACCAAGTTCAAACACTTCAAACTTTCCAAGTATTAAACATTTGCACTTAAAACCATTTGCAAGGTCACATACCAAGTCAAGACAAATTTTAAATAATCCATACCTCTTTCAAGATGAAGATAATAAACCTAAACATACCTAAGTACACACATAGTGACACCATCTATAATCCTTCCTTTAATGAAGAGGTAGTTTAAAACCCATATGTGTGTAGACAATATTTATGGATTATATAACACCTCAGTCTTTTACACTTGGAAAACTTAGACCTTGGTTGTTTCTCTCAATTCCAGACCTTTCCCATTTTTATAAGTCTCACATCTGATCTATCTTGTGTCCCTTGATCTATCTTTTGGTTCAACCAATCTTATGTTGATGACCTATACCTTTTATCTTGCATATAATGCTTAAACCTTGCTTATCTTCCATCTCTACAATTTCTTAGTTTATACCTATTTTCTTGATCCCTAGACACTAGCTTCCTAGACAAACATTTGTGTCAATATAGGAGTCTCTTATTTTGATGGAAGTGTTTAACGACTTATAGTCATCTAATTTACAAATGAAAAATATCTTAATGGTTAGCCTAAGTGATTTAATGCGAGTTACTTATCCAAAGGAATTGATATAAATACAAGATCAACCCTCATTCATTCCTTACCTAAGAAACGTCTAAAAAATATCTAAGGTAACTTATCAAAGCATTCAATCAAGAACTTGATAAAGAAAATATTCTTTATTTTCTCTTATTTTCATATTAGTCATAGGGATAACACATACACAAGTTTGAAGTACTGAATAAGCAATTCAAGAGCTATGTTTATCAAGTTACAAGCTAGGTCACTATTATACTTGCTTTCTACATATTGCATGATTCACACACAAGTCAACATGTAGGGTATATAACTACATTAGTTTGAGGACCTCTTCAGAGTATTGACTATGTATGCAATGCTCATTGATATAAGGGTCTTTGGGGTCAACTTGACACAGTGTGCCCAGTAAACTATTTTTATCCAAGATCACTATGAAGATGAAAAACTAGAGTTTTACAATTTCATGAGGAGCAATAGTCTATGACCTAGATTTAAATGTACTAGAGTGAAGATGAATACAAACAAGCATCTAAATGGTCGTATCCTTTTCTAGCAGATATTCTATATAGGATACCTATGCTAGGTTTAGATAGTAGCATCGACGCAACCATCTAAGGATGAGGTTAGTGTTTGTAGCTCTAAAGGCACTTAATTCAAAAATTGATGAATGTTCCAAAAAACTCTTCTAATTTGCTTCTTGCATGTTACAGATCTAGAACTATATCAATATCAAAACTAAGTACATACTTCTTTGTCATTTTCATAGATAACATATTTGTACTTACTATTTTTAACCTAGTTTAATGAATTCAACATATGTTACATTTGATTCTTTTTAAGCACGGGATATACTGAGAGGGGGGGTGAATCAGTATATCATATATCTTATTAATCTTTTCCTTAACCAAATTCCACTTAATCAAAAATTCAAAATATGCAATAAAACTCAAACAATAAACACCACATTAGATAGAGAGAGACACCAGATATAACGTGAAAACTCAATTTAGAAAAAATCACAGAGAAAAATCTCAAGTATATGAATGAGCACCAACCCAAATAATATTCACAAGCCAAGCTTGAAGGAGCACCAACCCCTTTGCTTAGCACCAACCTAGCAACTATTCGTGAGCACTAACCCACAGGAGCACCACACTCCTTTGTTGAGCACCAACCCAGCGACTATTCATGAGCACCAACCCACAGGAGCACCAACCCCTTTGCCGATCACCAACCCAACAACAATTCATGAGCACCAACCCACAAGAGCACCAACTTCTTTGCCGAGCACCAACCCATAGGAGCACCAACCCCTTTGTGTATACCACACACCTATCTCTCAATGTTTCTATCTCAACAAATGATAAATCAATATATCTCTTTCCTCTCTCTCACCTTTGCTCTTCTAAACTAGATATAACAAATACAAATCATATTCATCTCTTACAATTGCTCTTCTAAGCTAGATATTACAATATCAAATCAACCTCTTTCTCTCATATTACAAATGGCTTCTCAAGCCTTTATTTATCGCTTTCCAAATGACCTTTGGCCTTCTCTCTTTGTGACCCTTCAATCCTCATAGAAAATAGTGCCAAACTTGTATGACCCTTCATATTCAAGCCTTTGAAAAGTCATGTGGTGACCCTTCATGACCAAAAACGTCCTTCCCTCTTTTGTCTTCATCTTGGTGACTTTTCATATTCCTTAAAGTGTCCCTTCATGAGAAATTTCACCCTTCTTCTTTTGTCTTCACTTGGTGACTCTTGGAATTCCCCAAGATGACTCTTCATGAGAAAATGCGTCCCATCCTTCTTTTGTCTTTACCCCGTGGCTCTTTGAATTCTCCATGGGCCCTTATTTTGTCTCGTATGCAACCAAAAATATATTAGTTAATATTAAATAAATATTAACTCACATTAGCCAAGATAAATCTATTACAAACAACATTAAATGCAATGGGGCCTTTATCACCAATAATGCTAGACCTTTGACATCAATGATAATATTTCCAACAATCTTCCCCTTTGTCATTGATGGCAACCTCAATCCTGAAATTGCCACATCTTGTTACCTGTACATACTGTCATTTGAAAACATACAATAACTCCCCTTTACTGTAGCAACATGTACATGTTTCCTGTACCTATTTTCTGCACATGTATCAGTACCTGTTATTCTCCCCCTTTGACATCAACGGCAAAGGGCCTACTTGGAGCTAACACTTAGCTCCCCCTCAACTGATCCTGAACATCAATGGCAGGAAGGAATAGAAATTACTCCCAACTACTCTCGCTGATCTTTGAATGTATCCTTTAATCGTGCCTTTGAGAAGATATCTGACAAAACATATACATTGTTCCCTATCCTTTGAGGATCTACAATCAACTCATTTGAATCTTTTCTTCTAATCTCACAACCTTCTTTATGAAACTTTAATGTGTATCCTTGGTCACATATTTGATTAACACTCAACAGATTATGCTTAAGACCTTTTACATATAAAACATTCTTAGTCTTAGTTCTATCATAATCCAAATTCAAAGTACCTTTTCTGGCTATCTTGGCAGTGGTTTTACCTTTGAATCTCACTATACCACCATTGATCTTCTTTAGAGTAATGAACTTAGTTTTATCCCCTGTCATATGCCTCGAACATCCGCTATCAATTAACCATGGCTGATTTTTACCTCTTACATGCAAAGCTGTCTGAACCATCATAAAATCTTCAGGTTGTTTCTTCTGCCATGAACGCGTCTGAGCCTTCTTCTTGATGATGGAGCTTTGAATTTTTGATCCTTTTTGACTGACTCGAACACGCTTCTATAATACCGAGCTATGTGTCTGAAGTTGTTGCACTTGTAGCATACTATGGTCTCTTCATCAAAGCTTGATAGAGGAGCAAAAGAGTTGTGGCTTTTGCTTGACTCTCCTTGACTTTCTTTCTCCTTATTTTTGAAATTGTTAGCTCTTTTTCTACATTCTAATTTCTTGTGACCATATCCATTACAATAAAAACAATAGCCATAAAAATAAGACTTGTCTGTATATCTCTGACTTAATTGCCTTTTATAGTTTTGTTCTCTCCAACCTTCTCTATTTGAAATGTCCTCTGTATTCTTCACTTCTCCCCTTTTTGTTTTCTCTTGTGTAAGAGCTTCAACATAGCTCTTTTTCTTTTCAAAATCGATCCCTGTCTTATCTGAATTTGCTTTTTGACTTTTCAATATCTTATTGAGCATGTTAGTGCTATCTTCAAATTTTGAATCACTGACTACTTTATCACTGACTGCTTTATTAATATCTTCTTTTAAAGAGGCAATTTTAATAACATACCTTTGACATTCTTTTCTTGCTATTTCCAACTGTGCTGTGAGGTCTTCTTCATTCTTCTTGGCTTATTCAAAGTGTGCTTGTAGATCTTCAATCATTTTTTTGACTCGTATTCATTTTTCTTGATCTGGCACTTTAATCTTCGATTCTTCTTCTGAACAACTTCTAACTCTTCTAAGACACAAATGAACTCTCTTTCCATATTCACTTCAGCTTCCTCCTCTTCTTCTTCTTGATCATCTTCATGTATGGCCATGAATAAAATCTCTTCTTCTTCTGAATTGCTCACTCCACTATCTTCGCTTGAGCTAAGATATTTAGAATACAGGCTCTTCTTCTCGAATCCCTTCTTAGATTTGCCTTTGAAATTCTTTTTGTATGTAGGCTTTTCTTATTCATCGTCATTAACTTTATTTGGGCATCTAGCTAAAAAATGTCCAATTTTTCCACAATTAAAACATTTAAAAGGTAATTTTTCTTGATATTTACCTGTTTCTCTTTTCGACTTGCGAATGAAAAGTGCTCCATTGTCATCTTTATCATCACTAAAACTATCACTTGATTCTTGAATCTTAGCTTTCTCCTTCTTTGATGTCTTGAAAGCTACTTCTCTCTTTGAGGGTTTATCTTGTTCTGTCTGCATCTCATATGCCATGAGAATACTATGAAGCTCATCCATATTTAGCTTGGCTAAATTCTTCATCTCTTCAATTGCCAAAACCTTTGCATCATATCTCATTGGTAGAGATCTCAAAACCTTTTGCACCACCATTGACTCATCCAATGTTTCTCCAAGACCTTGAATCTAATTTACGATTTGATCAACTCACAAAAGATAACTTGCTATATCTTCTTCTTCTTCCATCTTCAAACTTTCAAACTGCCTTCTAAAAGTTTGCAGCTTAGCTCGCTGAACCTTTCCATCACCTTTGTAAATATTCTCAAGTTTTACCCAAGTTTCATGAGCAGATTTACATTGAATAACTTTAACAAATTCAGATTCACATAAACCACATAAAATAACATTTAAAGCTTTAGCATTACATTCACTTGCCTACTTTTCTGCTGGAGTAATTGTAAATGTCTGTGGCTCTTCATATTCTTCCACCACTGCTTTCCATATGTCGAATCCAAGGGCCATCAAATAAACCTTCATTCTCATGCTCCAAAAAGCATAATTCGTCCCATCAAACAAATGTGCCTTATTCATAGAAAATCCTTCCTGTGATCTAGTCATCGTGCTTTTCTGATCTACCTTCAAGCTGTATAACTTTTTAAAAATAAACCTTCTTTGATACCAATTGTTAAGCACAGGATACACTGAGAGGGAGGGTGAATCAGTATATCATATATCATATTAATATTTTCTTTAACCAAATTCCACTTAATCAAACATTCAAGATATGCAATAAAACTCAAACAATAAACACCACACAAGATAGAGAGAGACACCAAATATAACGTGGAAACCCAATGTGAGAAAAACCATGGAGAACAATCTCAAGTATATTAATGAGCACCAACCCAAACAATATTCGCAAGCCAAGCTTGCAGAAGCACCAACCCCTTTGCTGAGCACCAACCCACAAGAGCACCACACCCCTTTGCCGAGCACCAACCCACATGAGCACTAACTCCTTTGCCGAGCACCAACCCAACAATAATTCGTGAGCACTAACCCACAGGAGCACCAACCCCTTTGTCGAGCACCAACTTAGCAACAATTCGTGAGCACCAACACACAGGAGCACCAACCCTTTTGTGTATACCACACACCTATCTCTCAATGTTGCTATCTCAACAAATGATAGATCAATACAAAATCTCTTTTCTCTCTCTCACCTTTGCTCTTTTAAGCTAAATATAACAAATACAAATCATATTCATCTCTCACAATTGCTCTTCTAAGCTAGATATTACAATATCAAATCAACCTCTTTCTCTCATATTACAAATGGCTTCTCAAGCCTTTATTTATAGCTTTCTAAATGACCTTTGGCCTTCCCCCTTTGTGACCCTTCAATCCTCATGGAAAATGTCGCCAAACTTGTATGACCCTTCATATTCAAGCCTTTGAAAAGTCATGTGGTGACCCTTCATGACCAAAAACGTCCTTCCCTTTTTTGTCTTCATCTTGGTGACTTTTCATATTCCTTAAAGTGTCCCTTCATGAGAAATTGCACCCTTCCTCTTTTGTCTTCACTTGGTGACTCTTGAAATTCCTCAAGATGACTCTTTATGGAAAAATGCGTCCCATCCTTCTTTTGTCTTTACCGCGTGGCTCTTTGACTTCTCCATGGGCCCTTCTTTTGTCTCATATGCAACCAAAAATATATTCGTTAATATTAAATAAATATTAACTCACATTAGCCAAGATAAATCTATTACAAACAACATTAAATGCAATGGGGCCTTTATCACCAATAATGCTAGACCTTTGACATCAATGATAATATTTTCAACAATCTTTCCCTTTGTCATTGATGGCAACCTCAATCCTAAAATTGCCACATCCTGTCACCTGCACATACTGTCATTTGAAAACATATAGTAACTCCCCCTTATTTTAGCAACATGTACCTGTTCCCTATACATATTTTTTGCATCTGTACCTTTACCTATTATTTTCCTCCTTTGGCATCAATGGCAAAGGGCCTACCTGGAGCTAACACTTAGCTCCCCCTCAACTGATGTTGAATATCAATGGCAGGAAGGAATAGAAATTACTCCCAACTCCTTTTACTGATCTTTGAATGCATCTTTTAATTATGCCTTTGAGAAGATATCTGACAAAACATATACATTGTTCCCTGTCCTTTGAGCATCTGCAATCAACTCATTGAATCTTTTCTTCTAATCTCACAACCTTCTTTATGAAACTATTATGTGTATCCTTGATCACATATTTGACTAACACTCAACAGATTATGCTTAAGACCTTTTACATATAAAACATTCTTAGTCTTAGTTCTACCATAATCCAAATTCAAAGTACCTTTTCTGGCTATCTTAGTACTGGTTTTATCTTCGAATCTCACTATACCACCATTGATATTTTTTAAAGTAATGAACTTAGTTTTATCACTTGTCATATGCCTCAAACATCCAATATCAATTAACCATGGCTGATCTTTACCTCTTACATGCAGAGCTATCTGAACCATCATAGAATCTTCAGGTTGTTTCTTCTGCCATGAACATGTCTGAGCCTTTTTCTTGATGAATGGAGCTTTGAAACTCTGACCCTTCTTGACTAACTCGAACACGCTTCTACAATACCAAGCTATGTGTCTGAAGTTGTTTCACTTGTAGCATACTATGGTCTCTTCATCAAAGCTTGATAGAGGAGCAAAAGAGTTGTGGCTTTTGCTTGACTCTCCTTGACTTTCCTTCTCCTTATTTCTGAAATTGTTAGCTCTTTTTCTACATTCTAATTTCTTGTGACCATATCCATTACAATAAAAATAATAGCCATAAAAATAAGAGCTGTCTGTATATCTCTGACCTAATTGCCTTTTATAGCTTTGTTATCTCCAACCTTCTCTATTTGAAATGTCCTCTGTATTCTTCACTTCTCCCCTTTTTATTTTCTCTTTTGTAAGAGCTTCAGCATAGCTCTTTTTTTTTCAAAATTGATCCCTATCTTATCTGAATTTGCTTTTTGACTTTTCAATATCTTATTGAGCATGTTAGTGCTATCTTCAAATTTTAAATTACTGACTACTTTATCACTGACTGCTTTCTTAACATCTTCTTTTAAATAGGCAATTTTAATAACATACCTTTGACATTCTTTTCTTGCTATTTCCAACTGTGCTGTGAGGTCTTCTTCATTTTTCTTGGTTTCTTCAAAGTGTGCTTGTAGATCTTCAATCATTTCCTTTGACTCTTGTTCATTTTTCTTGATCTGGCGTTTTAATCTTCGATTCTTCTTCTGAACAACTTTTAACTCTTCTAAGGCACAAATGAACTCTCCTTCCATATTCACTTCAGCTTCCTCCTCTTCTTCTTCTTGATCATCTTCATGTATGGCCATGAATAGAATCTCTTCTTCTTTTGAATTGCTCACTCCACTATCTTCGCTTGAGCTAGGATCTTTAGAATATAGGCTCTTCTTCTCGAATCCCTTCTTAGATTTGCCTTTGAAATTCTTCTTGTATGTAAGATTTTCTTCTGCATCATCATTAACTTTATCTGGGCATCTAGCTAAAAAATGTCCAATCTTTCCATAATTAAAACATTTAAAAGGTAATTTTCTTTGATATTTACATATTCCTCTTTTCGGCTTGCGAATGAAAAGTGCTCCATTGTCATCTTCATCATCACTGGAACTATCACTTGATTCTTGAATCTTAGCTTTCTCCTTCTTTGATGTCTTGAAAGCCGCTTCTCTCTTTGAGGGTTTATCTTATTTTGTCTGCATCTCATATGCCGTGAGAATACCATGAAGCTCATCCATCTTTAGCTTGGCTAAATTCTTCATCTCTTCAATTGCCAAAAAATTTGCATCATATCTCATTGGTAGAGATCTCAAAACCTTTTGCACCACCATTGACTCATCTAATGTTTCTCCAAGACCTTGAATTTGATTTACGATTTGATCAACTTGCAAAAGATAACTTGCTATATCTTCTTCTTCTTCCATCTTCAAACTTTCAAACTACCTTCTAAAAGTCTAAAGCTTAGCTCGATGAACCTTTCCATCACTTTTGTAAATATTCTCAAGTTTTACTCAAGTTTCATGAGTAGATTTACATTGAATAACTTTAACAAATTCAGATTCACATAAACCACATAAAATAGCATTTAAAGCTTGAGCATTACGTTCACTTGCCTTCTTTTCTGCTGGAGTAATTGTAAATGTATGTGGCTCTTCATATTCCTCCACCACTGCTTTGCATATGTCGAATCCAAGGGCCATTGAATAAACCTTCATTCTCATGCTCCAAAAAGCATAATTCATTCCATCAAACAAAGGTGTTCCTGTGATCTAGTCATCGTGCTTTTTCGATCTACCTTCAAGCTGTAAAACTTTTCAAAAAAGAACCTTCTTTGATACCAATTGTTAAGCACGGGATATACTAAGAGGGAGGTGAATCAGTATATCATATATCTTATTAATATTTTCCTTAACTAAATTCTACTTAATCAAACATTCAAGATATGCAATAAAACTCAAATAATAAATACCACACAAGATAGAGAGAGACACCAAATATAACGTGGAAACCCAATGTGGAAAAAACCACGGAGAACAATCTCAAGTATATTAATGAGCACCAACCCAAACAATATTCACTAGCTAAGCTTGCAGGAGCACCAATCCCTTTGCTGAGCACCAACCCATCAACTATTTGTGAGCACCAACCCACAGGGGCACCACACCCCTTTGCTGAGCACCAACCCAGCTACTATTCGTGAGCACCAACCCACAAGAGTACTAACTCCTTTGCCGAGCACCAACCCAACAACAATTCGTGAGCACCAACCCACAGGAGCACTAACCCCTTTGCCGAGCACCAACTCAGCAACAATTCGTGAGCACCAACACACAGGAACACCAACCTTTTTGTGTATACCACACACCTATCTCTCAATGTTGCTATCTCAACAAATGATAAATCAATACAACATCTCTTTCCTCTCTCTCACCTTTGCTCTTTTAAGCTAGATATAACAAATACAAATTATATTCATCTCTCACAATTGCTCTTCTAAGCTAGATATTACAATATCAAATCAACCTCTTTCTCTCATATTACAAATGGCTTCTCAAGCTAAATGACCTTTGGCCTTCCCCCTTTGTGACCCTTCAATCCTCATGGAAAATGGTGCCAAACTTGTATGACCCTTCATATTCAAGCTTTTGAAAAGTCATGTGGTGACCCTTCATGACCAAAAACGTCCTTCCCTCTTTTGTCTTCATCTTGGCAACTTTTCATATTTCTTAAAGTGTCCCTTCATGAGAAATTGCGCCCTTCCTCTTTTGTCTTCACTTGGTGACTCTTGGAATTCCCCAAGATGACTCTTCATGGAAAAATGCATCCCATCCTTCTTTTGTCTTTACCCCGTGGCTCTTTGACTTCTCCATGGGCCCTTCTTTTGTCTCATATGCAACCAAAAATATATTCATTAATATTAAATAAATATTAACTCACATTAGCCAAGATAAATCTATTACAAACAATATTAAATGTAATGGGGCCTTTATCACTAATAATGCTAGACCTTTGACATCAATGACAATATTTCTAACAATTTTAACATCTAATTGACCTATTATAAAGATAGTTTATCACCATTGTACCTTAGGCTATCTCTATCCTCTTTAACTCCATGTAACCACAATCTAGAATTTTTAGGGTTAAACATTTGGTGAACCCCATTCATGTAAATGCAATTTTTTTCTAATCTAAGGCTTCCAAGCCTCCTAGTGTTTTAGCTTATTGCGATGGATTTTCAAATCTAAAACTTTATCTTAGGGTTTTAACCTCCTGTGGTCACAAGTGATTCATGTGTAATGGTTGTAAGTGAATTTTTCATTGATTGGCATATTCTGGCTTCCAAACAGATCCAGTTTAAAATTCTTCAAGGATATGTTCTACTCAAAACATTTCAAATGGATACAAAGATCCTTCCTCCTCTTAACCCTAATGAGGGTGATATCTCTCATCCCTTTAATTAGGTACAAATTATCACTTATCCAAAGGGTAAGGTGACCAACCATATAGTTTCAAATGAAGGTAATCAATCTCAAATACCTAGGGTTTGTGCTTGTGAATCCCTAAAAGATCAAATCACTAGTATGAACAAATTAATAAAAGAGTTATAAAATTAGATTGCATACATGCACAATCCCATATATGCTAGTGTTAATGATGTGTTTGCATCTTCCTCTAGCAATATTGTGCCAAACAAGGTTTCTTACCCAAATTCAAAGTTACAGTAAAATACATTTAAAAAAAGTGATCCAAATATTATACCAAATGCTACTGAAAGATCAAGTGAAATCCTAAGAGAAATGCTTCAAAAGCAAGTGATCATCAAATTACCTCCTATACATTTTATACACAAATCCAAATACTACCATGCATATCATAGAATGCACATACATCATATAGATTGTTATTTTTCATCGAAGAACAAAATACAAAGTCAAAAAGGTAGTGGTGATCATATCATTGATACTTTAACCAAGAAAACCACTCATATTATGAGTAACTCTCCTTAAACACAAGTGCCAAAACAAAAAATATGGGTATCAAAAGTTAATTCAAATCAAGATAAGGATCCAAAGAACAAAAAAATAGAGAAAATACCATTACCAAAGGTTTCAAAAATTTTATATAATATACAATTACTAAAAGAACCGATGCTATGAAAACCACAATAAAATAAAGCATGCAATCTCCATTTGTTGGTCAATACCAAACAACAAAAAAACACAATTTCAAATGATTATGATAGTGGTGATACTATTCCTAATACCAATATGTCAGATAAAAAGTTGATCAAAATTCATCTTGATCCAATCGATACCTTACCACACGATCTATTTATATCTCCAGGGCATGGTATATATCAAATGATTCCATCTCTAGAAAGTATAGTACTAAATATAGATAAAGGATAGGTAAACTATATAACTTAGGATGTCAATAATGTATTTACATCTGATGTGCATATAGGTACAAACAATGACATACCAAAAAAGGCACCACTACAATATGGTATAGTTTCTTATTCATATACAAATACTTCAAATGTTATGTCACATGTTCAAGAATAACCTAAGAAGTTGCATTTTTCCTATAATAATGATTACATTGGTGATTATGATCCTAATGATAGTATAGATTGGTATGATCTTGATGATATTGATTCCACAACATATGAATATGATACACTTGATACTACTATAGATACATCAGTTATAATGTCAGAATTGAAAGTAAAAACTCAGTTACCATCTGATCATTATAGTCAAGCTTTCTTATTTTCAACTGACTTTCATTAAATACAATGATTACCTCAGTTATCACTACATCAATGCAAATGATCCAACCTAAGGATACAAAATACCAAAAAAATAATTAAAAAACTTCAAAAATCCAAAAACATCATCATCATAAAACACATTCTATTGACTCATTGACATTTATGTGTTAGTTCCATGTTGATGGATGGCATATGAGTTACTCCTACATACACGTGTGTCACACTTTTTCTTGAGTGTGATACATACACACATAGGTGCATGATCCATTCCTATTTTATATGTTGGGCCTTCCCTCTACTCATGTTAGGTGCACATTGGGGGCATCCGCTTCTTCAATCTTGATACTTAGGTTATATCATTTTATGGTCACTTTACATTATCATGTTTTAAGCTCATATGTACTTACACATGCCTTTATCCATGATTATATCTTTCATAAGGAACTTGATATGTTATATGCTTGAAGTTTTTTGCTAACACATTTGATCCATGGGCTACTATAACATGTTTATGTTGTTTGTTTATGATTTCTTTTATGCACTTCCTTGAGTGTTTTGCCTGGCTATTGTCTTGCATCTTTGAGCATTTGAATTTACTTCTTTATTTTTGGCCCCTGTGCCTATGTGTCATTTATTTGACATTTTAACATGTCATTATTTGTTATATGGACATTTGAATATGCCATTCTTATTTTTGTGGATATTTGACTAAGTCATGCCCCTTTGATTGTGTGGCATTTAAACATGACCTTTGTTGACGATCTCCTTAAACTATTACCTTTTGACTTGATTTTGAGTGCTCTTGTGTGTGTACTTGATTTATTTGTTGAGTTTGTACTATTATGATCTATACGTTTTCATGATATTTATCATACATCTTAGACCTTTATGTGATTACATCATTCTATATGCTTGAATGATACATTTACCTAGACATGTTCTTCTATATGCTATATAGTTTCATTCATAGATTATTCAGTTGTCTTATCCTTTTGAGGTGAGGTAACTATTGATTTTTATTCTTATCTCACCTCAAAGGGTGGAATATTAGTGGGGGCATGTCATAGAGGCACGTTCTCTACACTTGGCACAATTTTTAGATCTAGTGAGGGCATGATTTGAAAGCATTTTCTCCACACTTATTCAGTATTTGACACTTATATCAATTTTCAGATTCAATGGGGACATGTTTTGGAATATATTTATTCACACTTATTTACATTTCACATAATTTTTAGATTCAATGGGAGCATTTCATATAGACATGGATTCCACACATTCACAATTTCAGACTTGATGAGGGCATGCTTTGGAAGCATGTTATCCACACTTATTTAATATTTAACACAATTTCTAGATTCAATGGTGACATGATTTAGAAGCATGTTATCCACACTTATTTAGTATTTGACATAATTTTCAAATTCAATGGGAGAATGCTTTGGAAGCATGTTATCCTTACTTATTCAATATTTGACACACCCAAATTTGGTAGGGGCATGTTTTGGAAATATGTCTTCCATATTGGCACTTATTTTAGTTTTTAGATTTCTCTGTATATAGTGGAGGCATGCTTTGGAAGCAAGTTATCCACACATAAATTCTAAATTGTTCAAAATACACAATTATATAATTCAGATTCACAGTTATGACATAATTATATATATTAGTATCATTGTTATACATAGTTTCTGCATGAGACATATCTAAGGTGCATATGTTATGCAATGTGTGCCTAATATTATAAAATTCAAATTAGTTTCATATTTTAAAATAATCTTAAGCACTGTAATCACCCACTAGGATGGAATTTTATGGACTATATTGAGATAATATACTATAGTAGTTGGTTTGCTTGTGCTATGGTTGAGGTGATTAAATTACTCAATCTTGCCAAGTTTTTAGGTTGAACTTGGTTGAATCATTCAACCTTACTAATTTGGTAGTATGAGCTTACTTTTTTCACTCATGCTCACTAGGTTATAAGTATGATTGGGTTGCACGATTGAGCTAATTTCAACTACCAGATGGTAAATCACCTTTTCTCTAAGGTTGGAGCATGTACTTTATAATCTCTTTATCTCTCTATCTCTTTAGATTTATGCATTTTATAGATTTATATATATTTGTTTCAGTGTCAGTTTCAGAGCCTTATGACATATATATTTTCAAATCAACTTGTGAATAGGCAAGTCAGTTACATAGATACATGTGTATTCCTAAACCTTGCTCTTTCAATCTTAATCATTTTAATACTTTCAATTTCAGATTATATGCACTGATTATGTACTATAACATGATATTAGTTATAGGTCAGTCACAAATAAATCACTCAAGTTGGAATCATGCAAAAGCAAAGTGTGTTATACACACCCAAATATGCATATATTCTCCTTTAAACCAAAAATTTCATTACTGTATTAAAGAAGAACAAACTTAGATGATATTTATGGATTATATAACAACTCAATCTTATATACTTGACAAACTTAGACCTTTGTTCCTCTCAGTTCTGAACCTTTCACATTTTTGAAAGTCTCACATTTGTTCTATCTTGTACCCCTTGTCCTATTTCTTGGTTTGACCAATCTCATGTTGATGACCCAGACCTTCTATCTTGTCTATAATGCTTAAAACTCATTTATATTCCACCTCTAAAAGTTCTGAGTCTGTACCTACTTTTCTATTTCATGGACACTAGCATCTTAGATAGACACCTACATTGACGCATGTGTCTTGCTCCAACACAAGTACATACTACCCTAAAGTCATCTAATTTATAAATGAAACATATCATAATGGTTAGCTTAAGTGATTTAATGTGATTTATTTCTCCAAAGGGATTGATATAAATCTAAGATCAACCTTCATTCGTTCCTCACCTATGAACACCTAAAAAAGACATAAGACAACTTATCAAAGCATTCAATCAAGCATTCAAATAAACAAAACTTTCATATTTTCTTCTATTTTCATATTAGTCATAGTTATAACACATACATAAATCTGAAGTACTGAAGGAGCAACTTAAGAGATATATTTGCCAAGTTATAAGCTAATTCACTTTTGTATTTTCATTTCACATATTGCATGATTCGAACACAAACCAACATGTAGGGGCTATTTACATCATTTTGAGGCCCTCTTCAAAGTATTGGCTATGTAGGTAGTGTTCATTTTGACACTATGTGCCCACTAAGCCATTTTTCCTTAAGGTCACTATGAAAATGAAGAACTAGGGTTTTTTAATTTCATGACGATTGATAGTCCAGGACCAAAATTTGAATGTACCAAAGTGAAAGGAAAGACAAAGCCAAAATCATCCAGGCGGTGGCATACTTTTCTAGAAAATATTGCATACATCACACATGCATTAGGTTCAAAAATTAATGTTGATGCAACCATCCAAGGTTGACGCTAGTGTCTATAGCTCTAGAGGCACTTAATCTAGAATTTGATGACTGTTCTACAATCCTCTTTCGATCTATTTCCTACCTATTATAGATATAGAATTGTATCAACATCATATCTATCTAAGTACATTACTTCTTTATCATTTCTATATTTAGCATAATTTTACTTACTATTTTTAGTCTATCTTAGTTTAATGAATTCAATATATGCTATATCTGAGTTTAGAATCTAATTAACCTACTATATAGATAGTTTATCACATTTTTACCTTAGGTTATCTCTATCTCCTTTAACCCTAGATAACCCCAATAAGAATTTTTAGGATTAAATAATGGGTATGACCATTATGTATAAGATGAAGAATATCAACAATACATTGCCACGATGCCATTTAAAACCAAACTTGAACAACATAACTCATACCTTCTGGTCATACCATGTAATGTCTAATAAGGAAAATATCAACCATAACTTTCACACATGCCATTTAATACAAAGCATAAACCTAATATAATGTACCTTGTGAACGTGCCAACTAGTGTTGAGTACGGACAATATTAGTTTTCATGACAACTTTTTAACAAGAAGGATGAACATATTGTCAGATTTTTAGAAATGGGGGCAAAATTTCTCTTTGGGTTCCCATAGAGGAATTAAGTTATTTGGTTAAAGAACCCAAATAAACACCTCTTGCATTATTAGACAATCGGGTCACTTCTAACCTAGCTCAAATTTATATACCTATTTTTGATCAAGATATTTTAGTGTCCAACAAGGGAAAGGGTCAACTCATTGACTTGTATTCTCAAATCCAACTTATTATCACTCAACTTCAACAAGCTAAATAGGCTTTAACTACTCTCATTAACTCCCTTACTACATTGGATATTCAAAATCCATCACTAATAGAGATAAGTCATTTGACTATGAAACCAATGTATTTGTTAATTTATCCCACTTATAATCTTGATCCATTTACTAACAAAACATTAGTTGAAAATTTATTTAGCACACCTGTTTTTGAAAACAATCTAGTAACTAGTCTTGATTCGAATCTTCCCACAGATTCTTTCTAACATATGGTGGATAAATCTCAAAAGGGATACCCAAACCCCCTTCAAGTTCCCTCTACAACACAATTAAATATTACAACTTCTCAACATATCATTTCTCTAAATATTCCAAGTGATTTGCAGTAACACAGTATGGCCATGCCTAGTCTGAAACTATAGGTTGCAAGTAACAATCCACCACTTCAACAAGTGGTGATCAATAGTCTGAAATAATAGGTTGCAAGTAAAAATCCACCACTTCAACAAGTGGTGACCAATAGTTCATAACAACAAGTTACAAGTAACAATCCACCACTTCAACAAGTGGTGACCAATCCCCCACCTCAACAAGTAGTAACAAATTTTCCACTCCAACAAGTGCCAACCAATCTCAAACAAACATTGTCTAATGAATAGTGTATTTATATTATTCAAACACTTACCATTTCTATTCAACATAGAGCCTATTCGAGCCAACACCACATTTTATTTAACTAAACCAGGTTCCTTTACTCAATAGATTCTTAGGAATTAACAACATATTTCTCTCTAATTTTATCAAGTCCCATTTAATACCCAACACATCATTCCTCTGTTAAGGCCTTAGTTCTCTCCAAATCAAGGTCACACTCATCAATAAGTGCTTTACCAATAACAAATCAATATAAAAAATACAACTCTAATCAAAGAATAAATATTCATGGTAGAACCAATCATGTACAGATTCCTCAATATTCTATTCCACCTCTTTATCTAGGCCAAAGTAATGTACCTTTGAATAGCCAAAAAAATGTGCCCACTTCCTCTTACTCTGGTCCCAATTTTTAGGTTTGTAAGAGGTTAAAGATGCAGTTTCAATCATTCAAGTAGGAAATTAGAATAAGAAGTTTAAACTAGATGAAAAATGCTCTCATCCCTTTTATACAATCTATCTTTAGATACTTTTTCCGCATCGTTTTGAGATGCCCAAGTTTGAGAAATACAAAGGGAAAGGTGATCCCAATGAACATCTAAAAGAGTTCTTTGTTTTATGTTAAAAAGTTGCATATAGAAGTATGTACCTACTTCACTTGTTTCCTTACAGTTTGTTGAGTCACACCTTATAATGGTTCCTTGGTTTGCCTAAGAATTCTATTGATAATTTTGATGACCTATTTGAAAGATTCGTGCAATACTTACCTTTTAATGTGGAGTAGGAACTATGTTTTATTTATGCCAGGATAAACAAGGAAGAGAAAACTTTGCTAGCTATTTACAATGATGTCATTCATTGGCTAGCTTAATCCCACATAATCTCCTAATAAACAATTGGCCACAATGTTCACTACCAATTTGCAGTATGATATAACTCATAATCTCAAGCTTCATTGCACCAATATGTTTGACTAAGTAATTTCTAAGGGAATATAGATTGAGCAACCGCTCATCGATAAAGGGATAATCAAGATCTACTCTCAGAATCAGGTTTAGAATAAGGATTAGACACAAACTCCTACACAAAATAAATACATTGGAGAAGCCTAAACCTTTATCATTGCTCAACAACAAGACCATTGTCATTACCAAAGTAAACCCAATCAAATACCTACTTTCCAAGGCAACGTTGACTGGTCATATGAATTGATTGATCATGCTATTGATTGAATTTGAGATTGAATATGTACATCAAAATGCCATCAAAGGGTAGGTGATTTTAGATCAACTTGTCTAAAAACCCTTATCAAATACCAAGCCATTCATATTCAATTTTATTGATGAGTCAATCATGACTTTGGATGACACTTATTCTTAGCTTTAGCACTAGACCCTTTACTTTTATGGTTCCTACATATCTCATGGATAAGGAACTAGTATTATATTCATAATGCCTCAAGGGGATCTTATTCCCAAAACATTCCACATTGATTTATCTTGTACCAATAATATATCAGAGTATGAATCCCTAGTTGTAGGTCTTCATCTAGCAGTAGAATAGAATATAAATAAATTACATGTTCATGGAGATTCTCAATTGATCAGTAAGTAGGTGACAAAGCAATTCTAGACCAAAGATGACAAGCTTATTCCTAACAAGAATATGGTGGACCTTATTAAACAAATCTTTGAACACATCCAGTTTGAATAGATCCCAAGGGCCAATAATAGGAAAAAATGTAATGTCAACAATTATTTCACTAATATAAATTATAGATTGTGCACTAGAGTATCAGTTCTTTATTGAATCTTTTAAGGCCAACTCACAAACGTTTTGAATCTTAAATGGTATGTGATATTGTTGGCCCCATCTCACCTTCGTACTTTGATATCTATGCCTACTTTCATGATAATATTATCCCTTATAACATTTCTAGTAAAAAAAATCCTTCATTGATACAACTTCTCATTAAACCATAATTGTTGCCACACTCTATCATAGAGGATATGATTGAACCCTACTTTATTGTTTAGCTTCAACATAGTCTATATTAGCTTAAAGAATCACATAAAGAGATTTATTAGGCTCATACCAGTGGATTGGTCCTTGCCAATAAACTCCTATGGTATTACTGGCCCACTATGGATGCTGATGCATGTGCTTATGTAAAAAAGTGTGTGGGTTTTCAAAATCATGGCAATCTGATTCATACACAATCTCATCCACTTTAGTTGATCACTATGCCATGGCCATTTTCCACATGAGGACTCGATCTTTTAGGAAAAATCACTCATGCTTATTTATTTGGCCATAAATATATCCTTAATGCACCCAAATATTTTACAAAGTGGGTTGAATCCATTCCATTTAGTTACGTAATAGGGAAGCAAATTTCCAAGTTTATCTTCAACCATCTCATTTTCTTCTTTGGTATTCTCTTTAGCCTCATTTTTGATAATGGTAGCTCCTTTAAAAATAAGGATGTCAAAGCCCTCTATGCCAAATACCATATCAAGCAACACTTTTCCAATTCTTAATTTTCTAAAAGTAATGGCTAAGTTGAAACATCTTTAAAAACTCTGATCCAAATCCTTATAAAGTCTGTTAATGCTTTTGTCCATGATTGGAATTTCCAACTGTTGCCTGCCCTCTAGGCTTATCGTATCAATACCTGAACCCCAATAGGAGCCACACCATACTTCCTTGTTTATAGCATTGAATTTATTCTCCCTATCAAGATAAATTTACCTTCATTGTAGGATATCATTGATGAGGAGGAATACGAAGTTTTTTGACTTCAATAATTATAACTATATAATAAAAAATGGGTAGTTGATTTGAACAATCTCTAGGCATATCGAAATAGGTTGTGTTGTAGCTACAAAAAGTGTATCAAATATGGAGACTTTGAACTTGGTGACCTGGTCTTGAAATAAAACCAAAAGAACACCAATGCCACCTGTGAAAAGAACATAAAGTTTTAGCCTAATTGGCATGGCCCATTCATCATCACATCTAACTATGGATGTGGAGCATACAGATTAGCTACACCAGATGGGGAAGAGATGGAAGTACCTATGAATATTATGCATCTCAAACATTTTTACACTTGATTTTGTTGACTATTGTCTATGAGGACCCTTTCTTAGGGGAATGACCTAAAAACACCCTCCCTTCATCTTACTTCTAATTAAGTCAGTCTATCTTAATCTTATTCCCCCATCCTATTAGCAATCCCAATCTTGATCCCTGTTCATAGATACATAAGATAATTTTAGATGCAAGATTTCAAAGAAATTTTCAAGCATATTATTCAAATTTGGTTACCATCAACACATCTAAGACAGGTAATATATTAAATTTTCTTATGCATGATTTCCCTATATGATGGGTTGAATTGCATTTTTCATCTCTTGTTAAATTGTGTACCAATTTTTCTGTTTATGTGTCATTCCTATTTTCAATCCTTTTGTTGATTTGTAGTATCTTATGCTAAGGTTGAATTACATTAACTTGAAGTCTATTTGGACTATGTAGACAACATTCAATTTTTGAGGTTAGTTCAGTCACCTATTTTCTCTACTCTTGTCATTTTGTGAGCAACCTAAACCACACTCTCACCATTTTATAAGTAATTTAAATGACTGTCACCATTTTGTGAGTAATCTAAGCCACACTCTCACCATTTTATGAAAAATTTAAGCCATGATCTCACCATTTTATGAGAAAAATAAGACACAATATCTCCATTTAGAAGTTAAAATATTATGCATCTCGTAATCTTCCATTGAGTTGAGATACCAAAAACTCACAAACATTCAAAAAAATTTAAAAAACCCTAAAAATTTGAAAATTATAGAAACAAGTTAAAAATAAAAAAAATAAAAAGGGGCTTAAAATATTCATGAGAGATATTAAGCCACATATATTTTATTGTTTTATCATTATGTTCACCAGTGCCCTTTAGCTCCATTCTAGATGGTGCGGTTTACTGCATTTACTAGGTAAGAAGCCCTTATCTAACAGTGATCATTTTTTATTTACCATTTCCATTATTTCATTTGTGCTCCTATTTCTTGGAGAAATACATCAACTTGAGGTCCACACAAACTATGTAGGTAGCGCTTAGATACATGGGGCATCTCAGGTCAACTCAATGAATCTTATTACCATTCTATTTTTCCCAATTTATTTAAATGCTCTCAATATTTTACGAGTGTATCTTTTCCTATTATTCTTCTTCTAAAATCACATTTATTACATGTAATTATTTTTATTCTTTCCCATATCCTTGGGAGAATTACATTTGGCTTGAAGTCCATTAGACTATGTAGGCAGTGCCCATTTATATAGGGTATTTGGAAAAAATTCAGACATCCCTTCCTTTTTCCATCTAGGTTGTCGTCTTGTTTTGTCCATTGCCTTATAGAGTTTAGGGACAAAATCTCCAAGAGTAATGCCTTAATTTCACACACACACAAATGATTCACTAATTGATTATTATGGTGTGTTTGTCAATGATGATTATTTTTAATTGTTTTTGGTTTGTTTATTTTCTTTTCCTCTTGGGAAAAATGACGCTTTATGTTACCTTTATTTTTAGATTCTATTTGCTTGCTTTTTTGTTTCTTTGTTTGGTTGTCACCTCGACTTAGTCCATTGTATTGGTAGGGTCATCATCATGGTGCTTCCTGCCACACATTTGTACTTGAGTCCATCCATTGGCATATGTCAACATTATCATCATGGTTTTTTATCATTGGTGCATTATTTTTAATTGTCTATTAGATCGAAGGTCAATCCTTATACACAGTATGACTTGGTCACCCATTTGTTTTATATCATGGTGTATACCATTTAGTGCTACATTAAAAATCAAGTGCTAGAAGTCTCATAGGTAATGATAAAATAAAATGATCTCCTTGTTTTTATCCTCCAATTAATTAATTGATTTCCTAATCATCATTTTTTAAAATAAAAATCTACCCTACCAGGGAAAACCATTTAGACCAATCAATGATCAAATTTGCCATAGTAGGGTAACTTAATTACATTGATTAGTGATCAAATTCATCCTACTAGGGAAAATCATTACATCAATGATCAAACCTGCCCTACAGGGACACATTATTGTGATCAACCAATACTTCCCTCTTTGGGGCCTAGTCCATCATTTAATCTTTATTCTAAATTCTAAGCCCACAAATTTCTCCCATTCTTGCTTCTTCCTCTCTTTTTTGAGGGCCTATCTATTTCAACTTCGTCCCTAACCATCCCATCAAGGGGGCATCTAGGGCTAATGAAATGGCCTTTGAGGTATCAATATAAGTTTATTGACTCATAAATTTTAAATATAAAAGGTGAAGAGTGAAGACATCATTCTTCATGCACTATCAAATTTATTTTAAATGACTATTTATTTATTTGAAAATATGTTATTGTGCCTAGTGTCTCTCAACACCTTATCAAATAGGGGTACAATGTAGACACTTAATATTAATCACTTTTGTATTTAAAATTGCAATAAAGAGTGAATTTTCATAATCACATGCAAGTTTAACTGTAAATCATCACTGGACCTAATTTACTCACATAACTATTAATTTAACCCAAAATTGTAATGATATATTCCTGATTGAGGCAATGGATCATATTGAAATATTAATCTTATCTATAACATCCCTAATCAATTCAATCCTTTAAAAATGTCTTCATAATATAATTAAGTGAAGATTGATAAATAAAACTTATAAAAAGCTACCATTCTTCTAATTATTGATTAATCCCACTTGATCAAACCTAATCATTCTTCTAATAGGGAAATCGATGGATTTAGAGTTATCATATTTTACTAAAAATGATAAGATGATGATGAATTTGACTTAGATCTAGAAGACACACTGAGGATCCTCTTGAGCGACACTTTCCTCATTTAGTTTCATTATGAGCAATAGATAAGTAAGAGGGAGCCTTTAATAGGCTGTGGGTAAAAAGGTTGACAGGAGGATCATGGAAATGAAGATGGTTCAGATCTGAGAAGATTGGAGGTCTTATGAATCACCAAGGCCATACTTCAAAAGTTTGAATGGCTTTCTAGGTGGGGAAGAAGAAAATTAGATGATTGACACACCTTAAATGTTGGAATGACAGATTCTGAGGAGTGTCTGTCCATAAAAACCAGAGCAGAAGATTTGAAAAAGTTAGGAGATAGATCCATGGGCTCAAAGTTATTGCTAAGAAGATGAATGAATTACAAAATGCCTTACTTGGTGAGGTATAGGTCCTCTTCCCACTTCTTGGTTAATGTTCTAAAGCTTCAACCGCATTCTGTGAGTGTTGAAAGCTGTTGTTTCAAGTGGAGGTTAATGGTGGTGGAAATAGAATGCCCCACCAAAGTTTATTTTATTTATGTGGAGGATAGAGGAATCCACATCATTATTCTCAAAATAGGTGAGGATAATAGAGGTTTTTCACCTATTTTGGCTTAGGAAGCAGGTTCATGCACTATTTTGGATTGGTTTCCAGGTTTGTATTCTTGTAGAAACATTGTTGAAACCCATGTCCGACCAATTTCAGGACTTCATGTTAATGAGGATGATAGAGGAATAGTCACAAAGTTATGGAGTCTATAATGATATTTATGAGCCCTCTTTGTGGGACATATCAAGGTTGAGTGGGTATGTATGCTCACTTGCTACACTTAGGTTTTGTGGAGGAAGTGCAAATACTTTGCTGAAGACTAGATCTGTGGGGGATTACATTCAGGTATATTAGATGCTTCATGGAGGCTGTAGAAGGGGGTTCCTTATGGCCAACTTAATTGAGCACCTTATGCACACTTGAATAGATAAATCATGATTCCCTGGGGATAGTTTTTGTAAGGCTCGAGTAGTTTTGTTGGTCACTTACCAAAGCTTTTGGTCAGTTTTGATTTTAGTGGATAGAGGAAACCACACCAAAACTTGTCTTATTATAGTGGATGATAGATGATTATACCCTTGTCTTTTCTAATTTTTGGGGTTTGTCCTAAAATCTATGTATATTGATTATGTTTGGATAAAAAGACTTGTTTTGTATCAAGCTACGACTAGATTGTTGAGGACAAGTTGGATAGTTCCTTGTTGTGATTTAGCTACTATATGGCTCAGTTGGAGGGCAAGCCCACTTATCATGCTTCATATGTGAAGAGGTTGTGTAGAGGTTCCAAAGAGGCAAAAGACTAGAAAAAGACCTTCTACTCCTAGTGTGCTCTCATTCTGCAACAAAATTTCTAGGGAAGTTATATTGAAGTGCATATGTTATTTATGTTTCATTAAGTAACTTCATTGTTTGTACTAAGGTTATGGGATCTTTAAAACCCTCTTGATGTTATGGTTGTGGGATTCTTAAAATCTTCTTGCTATTTGAATAGCCAAGGTTGTGGGATTATTTAAACCCTTTGACTGTACTTGTTATGGTTGTGGGACCCTTAAAACCCTCTTGTGCATTGTAAAGGTTGTGAGATCCTCTAAAACCTCTTGGTTATGGGTACATTGTTAAAAAATCTCTCTTTGGATGTGGCTCCAGTAATCAAAACCCTCACTTGACTGGTTCATAGCTCCAGCTTCAAAGCGTTCACCCTTATCTAATAAAAAAATATTTTTTATAAATTCAAAGTTGAAATATTATCTCAAAAATAACATTATGTAGATTAAAAATATGAGAGATATTAGTCAATCTGTTAGTGAATGAAATCAAAATGAAATTCAAGAACTAATATCTCAATCTTAAACCTTAGATTAAGCTATGTGAAAAATAAGAAATAAATGCACATTAGAAGATAAAAACAATGTTTATACCTCAAAAGATTTACTTGAGAACTATTTTTAAGAGATTGAGCTCGACTTGTAGGCTATGGAATCTTTGGCAATGCTTGATTCTGTGTGAGGGAAACACCTCTCCTTGTCTACACTTGATTCTTAGCTTGGCTTGGCTTTAGATTTATATTTGACTTGGCTTGTCTTCTAATGTGTAATTCTTGCTTGTTTTTCACATAGCCCAATCTAAGGATTATGCTTGAGATGTTAGTTCTTCAAGTTTATTTTGATTTCATTCACTAATGGAATGAATAACCTTTCTTAGATTTCTAATCTATATAATGACATGCCAATCTCATGCCTGTTATCAAAAGCATACCAATCTCATTTATGCACCATTTAAGCTACTTCAACGGATCACTATGTCATGGCTATTTTACACATGGGGAATCAATCTTGTAGGGAAAATCAATCTTGCTTCTTCATGTGACCATAAACATATCCTTACTGCAACCAAATATTTTACAAAGTGATTTGAACCCATTCCACTCACTTACGTAATAGGTAAGCAAATTTTCAAGTTCATCCTCAATAATCTAATTTATTGCTTTGGCATTCTCTCTAACCTCATTGATGACAATGATGACTCGTTTAAAAATAGGAATATCAAAGCCCTATGTGCCAAATACCATATCAAGAAACACTTTTCCTTGCCTCTTTTAAAAAAGTAATGGCCAAGCTAAAGCTTCTAATAAAACCTTGATCCAAATCCTTAAAAATATTGTTAATAATTTTGGTTGTGATTGGAATTTGTAATTATTTGACACCTTTTAAGCTTACCATACCAATACTCAAACCCCAATAGGATCCATATCATACTCCCTTGTTTATGGCACTAAAACTATTCTCTCTATTGGGATTGAGTTGCCTTCCTTGCACATTTCATTGCAGGATATCATTGATGAGGAAGAATACAAAGTTTCTCAATTTTAAGAATCATAATTACTTGATAAAAAATGGGTAGCTATTTTGAATAATATCCAGGCATATCAAAATAGGTTGCACTGTAACTACAAGTGTATCAAGCATAGATAATTTGAGCTTGGTGACTTAGTCTTGAAATAAAACTAAAAGAATACTAATGTCACTTGTGAAAATAAGGTAAAGTTTGAGCCTAATTGGTAGGGTCCATTCATCATCATAGCTAATTATGGATCTAAAACATAAAAATTGGCTACACCAGATGGGGGAAGAGATGGAAGAGCCTAAGAATATTAGGCATCTCAAGCATTTTTACACTTTATTTATTTGACCATTGTCTATGAGGACCCCTAATTAGGGGCATGAACTAAAAATAACCTTCATTCATCCTAATTCTAATTAATTCAATCCATCTTGATCTTATTTCCCAATCCTATTACCAATCCTAATCTTGATTTCGGTTCACATATACAAAAGACAGTTTCATATGCCAGATTTTAGAGAAAGTTTCAATTAAATTATTCAAATTTGGTCACCATCAACACATCTAGTATATGTAATATCTTATAAGGAGTAGCTTGTGCTTTATTTCCATGTATGATGGTCTTTGAATTACATCTTTCATCTCTTTTTAAATCCTATACTATTTGTTCTATTTATGTGCCATTCCTATTTTTAACCTTGTTGTTGATTCATAGTATCTTCTGTTAAGGTTAAACTATATTGAGCTTAGGTCCATTTAGACTATGTAGGTACTGCTCAAATTTTTAGGTCAGTTCACTCACTCCTTTTCCATGCTCTTACTATTTTATGATCAATTTAAGCCACACTCTCACCATTTTGTGAGCAACCTAAGCCACACTCTCACTATTTTGCGAGCAAATCGAGCCACACTCTCATCATTTTTCAAGAAATTTAAGCCACACTTTTGCTATTTTAAGATAAATATAAGCCACACTCTCACCATTTTATAAGTAACCTAAGCCATGCTTTCACCCTTTTATGAGTTAAAACATTGTACATGTCATAATCCTTCATTGAGTTGAGATGCCAAAAACTCACAAACATTCAAAAAATCCAAAAAACCCTAAAAATTTGACAATCCCCAAAACAACTTATAAATAAAATAAAATTAAAAAAGGGGATTAAAATCTCCGTGAGAGATATTAAGACACAAAATATTTACTTGTTTTGTCATCCTATTCACCATTGACCTTTGGCTCTATTTTGGATGGTGTGGTCTACAACATTTAATGGGTAGGAACCCCTTTTCTAGTCGTGATCATTTTCAATTTACCATTGTCATTCTTTCATTTTCACTCCTATTTTTAAGAGAACTACTTTGGTTTGAGGTCCACACAGACTATGTAGGCAGTGCTTGGATATATGAAACATATCAAGTCAACTTGACCAATCTTATTACCATTCTATTTTTCCTAATTTATCTAAATACTTTCACTGGTTTACAAGTTTACTTTTCCTATTCTTCCTTTACAACCACATTTATTAATTATCATTATTTTTTTCTTTCCCACATCCATGGTAGAACTATATTTGGCTTGAAGTTCATTAGACTATGTAGACAGTGTCCACTTGCATGGGCCATTTTGAGATAATTCAACCACCCTTATTTTTTCTTCTATTCCCTCCTATCCAGGTTGTCATCTTATCCTATCCATTTACCTCTAGAGCTTAGGGAAAAATTCACCAAGAGTAATGCCTTACTTTCACACATACACAAATGATTCACTAATTGATTATTATGGTGTGTTTTTGTGTTTGTTAATGATGATTATTTTTTATTGTTCTTGGTGCATTTCTTTGCTTTCTCTCTTGAGCAATATGATGATTTTTGTTACTTTTATTTTTGGTTTGTGTTTGTTTGCTTGCTTGTTTTCTTTTTCTATTATTCCCTCGACTCAATCCATTATATTGGTAGGGTCATCATCATGGTGATTTCTATCATGTAGTTGTACTTGAGTCTCTTCATTGACATATGTTAGCATTGTCGTCATGGTTTTTATCATTGGTGTGTTATTTTCAATTATTTATCAGATTGTGGGCCAGTCCTTATGCATAATACAACCTAGTCACCATGGTGTTTTATATGATGGTGTATTTTTTGGTGATACATAAAAATTCAAGTGCCAGAAGTCTCACAGACAATGCTGCAACAAAAGGATCTCCTTGTCTACTATCCTCCAACCAATTAATCAATTTATTAGTCATTTTTTGTCAAAACAAAAATCTGCTCTACTAAGGAAAACCATTTAGACCAATCAATGATCAAATCCACCCTACTAGAGAAACCCAATTAGATCAATTAGTGATCAAATTCACCCTATTGGGGTAGCTAATTGCATCAACGATCAAACTCACTACATTATTATGATCAACCAAGATTGCCTTCTTTGGTGCCTAGTCCATCATTTAGTCTTTCTTCTAAATTTCAATCCCATGGATTTCTCCCATTCTATCTTCTTTCTCTCTTTTTCGAGGGCCCGTTTGTTTTAACTTCTTCCCCAACTGTCCCCTTGAGGTGGCATCTAAGGCTAATCAAACACCTTTTGAGACATCAATATGAGTTTATCGACTCATAAAATTTAAAGGGAAAAGGAGAAGAGTGAAGACATCATTCTTTAATCATTATCAAATTTATTCTTAACAACTTTTTTTCTCTAAAAATATGTTATTGTGCCTAGTGTCTCACAATGCCTTCTCAACATGGACAAAATGTAAAAATTTCATTTTAATCACTTTCATGTCTAAAATATAATCAAGAGTGACTTTATACAATCAAATGCAGGTTTAATTAGAAATCATCACTAGACTTAATTTTATAACACTCATGTTGTGCCACAATTTTCTTGTCGATCTTGACTAAATCGTTACTCTGTTTGAATGCATAGTGTACCTTGTGTGTGTGTGATATTTGGAGTTGACTATTGTGGGGCAACTCTTAACTTGTTCCAACTTATGGAGGATTTTATGTCATGATATTTGATCTAACACTACTATATGGATATTTAAATTAGTTTATAATTTAACATGTTATTTCTTGTTTCAAACCATGCTACCTTCCCACCATATCTAGGACTTCTTGTTCTATCAAATTGTTGTCATGTTGAGTATATTGTTAAATACAAAAGACTATTTTGATGTAGCTAAGGAGTTATAGGTATTATATTTACTATTCTACTTAAATATTCTTGGTTGTGACCTCTAACTCTTGCATTGGTTAATCCATACAATGATTTTAGTTGTGATCTCCTACCACTTAAGAATTGTGGTATCTTATTAATGTGTTGATTCAAGGCCTCTCCTAATGGTTATTCATTTGTGAAAATTAGGTGGGAGCTAAGATTTTTATTTTCTCTTAACTTAGTTTTTGTATTTACGACAAATATACATACATAAAATAAAATAAATAAATAAATAATATTTCTAGCAAACTTAATTATGTAGGGAAACAATAATAAATAATATTCAAGAATATAAGTTTGAAATGCAATTAGAAATTCATTTTTTGTATGCAAATTATAAGTACGACTAAATTTCAAACAAATAAATTTTTATAAAATTGAGTAAACAAAGACCAAAATATTGTATTAATGATGAAGTACAGAGAATTGGTGGTGGTGGATAGGAAGGGTGGCATAATGGGAGAAAGTTCAAGGGTAGTAAATTATAATGTGATATGGAGTGTGGAGGAGGATATTTCTATCTTATCTCACCTCACCCATTTATTAGCTAACCTACCTACTCCTTGTTTCATACTAAAGATTTATAGCATAAGGAAGCCAAAGGAATTAGATTGTGCAAGGGCATTTGAGAAGAGGGGGAGGAAGTTTTGGGTTTGAGTGAGATTGGATCAAGACGGAAAGAGTTGGAGTAAGTAGGAGAAGGAAAGGAGGTTGCCAGCCAATTATCTAGGTAGGTGAAAATTCTATGATCATTATTTTATTTTATCTAAATAATGAATGAATAAATGGATAAACAATAATGTTTTTTTAAACTTGCATTAAATGAATCACTCTTGTCAGTGTATCAGAGTAGGGTCTGAGATTATTGTTTTTTATGCCTATTAGCATATGATTTATTAGTTGCTTTTATTTTAATCAAGATTATCCTTGGTATATTTTGTTTCCACTCCAAAATTTTGAAATTTTATCCAGATTGGTTATTACCAGTCTTGTTTGGATGTCTACCTATATGGAGGATGTTACGATTGGTTCTTGTCTATTTTGCTTTTATCATTTGCTGTGTTCCAGGTCTCAGTTGCATATTGAATTTTGTACAACCTGTATATAGATCCAAATCCATAGTGTTGGAGTCAAGCCTTTGATTTTATGTATATGATGTTCAGTTCCCTATTGGTAGTGTTGAGGTCTTTCATTATTCTTTCAGTGGTGGACTGTATTAGATAATTTTTGTTTTCCTTCTGTCACTTTTAGCTTGGTGATAGGTGATAAATAGTTACTCAGGCACTTTTAATCCATTATAAGCTTGCCAATTGAACTAATTACCATTTATTGGTGATTTGGAATTGCACCATAATAGAGAAGAAGTTATGAAATTAAATTACATATGTTAGTGGTCTAATTAGCGCAATAAAAGAATGGAAATGACTTTAAAACTCTTGGTAATTCCTAGTTGTCGCGTAACAAAAGTGGATTTGGAAAAAAATCTCCATCTATTTAGATATGTCACTTTGTAAAATTGAAATAAATGTCTTTTATGATGGCTTCGTATGGCACAAATTAGAAATAAAATCTTGAATATATTTTCATTAGTTGGTAACCTGATGTGGCGCAACTGTTGGTTTGGCACAATTATATAGCATAATTTAAATATTTTTTTTTGTTTTTTTGGTGACCTAGAAATGGCATTGCACTGTTAGAATGGATATATTCAAATAATTTAACTATTACCTATAATTTTTTTGGTAAGATTAATTCCAGCTAGGTAAGTGTGTCTCATACAAGTGGAAAAGAAGAGAAAAGATTCGTTTTTCGTTAGTTGCACAATAGGTCATATGGGACACATAGTTGGTGTGATAGACCGACATCTATAAGGTATATAGCCTCGTATTAGAGAAACTACTATGAAACCTTTCTTTGATTTGTAATTTAATTTTCCTCTATTTGTAAATAATGCCATCCTAAATTTTAGATGGAGTCTTCAAAACTGCACATTTTAGATTAATGGTTGAAATGCCATTTGACATAATAGATTATGTAAAATCTATTTTGTATTTTATTTTATTATTATCCTTTCTTCTTTGCCTGATGTGGTAGGTATTTGTGTCATTTAATGGTTTGGGACATAAATGTATATGAAGATTATTTATATTTTATGCTTGTTATAACAAGGCTCTATTCTAGTCTAGGTGTGTAGTAAACCTCTAACATTAGCCAAATATTAAGGAAAATGTTTTGAACCAGGAAAATCACCTTGTGATAGGCACATTAGCTGGTCAAATATTGTTTACCATTTTTGAATAGAATAATTTGAATCGTGTGCTTTTCGTTGTGACATTTGGAGTCAGGATGGTATCCCTCTATTCTGGTTGTTGAACCTAGAATGAGTTTTGTTTAATTTTATTTATAAATATATTTTACCATGCTTAGTTTCCTTCTCTACATAGTTTTAATCCTGAAGGTAATATTTTGAATCCTAGTTACCATCTTATTGATGTACCCTTTCCTCAACATGTTCCTTTATTCTTTTGATTTTCAACACAACTAAATTTTTTTCGTTGCTCCTTAACCATTCATTTGTACTTTGATAATTTGATACTTATATTATCATTTGACTGGTCTAATTCATGATCATCACTAAAAATATTCTTCAATGCTAGCAATTATTTATTATTACAAATTGATTAGTTATGTTGTTATTTAAAGAGTGAAAAAATGTGAAATTATGTATATTTGTCTTGGTCTTATGAAAGATTATGTCTATTGTAAGTAATTTCCATATTGAGTTAGAATGGTTCATTTTTGAAAACAAAAGTGGAAATCATTATGGTTATGTCTTATTTGATATGTTCATTATCTAGTTAGCATGAATATTGTGACATGATTTCACTTGCTCAACGTATGCTAACACTTGCTATGTGGTTTTGTAGCACAGGGGAAGCAAAGAGTCTATAGTATATTTACTGTTCAAAATCATAGAGTGATTTATGTACTGGATCATCATATTGTTATTTGGTCATCTTCTTATCTTTAAAATTATAATCGGGTTGTAAATTCTTTTTTTTGGTCTTATTCAAAAATTGCCTCTATAATGTACTTTAATTCATTCATTGTCATTAACTTTGTTTTGAAAGGCATAAAGCAGAGATGTATCAGTTGAATTTTTTCTTGATTAAGGAGTATTCATACATTTGTTTGAGAATTTTAATTCTTGATTGGTTTTCAAAATGTGGTATAGAGAAATCAGTATCTTGTGTATGCATGTTCTAGTCAACTGGTTGAAGTTTAATCAATATAAGTCTATGTGAGTAAAATGTATGACAATCACCTTGTTTTGGTCTAAATGTAATATATCTAGGAGACATTTAGAATGAATGATGTGAGTTCTTAGTTGAGTTGCTTTGTTATCTTAGGCTCTTACCTAAAATTTGACCATAGACAAACTCCTTGCCTCAAGTGAAAATGCTCATTAGATTTCATGCTTAGCTCACGTGGAACCAATATAGTATGGATTGTGGGATTTTATTTCTATCTGGACATTTAGACAAATGGATAAACATATAAATTTTCCTCAATGAGCAATGAAACTAGGTGAATGTTGATTTATCTACTAGAAAACTTAGCCTAGAACAACCTGTTGAGTAGGCTTAATTAATTGCTTAAAATCATAATTTAAGGCCACTAAGCCCTGGAATAAAATTATATATCATACAAGAATTGACAGAAATAATAAATTTATTAACTCTTTGTGCAACCATTTTTTGGTGGCCCCATTATGGAGGCATTCATCAAAATTCTGCACTTGTTGTTCCTTTATAGTTCATAGAGTCGATTTAGAATTGACTAGCCAAACATAACTAATAGTATTAATTTAATAAACTAAAAGTTGGTAATGATTTTATATACCTTTAAATTATCATATGATATTTTATTTTTTATTTATAAAATATTTATTATTTTTAGTAACTCATTTTCAAATTCAGTTTATTCAAAAAAAATTGTTCATTCTGAATTTTTGTCTGTGAAGTCACTCCAAAAAGGGTGTCAAATTATTTGCCCAGTTTAGCATTTGTGAGAACTAAAATATTCAACTTATTTATTTGAGTTTATTATCCCCTTAGGCTTCTTTAATTTCATATTATCCCACCATTTGGTATTTTTAGTAAGTCCATCTTGTACCCTATTTGTCACTTTTTTCTGGGAGAGAATTTATCGTCAAGTGACATTTGGAATGGCAATATTTTGCTTCATTCCATTCATCCTAGGACTAAAAAAATAATTTAGTGATGATGTATTTAGTACCCATAATTGGTCTAGTTCTTCATAAAGATTTATTTCCTTACCTAGATATTTATTCTAGCATCGTTATGTAACTTGTTTAGCCCTATTAAACCTTTGTAGCTCTATAGTGCTTTTACCCATTAAACTATAACATGGACTTGATTTGATCATGTGAATCTGGTTATTCCTAAATTTTTATTTGTGAATGTTACTAGTGTTGGGGTGTGATAATTACATGTTTTGAAGTTATACTTATAAAAGTTAGTTTCCGCTCGGTTGTGGGGTTCATGACGAAATTGTTAAAAGGAATGAAACCTGACTAGTGCTAAGTGTTTGTGCATGATTTCATGTCATTGATATTTTCATTATTTTAGAACGTAGGTACCTGAGTCACATATAACTAATATGGATTGTATTTTAGCTTAGAATCTTTATGTGATGCTTGGTAGAGTAAAGCCTAGCCATTTGGGTCATGACTAAGTTATAATGTTATGTTTATGTGTTACCTTAAGTTTGTATTCTATATTATTGTCCTTCCCTCTATATGCATAGGAGGTAGTGTGTTCATTAGAGTGTTAAAAAAAATTGTGTGTTTTTTGAGTGTGTCCAAGAGGTAAATTTTAGGTATTACATTTTGGTATCAGAGCCAAGTTATAACACTAAGAGATTTGGGATGTTTAGATTCAACTCTTTCAAATTATGCTTTAATTTTGACCATTATAGTATGTTGTACAGAGGCAACATAGGTAGTTCATGTGATGGGAATTGTCAAGAACCATCACTTGAACAATTGATGAGAGTAAAGCAACAAATTTTGTAGAACCTTCAGTACTTGGTACACATGTTAGAGGAGAGATTTCCTCATATTCAATATCTACCTAAAATATCCCCTCGTTATAATTTTGCATGGAAATCCATGCAGTAACACCAACCAAAGATAGGATAACCATGTTGCGCTCAAGCTTGATAGGAGTGAAGTTCCTATCATGCAAGAAATGAAAGTAAAAAATAAGCTACTAAAAGACATAAGACAAAGAGGGAACACATTACACAAAGATTACATGGAAAACCCTTGAAAATAAGCAAGGAAAAAAACCATGGGCAAAATGACAACTTCAAACTTCATCAAATCAATAATTCCTCTCTTATAACATAACTCCTCCATCAAATCCTTCAATGTTAACATACAAACACTCAATGCTTCCATCTGAAGCACTCAGGTTGTGAACCAAACTACACTAGCCTACAAGATCTAACATCCAAGCATGCAAGCCCAAGGCTTGCATGGATCCACTAATTGGATAAATTATAAAGAGAGAGCTAATGCATATTTATTAATTTTACAACATGAGAGAGAGAGAGGGGAGAGACAATGAATAGTTATACCAAATAAATTTGACCCACACACATTTGTGGGGTGTTATGAGATCTCTATAATGGTGGTGGTGTTGTCTGCATGTGAAAAAGTTCTCAAAGGCATCTTCACTTTAGACAAGAACATGTACCACCTACATGTGGCCCTAAAAACATTGTTTTCCATATATGTGAGGTCAATCTATTATAGTATCTTTCTTGTCTTCATTCTCCATGTAATCAAATGAGTCTAAAAGATATTTTAAATCACCTTTCAACTCTTTCCACACATGGGAATCATGGGGTCCCTTTTAAATTCAACCCACACCAACCTTTTTTTCTTTTGCACCATGTGACACCACTCATGTGACTACCAAGGACAAACCCATGTGCCTTTGTGGAGTTCTATGCCCCACTCCCATCACATCAACTTGATCACTCATTGGATACCCTCTATAGGACCCTACCATATCACCATTAGCCACATCTCTCATAAACCACATCACTAACCATCCACATCACCATCAGGCCATGTCATCATGAATAGTGACTTCACATCCTAACACTATCCAACTTGAGGTCAATATACATTAGCTTTTACCACACCTAAGTATTTTTCAACCAGCTGCTCACCAATTCCCTTTGATGCCCTAACACAAACCTAGTAGAAGTTTTATTGCACTACTAAAAATTCTATGTCCTGATTGGCTTTATCAACATTTGCTCTTTAATAGCATATTACATCACTAAAGTGACAAATCACTTCTCCACACCATAGACCAATCCTCCAATGGGTTTATACCATGAACTGATCACAACTCCTACTGCTTGGGAATATCTGTTCTAGTGCTAACCATGGAAACATGAGGCTTCCTACTCTTGATGAATCCAATACACAGGACACAACATGTCTTCTCCTTTTTTGGGACATTCCTTGAAAGATAACTCAAAATTCAATAAGTGGGGTACTTCCTTGATTTCCTATCCTTATGCATCTCCATCCTTGGTTTGATCCTCCATACCAACTTCATTCCATATGTCCCTATAAGATCCATCACACCAGTGATCATGTTGAGGCCTGTATCCAAAATGTCACAACACATAACATCTATTATCCACTTTGGCTCTCCATGAAGGTACTAAATATCCTATACTACATGTGTGGTAATAGCTCCAACCTGTATAATGATTTCATTAAACTACAAACCAATAAATTTCTACCTCATCTTTTGTATTTATCTCTCCCTAATAGAGATCACCAAGTAGGAATCACACTGCTCCAACTCCTTGAACAACAACTAGTGCACATAGCACTCTTGATATTAGTGAAGAAATAAGATGACATAAAATTCAATCCCAAACTTCTCTTCATAGCCTCTAGCTATCATCATGATACAAGTGGATCAATCACAACTACAGAGAAGTCCTTGCACCACCTGATGCATCATTGCACCTAGTGCATTTTTGAACCAACATCCAAAATGCACCCTTCTCTACTAAATGTTGCCAAACACCAACTCATGTGCCTATAATGTTAGTCCATGCATTGGTTTACCTAGACACATGCCATAACTGTATACACAAAACTTTAGCACCCTGAGTCCTATGGTCAACTTTAGCCTTCTATTTCTATGAACATTAGGTCTCACTTGTTCATCTAAATCTTCATCTTCCTCTTCCTTAACTATTTAAAAATAGGTATAGCTTCAAGTTTGCCTGTACCTCCTTCCTTTTCATGGATTTTTATTCTTCACCAACATCTTGGCTGACAACATATGGTCAGTAGAATACCACATCAGAACCCCTTTTGTTTGTTTCCAAGAACCATAATAAGGTCATGCCTTGTCTACCTCCACCTATGGACACCAACATGCTCCTCAAGCTATAGAGTTGCTTCTCCATCAATAATAATACTGTGTAGGCTGTTGATTTGTTTGGAAAATATTTTTTAGCTTTTATTCAACTCTCTTGTGGGCTTCTCCTCAACAACATGAAGATATCAGGATCTTCACCAAGAGATCCTCCACCATGTTCCATAGTGAGATACCTACCAAAACAAAACAAATTTTTTCCTTATTTAATTTCCATGTCTCTCCTCCTATCACAATAGATTCACCTTGCATACAACTAGCCAACAATAGAAAACACTCATAAATAGAGTTTTTCACCATGAATCTAATACCATATGTTAGGAATAAAGTTCCTGCTATGCAAGAAATTAAAGCAACAAAAAATCTACCAAAAACATAAGACAAAGAGGGAACACATTACACAGAGATTACATAAAAAACCCTTGTAAACAAGTAAGGGAAAAAACTATGGGCAAAATGACAGCTTCAGATTTCATTAATTCAACAATTCCTCTCTTATAACACATCTCCTTTAACAACTCCTTCAGTGCTAACATACAAGCACTCAATGCTTCCACCTGAAACATTCAGGTAGTGAACCAAGCTACACTAGCCTACCAGTTTTTAGGAATAAAGTTCCTACAATGCAAAAAATTAAAGCAGAAAACAAGCTACTAAAAACATAAGACAAAGATGGAACACATTACATAGAGATTACATGGAAAACCCTTACAAATAAGTAAGGGAAAAAACCATGAGAAAAATGATAGTTTCAAACTTTATTAATTCAATAATTCCTCTCTTACAACATAGCTCCTTTAGAAAATCCTTTAGTGCTAACATACAAGCACTCAATGCTTCCACCTGAAGCATTCGGGTTGTGAACCAAACTACACTAGCCTATAGGTTGTTAGGAATAAAGTTCCTATTATGCAAGAAATTAAAGCAAAAAACAAGCTACTAAAAATATAAGACAAAGATGGAACACATTACATAAAGATTATGTGAAAAACCCTTGCAAACAAACAAGGTAAAAAACCATAGGAAAAATGGTAGCTTTAGACTTTATTAATTCAATAATTCCTCTCTTACAACATAGCTCCTCTATGAACTCCTTTAGTGTTAACATACAAGCACTCAATGCTTCCACCTAAATCATTCAAGTTGTGAACTAAGTTATACTAGCCTACATGATCCAACCTCCAAGCATGCAAGCCCAAGGATTGCATGGATCTATTAATTGGATAAATTACAAAGAGAGAGATAATGCATATTTATACATTTTACAACATGAGAGAGAGAGGGGAGAAAGAATGAATAATGGCACCAAATAAATTCAACCCACACACATGAATGGGGTGTCATATGATCTTCATAATGGTGGTGGTGTCATATCCATGTGAAAAAGTCTTCAAAGGCATCTTTACTTTAGATAAGAACATGTGCCACCTCCATGTGGCCCCAAAAACATTATCTCCCACACATGTGAGGTCAATCTGCAATAGTAGATTTCTTGAATTCACTCTCCATGTGATCACATGACTCCAAAGGATACTTGCAATCACCTTTTAACTCTTTCCACACATGGAAATCATGGTGTCCCTTATAAATTTGGCCCACACCAACCCTTTTGTATTTTTCATCATGTGACACCACCCATGTCACTACCAAGGACAAAGCCATGTGCCTTGGTGAAGTCCAATGCCCCATTCCCATCACATCAACTTGATCACTCATGGGATACCCTCTATGGGCCCCTGTCACATCACTAATTAGCCACATCACTAATCATCCAAATAACCATTAGGGCATGTCATCATTAATAATGACCATGAATAATGCTCATGAATAGTTATTTATGAATAGTGACTTCACATCCTAACAGAGCTTGTTGAAATAGGTAGTCACATGTACTAAAGAGACACTCTCACCTCCATTATGAGATGACTCCCTCTTGTTCCATGAAATGTCCTACCTTGAGGAAGAAGACCAATGTGACTCAAGTATGTCAACATGCATGGGGAAGATCCATAGAGATTATTGGCATAGGGATAAGTCGATAATTAGGAGTCCTGATTGTTAAAGAACTTTATTTGAGAACATGATTTTTATGCGAGGTTGTGGGTCATTTTGTTAATAATTACCCATGCAAGGATCAAATGACCTATAAAATGACAATGTATGGACGTGGTGGTTGGATTGAAAATGACTCAGCTTCCAAAGATCATCATGTTTCAAATAACGGGGCACCAAAGATAGGACCATCAAACACATGAGTTAGGTCAAAATTGGGAATCTAATTTTTTTATGCTATTATGCTATGATTCTATAATCTAAATTTGGTCTCTTGAGGCACTGGGTGCCAAGTTTTTTACTCTTTAGCTTTTTCTAATAATACTAGATAGATGTTGTAATTCTCTCCCCTATTTATGAAAAGTTGTTCATGTTAATAAATTATGTTTTGATAATCGCTTATTTGGTTGTCTTAGCTTGGAGATAAAATAATAATAATAATAATAATAATAATAAAGTAAATAAAATAACATGCTTATCACCCCCAAAAAGGATTGAGAAACCTAAGTGGTAGTATCTTCCTTGGTCAGGTGTGCTTCTGATGAGGGAGCACCTTATGTTGGTAGCATATATGTTATTTGAATAGAGCATGTAGTTTCACACCAAATGTGTTTATAAAACTTTTGTGGGTGATGAAAATTATGAAGTTACCCTTATATTTTCACATTGCCATTGTATCCTTGTATGTGTTGTGCTAAGTAACATAGGATAACATATTAGATGCATGTGTTAGGGTTTGTAGAACCCTATTTTATTCATACCAAACCTAGTTGAGAGTGGTGAAGTCCTAATTATTTAAGGTATGACTTGATGAGCATTAAATTTGATGCATAATTTAATTCTTAATATGATTACTTGGATCTTATTGATAGTCAGATAATTTGGCATATGACATTTGGTATTGAGCATTATTTAGATAGACAATTTTCACTTTATAGTACTTTGATTGTACACTTACAATGAGTTATATTTTTGACATAGTAATCAGGATGCCTCTTACCTCTAGGAGGTAATTGGGATGATTTTTATTCCTCCATCCCTAGGGTGACTTGTAAAGTCACATAGTGCTCATGATGTGATCTATATTTTGCTAATGTTTTATCAAAATTACTATTCTTTATTTGATTGAACTTATTATTTTTATTTGATTTGAAACCAACACCATATTTTTTAGCTTTGTATATTTGAATCAATTGACCGATCATAGAAATTTTTGTTGAAATTTATAGTTTAGAGTTTTGGGTTTATCTTTTTCATTTGTGACCACTTTGTCTCATTTTTATTGGTTTTACCCCTACATGATCAGTTGTTTTCTACATTTATTTTAGTGATTGTTATGTTAGTTTCACATGTGTTAGTACTGTGCATAAATGTTACATCAATGGTATGGTATGGGGGAGGAGAAGTAGCTTGGATTATAGATAATGTGTCGTGATGAGAACATGTCATGTAGGTTCATGATACCATCTTTTTCATCTCACTAGACATGGTGGTTGTATATATATGGTCCTTACTTGGAGATATGATTCTTATTTGGGATGCCTAAGCAGATGATTTGGTATATAGTGACTACTTGGTTGTTTTAGCATGGCTCACCATGATCTAACATGATTTAGTATCATTCAATTTGCTCCAAACATTATTATCATGGATAGGTACTTATCTTGGTAGTGCAATTTTTCCGTATTGCCACTCATCATTCTTATCTCAGTATGATTCGGACATTGGATGGATATTAGAGTTATCATGCTCATATCAATGAATTTTGGATTTTAATGGGTTGGACTGATGAGTGTGATAGTATGATTTACATTGGGATGACTTGTGATCTCATTTTATCATGTAAGGGCCTATCTATGATTTGTTGGGTATCTTATGAGACTGATTAGTGGGAATCTATTAGTCTATATGGATTGAGCAATAGTTAGGTTTCACATTGTATAACTATCTTGGAATTACAATGTGTTATCAAAGAATAACACTATTCTTCACCTAGTATGTTACCATGGATTTAAACTTGTTGTCATAGTTCATGTTCACCTTGGGATAGCATAAAGATTCTTAGTGAGACTATGCAGCTGATTGATACCCGACATTCTTGAATTTTGTCAATATTGATAGCATATCCTTATTCCATCCATTATGTGATCATTCTGAGAGTTAGTGGTCTATGCACTTAGATTCTTGATGTGTTTCTTATTGTTGTCTAGCAATTGAGCTTGTGGTGGAGCTCACTAAATGCATTGTTGTGCATCATGGATGATGATTTTATATTGGGGGAGTATGTAACACTCATGTTGTCCCATAATGTCCTTGTAGATCTTGACTAAATCATTGCTTTGTTTAAATCCATAATGTACCCTCTGTGTGTGTGTAATATTTGGAGTTGACCATTGTGGGGAAACTCTTAACTTGTTCCACATTTTAGAGGATTTTATGTCATGATATTTGATTAAACACTACGGTTTGGATATTTAAATTAGTTTAAAATTTCACATGTTATATCTTGTTGTGAACCATGCTACCTTCCCAACATCTTTGGGACTTATTGTTCTATCAACTTTTATTTGTTTTGAATATACTATTAAATATAAAATATTATTTTGATGTAGCTGAGGAGTTAGAGAAATTATATTTACTATTATATTTAAATATTCTTGGTCATGACCTCTAACTCTTGCATTGGTTAACGCATACAATGATTTTAGGTGTGAGATACTACCACTTAATGTGTTGAAGAATTGTGGTATCTTATTAACATGTTGATTTAAGGCCTCTCCTAAGGGTTATCCATATGTGATAATTGAGAGGGAGCTAAGATATTTTCTTTTCTCTCAACCTAGTCATTGGATTTATCACTCTCTCTCTCTCTCTCACACACACACACACACACACACACACACACACACACACACACACACACACACACACACACACACACACACACACACACACACACACACACACACACACACACACACACACACACACACACACACACACACACACACACACACACACAAATAAATTATATTTCTAGAATACTTAATTATGTAAGGAAATAATAATAAATAATATTCAAGAATAGATGTTTGAAATGCAATAAAAAATACATTTTCATATGCAAATTATAAATATGGCTAAATTTTAAATAAATAATTTTTTATAAAATTGAGTAAACAAAGACTAAAACATTGTTTTGATGATGAATTAAAAATAATTGGTGAAGGTGGATAGGAAGGGTGACGTGATGAAAGAAAGTTGTAGGGTAGTAAATTATGATGTGATATGGAGTGTGGAGGAGGATATTTCCATCTTATCTCACCTAGACCATTTATTAGCTAACCTACCTACTCCTTGTTTCATACTAAATATTTATAGTGCAAGGAAGCTAAAGGAATTATATTGTGCAAGGAAATTTGAGAAGAGGGGGAGGAAGTTTTTAATTTGAGTGAACTTAGAGCAAGAGGGAAAGAGTTAGAGTGAGTAGGAGAATGAAAGGAGGTCACCAGCCAATTATCTAGGCAAGTGCAAATTCTATGATCATTCTTTTATTTTATCTAGATAATGAATGAATGAATGGATAAACAATACCATTATTTTTAGCTTTGCATTGAATCAATTGCTCATGTCAGTGTATTAGAGTAGTGTCTAATATTGTTGGTTTTTCTGCTTGTTAGCATTGGATTTACTAGTTATGAGATATTATGTCTAGTGTAATTACTTTCTATCTTGAGTTAAAATAGTTTATTTTTGAAAATAAAAGTGGAAATAATTATAGTTGTCTTATTTGATATGTTAATTGTCCAGTTCACATGAAGGTTATGACATGAATTCACTTGCTCATCATATGTTGACATTTGTTGTGTGGTTTTGTAGCATAGGTGAAGTGAAGAGTGTACAATATATTTATTGATCAAAATCATAGAGTAATTTATGTACTAGATCATCATATTGGTATTTAGTCATTTTGTTCATTAAAAATAAAACTGGGTTGTAAATTCTTATTTTTTTGTCTTGTTGAAAAGTTGCTTCTATAATGTAATTTAATTTGTTCATTGTCATTAAATTTATTTTAAAAGGCATAGAGCAAAGATGTATCAGTTGCATTTTTTCTTGATTAAGGGTTATTCATACATTTTAATGATAATTTTAATTCTTGATTGATTTGTGAAATGTGACATGGAAAAATCAATACCTTGTGTAAGTATGTTCTAGTTAATTAACAAAGGTTTAATCAAGCTAAGTCTATGTGAGTAAAAGTATGAAAATCACCTTGTTTGGTCTAAATGTAATATATTTAAGATTCATTTAGAATGAATGATATGATTTCTTAGTTGATTTGCTTTGCTATCTCAGGCTCTTACCTAAAAGTTAATCCTAGATGAACTCCTTGCATCAAGTGAAAATGCTTGTTAGATATCATGATTAGTTCACATGGTACTAATCTAGTATGGATTATGGGATTTTATTCTTATCTGGACCTTTAAAAAAATGGTTAAATGTATAAATTTTCTTCAATGAGCATCGGAGCTAGTTGAATGTTGATTTATCTACTGGAAAAATCAGCCCAATACAACCTATTAAGTAGGCTTAATTAATTACTTAAACTCATAATTTAAGGCCATTAAGACCTGGAATCAAATTAGATATCATACGATAATTAGTAACAATAATAAATTTATTAACTCCTTGTGCGGTCATTTTTTGGTGGCCCCATTATGGAGACATTCATCAAAATTTTGCCCCTGTTATTCCTTTATAGTTCACAGAGTCAATTTGGAATCGATCAACCAAACATAGCTAATAGTAATACTTCACTAAACCAAAAGTTGATAATGATTTTATATACATTTAAATTATCATATGATTTTTTATTTATTCTATAGGAAACATTTACTATTTTTAGTAACTTGTTTTCAAATTCAATTTACCCAAAAATTTCTATTGATTCTAAATTTTTGTCCGCGAAGTCACTTCGAAAAGGGTGTCAAATTATTTGTTTAGTTTAGAATTTATGAGAACTAGAATATTTATCCTCTTTATTTGAGTTTAGTATCCCTTCACGTTTCTTCAATTTTAGCTTATCTCACCATTTGATATTTTTAGTAAGTCTATCTTGTACTCTGTTTATCATAAATGTTTTTGGGAGTGAGAATTTATTGTCAAGTGACATTTGGAATGATAGTCTTTTGATTCGTACCATTCATCCCAGGACTGAAAAAACACTTTAGTGATGATGTCTTTAGTACCCATAATTGGTCCAACTCTTTATAAAGATTTATTTCTTATCTGGATATTTATTCTAGCATTATTCAGTAACCTGTTTATCCCCATTAAATCTTTGTAGCCTTAGAGTGTTTTTACCCATTAATCTATAGCATGGACTCGATTTGATCATGGGATTTTGGTTATTCTTAAATTTATATTTGTGAATGTTATTAGTGGTTGGATGTTTTCATTCTTTGTTGTGAAGTTGTACTTCTAAAATTTAGTTTTTGCTTGATTGTGGGGTTCATAACATAAGAGGAATGAAACTTGACTAGTGTTAAGTGTTTATGCATGATTTCATGTCATTGATATTTTTATTGTTTCATATTGTTGGTGCCCGAGTCACGTATAACCGATATAGGTTGTATTTGAGCTTAGACTCTTTGTGCATTGCTTGGTAGAGTAAAGTGTAGCCATTTGGGTCATGACAAACTCATGATATCGTATTTATGTGTTCACTTGAGTTTTTATTATATATTAGTGTCACTGACTCTATATGCATAAGAGGTAGTGTGTTCATTAGAGTGTTAAAAAAAATTATGTTTTTGGGTGCGTCCAAGAGGTAAATTTTGGGTATTACATTTATTGACACAACTACCAATTTAACTCAAAATCATAAAGACACATCCTTGATTGGGGAAATGGATTATATTGCAATATTAATCTTATCCATCACATCCCTAATCAATTCAATCCTTTGTAAATGGCTTCATAGGACAATTAAATGAATACTTGATTGATAAATAAAACATTACAAAAAGCCACCATTATTCTAATTATCGATTAATCTTACTTAATCAAGCCTAATCATTCCTCTAATAGGAAAATCCATAGATTTAGAATTATCCTATTTTCTTAAATTTAAAGTTGAAATATTACCTCATAAATGGATGACATCATAAGGCAAAGTGTGCAAGCAAGCCAAGGTTATGACATGTCTTACACTTTACTTACACACCAAAGACAAATTATTACACTTCACTTACACACACAAAGGGGTTATCATTTGAATATCTTACACCCCTCTTACATACTCTAACTCTCCATTAATGGAGTCTCTTAAACTTTCAACATCCTATATTGATGAGGGTAAGGATTGATACTCAACCCTCCATATTGAGATGATATGAATAGTTTACAATGATTCAGTAAATCTATAAGTTTAAGCCTCACCCCTCTCATTTATCAATCTTATTCATGAAAACTTACTCTAAAGAATTATACAAGGATATTCAACCAATTCTCATGCCACAGTCAAGCCAAACTAAGAATCAAGTGTAGACAAGGAGAGGTTCTTCCCACACATGGAATCAAACATTACCAAAGATTCCATAGCTTACAAGATGAGCTCAGTCTCTTAAAATTAGTTGTAAAGTAAATATTTTAAGGAGGTATAAATGTTGTTTTTTTCTTTTAATGTGAATTTATTACTTAATTTCCAAATAGCTCAACCTAGTGATTATGCTTGAGATGCTAGTTCTTCAAGTTCATTTTGATTTCGTTCACTAACAGATTGACTAACCTCTCTCAGATTTCTAATCTACAACCATTATTTTTCAAATCACGTATGATACAGAGATATAGATAACAATGGGAAAGTTGAGTCATTGACAAGATCTTCAAACCCTTCAGAGTTTCACTCATTGTCCATATGGATGGCCACAATATCTCTTCATTTCTTTAAGGGTTTGGGCTCACTGAAAACTTGTATTAAGGCTATTGCCTTATAACTATAGGGAGAATATCCCATCATTCCTTTGTGACATTGATTTGAAAAGATGAATAATAAGGGGAACATTATATGATGTCATACTCTTGTTAGTATATAATGTTTTGATGCTTGTAAATTTTTCAAAGTGGATGCTTGATTAGACAATGTGAAAATCATGAAATATTATTTCTTTGCCTAATTTATTTTGTTATTGTTTAAAGGGATTATGCCCCATCAATTATTTTTATTAATTTTATCACCTTTTAATATTAACATCTATACCAATAAGGAATTACCTATTTAATGGATATAATTAGATCATTGTGCATTGATGATAAGAGGAAAATTATGAGGCTATTCAATAGTGCTAAGTTCTAGACTTTTGATCACTAGTTCATTTTTAATAGACACTTGATTGAACAATGTGGAAGGTAACATCCTCCTCTTTTATTTTATATTTTTGGGGTCCATTTTCTTTGTGATTTGGGTCTTGAAAATGTTGAGAATTACAAAACAAGGAATATGTTGCCATTATGAGTCAGATAGGATTCATTTGAACATATAAGGCATTTCCTTAATAAAATTAAGATTGCAAATTGAAGCTTTTATAAGGAAGTGATTTTGAGGTCTACAATAGATAGTCATGCACCCGACATGTTGCTTATTTATTTTTATTGCATATATTTGGATTTAGACCTTAGGATTTAAGGTTTTTCCACCATAAACCCTCTTATAATCCTTACCTAATATATTATTGCTCTTTTATTTATCTAAAAGAAATTGTCATGTGTATATATAATATATATTTATGTAAGATACATATAAGTATTTGAATGTTTGAAATATTAAATGAGATAACTTTTGATGCTTTTAGGATGTATCAAAATTATTTATACTCTTTTAATTGGTAAATATTTTTGGTACATTTAATGATTTATAATATTATTTTGACGTAAATCAAATATTATTATTGGAGGATATTTCTCCAACACATCAATGGGAGTTTTCATAGTTTAATATTATTTAGTTATTTATTTTTATACAAATTTTCTTTGCATAAGTATTTAATATTCATTTTTATATAACCTTTTAACTCATGTACATTAGTGAATAATATTAAAAATGGATTTTTTAAAAACACTCATACACCTTTAAGAATTTTTTAATATTGACAAGGAATGACAATTATAAAAATTTACAATTTTCGCTTTGCACCCTCAATGTCTTTACTTGTTTATAAGATTGCTTCTATAACTGGTTTTACAATAAATTCCCTCAACTTTATTTGTTTATCGTGTTTAAATATTCCATAACCTCTGGGCTATGATCGTATATATTTGTGTATTTATATCCGATCATTATATTATCTAATATCCTTATAAAAATAATAGGTTAGAAGAAAATAATTTATATTGAATGTTATGTACATTATTTTTTTTGTGTATACTAGATGTTTTACATAGGTAGCTTGAGAGTTCCAAACTTGACCATTTGATATCTATGTAAAATAATATAAATTTTGATGTAAATAGATAGCTTAGGAGTTATAAAATTAACCACATAATATTTAAATAACATACTATAAATTTTTATATAAAATATCACTCTAATTTAAAATTTATATATTAGGAAGAGATAATGCCCATTGCACACAAAATTGAAGGCTATATAATCATATATCTTAAAGGAAAAATCATGGAAACTATTCCTTGTCCACACAAGGGAAGTCCAATACAACATCTAATGTGTTGGATGGATTTGGAATAAAGAATACATTTACCCTTATAACATATTAAAGTCATGAATTTTTTTTGCCTATATAGACTGTCATATCTAACCATCTCTAACAACCTCAAAAAAAGAGCTCTACAATGCTCAACATATTCACCTATATAAGAAACATGTTAGCTCCTTTTCCATGTAAATAATTAACCAAATTTAGTGACCTAAAAACCCACCGTAGTCATGTAAAATGCAAACTTTGGTTACTTGAGTGTGGCTAATGACACCCAATCTATAAGTTCTCCTACTTGCTTGCACAACCCTCATATGCTTTTCCTTCACTGATTCCCAATCATCCACAACCTTTTGAACTTAACCCTTACAGACCCAGGTAGCTCTTTCAATCCTAGATCCATCCCCTTAGGTCCCATTCCCTTTGGACAACAACACACAACTTAGATAAGAACACTAAAACCCAGGGTGTCTTGTTTCTGGTGTTGCTGTCCAAGTGCAAATTTGGTTCAAACGGTCATATTTTTTTGAATCTTTATCTTAATTCATGTCTATCTAATGTGAATTAATTTAACCCATGATCATTAGGTTCCCTATAAAAGGCCATTCAAAGTCCATTTAGTAGGGTTAACACTCATTTACAAGAGAGAATCAAGAATACAAACAAGTACACTCAAGCACTTTTCCCTATTCTCTGCATACAACCTTCCAATATTATTCCAAACCTATTCAAACCCTTGCACCAGTCCCTAGCCATCTAAATTACACCTAATTTTGCATCTAGTTTCATATTCATACATTATTACACCAAAAACTTTAATGGGAGAACTACATTAGCTTGATCCCTCCTCAAAATATTGGTATGTAGGTAATGTGCCCACACATGGGGTGTGAAGTGCATCCAACATATGCTTTACACACTAACCCATTCTCTCTCTTTCCCAAGTTGCCATTCAATTTCAAGAACAAAGAGCTCCTAGGGTTTTTAAAAATTAAAATAGATGCACAATGAGCTCTATAGACTTCTGGGCTTCAATATTTCACTGACAGGGTAACACAGACCTACCGAGCATAACCTAGAAAACTTAGATCACCTGGACAAAAACACTAGAAGAGGACTACAATGATGAAAAATAGGGTGTCCCACTTTGGAATTCCTATCCAATCAGAAAAAAAAGTTCAAGAACTTGTTTTTGACACTATCCCAGTCTTGCACCTGAATTCTCAGACCCTATCTCAAACCAGACAACTCAGAATAAGCTAAGTCATGTTTTCTCTCATTTATTACTATTTTGGAAAAGACAAAAATACAATCTATTTACATAAATCAGAGGCTTAATTACTGCACATTATTTATTGATTTACTCTACTCCAAACATATTTATTAGTTAGGAATAAAACTCCATTATTCTGAAAATAATAAAACATATGGTGAACTTGACTTACTTTAAATTTTGCATAAAAAACCTAGGGTAAATTATTTTTGATTATTTTTCATAATTTCTTGATTTTTCCTATATTTAAAAATAAAAAATCTATAAATTAATTGTAAAATTATCATATATTTTATAATAACCCTAGTTTGCAGATACTAGGTCCTTTTTGCATACAAAAACATTCCAAACACTAGGAAAAATATATTACTAATTTTAGAAATATTTTATATTTTTTCTTAAAATTTTTAAGAAAATTTTTACAGATTTTATATAAATGCATATAATTTTTTTAATATTATCATACTAAGTTTAAAAATTCATTGCATAATCCCTAGTTGCATTAACTAACTCCCAACCATTTTCCATTACTTTTTCAATCATTTTTTGATTTTTTAGTTGCATATCAAACTTAGAAAATTAATTTTAAATTAAAAAATTCATAGTATTTTGCATAAATATTTTTGAAAAATCCTTAGTTGCATATACTAGCACCTATTTTATTCTTGCAGTATCACCTTACATTTTTGGGAGCTCTGTATCCTTTTTACACAAATTATAATTAGCTATTTTTAGGACTTTGAGTTTCTTATATTCAATATTTTCCTTTTCTAGCACATTAGATATTAAAACTTATTGCAAAACATTCAAACACATTATAAATTGTTTTCCTACTTTCACAATGGCTCATTTTATTGGTTTTGATGAAATTGATAAAATTAAAACTTCAAGAACTCTTAACAAAACATCCAGATATGCAAGATGACATGCTTAAAATTCTACAAGAGGAACAACAAAAAGTGAACAATGGTCAATCTTCTCAAACCACAAAGCAACCAGTATAAAATGACACTACGAGGACAACTGTGTCTCAACAACCCCTTATAGTAGCCCAACCTACCACTATGCCATCAGTTACAATTAGTACATTCCTCTCTCTTGATGTGGTAACCCTTGTGTAAGAGATAATATCTCTTCAATCCAAGGTGCTACATATTGAGTAACGTACCACTAGACCTATGCAGACTTTAGACACTTTTGCTCTTTTGCATACACCATTGGCATGCCATATTACTTCTACATGCTTACCACAAGGTTTTGTTCAACCCAAGCTTACTCTTTATGATGGAAAGGGTGATCTAGAGACACACTTGAGAGCATTTCACACAACATACTTGGACTATGTACCTAATGATTGGCTACTTACCAAGTTATTTCCATGGAGCTTAAAGGATTATGCTTTACAATGGTTCTATAGTCTATTGAATCAGTCAATTCATGCATTCAATCCTTTAGCTGACATGTTCTTAGAATACTTCAACATTAACATTAACATTGGTGATAAGGTTTCATATGCTCAAACTTCTCAATAGAAACAATGACCAAATGAGCATCTCATGAACTATGTTCTTTAGTATAAGAATAGCTTGTCTAAGATAACTAGTCCCATGGTAGATCAAGAGTTACAAGACCTCTTCAAATAGAGTCTTCTACCATCACTTCATGAATAAATTATGTTCAAGTGATTCTATTCTTTCACTAAATTATGTCATACACTAAAGGAAAGAGAAGTGAAACTAATTTCAATGGGAAAACTCAAGCATACAAGCATTCCAGACATAACTAATAAGAGTAAAAACAACATTCCATATAAGGTCAAGTTTAATGATATAAAAGGGTAGAATCAACCTACATTAAATGCATCTTTAGAGCCTCCTCAATGTATAGTTTTATTAGCACCTCGTCAATGTACTTTCTCACATCTTCCAGTTCATCTAGCTAAGGTTTTACAACAATTTTTGGATTGTAATATCATATCTCTCCATCTTATTCAAGAATTTGATCCAATCAAACCTCTTTCCAAGGGATATGATCAACAAACATTTTTTGATTACCATAGGGCACCAGACCACACTAAAAATAGATGCATCAGTTTGAAACATAAGATACAAGACTTGATAGATGACAACCTACTTGATCTTGGCACTTTAGTTGAGACTCCATAGGCAAAACCAACATAAGATAAATCTTTGAAAATATTCTTAGATCTATTTAAATAACATTCGAAATAAGATATAGGGGACACATTAGGGGCTTACCATGTATATCATGCATATCCACCATTAGTTACATACCAAGCACCTTCAGTTGAGTCACATCCTTTGAGTGGTATGATCGGTATGTATGAGTCTAGAGTTTCAGCTAGACCTTTGATATCCTTCTCAGATCAAGAGATTGTAGAGGATAATTCAGATTATAATTCATTCTTTATCAAAACACATGTTCATAATCAGTCCATTCATAGTGTTCTTATTGATAATGGTTCCAGTGTCAACATGTGCACCATTAATTATTACAACAATTGGGCTATTTAGAGTAGGATATCACCCTGAAAAATATAATTATCAGTGGATTTAGTGGGTACATACAGATTTCATTGGGTGATATTATACTTCCTTTATAGATTAATCCAACACATGTGACCACACATTTCACTATAGTTCCCAGTGCAGGATTTTTTGATATGTTACTTAGTCACCCATGGATTTAGAAAATTTGAGTAGTACCATCTACAATTCATAGATGCATGAAATTCATTCATTCTAATCAGGTTATTATAGTTGGTGGAGTTATATATGAATTACTACTACCCTATTTAGATCCATATACTTTACAACCACTAGTTCCAACTTCTCCACCAATTTTAGTTTTCCCATCAGTTACAGTTCTTCCTTCGGTATCGATTCAAACATAATTGACACATCCATCACAATAAAAAAGGTTCATACACCTCCATAAATTTGAGATTCTAGACAACTTCTAGCTACAATTTTCACACCCAGAGCAGTTTTATTGAGATCTCATGGGTCTACACATAAATCACATCTACAGTTACATCCACTTCTTAGAGTTACAATGAGACCCCATAGTCAATTTATACTTCAGATATTTTAGAGCCACAATCTTAGCATATTCATCATGCTTCACATTCACACATGATTCCACTCCTTGATATAGGACACCATGATAGGGAGTCTCCCATGAGGCTCATCAGTTAGTATCATCCTATCCCAACCTACTTGTACATAATATATTTTGCTTAATTGTACATAGCTTAAATAAAAATACAAAAATACTACAAAACTTAAAAATATAAAAACATTCAAATTTATCAAAATACTAAAAACATTTTGATCATATGCATCATCCATGCTTTACATTACTACTATCATGCTAGGACTTACATTTGTTGTTTCATGCTATTGCATGTCAATTTATATACATTGACATGCTTCATTTGATCTCCTTTGAGTGTGTGCAGTGACATCCAAATCTTTGATTGCTTCACTCTATGCATTGAGGGGCATTCCTACTTCTACATTCGAGACACACATCGATATACATACCCACTGGGGGCATATTCTACATGAGAACACCATCTAAGTTATGCCAATCTTACACTACACAATCGAAGTTATTATACTGATGTACATTACTTACTAGATTAAATAGATTACTATATCAACATTTCACTAGTATCTAACACTTATGTATCTTTTAGCATATACCTAGTCTTGTACTAAACATGTCTTGCATACTTTCACTCTTGTTTTGATTAGTTAGATGTGATTGTATATTTCTAGTTTTTAAATGATTTCCTTTCTTGATTTATGTAGCTAGATGAGATTGCATTTCTAGTTTTAGTTTTATTTCTTATATGTGCTTTAGGACATCTACTAATGTCCTCTACTTTTATTCATGTGTGTGTACCTTTGGACATTTACCAATATCACTTACTTGTTCTATTCTATGTGCCTATGGCCCTCATGCCAATCTTTGCTTGTTTCAAATTATATGTGTATGTGGCATTGGAACATGTCTTGTATGCTTGATTTCCAATTTGAGTGACATGTGCCCATGTCCTTTTTTTGCATGGCCCCTTGGCCAACCTTGTATGCTTCTTGCTTCTTGATTTGTATACTTATTGCTTGATTGCTTGTCCTTATTTGCAATGTCATGATCCATATCATGCATTTACCTTGATTTCTTAGATGCTATGATGGGCATCATGATCCATCCCTTCTTGACAACTAACAACTAACATCTAACATTTTCAATTCTAGTTCAGTACATTACACATGCTTTTACATTGTTATATCTATCTAGTCATACCCCTATTTTTCTAACAAATCTCTAAATACAAACATTGCTATATCTAGAGATGTTTTGTCAAATATCATTTCTATATCATGTATCTATAAAACATAACACACTTGCAAGATTCTTTTCTTCTTAGGGTAGTCATTAGAGTTTCATCATTTATACCCTCAAAAGAGGGGGCAAAAAATAGGGTTTTTTCATAGAGATCAAATATCCTAACAGTCAAAATAAAATTATTTAAATCACCTAGTTTAGAATCTAGAGGTCAAACCCATCAGAATAGAATAGAAAAATAGTGACAATTTTAGATCAACAACTAGTTTCAACATAGGGAAACAATGCCAAAAATGGACAACAATACCAAACACAAAGGTGTCCTCATTTTGATGCTCTTTTCTATGCAAAAAAACACCTAGGTTTTCTAGTAACAGATAAAAAATTTAGCTCAACTACAATTTTTGCACATCTAGATCAGTCAAAATTAATAGTTTTAGTACAATTTTTTTAGGGAATCAAGATATAGGGGGTATCATGCATGACATGATGGATCTCAATTCCATTTTTAGATTAGGTAGTTGACATAACTTATAGATTAGAATCCATGCTCTAGACATTTGTGATTGGGGGCAATGTGCATGGCATATTAGTCTTCTTATATGTCTGATTTCAGTTTATTACCCAAACATTCTTAGTAGTTATGTGCCTTACTCCATCTTCAGGTGGTTGACATCATTTTTAAGTTTGATTTTTTTTAAAAGTTTTACTTATTGAGTACCAAAGTTCTTGATTTCGATTTCACATAAGCATATTGCATCAATTTTGAAGTGGTTTTCATACAAGCCTAACCCTCATCTTTTGAAATGGCCAAAAGTGGCCTAGTTTCTTGCATACATTCAGATATCCATGCCAAATTGTCATATTTTCAGAGCATCCATGGGATCCATGATCCATCTCATATGAAATATATTTTATATCGGTATCACGTCATAGCTTCACTTTATGGAGCCAAAGGGCTAGACTTTGTATTTTTAAGCCACCTATTTAGAGGGATTAGACACACATTCCTGACATCGATTGCCACATGCATGATCATCTTGCTTCACTTAGTAGGTGATGATGGAGCCAAAGGGCCAGCCTTTATATTCTTGAGATAATTTTTTATAAATTGAGCACTCAACTCTATTCACAATAAAACTTTTAGTATAATATCTAGTACAGTCCAACATTACTCAACCTTACTCAAGAACACAACACATTTTGTATTGGTTCATGTACCCAGTGAGTTGTATTCATTCCTTTCTCTTCCTTTTTATTTAACTCAAATTTTGTATGTTATTATTTTATATCACATATAATAATATTGATTTACTCTTTATTCATTTCACAAATTCAAACTTGCACAATGTGTTCTTTATGCACTATCCAACATTACTCAGTATCACACAAGCTTCATGGGCTTCATGTTTGTAGGTAAGTTTAGGTACGATTTCTATTTTTTTCCTTTATCTTAGTATTTCAATTTGTTTCATTAGTTAAAATATGAAATTTGGTTACTTGAGTGTGGATAATGACACCCAATCCATAGGTCCTCCTGCTTGCTTGCACAACTCTCATAGGTTTTTCTTTCATCAATTTCCAGTCATCCACAACCTTCTGGACTTAACCCTTATATACCTAGGAAACTATTTTAGGTTCAGATCCATCCCCCCAAGTCTCATTATCTCTAGATAATAGTGTGCAACTTGGATAGGAGTGCTAAAACTTAGGGTGTCTTATTTCTGGCACTATTGTCCAAGTGCAAATTTGGTTCAAATGGTCATATTTTCTTGAATATTTATCTTAATTCATGTCTGCCTAATATGAATTCATTTAATCCATGATCATCAGGTTCCTATAAAAGGCCATTCAAAATCCACTTAGAAGGGTTGACACTCATTTAAAATAGAGAAGCAAGAATACGAGCAAATACACTCAAGCACTTTTCTTTATTCTCTACATACAACCTTCCAATATTATTCCAAGCCTATTCAAACCTTTGCACCAATACCTAACCATTTAAGGTACACCCAATTTAAAATCTAGTTATATATTCATACATAGTTACACCAATAACTTCAATGGGAGAGCTAAATTAGCTTGATTGATCCTCAGAGTATTTGTATATAGGCAACATGCCCACACACAGAGTGTGAAGTGCGTCCAATGTATCCTTTACAAACTAACCCCTTCTCTCTCTTTCCCAAGTTTCCATTCAAGCTCAAGAATAAAGTTCTCTTAGAGATTTTGAAGATTAAAATAGATGCACAGTGATCTCTACAAACTTTTGGGCTTTGATATTTCATTGACAAGGTAACATAGATTTATCAAGCAAAACCTAGAAAACTTAAATCACCTAGACAATAACATCAAAAAAGGACTACATCACTGAACAGTAGGGTGTCCCACTTTTGATACTTCTATCCAATTAGAAAATGAAGTTCAAGAACTTATTTTTGATACTGTCCCAATCCTGTACCTAAATTCTCAGATCCTGCAGGTCTCAGACCAGACAACTCATAATAGGCTAAGTCATATTTTCTCTCATTTATTACTATTTTTAGAAAAGACAAAAATACAATATGTTTACATAATTAGAGGCTTAATTATTACACATTATTTGCTAATTTAATTTATTCCAAGACTATTTATTAGTTAGGAATAAAACTCCATTATTTTGAAAAATAATAAAACACCCACCAACCATTATTTATCTACTTTGGTGCCATTGAAGCATAATTACCCGAGTTGGTGATGTGACTTGAATTTGTTCCACTTCATAAACTATTATGGGGATGTGAGCTATGTTTTTAATTTGAAAGAATGAAATGGTTTTTGTGGAAAATGTTTGGTATTTGTTTGAGAAATTGTTTTTGTGGCCTTTTCTTTGTCATTTGCATCTCAACAGGGTTTTCCATCATTCTTGTCCACTAAAATGGGCCAAATTTATACTCAACTAGTTTTTTGAGGGGGAAGGCTACTAAAATAGGTCAAATTTATACTTGACTGGTATGTTGAGGGGCAAGGCTACTAAAATGTATCAAATTTATTTCAATTTGGTTCAAAGGTATAGGAAAAAGTTGTAATTTTTTATGTTTCAATAATTATTGTTATATTGATTGTGATGTTACTTGGTTCAATATTTTTTCCTATTTTATTTTCAAACAAATTTCTCCCCTAGAGTATTATTTCATGTTTTCTTCTTCAAAAAATTTTTCTCCTTGAATAGTTTGACATATGTACAAATTTTAGGGATTTTATTACAGTGGGTGAATTGGTTTGACTTTCATAAGACATGTTAGTGGGTTTACAAGGACTCTCTTTTATTGAATTTTCAAGCTATAATATTTGCCTCATATGACATAAATACACTTTTCCCAGCTTGTAATCCTTTATTTTTATAAATAATTTAGCTCATCTTAATAGATTAGAATTCTACATAATAAAATTGAATAGTGCATAGCTGCATATAATTCTGCTTTATGCACATATGCAATTTACACATAACTTAGATTGGATTTACTTGCACCACATCCCTTGTGCACATGTACTAATATCACAATGTTGATGCACACAACCACTTACACCTAATGAAACATTTTCACTCCACCAAATTTCTACACAATACTACACTTTTATGCAAAGCCTCTTCCATGTAGCAGAACCTTTGTGGCATCTAAAACATTGTGCATGGAGATTATATTTACACAACCTCCACATAAATTTCCAAGTGAAACCTATAAATTCTATGATGTGTCAGGGTATCCCTCAAATTAACCGCTAGATTGAGTTGGTAAAATTCAACAAACTTGGAAGAAATTCAACCATCACATGGGAAGAAGATGAAATGAATTATAACTGTTCTCATTATAATTTTTGGTAGTTATAATTTCCCTATTTTATTGTGTATAAATATGTAACATATGAATTTGGCCTAGGGTTGATTACATACACATTTTTAGTGATAAATAACATGCTATGATTATCTAATATATCTTATATGTATATATATTCACACCTTCAACTTAGAACATCAGAGGATGTATCTTTCCATTTTGATCATAGGAAACTACATTACTAGTCTTCATACAACATTGTACATATTTTTAAATTTTACCTATTAATTCATAATAAATAGAAGTTCCATTTCTTGCAATTATGAAACTTTATCTTTACTTGAATATATGTGTGGTTTTATTTCTGTAAGTTAACACAAAACACGTTCTTCACAACCTCACAAATTATCTATATGTACATGGTTGTCCGTCATGTATAAGGTCATAGGTCCCATGGCATATATCATTGGTAACATAATATATCTATTTTTTATTCCTATAAACACATGAGTGCAATGAGATAAATAAGGATTACTAGTCGACATTATTTTAGGCTACTTGAAAGAACACCATAGTAAAAATAAGATGGTTAATGCCCAAAATAAAGCCTAAACATCCAAAATATCATTTTGTGCACTCTATAAACACAAAGCACTAAAATATTTGGATAATTCCATGATTTAGTGATGCATCTCAACATGATGCCTTCAAAATTTCTCCTACAACACACTCAACAATAATTTCAACAATAGGCCCCTTCAAAATACAAGTCAATGTTGACATCCCCATCTTTGAAGGAAAAATCAATGTCATAACATTGGATGCCTATATTTGACATCTTGAAACATAATTATTTGTCAATAAATTCATTGTTGCTAAGAATATCACCTTTAATATGTTGAATATTTATGTGGTGGAAAATCACTATTCATGCAACACTATTCATTGATGATGTGGTAGACACTTTCACCCTGGTGAGGTGTCATAACACTATTATAGATTGCATATGTGGCATGGGATGAAATTATATTAAGTCACATAGAACACATGATGGTGGATCAACCTTGTCTAAGGATATGTTGTTCACTTTTGATCTTTAACATGTGACTAGCTTTTACTAATCACTCAATAGTGAACACCTGTGAAGGGTGGTGCAATTTTCCTTGGTGAAGCCTTTGTAATTTGTAATTATTCCTCCCATGAGGAATTATGTTGTGGATTTCTTGATCTTTACTCCTTATTTAATTTACCATTATTCTCCCAGGTGGATGTGGGGCATAGATGCTATGTTGACCATTCTTCCTTCATGATTTCCCCTCCATGTGAAGTGTGGGGCTTATTATTTTATTAGCTCCTTTGATTCCTACACACACACACACACACACACACACACACACACACACACACACACACACACACACACACACACACACACACATGCATTTGTATCATTTCCATGCTTAGGTAGGAGAATTTAAGAGAGATATAAGATTAGAAAGAAGCTTGAGGGCCTTCTTGGAATGTTGGCCCAGTATTTTGTAATGAAAGAATATCTTGTTGAAGCTATGTGATTTGTTGAAGATTAATGAGAATATGTAATGTGTTATTTTTAATGAGAATTGTGAAGATGTTTATGAGATGAGATTATGATATTTTTATGTGAATGAGATTTAATATGGATTTTTCAATCCATTGTGTGGTTTGAGGCCACATCAAGTGGTATCATAGCCACATCAAGTGGTATTAGAGCAGGTAAGATTCCTATGGAGAGGAGAGTTCTAGATTGAATATGTGAGAGTTTGTGCTATTTTTATTTTACAGGTATATAGATGGAGAAGAAGAATGGAAGAGAGGACATGGTGAATATTTTTATGAGTATCCAATACAAGTTGTACATGATGATGGAGCATATTCAATATGAAGAGATCCAAGGATTTGGCATGGTGGTGAAGAATATAATGAAGTGGCCTATGAAGCTATTATTTGAGAGAAGGAAGAGGAAAGCGTTGAGACTTGTCTTAAATAGATAAGATAAAATGAAGAATATTTCCATGGAAGGCAATATGAGAGAGGAACTATTTTTTATGGTAGCCCATAGTGAGATTGAAGAGCATGTGGAACATGCTAAAATTGAATAAGAATTGTATGTTTGTAGTGAAGAAACTTTGGATGAAGATGATATGCAAGTATGTGCACATGATTAGATGGAGGATGATGAAAATTGTATCCATATATTATGGAATGAGAGTTAAGATTTCAGCCTTGAATAGGTCCATGTGATTGGAAGGATCAACCAAGATAATTTTCACGTTTCCATGGTGGAGGCATTGGATGGAGAGATTGTGCAAGCTAGTGAACAAGAGGATATTTTAGTGAAATTTCAGCCATGTGTAGAAGCTGAAAATGAGTTCTGGATGAGGAAATTTCAGCCTTGGATGTGGTTGCTAAGGATATTTTTAAATTTCATTTTGAGAGTATAAAGCATGCAAGATGTGAAGAGGATTTGAAAGTTTCCATAAAGGAAATAACAAATTTATTTTTTGTGCAAGTGAATGCACATAAGGAGAATGAGGAGGATATTTATATACAAGTATGTGCATAAGATGAGAGTTTGAAGAATGTTGTTGTAGTCATGGTGGAGGAGATTCAAGTGTTTTTTGATGTGGAAGATGATCCAATAGGTGGTTGGATGATGGAAGAAGAAATCCAGATGAGCTTTTAGTGGAGGTGGATGGATAATGGTGGGATTGAGCTCACATGGGAAAGTAAGAACAATGATAAAGCATCTTGGTGGAGGAGGATAGTATTTGATGGTTATATTTGTCCCATATATAAATCCATTGGAATATGGATATATTTTTGGATGAGGATGGTTTTTGGTCCCGCGAGGACCATTTTGAGACATGTACACAGATGCTGGAAACAGAGGAGGAAAAAGGAACCTCTTTGGGTGCACATAATGTATTATAAGGGGATGTCAAGTTCATTTTGTCTCATTACCAAAATAGTGGTTCTACCACTCACCCCATCTATGTGATTATGAGATCATGTTAATTACCTCAAATGTCTGATGTAAGAGCATCCAAGGGATTGAGCAATCTTGCATCACCCAAGACAAAGTGGTGTGTTTCCTATTTTTTTAGAATTAGTAGCATAGATATAATCATGGAAACCAAATGAGATGATTTATTATCAACCAAATAATAATTATGTGGTGGTAATTCATTATTCATGCAACACTATTCATGTAGCACTATTCACTAATGGCATGGCAAACACTTTTCACCTTGGTGAGGTGTCACAACACTATTCTAGATTTCGTATGTGGCATGGGATGAAATTATATTAAGGAACATGGATCACATGATGGTGGACTAACCTTTTCTAAGGAGATGCTGTTCACTTTTGACCTTTGACATGTGACTAGCTTTTACTATTCACTCAATAATGAACACATGTGAAGGGTGACATAATTTTCCTTTGTGAAACCTTTTTCCTTTGTAATTATTCATCCCATGAGGAATATTGGCATGGATTTATTTGTATTTAATACTTATTTACTTTACCATGATTCTCCCAAGTGGATGTGGGGCATAGATGCTATGTTGACCATTCTTCCTTCATGATTTCCCCTTCATGTGAAGTGTGGGGCTTAATGTTTTATTGTCTCCTTTGATTCCTCAAGATATATATATATATATATATATATATATATATATATATATATATATATATATATATATATATATATATATATATATATATATATATATATATATATTATTCCATGATTAGGTAGGCAATTTTATGAGAGAGATAAGCTTAGAGAGAATCTTGAGGGCCTCCTTTGCATGTTGGCCAAGTATTTTGTAATGAAATAATAACTTGTTGAAGCTATGAGATTTGTTGAAGATTAATGAGAATATGTAATGTGTTGTTAATGAGAAATGTGAGGATGTTTATGATATGATATTGTGATATTTTTATGTTAATGATAGTTATTATGGATTTTTTAATCCATTATGTGGTTGGAGGCCACATCAAATATGCCCATTTCTATGGTTCACTAGTGGGAGCATTTAAATTTGTAACGTGCACAAGGCTACATTTGAATTAAGTCTTGGAATTTTTTTCGATGTGATAAAGGAGAAGTATCCTATATATAAATTTTAGGATGAATACATAAATTTTAATAAATTTCACCAACACAATGATTAGTTATTGGAATACTTCACTAACAAGTTGTATGATTACACTACGTACCTACATGAGAACTTGACTGAATAACATAAGGTTTCAAAGCACATAAAAAAATTTCACCTTATATCCATCTGAATAAAGATTTTTTGATGTCTAAAACTCTATCATAATATTATAACAACATTTAAAATATCTAAGAAAATTCAAAGATGGAGTAGTATCTCACCTTTTCATCTAACGATGCATATAAAGGCTAGCCCACACACGTCTATCTATCTCAACCTCCTACACATAATCATTTTTTTTTTTCAAAGTAGAGTAGCCTAAGAGGGTTGTTTAAAATTCAAATTATCTTGTATATTATACATTATAAAATTTAAATAATAAATCTGGTGACAAATGGTGCTATTGACATCACTCACACACCCATGATCAGTCTAAATTCTACATGCAACAATCCTTGCTTACACAATCTACATTAGGTCCCACATAAATGTGAAAATGATCTAGATGAAAAATGTATGATAACTAATACCATTTGCATATATATATTTTAGGAGTGATATTACCTCTTTCACACCAAGTTTTGGGTGAAGAGTTAGCCTCTTCATGTTATCATTGCTAGTTTAAGCTAGAAGAACATAATTGTGAAAGCCAAGACCTAGTGCATTGACATTGGTAGTTAGTCACATTCAAAGTCATAATATTTTGGGTGGATTTAGTTTGGGAAGGATATAAATTTTAATTAAATTACTTATATGTTCACACAATAGAATATTCTATCACAAAAATAAGATAAAATATGTAGATCTAGAATAATAATTAACAGAAGAGAAAAATGGTTGATAAATATAACTAATCCACTTTAAGGGGACAACCTTAAAAATAATTCAATAAGTGTAGAATTATCAATATGATGATAAAATTTTAACTAATAACTCATATACATACTCTACTTATCCATGGTTATTCCATATGCCGACCTTACTAAGAACATAGAGAGATGCGACAATGTAATAGATATGTAAGACACAAGTTGGCCATACATATCCTTAGAAATGACATAGGTTAAGGATATAACATGCCCCTAAAATTTATAATAATGTTTTACTTAATGTTTAATCAAACTAGGATGTTTTTTTAGACACACTTCATCCTCCCATGTTGCATCTTTAGATTGTTGATTCTTTCATTTGATCAAATACTCCTTAATTGTCTTGGTCTGCAATTGCTTAGTGCACATGTGAAGGATATATTTAGGATATATAATTGCTTGGTATTATTTATTCAATTTTGGTAACTAAGTATTAATATAAACTCTATCCAATTACCTTCTTTAGGCAAGAGACATGGAATACTAAATGTATGCGAGTAGATAGGGAAAATTCTAGCTTGTAGGCCACACTACCAATTTTTTGCAAGATATGATAAGGCCCATAATATTTAGGGGAAAACTTGTTATCCTTTTTATATTACTTAAGATACATATAATTATATGAATAAAAACACATAGATACCCAATCACCTATGTCAAAATGTTGCTCACTATGGTGTTGATCTGCTTGATGCTTCATTATATTATTTTCCATTTCTAACTTCTTTTGCAAACTAGTGATTATATATTATTGATGGTGAATGTGTTACTCAATAGATAAAACCTTGGGATGAACCTTCAAGGATTAAGGGATTAATGGGGTTGATACCCATTTAATTCCACAAAGGGAGACATTTTGGAATAAGTGTTATACCACCATTAGACAAGAGGTAGCCAATGAACCCATTTATCTTGCTTGTTGGAAACAAAACAATGAAGATACCCTTCTAACATTTGTTGAATACCTTTGTTTTTACATAAGAATGAGAATAATAGGATGAGATATGAGTCAATTGGGTGCCCAAGCATGTAAATAATTCAATCCAAAAATTAATAGTAAATATGGGATTTTGCTCACTTACAATGATTTGTAGAGTACCATGTAATTTTTGTATTGTATTGAAAAAAGTAAAAACTAATATACTAGTGACATATGGTTGTGATAAGGAAAAAAAATGAGCATAATTGGTGATTAGATCCATAATTACCATGATAAAATTTTTACCATCAAACAATGGTAACCCAGTAATGAAATCCATGGAAACCTCCTCCCACCTTTAGCTAGGGATGGATAAATATTTCAAAAAAATAAGGTTTTAATGGTTTCACCTTTGTTCTATTGACATAACATGCATTCAATGACATATTTATGGACATCCCCCTTGAGTCCTTCCCAAATTAAATCTTACTTTATTCTATGATATGTTTTTGAAAATCTTGAATGACCTCCTATTAGAGATGCATGAAATTTTGAAGGATTTTATCTTTTAGGTGAGAATGCTTATAGAGTTATAATTGATATTTATACTATAAAGTGTTCCCCTATGATGAAAATTTTTAAGACCCCCTAAAACCAAGCAAAATATTCTAAATTAAATCTTGGTTATCCCTATAATTATTTTATTATGATCTTGCTTCTTCTAGACAATATACGTACTAAATGGCCATTGCACATAACAATGCCTCAACTGATTCATCCCTCCTATATTGTGCATATTCCACCACATTATATTTTACTTTCTTATATACTATTTTAAAATCATATCCTAATATTTTAGTCATCCATTTCTATTATTCTTCTAATGACAATCTTTGTTCCAAAGAATTTTGAGGCTACATGATCAGTCTTTACCTGATAGTCTCAACCCATCAAATAAGTTATCCATTGCTTGAATGCATGCAGAATATCCATCATCTATTTATCATTACTTGGATCAAACATATTCTTTCCTTTCAATTGATGACTCTCAAATACAAGTGGTTTACCTTCTTACATGTGTACAACCCCCATGCCATATCTTGATGTATCACATTCAACAACAAAAGTTTTATAAAAAAAATTGGAGTAGTGCACATGGAAAATTTCAAATGTTTGAACACCTTGGTATCTATTTTAGTCCACTTTAAATAGTATTTATTCAATAAATATGTGAGTGGGGTTATAATTCTACCATAATTTTTGACAAACCTACAATAGTAACCAATTAGCCATATAAATCCCTAAAGGTTCTTGAGGGTCCTTGAAACTTTCCACACAATCATCACTTGGATATTTTTAGGATCAAATTTCACACCTTCATGTGAAACAATATGACCCAAGTATTACAAATCTTTGATGCCAAAACCAAATTTGGAAGGTTTGGCACACAGTTGATGTTTTTCCAAAATAAAAAGTACTTATTTCACATGATTCAAATGGTCTTCCCAATTTTTAATATTTATGAGGATGTCATAAAAAAATAGAAACATAAACATGTTATAGGTGCAATCACTTAGAGGGGGGATGAATTAGTGATGCAACATAATCCAATTAAATTCCTAACTCTTAAATAGTTAACATACATCAAATTGATCAAGCAAGATAAACCTGAAAGCACATACAGCCAAAGCATACACAAGACCATAAATCATATGAAGACATAATATATGTGGGAAACCCTCTTGGGGGATAAAACCCATTAAAAATTTCAATATGGAATAAAATCCTATAAAATAATATCCAACATTTCGACCATCAATCACTGATCAATGAACATCCATCCCTTAGTTTAATGAGATAACCATCCCATAAGGAGGAACCAACCCCCTAGGCAGCCAAGCACAAACCCATCTACCTTGATATAATATACACCTCTGATTTGATGTATTCTATACCAGATGATGGACTTATCTTAATTTCTCTCTTTCCCCTATACACTCTCACACACTTGTATACACAAATAATTCATCCAAAACACCCTTTTGGTTCACTCTTTACTTCTTATCACTTAAACAATTAAAAAACCTAAAATAAATCTATTACAAAACTAGTAACATGACTTGTAGATCATGGACATAATCCTCAACCTACTCTTCTCTTCAATCCATCCACTAAGCACACTCACTCAAATAACCTCTAGGGCCTACTCACTAAATCTGCCTCTTCTAGGCTCATTAGGTCCAATGACCTATGTGTTCACCTTTAATACCTTGATCAGATAAGAATGTTTTATATTCTCCACTTTATGATTTCTTCACTAAACTATACCTTCTCTTTCAAATGTTCTCATCTTCACTTAAATCCTCACTCACACAACTAACACAATTAGGCCAATTATGCCTTGTATTTATACCACTCTTTCCATTTAACCCATATTGGTTGGATAATATGTTTTAAATATTTGAACCACCTTTAACATATGTCCATACACACATTACATGTGGAAAAAACACTCTTAATAGGTCGATCATTACCTCATTATCCCCAAACCACCAATAGGTCTTGGTGAGACCTAAAACAATTAAGCCTTCATACTCACACATTACATGTGAGACTACTTGGACCAACCTTCATCCTTTAAAAATTATTGGAACACATAAAAAATATCTTCATGAGACTCTTAATTACTCCCTTATGGGTCCATACCACCTGAAACACCAACTCAACACTTGAATCGACCAATTAGATCTCCTCACTCTTTAGGTCTTCATATATAAAACACATAGTCTCAAACTTTAGAAGAAAATACTCAGATATTTCACATATACATATGATTATATAATATGGGTGAAACTTTAGGACATCTTCTACATCTCCATGTGACTTAGACACTTCAACACATAATCTAAGCACTCAAATCAACTCTTTCAAAATGACCACTCAGACTGGTCATATATAGTCAAAATATAATCAAGCTATTTTGGCTCTCCATATCTGATCAAGGGAATATTATGACATATAATACCTTATAAAAAATATTTTTGACTTTATTAACATATTCATATTCATTTATTTCCTCAAATATACTTAGAACACCTTTAACTTACCTCTGCAAGATGGTTACTCAAACTGTCAATGTATTCAACAAATACAATCAAATTATAAGCCATTTTTCACACTAAAAATTTATTTATAAAACTTAAAAAATACATAAATATAGTATTAATGGATTCTAAAACACTCTCAAATAGTTAGTTCATCTTGAAACACCAAAATACTATTAATAACTCTTCAATTATATTTCGCGGGTCACTTTAGAATATGGTCAAACACACAATCAAATTTAGAGCTTAATAAATTTTAATGTAAAAACATTCAAACCTTATAAATAGATTATATATATTCCCCTTGAATTCCTTTACAACTTTTCTTTTTACTACATCAAAAAATTCATCCTAGATCAAAAGATATATCTTAAAAACTAAGCACTAGTTTTCCTTCATTAATTTGAATATTCAAATTCCAACAGTCACTATGAAAATGTTAAACATTAGATACTTTTACCTCATATATTTATCCCTATAAAAAATTACCAAATATGAAAACCATTTATCTCCTTGGATTAGCTTGGTCTTTATCTTGCAATGCTCACCATTGATCTAAGATCCTAACTCTCATGATTATGCTACTTGGTAGATTTGTGTGCCTTCTACATACCCTATACCATTAAATCAATGCACTTTTCCACTTTTAAATTATGTGTACAATATATAATATTTAAATTTAACACATGTTGTTGATATTCTATCAAATTAATGATATTGAGACACATGTCACAAGCACATGCCTTCTGATCATCCTTTGACATATTGAATTCAATCACATCATTGGATCACTACTGATAAGATCATGCAATCCATTGGATACTTATATTTTAAAAATAAATTCTCACCATTAGATATATGATTTTATTAAATTTTTACCATAGATCTTTGATAATGCAAATTTGGCTAAGCATGAGAAATTAGTGAACTCTGTTTGAGAGGTCAACTTTTCACCTTAATAACTTTTGCTACGCTCAATGTCCAAACTTGAAATTTTAACCACATGATAAAATATAATAGGTTAATCCATCAATGTATCAAACTAATCCTAAAATATTCACATGTGTGAAATATCACATCATCAATATACTCACTCAACCTTATCCTTCAAGATGACTACTTGAACGTAGATCTTCATATGACTACTCTGATGAATTCCTTTTACTTACATAAGCACTCCAAGAAATCAAATCACCACATAGTGTCTTTAAAACATGTTCATACTATCAATAACATCCATTAATTTTATATCCAAGTCAAACATTAAAGAACCAAGTAGGAACACTGAAGCACACTTTGTGATTATCATTCTAGCACACATGACACCTCATAAACATCCTTGGTCACCTTAGATACATCATTAACAAACCTCCAAGAATGTCCCCCTTTTTCATTGATGTCAAACACCAATATTAAGCTTATGATTAAAATCTATCTCTCTCTTCAAGCACTTTCTCCCCATTTAACACAATGACAAAGTGAACTCAACTCCTGATCCTGCGAACTTGTAAAGACTTTAAGGACAAATAATAAGAAAGGAAAACCTATGAGAGATGATAATTACTCAACCTAACATTGTGAATTCCTATTATTACCTTGAGCTTCTCAAACATGCTCTGTGACTACACTCTTCTTTGATCATACATAGCTTCTGGACCTTGCAGAGCCCATAACTTTCTGTGTATGAACTTTCGTGGCTTGAAAATTTATATTTGGAGAATTATCATATGACCCCTAATGAATTTTAATAAAACAATACTCAAATCTTCCTCTACAACATACTTCAGTCACAAACCTACTAACCAATTAACCCTATATTTGCACAAATCCTCTGCCATGGAACTTACCATGAACTTATGAAAGACTATGAAAGAATTTTTGAGAATGCATTTGGATATTTCAATTCATTAAATATCCTCAAATCTTAAATAATTAGGCAAACCATTTTTATAACATGAGCAAAAACACTAAGTTTATAATATAAACTCTATCAACACACCACGTTTTAGTCAATGCCCATCTTTGAAACTTTTATCACACTTAGAGGTCATTAATACACACTTCTAGACCAAATTTTGAGCTCAGACTCCTTTGGTAACCCATACTTCTTATACTATTGTTTTTTGACCTGCATACCCTTAGGCACAAACTAGGAAACCTGAGAGCAAACAAAATTATCCAATTTCACATAAGAGACATTCAAAACTTGCAATCACATGGAAAACACTTGAATGAGGTCAACACACCTTTCTATCCCAATAAGACACCTTGACAACTTGTAATTCTTCAAATGACACCTATAAATTTCCATACCCAGCATGTAGACCTTGCACATATAATAGTCAACATGCCAAAACACTATAAAATGATTATGACAACATTCTAAGATCACCAAGCCATCTCATCTACTTTGAAAAACCAAACTCAACTAATCTCAACTCTCTTTTATCAATCCGATTCTATTACACAGTCCTTTGATCCTAAGACTTGACCATTTGTAAATCTCCTTTTTTATTTATGCACGAGGATTAAATACATTCTCAAAGTACTTGACTTGGTTTGATCAATTCATCATATCAACATGCTTGAGTTCACATCTATATAAGACTTCTTCATATCTCTGCCAAGACTGAAACCTCTCACATATGCTCCCCCTCACATCATGCATAAATCTTTAATCATTTTAAACTATTTGAGTTAGCTCCCCCAAACTCCATGCTTCACTTGGATCATGGCATATTTAACAAGTCCTCTCAATGAACTAGGTTTTCCATCAACACTATCCAAAATTTAGTCAAAAACTCTTATGGAAACATCTTATCTTTAGAACATTATGACCTCTATAGAAATCTGGGACCTTCTTCATGATATCAAAGATATGACAACACATTCTCCTCATACTCCATATCAACCTTGTCTTTAGTATTCATTATTTGATCAATCAATTTAATAAATTGACAAGTTCTTACCTTTAAGACCAAAAAACCTAAACACACCTTGAGCATATTTGAACAAGATCAACATACCTTTATATGCAATAGAATATCTTATCACGTCCTTACACAATAAACTAACACACCTTCTTATGACCTTTCTTAGCTTGAAAAATTAGTCAAAACTCAACTAGCATCCACCATGCTTCCTCTTTCTATAAAGTGTCTCCTTAAAACCTAGAAAGATAGACCCCTTTGACATAGTGAAACTAAAAGTCCCAAAACTCAGGAGACTCCCATATCTCCATATTCTCATGTGACTTGCAGTCCTGCCTCATCATCAAATTGACTTTGAATGGATCCTTGACATCATTCCTTACTTTAAACTTGTCAACAAATGTAGAAAACATAAACTCTTGACTTTCCTTCATGTCTATCATGGAAAACAAACCATCTTTGGTCTCAGTTTGATCTCTCCTAACAAGGTTAGATTTCCACAACCATTTGTGACATCTTCCTTACATATTAGTAGCTCCATACACCTTATTTTTCTTTGAGAATTCATTTAACCTATTCTTTCAATACCTAATAATGTGAACAACTCTATGACATTTGAAACAAACAAGATCATTTATACCTTTTGGTTGATGATGATTGTGATATTTTTTGACTGATTTCTTCTCCTCTTGCATTCTCTAGCAATGTGGCCAAATTGATTGCATTCATAACAATAATTCTATGATGAATATCTCATTGCATTGATATGTCTATCTTGTCTTCTTTATTGCACTCTATGAACCTGATTGAACTTATCTTGACTTGATGGTCTTTTCTTGTAGAACCTAGCAATGTGACCAAATTTTTGACAATTGTAACAAATTGTCTTCCATAGCTTTTACTTGAATATGGTAGTGATCTCCCTTTGACTGATTGCTTCTTCTTACACAATCCTTTTCCATATGATCAATAAGATGACAAAAAAAATAATGGCCCATAAAATATTTGTCATACTTTGAAGGATTTGGTTGTCTAATTAGTTTTTTCGTATTGCTCTTGACTTGATATGTCTTTTTGACTTTCATGCTACCAACCTCTTTGTCTTGTCCTAACTTTTTTTATCTTCTTCAAGCTTGCCTATCTTGACTATGACCTTTTCATGTTCATCCTTTAGGGAAATAATATTAGTCTTCAATTTAAAACCATCTTCTTTAGCTTTCATGCTTAAACTTGTAGCCTCTAATTTAATTTTGAGGTCTTTGATGGTCTCCTTATCTTCCTTAGCTTTGTTATCCATGGTATCCTTAAATCTATATGCTTGTTCTTACATAGACTTGATCAAATTTTTATTCTTATTTTAATCTTTCAAATACTTACCTGACAAACTCCCCTTAAGAGACCTAACTTGTGCTTCAAGACCTTTGATCATATTCCCCATTTTATGATTCCTCTTATTTTTCTCCTTTAGTTCACCAAGTGCACTCATGAGCTTAACTTCTAGATCAACTTATTATTCCTCATTATCATATAACTCTTCTTATTCTCTACTATTATGGAAAACTTCTTCATCAAACAAGATGATATTTTCTATTGAACAACTTTCCTTTTTACCCATATTGTACCTTAGATCACCTTCAAATGGTTAAAATTACATAGAAGGTCCTACTCTGATACCAATTGTTAGGGATAAAATCACTGAGAGGCAAGGTGAATCAGTGATACAAGATAATCCAATTTAATTCTAAACTCTTAAACATTCAACATACATCAAATTGATCAAGCAATATAAAACTAAAATCACATACATCCAAAGCATACACAAGAGCATACATCACATGAACACATCATATATGTGGGAAACCCTTTTGAGGGATAAAACCCACTAAACCCTACAAGATGGACTATAGTCCTATAAAATAAGATCCAAAATTTAGACCAACACCCACTGATCAAGGAACACCCATCCCTTAGTTTAGTGAGACACCTAGTCCACAAGGAGGAACCAACCCCCTAGGCAACTAAGCACCAACCCAAATACATTGATCTAATATTCACCTCTAATATGATGTATTCTATACCTGATGATGGACTTGTCTTACTTGCTCTCTTTCCCCTATACACTCTCACAAACTTGTATACACAAGTCATTCATCCAAAACACCCTTTTGGATAACTCTTCACTTTTTAAAACTTACACAATAAAAAAAATTGAAAAAAAATAGTTATAGCATCAAAAAAATGACCTGTAGATCATGCACACAATCCTCAACCTACTCTTCTCTTCAATACATCCACTAAACACATTCACTCAAATAGACTCTAGGGCTTACTCACTCAATCTACCTTTTCTAGGCTCATTAGGTCCAATGACCTATGTCTTCACCTTCATCATACAAGCATGACTTATCCTTTCCACTTATTTATGGTCCTAATTAACCTATACTTTCTCTTTCAAAGGTTCTCATCTTTTCTTAAATCCTCGCTCACACAACTAGAAAAATTAGTCTAATTATGCCTCACTCTCTCCCTTTAACCCATCTTGATCAGCCAAGATGCTTTACATATTTGAACCAAATTTAACATAGGTCCATACACATGTTACATGTGAGAATCACACTCTTCATAGGTCAATCATTACCTTATTATCTCCAAAACACTATTAAGTCTTGGTGAGATCCAAAATAATTAGGCCTTCATACTCACAAGTTACATGTGAGACTACTTGGACCATCTTCATCCTTTACCAATACTTTGAACACATCAAACCTATCTTCAATAAACCATTTCTTACTCCCTCATGGGTTTGTGCCACCTATAATACCAACTCAACACTCAAACCTACCAATTAGGTCTCCTTGCTCTTTAGGTCTTGATATAAATAAAATACAATCTCAAACTTCACAATCAACTACTCAAATATTTCACATATACATATGATTATATCACATGGGTGAAACCTTCAAGACCTCTAATACACCTCTATGTGCCTTAGACACTTTAACATGGGCTCTAAGCACTCAAATCAACTCTATTAGAATGACCACTCAGACTGGTCATACATAGTCAAGATATTTTGACTCTCCATATATAAAAAGGGGCATATTATGACATATAATAACTTATAAATAATATTTTAGACTTCCTTGACATATTCATTTTCATTTATTTCCTCAAATCTGATCAGAACACCTTCAACTTACCTCTACAAGATGGTTACTCAAATTGTCAATGCATTCAACAAACACAGTCAACTTCTAAGCCTTTGTTCACACTAAAGATTGATTGATCAAACCTCCAAAATCCATATATATAGTCTTAATGTATTATAAAACACTCTACAATAGTTATTTCATCTTTAAACATCAAAATACTATCAATAACTATTCAATTATCCTTCTCAGGTCACTTGCATAACATGGTCAAACACATAATCAACTTTGGAGCTTAATAACTTTGACTATATAAATATTAATTTTTTTTAACTAGATTCTTTAGATGCATCTTTAAATTATTTACAACTTTGATTTTTACTACATCAATAAATTCATCTTGGATCAAAATATATAACTCAAAAACTAAGCACTTATTTTCCTTCATTAATTTGAATATTCAAATTCCAATAGTCACTATGTAAATATTAAACATCAGACACTTTGACCTCATCTCATGCTCCCTAAAAATTTGAACAAATACACACTATCAATCTCTTTTAATTAGCCTAGTATTTATATTGCAATTCTCACCATTGATCTAAGATCCTAGCTCCCATGATTGTGCCATGTGGTAGATCTACGTGCCTTCTATGCACCCTATACCATTCAGTCAATGTGCTTGCACCACTTGGTAGTTCTGAATGAAATCTTGACTATTTAACTTTAAAGTTCACTATTGATATTATTTCAATTTAATGAGATTGAGACCAATGCCATAAGCGCATACATTCTGAGCATCCTTTGACATGTTAAATTCACTCAGACCTTTGGATCACTACTAAAAAGATCACATGCTCTATTGAATCCTTATCTGATCAACATAATTGTTCACTATTATATATTTTATCTAATGTAACATTGACTGTAGATCTTCAATAATTCAAATTTGGCTAAGTATAGGAACATAGTGAACTCTATATGAGAGGCCAACTTTACACCTTAATAAATTTTGCTATGCTCAATGTCCAGACCTAAAATTTGAACCACATGATCAAATCTAATTGAGGAATCCATAAAGGATCAAAATAATCCTAAAACCTTCACATGTGTAAAATATCAAATCATCAATCTTCTCATTTAGTCTTATCTATCAATATGACTACTTGAACTTAGATCTTCATATGACTGCTCTGATGAATTCATTTCACTTCCAAAAGCACTTCAAGCACTCATATCACCCCATAGGGTCTTTGAAACATGTTCATACTACACATAATATCCATCAATTATCTATCTAAGTCAAAAATTGAAAAACCAAGCAGGAAAATTGAAACACACTTTGTCATTGTCATTCTATCACACGTAACACCTCATCAACATCCTTAGTCACCTTGGAGACATCATTGAAAAACTTCCAACAAAGCTTTCTAAAAAATGTCCTAAAAATAGTATTCATCAAACTTTGAAAAGTAGATGGTGTATTTGTGAGACCAAACGGCATGGCCATTAACTCATAACGGTCTTCATGAGTTTGGAAAGCTATCTTAGGTATGTCTTCTTTGCAGATTTGAATATGATGATACCTAGAGTGAAGATGTTATTTGGAAAAATAAACAACACCATGTAAGTCATCTAGAAAATCATCACTTACTAGAATAAAAAACTTATCTTTCATGGTGTATTTATTGAGTTAACTATATTTTGGGCACATTTACCAAGTGTCATCATTATTACGCACCATGACCACCAGGGAGGAATATTTTCTTTGGCTATGTCTTATAATTCCTACCTCTAAAATATCTTATAGGGTCTGATATTGGGTAGTGTAATCCCTATAAGTAGTCTAATGACATGATCATACATTCTAATTGGTTGAATTCCTTTTTCATGGCACCAAAAATAACATAAATGTCATCCAATACTAGCTATAAATTAGGATGGATAGACTCCTTGGTTGGTTTAACTTCTATGAAAAACAATCATGCGACAAATCCTTCAACACCTTTTCTGAGCATCTTCATCATCTTGTGAGAACTAACCAATTGTGGATATTTAACTTTTAACCCATGCAGTTCAAATGTCTTTCCTTATAAATGAAATTACATGAATAAATCCTAGAAATTTATCTCAATTGTGCTGGAAGTGGTGAGCCATTGCACTCCCAAAACAATGCCATCCCCACCCATGGGAATAAAAAATATGGGATAATCTAACATGTAGTCTCCCATAGCAAACTTAATACTATGACATTTTATAGAATAATTGACTATACTACCATTTGAAATCATGACTTGAAATTATGGAGCTAGGTAAATGGAACATATCAAACAAGTATCCAACTTAGTGTTGATGAAGTTATGTGTACTCCCATTGTCAATCAACATAGTCACATTTTATTTCTTGAGGAAACACACCACTTTTAGAGTTTGAGGTGTAATAATACCTAAAAGTTCATGACACGAAATAGTAACTTTCAAATTCATCCTTGAGTTCTTCTAAACCTTCACTTGAGGCCTCATCACCTTCTTCATTGTCATTGGCACCTTCAATGTAATTTTTTTTTTCTAGCACATCTATGTCCTTTGATCCATTTTATATCACAACCAAAACATATCTCTTTTTCATGCTTCTCTTAAATTTACTAAGGGGTCAATCTTGTAGGCTAAGGAAATGATGGGGCTAGTAAATTACATTCATGGACATTAGAAAAATGTCATTATTTTACCATATATTTTTACTCTACCATGAGTACCATTGGTATGGTTTCAAATACTAAACTAGGAATAAACATGTGAACCTCCATTTGGATAATATCTTTGAGGCCACCCAATAATAAGTTAGTCATATTTGCCTCAATGATGTCATCCACACATAAAGTGAGATTCTAGAATTGATGAATATAATCCTTCATAGACCCTATTTGATGTAATTTGGCTAGCTGACTGAATTAGTTTTTAGAGACATTGTTGTGATAGTGGATTTAAAGTTCCTCAAAAAATACAGACTAGGAGACCTAAAGGCCCTTCTTTTTATTTGAGCATGCAACCATCCATACCAAATTAACTTCTCAAGTACTAGATACATAGAGGCCATGACCACATTTTTCACACATGAATTATGATGAAGATAAAATAAATTTTTGATTTGATTAATCCAAGTGAGTGGATCCTTACCATAAATTTTTTGAAAATTCACTTTTATCAACAACTAATTTTGACCAGGATTGGAGGTGTAATTGTTTGAATGGGTATAACTGAATTGGAGTGGTGGAGGCTTAGTTTTTGAAGGTTGAACTGTAAGATTAGAAAATTGACTAGTTATAAGTGTCAATTGATCCTTCAAAACATTTAGGTCTTGTTAGGAGGTCCCTTATCCAACGGTAGCACAATTGATTACTTATATATGAGCAATTGAACACGGAAATTATACCAGAATGATTAAGAAACTAGAAACATGAGACAACAAAGAATTTGAGAGACAATACACACAATTGTATTAGATAATACTAGAAGAAAATACAAATAAGGAAGATGCCACTTCTCCCTCCACCTCAAAGGCTTGCCACACCTCAAGACCTTCTTCCCTCTCTCTCTTGCTCAACACAAAACCAACTCTAAAACATGAGTTACAATCCCTCCTTGAATGCTATAGCTGATCTCCTTGACCTTACACCTGTAGATCTCCTTGACCTTGCTTGCTTCAATGCTCTTACTTGATCAAAATGATGATTACAATACATGCCTCATGGTTCTTTAAATAGAATCCCATGGTTACAAAAAATAGACATCTAACTACTAAAATTAGACACACAGCTCGTGACTTAAAATAGTCTCTTAGCATGCAAACACTCGGTTTAACTAACTGACTGTTCGTAAATAGCAGTTCTGGACCGCACAGGCGACCGACGTCGGTCCCTGCTTGTCTGGTGCTGCCGACGTCGGCCGACTCTCTGCCATCGCCGGTCTCCTTCTCCACTGCATCTGACCGACGTCGGTCATACTGCTGACGCCGGTGGCTCTGGTTCTTCAGCATCCTTTCTTCATGTGTGTGCAAACGGTTGAAGCTTTTAGCTCCACACCCTAACAATCTCCCACTTGGAGATAAACAGCTGCAACCTGTACCTGTGCCTGTACACCATCTATTTTGTTCCTTAGGCCCTGTATCCCTCTTCAAAGTCACCCTTGAAGACCAACCACCACGCAAACCTGTGATGCTATATCTGTCACCTATGCCACAAGAACTTTGCTGCTCCCAAGTTCTTCATGACATACTTTTGAACCAACTTTACCCTTAGCTCAGAAAACTCCCTGTATATGCAACCCTGCAAAAAGTAACACAATACAGTAACAGGATAATGTAGCTAATATTATCCAACCTGGTAAAGATAAAATACAATGGTCAAACCTCCATTGCCATGCAGCTAACTCAAGACCATATACCATAGCCTTCTGTCTCAGATGTCCATCCACTCTCTTCTCTAAAACGGGAATCCATCCCTCTATATCCAGCTGACAACTCCACCAACAAGTACCTGTTTGGCTCTACTCCAAGGACTCACACTCCTCATCCATGTCAAGCTCCCACTGTTTCTGGATTCTACCTGCATTGCTTCCTCCATCTTCCTAGTTCATGACTAACAGTAAGCAATATAAAGAAGGTGAACAATGAATATGAGGTTCACATACCTTTTCTGACCTCTGTATGGGTGTTTGAGACTCATAGATCCACCCAACATCCATTCCAGTGATCGATCTCGGCCAACTCCCAGTCTGCTCCCGACCGATGTCGGTTCCCTGCATTGATCCTGACTGCCGACGTCGTTACCCCTGGCCGACGCCGGTGTCCCCCCTGCCGACGTCGGTCCTAATGACCGACATCAGACTTCTCCTGCCCGACCTACCGACCCTGCTGGTCTGCACATGACCGAAGCCGGTGTCTGGATGACCGACGTCGGTTCCAAGTAACCGACATCGGTGCCTGTGTGTTCCCGTGAGTGATGAATTCTTCATCCGCGAGCTCTTCTTGGATCAAATCTATATCCATGTTGCCCTGCTCAGATTTATTTACTGCCTGTAACTGTTCTAAGGCCTTCATCTCCTCCATGAACACCAAGACATCCCTGTTCTTGTCAAAAGCCTCAAATTTCCTTTTCCTGCAATGAATTCTATCCATGCCTTCTGAACTTGAACACATACCTTTTGAGTCAAGAACTTCCATTCCCTTCTTATTCATGTGACCCTGCCTAATAGACCACATCTTCGAATCTGCACCAGAAGTGGAATCAGTAGTACAAGTAGATAGATAAAGAGAACCTAATTTATTACCTCTTGCTAAAACAAGTGCTCCCTTGGTAACCTTCCAAGAATCCGCTGTGAGGGTTATTGTGCATCCCTCATCTCCCAACCTTCCTACAGAAATCAGACTCTGCTTCAGAATTGGAACATGCATGACCTCCTTCAACACCCATGTGTTGTCAATCTGCAATTTCAGTTGCACTTTCCCTTTGCCAACTATCTGACAAGGCGTATTATCCCCTAAATAAAGAACTCCAAAATCTCCTTGTTCATACTCATGAAACAAATCTCTGTTTGGGGATGCATGAAAAGATGAACCAGAATCTAATATCCATGATCCTACGTGACTATCTAAAGAAAGTATGAGAGCATCCTGTACCACAATATTTGCATCCTTTGCTTCTTCCATACCTGCATGTTGATTCTCTTTATCTCTCAACCAACACTCCTTCTTTGTATGTCCTTTCTTTCCACAAAACCAGCAGGTAATACCTTTGGACTCGGATCTCCTTCCTGACCTTGATTTCCCTTGCTCAATCTTCTCCTTTTGCCTTCCTCTGCTTTCCACACTTAGAGCGTTTCCTGATGATTCACCTGTGCTTCTCCTGCGTATTTCTTCATTCAAAATCACACTCACAACATCATCAACCTTTAAGATTTTAGAAGCAGATGCAGAGTTACTTACTGCCATAACCATACCGTCCCAACTTTCAGGCAAAGAACATAAAATCAAGAGATCCTTTACCTCATCGTCAAAAACAATGTTGACTGAAGCTAATTGGTTTACCAAACCATGGAAATCACTTAGATGAGTATGTACCGAACCTCCTTCCTGCATTTGTAAAGTAAATAGCTGCTTCATAAGATATACCTTATTAGAAGCCGAGGGCTTTTCGTATAAATTTGCCAAGGACTTTATCAACTCTTCCCTTGTTTTGCACTGTGATAAGCTGGAAATCACAGAAGCTCCAAGACTCAACCTTATGGAACCATGAGCCTTCCGATCAAGAACACTCCATTCTTCATCCTTCATATCTGTGGGCTTGCATGCAACCCCACCCAACGGTAAGTACAGATCCTTCTGATACAGATAGTCCTCAATCTGCATCCTCCAGTGTTGATAATTCTTGCCGTTAAAATTCTCCATTTGTAGCTTGCTTTCTTCTGCCATTGCTGAACTCCCACTCAATCAGAAAACCCTGTGAATGACCTGTAATCAAAAACAATAACCTGCTTCCTGCAAACCGTAGCTCTGATACCAACTTTTAGGAGGCCCCTTATCCAACGGTAGCACAATTGATTACTTATATATGAGCAATTGAACACGGAAATTATACCAGAATGATTAAGAAACTAGAAACATGAGACAACAAAGAATTTGAGAGACAATACACACAATTGTATTAGATAATACTAGAAGAAAATATAAATAAGGAAGATGCCACTTCTCCCTCCACCTCAAAGGCTTGCCACACCTCAAGACCTTCTTCCCTCTCTCTCTTGCTCAACACAAAACCAACTCTAAAACCTGAGTTACAATCCCTCCTTGAATGCTATAACTGATCTCTTTGACCTTACACCTGTAGATCTCCTTGACCTTGCTTGCTTCAATGCTCTTACTTGATCAAAATGATGATTACAATACATGCCTCATGGTTCTTTAAATAGAATCCCATGGTTACAAAAAATAGACATCTAACTACTAAAATTAGACACACAGCTCGCGACTTAAAATAGTCTCTTAGCATGCAAACACTCGGTTTAACTAACTGACTATTCGTAAACAGCAGTTCTGGACCGCACAGGCGACCGACGTCGGTCCCTGCTTGTCTGGTGCTGCCGACGTTGGCCGACTCTCTGCCGTCGCCGGTCTCCTTCTCCACTGCATCTGACCGACGTCGGTCATACTGCCGACGCCGGTGGCTCTGGTTCTTCAGCATCCTTTCTTCATGTGTGTGCAAACGGTTGAAGCTTTTAGCTCCACACCCTAACAGGTCTCCTTTTAGCTCAATGATTTCCCCTTTGATCACATCAAGATCATATTTTGACACCATACTTTATAAATCTGATTGAAGTTGGTGAATCACCTCAGAAATAAATAGATTAGAAGTGCCATACTCCAAGTTGTCCTTGTGATGATTTTTTGGAGTTTATTTCCCTTACCTATGTTTGTGAGTGTTAAGACCAGGCATGCACAAACCCCAGGATGGAAGGTTTCATCCACAAAAAAGTGTATGGGTAGATTATACTATTGCAATCATCTTAACGAGATGTGTATACAATAAAAAATGCATCATGTATATAAATCAATCCTAACTCGAAGAAGATAGATCATACCATACACTTCCAATTAGGGACACATTTGTTAAGTGGAAACATGACCAATATGGGGATCTAATAAACTTGATTAGGGGATATATTATTGTAATACACTATACTAAGGAGGGTTCTAAAGTATCTAATAAAACACAATCATGCAATACCCCTAAGGGAGTCATATGTTTTGATATCACAAAACTAATTAAAATTCAAGTAAATCTAATATAGTGCTCACCAAATCTTGTGACACAATATGAGGAATTAGTAAACAATCAAAACATGTTGTTAGGCCCCAAATCCATTTGAGTATAAGATCCATGCAAATATAGTAGACTGTTGGGCATGAGGCAATCATTTGTCATGATTGTCATTTTATCATCTTGTGGTGCCAAATGGTAGGTAGTTAACTAACTCCTTTCAGTCTCAATAATCATTTGTAAGTGAGTGCATGTGCTAGTCATGGCTCATTAGAGGTAGGGTCAACACTAGCTCAACAACTAGCATGCTCTATTCCCCATGGCACTAAGATGACCTGAAGCACTATAAAAGTAAGCTAAGTCTAGTTAGCAAAAGGATAATTAGAGTAGTAAATCCCTAGGGGATTAATTCTAAATGCTATGTTCACCATTAGAACTTAGAGTTAGTTTGAGATGCCTTTGTTTCTCCCCATTGTAATGCCCAAGCTTGCCTATGAGCCTCTAGGCCTTTAGTAACTTAAGATGAGAATTTGCTTAGTTCTTAGTCACACACACACACACACACACACACACACACACACACACACACACACACACACACACACACACACACACACACACACACACACACACACACACACACACACACACACACACACACACACACACACACACACACACATTAGTTAGACTTTGTTTAATGATGAAGGGCCTTGTGAAATGTTTAATGGATTGAATTCTTAAATTTTTAGTATGTATGTTGAGATCTATGTGATTTTTACCTAACTTAGTTATGACATGCCTATAGCTCATGAGGAATCCAACACCTGATATAAGAAATGCCCTAAGTATGGGTAATACCCTATGCCTCATAATGATACCTATGTCTATACATAAACCTAAGCCTAAGTCCCTCAACTAGGTACCCTAATGACCCCTCAAGTTCTTGAATGTTGTTAAGATAAGGGAACAAAAGGCTTATGCCTGGAAAGCTATAGAACTAATTAATATCTACCTACACTTGAGAGATAGTTAGATTTCCCCACCCTAGGATGGTTTGTGCCCATGACTGCACCACTACCATTACACTAACCAAATTACCCAAAGAATAGAGTTGTGCCATGGCACAACTATCCAAATACAAACCTTGATCCTTTCTTCAATACATTTTGGGTAAGCGCATAAGGATTACACCGTATATGAAGTGATGCCAGTGTAGTTGACTGTCAGATGTTGAGTGCTATAGGATTAGTCAAGACCTATGCCATGTTAGGAAAAGTCTAAATCTGACTTGGATAGCTATATAATCACTTGAAAAGGTTCATGATTAAAGACACCTACTTTTCTACAACATTTTAGTTTTATTATTAAGACATGTTGAATTTTGTTGTTATAATGGTGTACCAGGATAATACTCTAACTCTCCCTCAAGAACATTGAGTGATAATTAGAATGAGTGAAAGACAGCTATGTATCAAGGAATCTAAATTTTAGAAGACATAAACCAAGTAAGTGGGTCCAGAACCACTTGTATGATGCCCTATACAAGGTTTTATTTTTAAAACTACTAAAGCAAGTGTACTAATGGTTGGATGCTTATACAACACATAGAATTCAAAGCTATGGATAATGCCTTGAGCAGATGAAATAACACCTAGAAAATATTGAGAACTTAGATGCCACTTGGACTAGAGCTATAGACAAATGGTGGCAAGGGGTACTGAATAGTTACGTGCTTGAATTTTTAGTATTGATGTACTTCTACCCTAAATAAATAAAATATCATTTTTTATATGAACCTAGAGGCAAATTTATGAAAGAATTTGACACTAGAATGAAGAAAATGATGGTTGATTATGGCTTTAAAACCATGAGGATGGAAGGCTAAAGTCCTCTCGCATATAAACATAACAACGGGGAAGAAGGGGACATGTAGGTGAGGCAAAATGGAAGGGGATGATTAGATTGAAACTTGAGAGATTAGGAGATAGGCTTATAATAAGAGGAGGCATAGGTTGATGGAAGATATAGAACCTAAAAGTTTTGAGAGGATCCATAGTGAGAAATAAGGGCATGGGGAAGGATATATTGAATGGTAGTCATGCCCAGAAGAAACAACCCTTGAAGCCATGGAATAAGCTCCATATATGATAGGTGAATGCTTAGGGTCCCTAAAAAAATTGACCATTAGAGATGTGTCAGATGTACCTACCCCTTTGAACTTGTAGCATGAGCTCATGCATTGGATCCCCCATAAGATGATATAAGATTGATAATTGACCCCATTGTCAACTTAGGATTTGATCATTTTTCAAATTTGGACTAGAATTTTGTGATTGGATAAGTTGTTCCTTATGAGGAGATAAGTGAGGATACCTCTAAACCTCAAGGTGCTAATGTGACTAGATTGAATATGAGCATAAGCACCCCATTACAACAAATGTTAAATACATAACTTAGGCAACATCCTGGAGGAAGTGGCCCTACACCACTAGTTTTTAGTATAATGCCATCATCTTCTATGGTGCCAGTAGTAACTATAACACTAGTTCCTGGCCTAGTGGTTGAAGGCAGTGGGGGAGCACCACTAGGACATGTACTAGGGGGACAAGTTCCTAAAACACTAGTTTCTCCCCTACTCAAAATTTATTATGAGATGGCCATGTGTCTGCTTGAGTGTCAAGGCATGGAGAATGTCATAGAGAATGTGCTTAGGTGTGAATTATAATGGCATGTTTAGAGAATAACCTAGTCTGAGTGTAAGGAAACCTAGTTTGCATTGACCTTTCTTGATCACACCTATACCTAGTACATGAATTTTTATCCTAAACAAGCTATTGTTGATTATGACACCCTAAAGGGAGCCTTATTGAAAGAATTTGATATACCTAAGTTTGAGAAACAAAGCATCATCATGCTCAAGGAGATCAACTAGGGATTATCAAAGAGCATGCACTTGTATGATGCTAGATTCAAGACTTTCCTTTCTAAGCTCCTTTATGATATTCACCTCTCCTAGCATGTACAATGGTTCATTAGAGGATTTTTAGTACCATGTAGAAGGGCATTATCTATGAAAACATTCACAGACCCTTGAGAAGCACTTGAAGCCATGCTTAGAGTTGAGATGGTGAGGAATGTTGATACAATAATTAGCCCATTCATGGAGGTGTAAATTACATTTATGGCCTCCCAACTACAAAATTAAATCACTAGTTTATCATAAGATGCTCAAATTAGATTATGGTGTACTGATTAGGAGATGAAAAAACATAAAAGAAATAACTAATCTCAAAGGAATGTGCACACATTGCTCATCAGCTATGAAGTTTGTCATGAGGCACATGATGCTTACAACTACCACTTATTGCAATGTGCCATTTAGGTCAACACAACTACCTATGTATAGTTATGCGATGATTATACACATACTATAGCTAATTTCCATGTAATTAATGATATGTGCAAGAACATAAAGAGAGGCACATGAAAATTCGTGATAGTAGTATGAGGGAAAGGAGCCCAAGGAAATAAGGGTTACAACTAGTATAATATAGGATATAGAATGCAAAGAGGTGCTAGAGTGCAAGGTGGTAGACATGGTGGAGGAAGGTTCCCACCACAATCATGCTATAAGTGTGGTTCGATCAAGCACTATCAACATGAATTCCCTATGCATTTAACCTGTGGGTATTATTGAGGAACACGCAAGGTCAAATAATGCCCTAGCTTATACAAAAAAATGACATAAGGTAGGCCAAGTGATGAAAAGGGTATAGGGATGATTAGGCATAATTTTAAAGAGGAAAAATGGACTCCAAACTGGCACAAAATCAATCAAAGTGTAGGCAACTATTCAAAGTAGACTCACCACTCAATTACTAATTGTGTTAATATGATATTTATGCCTAGAATATGGGATGTTGAGATGAACTAAGCATATTACATAGTTGAAACCCAAAGCCATAACTTATCTAGACCTTACATGCCAAAAAGATATATTACAACAAGCTATGAGTATGATCTAAAACCTACAAGGAGAGCTCCAATTGGCATGAGACCTAAATGCATAGGTTGTTGCTTCTAATTAAAAATAAGATGGCTAAGACGTTGAAGTATAAGACCTAATATATATCATGCACATACTATAAATAGAAGGGATGCTACCCCTATAAAATAAATTACTTATAGAACATGTAAGACAATAGTTATTTGAAGTTACCATGCCCTGCATGGAAAGGGCACGAGAGTTTAGGCATACACATAATACAAAGTATGACCAATAAATCCTAGTGAATGCCACCATTGATGGATGATCCATTTGTGAGGTCCTTATAGACACATGCACCAAGGTCAATATATTGACGAAGAATGCATGAGAGAAGATGGGTAGGCCAACCTTGAGGCCTTCTCCTTATGTACTCTTCATGTCTAACAAGAACCAAATGTAGCTGATCATAATTCTGAAGAGCACCATTATATATATTATGGGTGCCGAATTCCATGCTGAATTTGAGGTAATTGAGGAAGAGATATATGACCTTTGAAAATGGAAAATAAATGTTAGTGATTACCCTCTAAAATTTCCAATTACCCCCTATGTTGAGAGCATTGATCTAGATGATGAGATCAACCATATATAACATCATGGCATAAGGCACTAAGAATCTCAACCCTTTTGATTAAGGATTGCTATCTTGGGAGGATAGATAGTCAGCCTTAAACACCATTGATGTCACTTGTGACCACTGTTTAAAGAGGATTATGAGGCCATTGGTCATATATATCACTTGGTACACATAAAGCCATCGAAGCCTATGAGGACTAATTAGGTCTAGATTGATCACACTTTATAATGATGGGTCTCATGCAATGGGGAGAAGGGAAAAAAGGTACTCCACTTGAGCAAAGGTAAGCTTGTAGTGATCCCAAAATTTGAAGGGAGAAACCTAGTGAAAAATTATATCCACAACCTTGAATCATGTATCCTCAAAGAAATAGACAAAATGGGTGCACTTGTGTATACATTAAGAATCACTACCATACCTTGGTGGGTAGTGTAAAAGTATAACTTGCCAACCTAACTAGAAGTGAAAGATACCATTTAAACTAGATTTAGGAGGAGTAACAAGGACTTGGATATATCGATATACTTTTGTGACTCTAATCCCATGGACCATGTGCACTTATGTGAAGAAACATGGACTAACTGCAATGTGACTACCCCAAAGAACTTATGGGTATACACTTTTTATATTATTTTTAAGACATGGGCATGAGCATGGTATGTGGTCATCGAGTACACCAAGAGACAACTAATTAGGATGTCCTTAAGGAGAAGTTTTTGCACACCTTCTCCTTTTCCTCACAAAACTTGGAATCGGTCAAGACACTACAAGTAATTTAGAGGGCAGTGTTTAAGGACACCACCATCCTCGAGGAGCACTTGAAAGACATGTTTAGGGAAAAAATTCTAGTACTCTCAAATTTATTTGAGAAAAAAACACTCAATAGCTACTCAAGCAAATAATATGTTGAAACTTGGAAGGAGTGCTGCTAGAAAATGTTGATCGACAAAAGAAAGCTCATACACCAAGCAGATGATAGTGCTCCCAGCAAAGAAGACCCCACTCATCTTCACATAGAGACAACTAAGGGATTTAAATAAGTCAAGGACTCACACCAATAAAATAATGAACCACACCACACACCATTAAATACCATCAAAGTGGACATCAACATAAAAGGAGAGCCAAAGATGACTACTCTAGGCACCTATTGGTCTAATGCAGAACTGGTATGCATTATAGACCTCCTAAAGTAATTATAAGACTTGTTCCAATGGAATTATCAAGATGTGAAGGGCACCCACCCATCCCTTGGGAAGATGACCATAAAACTAATTTAAGACATAAGACTAGTCAAAAAGCACCCCTATATAATGAATCCCAACCTCTGTGCCAAAGTCAAAATAGAGATCGATGCAATGCTAGCTGTAGGGGTCATTTACCCTATGTAGGAGTCTGAGTGGTTGAGCCTAATGGTAATAAACATCATGAAGGATAGGCACATTCACATTTTCATTGATTATAAAACGTTTAATGCCACCTACATCAATGACCCTTTCCCAACTTTGTTCACTGATAAAGTCATAAAAGGCATCACAGTTTTTGAAATCTAAACCTTCACTAATGGGTTCTATGGATACCACCAAGTCCAGATTGAGGAAGAGGAAAATTCCAAAATAACCTTTAAAACTAAATGGGGATGTTTTTATTATAAAATTATGCCATTTGGACTCAAAAATATGCCACTATGTTCTCCATAGTGGTGATCACCATGTTTAAATATTTCATCCACAAGTTCCTCCAAGTTTACATATATGACTAGATGGTGTTTGGCCTCATGAAGGACCATTATGATAAATTGTGCCTAATATTTGAGAGGTACATGTAGCTTCAAATATCCTTGAAATTGAAGAAGTACATCTTCATAATACCATTTGGAACCTTACTTGGGCACATCATCTATAAGGATGGTTTACTTATCGATCTAGTGAATATTGTGATCATAATTTAGCTCTAGACTCCTTCCACAGAGAAATACATTCATGCCTTTATTGGCCACTATGGGTATTATAAAAAGTTTGTAAGGAGATATGTGAATATTATGGTGCTAATATAAGAGCTCTTGCATAAGGATGGACTATTCTACTGGGGTAAAGCGTAAGAGGATGCCTTTGAGACCCTGAAGCTCAAATTAACTATCATGCCTATTTTGTAATTTCCCAATTGGATTACCCTAATCCACATCCATGTCGATGATTTTAGATCTATGATTGGTGAAATCCTATCAAATCCTAACAAAATCAAAATGGATCACCCCATCTCCTTCACTAGCATAAAATTAACAAAGGCAGAACATAACTATACTACAATTGAGCATGACACACTCACCATGGTGTATGCCTTAAAAAAATTTAGACAATATTTGTTGGCAACCCCATTCATATTTTTCATAGACCACAAGGAACTTAAGTGCCTCATGAATAATCCCATTCTCCATGGGCACATTTGTCAATGGATCATTTTATTTTAAGAATTCTAGTTCTTTGCTATCGTCAAGCTTGGAAAATAGAACTTGGGCCCAGACCATTTGTCTCATATAGACTCAAGAAATGTAGTAGCACCAATTGAGGATGATATGCTAGATGCATAAATTTATAGAATCTAGTGCACCCCTGAGGACTTGGTAGATATATCCATCTTTCTAAGATTTGTATTTGTACTCTAAACAATGACAACTAAAGAAAATAAATAGCTCATAGTTTGTACCATGCCTTTTTAGCTCATTAGTAGGGAATTGTACAAACTAGGCTAAGATGAAATTATGTGCCAATGTGTTTTGGAGAATGAAAGGGATTACATCCTACATGAGGCACATGAGGGGATAACAAGAGGCCATTATGTATGATATGTAATAACACGTAAGGTGTTGCAATTAGGCTTATGGTGGCCAAGTCTATTTCAGGATGCAAAAGATTATACCAAGGCTTGTGACATATGCTAGCATCTAGGAAAGTCCAAATGTTGAGATGAGATTCCTCTCAAACCAATTCTTTCCTAAGCACCATTTGAGAAACGGGCCATTGACTTTGTTGGACCAATTAACCCCATAACATGGTACACAAGTGTGAGGTACATTCTAGCAACCACTGACTATTTTACCAAATGGGCCAAGGCCACATCGAACAATAAATACACAATCACCACATCTATAAGGTTCATATGGGAGAACATCATAATCCATTATGGGTACCCACTTAGCTTGAATAGAGATAGGTCACACTTCATTAATGAAACTATATGGATATTGCTAATAGAATACATGGTGGTGCACTACAAGATAATGCCTAAACATCCCTAAGTGAATGGCATAACTAAGGCATTCAACAAGATCCTAACCATGTGACTCAATATGATATGTGATGTTTTTCATAAAGATTAGGATGATCAAGTGTCAGTAGTATTATGGGCATATCACACAACCTACAAGCACCTGAATAAGGCTATACCATTTCAACTAATGTTTGGTGTTGAGGTAATCCTATCAATGGAGTTATTTGTGACATCATTATGCATTGGTCATTTAGATGACCAAGAATCACAAAATGTAAGGCTATAGGACTTAGAGTGCTTAGATGAGGTGTGTACCTAAGCACGGTGGAGCTATTAGATAGAGAAGGCACTCCAAAAACTCTAGCTTGACAAGTATATAAAGCACAAGGTGATAATAGAAGGGACATTAGTTTTGATTTGACTCCAAGTATATAAAGAACTTAGGAAAACTACATATAAGGTTTGGGTCCATATGTCATCCACAAAATTTTAGAGATGGTGCATGCAAGCTATGCACATTATCAGGTGAAATAATCCTTGGGCATTTCAATGACAACTGATTGAAGCTATATCGGTAATAGGGTGGCACTTACACCATCAAACATTGACTTCATAGTCACAAGTCAATTGTATTGAGTGACCATAATAAATTTTGACACAATCCAAAAAAGTTCCTTTTATGTGTGTTATTTGCATTGATTGATGTGGTAAGGGAATAAGTTGCACTTTGAGGCTGCTAGTAAAATGTTTCTAGCATTTTCAAGAATAATTCCAGTTGGGTGATTCAAATAACGCTGCACCCTAAGTGCCTAAGGCTAGACACCTAAGCTATGGGCACATGAAGTTTTCTAGAGTTAGATACAAGGCACATCATATCTTTGTGTACAAGATTCAATAAGTGAGGCCTTTTTAGGCCCACAAAAGGGCTAGTTTGGTACTTATAAGCATAATACCAATCATAAGTTTTTAGGTGCATGTAACTCATTGGACTTAGAGCAAATGTGAACCAAGAGAGTCACACAATATACAAGTACACAAAATATAGAGTGAATATGCATAATAGGATAATGTGTAAGAGATAAAATGAGAATGTCATGTTAGAGGACTAGCGTAAGGGATTTATATGGGGTAAGAAATGCCAAGGCAAGAAGATGAAAGCATAGTGAAATTGACCAAGATAGAAAAGTGCGCTTAGAATAGAAGCAGATCAGGAAAAGGAAATGGGACAGAGGAGGCTAAATCATGTGGATGTGAGGTGCTATGTCCAGGTTACCATGTTGAAGGAGAAGGTCATGCCAAGTGAACAAAGCATAGGAGAAGATCTTTGGGACAAGATGGAATCCACCCAAATTGAGGCAGGGAGTGATCATTTGAACTACATGTCACTTCAAAAATTTATTAGAAGAAGTTAATAAGGTGGTAGTGGAGGCACAAATATCCACATTAAATGCATAAATAATAGAATATTTTTGCATATTTCATGGGTCATAGTGAATCCCAAGGAGCATAGGAACTATCATGCCATTAATTAACCTTAATTAAGGTGGTAGATGAGAGTAGAGGTATAAAGCAATAAAAAACTATGTCTAGTTACAAACCTTGTGTTAATTTGAATTTTGAATAGAAAAGTAGAGCAAAACTATTGAACCAAAGAGCCAAAGCAAGGAGACCTCATTACAATGAGACCCTGAACACCTCTAGATGCCAAAAGTGAATGACTATGTAAAGAAATGAATTGAATTGCTTGTGAGATTGGCATAGAAAAGAAAGGGGCATGAATTGGGTGAGAACTAGACAACAAAAAACTAAAGTGATGCTGAGGCCACCATTTATGAAACATGAAGCTTAAGATCTAAAGAGAAGTGCCAACAAAGATTGAAGGATTTAGTAAGATAAATTGACCATGATTTAACACCAATAGGTTTAGAATGGGGAAAAATTAGATGAATTTGGGCCCACAGTAGGCACAAAAAGATACTAAGAAAGTGTGATTAGCAATAGAAGCTACTGCTATGAAAATAACAACACCATAAGTAAAAGGAGTTAGCATCACCCAAATTGATCCATAGGTGCTTGAAAAGATGTTATACCAAGAAATGTAGTTTCTAGAGGGGATTTTGATGGAGAAAATTGGGCTTCATTCATGCATAAATACCACCTAAAAGAGTACAACCATTGAACCTCCAAAAATTCATAATACCTAACACAAGATTGGTTGGTAAATATAGAGGCAAAGACTATAAAAGGCATAACACTATTAGATGTCTTAATCTAGGACAAATTGGTGAACACCAATGTGATGTAACTCTATGATTTACCTAGTTTTGGTAAGCTAGAGGAACTTGTGTAGTTCCTTCTCTCGTACATCCACAGGGACTAGTTCTACTTCATAGGGAGGTGCATGAGGCTATCTATAGGCCTTATTGACTAAATCACCAGACTCCCAAGCTCTAGTGTAGACATCATCCAAATGATGGTAGATGATGCCAAAGTTGAAAGGGTTAAGAAAATCCTAGGTTAATATAAAGGAGGTTTTCATTCCCAATCAAGGACATCAATGATCCTAGGATGAGGACAATTACGTGCCTAATGAGTTCAAAACTATGTATTGGTAGTTAGTGGGTGGATGTAACAAGGACCAACCTATGCATTACCTACCACATGGCACATGGGGTGAAATTTAATATTTCCAAGGTCATTAAAAAATACATAATCAAGAATGCACTCAAATGTCATACAACACAGGAGAAATTTTGATGGGGGTCCATGTTGATATTGATTGTGATGGAGGAGAAAAACATATTAGATGGTGATGAGGAGAATTTGTGGGTCTTCCCAATGCACAACAACTCCCTAGCAATGAAATAATAGAACTACACTTTCCCCCCTTCCTTCACCCTAAAGTATAAATATTGAGTAATAGGAAGGTACATGTGGTACATTGAAGCATTCAAAGAAGAATGGTGATCCATAAGAAACTCCCTTATAGTCTATTTAGAATGGCAATTTTCACCATTATAAAAGACTTCTACATCATATAATTGGCACTTGTAGATATGAATTACTCTAGTTAGTTAAAAATACCCTATGCATTTTTAGCCAAGTACTTCAGAGAGGCACTACGAATAATTCCCAACATGTAGCAGGTGGATATCTCGATAAAGACCATGGATGCAAAAATATGCATATTGAGGCACCAATATATGTACCTAAGGGGTAGAGAAACCAAAGATGAGGAGGATGATTTATATGCTACCAACATCTATCCCCTTGAAAGAGAAGTCATCCTTGGGCACATCCACATGCTATTTTATAAGATGAATCAAAGGCAGAAGGATTCATGCATAGACAAAGATGATGGCCTCCCCCTTTAGGTCAGTGAAGAAGGAGAGTTGGTGTTAATGGCACTGATAAAATCCCCTCAAAAGAAGTGGGTATAAACCCTGAAGGAAAGATGAGCACCTCTAATTGAAGATCACCTTTGATGATGAAGCTACCCCCTTTGTGACAAAGAAGAGGCATGTGGTCTTTACACCAAGGATTGTGTCACCCAAGCTAAAGGAGAAGAAAAAGAAAAATTACAAGGGGATAGTGATGATGCCCATGATAACCTTGGTAGATATGGAGGTGCAAGATGTGTGAGAGGAAGTAGAAGCAAATGGGGCACAAGAAGAGCAAGAAGAGGAAGAAGAGGAGGAAGAAAAAGATGATGATGAAGGGATGAAGGTGTACATTTTCCAATAATAATAAATAGAGGAAGAGCCCAACATTTTAAAAATTCATGAGGCTTTCCAAGGTAACACTGTTACCATGCTTGGGGAAGCAAAAAAAGCATCAAGCACCCTAACCATAGAACCCATGATGTAGCCTCCATAAGTTAAGGATGAGAAGAGGCATTGATGGATGGAAATGGGCCTCAATAAGGACCATATAAAGTTTAAATTAGAGTTAGATCAAAAAAGGGAGGCCATGAAGTCCAAGGGTATGACCGAAGTAGATATTGATAAATCTAAGGTCAAGGAAATAAGGGCCAAAGAGGAGAAGACAACCATGGGAGTAAAGAAGAGGCAGGTAGAGATAATGATGGCCCAAAAGGAAAAGGCCAGGATAAAATAGGAAAAAGAGAGGGTTTCTAAGAGTGCAAAACCCATAAAGGATAAAGTAGCAGAGGCACCTAGTTCCCCTACTATCATAGTAGAGGAAGCCACACCACAGGCACACCCAAGTAGTGAAGGGGTGCCTAGAGAGCAGAAAGGTGATATTGGTGCCTTAAAGAAGTAAATAGAGAGCATAGTTGAAACCTAACAGACTCAAGAGGGTGAAGATGGAGTTAAATAAAGGGAAGAAGTGAATGAAGGGGACAAGTCTGAGGAAAAACCTTTGCTATAGAATTAAGACACATCAAGGGAAAGTACCAAAGAAGGCACTAGTTTCAATGAAGAAAAACTAGAGTAGATGAAGCTAGCCATCCAAGGAGAGGAAGTTGAGTCGAACCTATGAGAGAAGGTGTAGAAGGGGTTAACAAATAAAGATTATTATATGATGGAGTACATGTTCCTTAGAACCACCACAACACTGATGTGCTAACAACTATCCTTTGCCTTCAATAGTTATATGGATGAAACTTAATTTAAGGTACCAAAAAAGTCTATCTTCAGTTCAAACTAAGCAAATGAAGGGTACAATTCACTTCTTATTAACCCTCACATAATGAATCCAGTAAGGTTTACTAATTATTTCATCTAAATGGATTCTAAGGTAGTGTGAAAGAACATCATTAATGATGTTAGAGCCTCAAGCTGGAAGAAGATCATGCTAGAAGAAGAAGAAAAAAACAAGGCCATAAATTCAAGTTACAACAATTGGTCGAGTGTGTAGAGGAAGCTGAGCCATCCCTCCTAAATGTCATCAACACTTAAAATTTTTTAGAGATCAATAAGGTGTTTGTATTAGTAGAGCAGACACTCCCAAGATTGAAGGAAAAATTAGTGCCAAAATAAGAGGAGGACCCTTACACCACCATAAAGCAAGAAATTACTACAAATCTCAAAGAGGTGGAAGACCTTTTGGTGAAGCTTGAATAAGGCATATAAGCAACTGATGTAATATTTTGTAACTTCTCCACCTAGGTGTTACTCATCATCACATGCCTCAAAAAGGAAAAATGGAATAAGGATACACTGATGGCACATGCATACACTATGAGTATGTCTGAGTGTGCTCAGATAATAATACAGGTCAACACTTTGAGTACCCAAATCAAGACCCAAGAGTAAGACCTACAAGAACTCTTCTACATGTTACAAACAAAGGCCTACAAGAAAGAAGTGATCCTTAATGTAGGTGTAATAAAATTTAATGACAAGTTACAATCATTTAGGAAATAATTGGAGAAAATTAATCTGCCCATCCTCAACACCACCTCTACAAAAATAGACAATGTTATAGAAGAAATCAAGCTCACAATCCAAGGTTTTGAGGACTTTAGTGTGAAACTAAAAGAGTTCATGCATGAGTTTTGTGCACATAAGTTTCTATAAGATTAGTTTTAGGGTGGACTAACAATTTTGTATGGGGTAATGTTGGTCCCCAAATCCATCTAAGTATAGGATCTATGCCAATACTATAGACTCTTGGGTGCAAGCCAATCACTTGTCATGATTATTATTTTGTCATCTTGTCATGCTAGCTAGAAGGTGGATAACTAACTCCTTTTAGGCTTAATAATCATTATGAAGTGGGCACATGGGATAGTCATAGCTCATTGGAGGTAGTGGAGTGGATCCATTATAATGATTACATCTAGTGCCAACTCAATAACTGGTGTACTCCAATCCTCATATAACTAATATACCCTAAAACACTATAAAAAAAAGTTGAGTCTAGTTAGAAAAAGGAGAATTAGAGTATCAAATCCCTAGAGGATTAGTTATAGATGTTATGTTCACCATTATAACTTAGAGTTAGTTTGGAATATCTTTATTGCTCCCCATTGTAATGATTAATCTCACATGTGAGCATCTGGGCCTTTAGTAGCTTAAGATGAGCATTTGCTTAGTTTCTAGTGATATATATGTATTGTGGTTGGAATTTTTTAAATGATGAATGGCCTTGAAAAATGTTTAATGGATTGAATGTATAAATTTTTAGTATGTTTAACTCTATAGGCTTTTGACCTAACTCATCTATGGCATGCTTGTAGCTCATGAGGACTCCAACACCTGATAAAGTAAATGCTCTAATTATGGGTAAAACTCTATGCCTCACAATGATACCTATGTCTAAGCTTGAACCTATGCTTAAGTCCCTCACTTAGGTACCCCAGTGACTCCTCAAGTGCCTGAATGTCGTTAAGCCAAGGTAACTAAAGGCTTGTGCTTGAGAAGCTATAGACCTACTTCATATTCACCTATGCCTAATAAATAGTCAGTTTTCTCCACCCCAGAATGGTTTGTACCCATGACTATACCACTACCATTGTACTAACCAAACTACCTAAAGGATAGAGTTATGCCATGGCAGAACTAGCCTAATACAGATCCTAGTCCCTTCTTTGTTGTGCTTCAGGTGAGTGCATAAGGCTTACACCTTATGTGAAGTGATGTCAGTATAGTCAAGTGTTAGATGTTGAGTGTTATAGGATTATTTAAGGCCTACACTATGTTTGAACAAGTCTAAATTAGACCTAGATAGCTAGATAAGCACTTAAAAAGGTCCATGACTGAAGACACCTACTTTTATACAACACATACATAGGATAATCTCAATTAATCTATGTATGAAGAACAAGACCCTAATACATGAAATAATAAGAGTAATATTATTTTAAGCCAATACTTATGCTAATTCTATCTACTAAATAGAGGAGAAAAGTTAGAGAATACTTACCTGAATGATGAACCCATCAAGACTCAATCTCTCCCTTGTCCAAATGGGATTTGAAAAGGGTTGTTGTGGTTTGTAAGGATCACTAAAAAAATCCAAATCATCTAAGACTTATCCACAAGACTGGATTCTCCAAGTAGAAACCCTAAGCTAAGACTCCTCAAGTAAAATGGCAGAAGAGTAGATTGTAAAGAAGCACAAGTGGATAATAACTCTTGATTAAATATGAAATAATGGTGAAATGATATTATATATGTAGGAAAATTTGGCCCTAAAACCTTTTGAAAATCTTGGTTGACAAGGTTGACCCAATCAACCTAGCATAATTTTGGATAATTATTCACTAGGTCATGAGCTAGGTCGGCCAAGAGCAAACTAGTTCTTAAGTGAAAATCACCCAAAACTATACAGGGTCGACCTAGTTGACCTAGTATAACCAACTATTAAAAGGGACTTAAGGTGAGGAAAAGAGGGATGGAGAGTGGAAAATACTGGAGGAGGGAGTAAAATAGGAGTAATATCTTAGGGAATGGTTTTTAAGATCTAGTTAGATTGGTGATAATGTGGAAATAAAGGATAACAATACTATGAAGCACCAATGGTCTGCCCACCAATTTACTGATGCACCCTTTAAGGTGTGCACTCAGAGAGATTGAGTCTCAATGGGTTATTGCAAGATATAAAACATCAGTATTTGATATAATTTGAAAATATTATGTGTATGCAAGATGAATCTAAAGACTATTAATGTATATAAGGGTGAAAATTTTCAACCCAAAAAGTATACCAATAGATTATATTGTTGTGATCATCTTGTTGAGATGAATCCAATGACTACTAATTTTTACAAGGGTGAAATTTTTTTTGGACCTTTTTTTTTACTATTTTGTTTCAAAAAATCACTTTAAACAATATTGCAATGATATAAAAATTAAATTCTTACCTGATCATAAGTTATGTTTTTTTATCCTTTCACTCATAGGAGACCCACAACACCAAATCTACAAAAAAAAATGTTGTATAAACTTTCCCAAATCAAACATTTGATACCACTCATAATGAAATTACTTAGATGTTCACACAATAGAATATTATATCATATAAATAAGAGAAGAATATATAGATCCAAAATAATATCTAATAGAAGATTATAATGATTGATAAATATAGATGATCCACTTTGAGGGGGAAACCTACAAAATAATGCAATAAGAGAAGAATTCATAATATGATGATCAAACACTAACCACTACTTCTTATATATACTTTACTTAGCCATGGTTATTCCATAAGCTAACCTTACTAGAAACATAGAGAGATGTGACAAGATAGTATAAGAGGTGTGTAATCCACCAATCAACCACATGTATCCCTAGACATACCATAAGTTAAGGGCATATCATATAGGACCAATGATAATGTACCTTTCAATACAAATTCAAGCATATGGAGGAAATTGTCAGTTGTGACATTACACCTCTATAAGTCTATGACATCTGAAAGGGAAAACTCTATTTTTATAATAAAGATGATACATATATATACAAACCACAATGATGGATTGTATCTTTAAAATATCACTTCTTCAACCTCATCTAGTTAACTCCAATGACCAACGTCACCTTGGAATATGAAAAAAATGTCATAAACTTGCCTTGTAGTACATGCATGCATTTTTGTTGCTCATGGCCTATCGTAAGACACTTGAGTGGGAAATAAATTAGGAATCGATATTTCATTTAGTACAATCAATTTTAAAACAACCTAAAATTAAAAATTTAGTAAAGCAAGACAATGGAGTCTTCACAAATATCGAAGGTGTTCTGACACACTTTGTGGTAAAAATTATCATAGATTTAGTTCCAAGATCCACTCTTCCAAATAGCCCTATATATTACAAATTAGTTTTAGAGAATGTATTCTAATGCAAAATACTAGAGATCCTTGATTAGGTCAAGATCAAGCCTAGCTCTTCTCCTTGCGAGACTTTGATAGTCATTTCACCCAAGAAGGATGGATCTTGACATCTCTACATAGACTTCATGTACTCAAAAAAATCATGATGAAGAATTGATTCCCTCTATTGCATATTGATGACTTATTGGACCCACTCTAAGGTGCACAATACTTCACCATGATTGAGCTAAGTTTAGGTTAGCAACAAATTTTGGTCTATCCTAAATAACTCTAGAAGACATGTTCAATACATGGGAAGGATTATATGAATGGTTGGTTATGTCTTTCATATGGACCAATGCAACAACAATATTCATGCACTTGATGAACTATATATTTAGTTCCTTCCTCAATTCCTTTTTCATCTTCCACTTGGATGAAATTATCATGTTTAAAAATACTTGGGAAGATCGTGTGGAGCACATATCAAGCGTGTTTGGCACTTTTCACCCACAAGTTGAATGCTAACTTATAAAAGTGTACTTTCAACATCAGAAAGATCTAATACATTAGATAGATCTACTACCTATGATACATCATTGACTGCACAAGAATTCATGTATATCTAAAGAAGATAAAATTGATCAATGATTTATCATCTCCACCCATTCTCACAAAATTGAAGATATTTTTTAGACTAAAAAAATTATAGCTTATGTTAATGCTTGGTTTCTTACACATGTCATGGCCTCTTAGCCAGATAATGTGTGATAAATAAAAGTTTAATTAGACTCATGAAAAATAACATGATTTTGAGAATCTAAATAAATTCCTCTATCAATTGTTTTTACTCATAATTCTCAACATTGCACACTCATTTAAACTTCACATAGACTCATCTGACTATGAAATCAACACAATACTCATGTAACATGGACATTCAGTCTCATACCACTTAGATATGTTAAAAGACATGGTTCAAAGGTACTCTACTTATGAAAAAGAGTTTTAAGATGTTGTGCACAAAGTTAAACAATGGTGTCACTACATATAGGGGAAGGAGATAGTTATTCATTCTAAACATAAGCCACTTCAATTCCTAAAAATATAAATCAAGATAGAAAATGTGCACAACATGAAGTGGATGAATTACCTACAACAATTCCATCTTAAGATTATGTGCAAAAAGGGAAAGTATAACAAGGCTACATATTAACTTCACAAACTGCTAGTTCATGCTCTCATTAAAATATTGGAAATGTGTAACCAAAACTACATAAATTTAGTACCTCTTTACTTAGTTGGTTAGGGCTTTGTAAATGCCTACACATGACTTGTATAAGGTAAACATGTTTTAAGGTTATAATTATATGATTAAATTCTCTACAATATTGAGATTCTATGTTTATGGTGGCACACCTCATTAAAGAATCATTTGAGAGGTACATTATGCCAAGACATGATGACATTTCAGTGTGACAAAGACTCTAGTTCCATTACAATCACACTTTTTTGGATGTACATGCACATAGATGTGACACCACAACATGTATTTCATTCATTTTTTCATGGAAAAGCCCATGAACATGGATTTGTGGATTTACACACCTCTACCTATTCTATCTAGGCCATTGGAATCCATCAACATGGATTTCATGATTTGGTCACCTATGACAAGGTGTCATCATGATTCTATGCTTATTTTTGTGGATAATTTTTTGAATATGACTATCATTATTACTTCTAATAAATACATTGATGTATTTGGCATTGCACAATATTTATTTAATCACGTATGGGTTCACTTTGGACTACCAACATCCATCATCTAGGATTGAGATACACACATTTTAAGTCCTTTTTGTTAAGTGTTATGGGGATTTTTGGGTTTATAGTTGGACCATTCGATGAAATTTCATCCAATATAGATGGTAAAATGAAAATTTTAAATCACACATTTGTTCATATTTTGAAAATTTACAATCGTGCAAATGCTCACACTTGGTATGACATTTCATTGTACATCCAACATGCCTAAAAATAACACTTTACAACTCTAGGAGGCATAGTACATTCTATAAATGGCTTGGGTTCTAAACTTTGACTTATCTAGACATATCTATCGGAGTTGTTGCCAGAATCCAAATAATGTGAGTGCAATGGAGACGTGATCACACAAGTTGAAGCAAGTGCACACCACATAGATGCTAAAGCAATTTGAAAATAACACAATAAGAGAAATTGCACAAGACAAAATGGAGAAAACCAAAATCTGATTAGCATGAGATGGCCAAAGTGAGGACTACAAATAGGAGTATGAAAGTAACTCCTCCACAAAAGGTGGACAAGGCACACCAAGAATAGTCAGTAACTCCTCCATGAAAGGTGGTGATAAGGTGCTAAGAATAGAGAAGTAACTCCCATCAAGGGAGTTACTTATGACATTCTTATGACACCTATGACACATCTATGACACACACCTCCACATAAGCTAGCCTATCCCACAAATGTAGGAAAAATACATGTATGCACAAGAAATACAATTTCCCTAATTAATAAATAGGGAAAAATAAAAACCTACACTAATAATATCCTACCATGAACCATCTATAAATGAGTTGTTCACACAAGAAATAAAATTGAGAACAACAAAGAATTATTTGTACCATATACAATCTATTAATTAATATGTTCAATAGATTCTATGTCACTCTCAATAGAAGTATAGGGATCACCCCATGAATTCTAAGTTAGTAATAAAGTTTGGTTTCACATTCATAAGGAATGCTTCAAGGGTCTCCACCATAATTTCAAACTTGTCCACTATGGTACTTACACCATTATCTGCATAGTTGGTGAGAATGGCTTCATTCTTGATCTGTCTACATACTTGAAAATGCACTCAATATTTAATTTGGGTCTCCTTAAGCCTTACTTACCTCCAATTATTAAGCCAATAGTGACATAACATAATTAATTTTTAGATCCAAAACATTTCCCCCCACATATAAGGATTACATTATTGAAGTAATAGGAAAACACACCTATCATGTTGCACATCAATTCTTCAAAATAGTCGAGGCAAGGTAATATGTTAATCAAGCTAAGTGGTAAAACCTTCAAAAAATTCAAGTTTAATTTTTAAAATTACATATTTATACAATATAGACCATTACTCTTCAAGAAAGGGTGAAATATTTGTGTGAAACTACACACAATTATCTCATGCATAACTACAAAAATTACATACAACTAAGATTGGAGTTTCTTAAACCACATCCATTTCTCCCACACACCAGTCTCATGGAATGTTTGCACAAATCCGATTATGCCTATTGGAATGCTTTTGTACTACTACATCTCTGCAAAACACTACACTTCTATTAGAATCTCTTGTACCTAGCAAAACCTATATGGCATCTCATGTGTGCTTCATAGAGTTTGTCTTTGTGAAACCTCCAAATGGATTATTAAGTGTTACTTATTAGTTATAAGACATTCCATAGTATGTGTCAGATTAATCATTTGATTGAGTAAGTCAACCATCACACACTTTGAATAAATTCAGCTACTACACAGGGTGTAGATAAAATAGATTGTAACTATTAGTAGTTGTAATTACCTTCTTATATTAGTGTATAAATATGTAACATATGCATCTAACCTAGGGTTGTTAACATAAATAATTATAGTGATAGATAGCATGCCCTTAGTATCTAATATTTATCATACATATCTAAATTCACACATTTAGTCTATCAAAATCAAAGGACATTTCATCCCCTTATGATCATTGGAACCTACGTTCCTAGCCTTCTTGTAGCATTGTACACCTTTATACTTTTTTCATATTAATTCATACTGAATACAAGTTTTATTTTATGCAATTATCTAACTTCCACTTTACTTGAATGTGTGTTTGGTTTAAATTTTACAATTTAACACAATGCAAACTCTTCACAACCTCATAGATTATATCTAAATGTAAGGTTGCCCCTTATGCACAAGGTCCTGGGCCTCATTTGTCCCCTATAGTATTATTTCATGTTTCCTTCTCGAAGAAATTTATCACTTATAATTTCTTGACATATGTATAAATTTAAGGGATTTTATGAAAAAAGTGATCGAATTGGTTTGCATTTCAAAAGACACACTAGTGGGTTTGTAGGGACTCTCTTTTCTTGAATTTGTCAACCTATAATATTTGACTCATATACCAAATCTAAACTTCCCCACCCCAAAATACTTAATGTTTTTTTGATAACCTCAATACAGTATAATTTCACACAACATAACAAGATGAAACACAAATCAAAATTAGAGCACTTTATAAAAAGAGAAAGAACATGATGAGGAATGTTTGGTGGAGACTTAATTATATATATATATATATATATATATATATATATATATATATATATATATATATATATATATATATATATATATATATATATATGAATGGTATTTTGTGTGATGTATGTACAAATTTTAGGGTTTTTATTCTAGGTTTTATTCTCAAGCAAATTTTACGGATTTTATTCTTAATTTTATTAGGGTTTTCATTTTTATAACCATGTCTTGTTAAGTCCACTTGGCATGATTGATTGAGAATAAAAATAGATTTTAAGGATTTTATTCTTGACATAATTTGTGTTTATTTGATAGCATATAATTATTTATTAAATGTTTAATATTTATTTTTTAAATGTGTGATATTTTTTTTTTTAATATCTGATATTTATCCAAAGTTTAGAGTTTTATAATAACAAGTACCACATATAATTATTACAAAAACATGCATGCCAAAATTAACTTCTATTTAACTTATTTGGGATTTAAGGTCATATAAATAGGTTAAAAATATTGACATTCAAATTTTCCAAGATAGGGAATTTACCATAAAAATTTGAATTCTAAAACACATAGTGGATTTCACTAACTATTTTAATAATTGACATGACAAAGGGGTGAAGAGGTACTTAGTTGACTTTATGATCTATGTTGCTCATTGCCTACATCACACTCCCCCATAATATTTTTTTATTAAATATGTGATGATTTGGTTCAATAAATAGAGTCTCAAAACCTATGTGGACACTATCAACAAAGCCTAGATTCCTATGGCAACCAATATTATCTCGGCACTACCGGTACTATCTAGGATAATCATGCTAGTTTGTGCCAGTTTAGGTCAATGTGACTAGTTTTTAGATGAATTATATACATTCATTCACATTTGGGCTTGCACCTGGATCTCTATTTTCATTTTTTTTCAAAGCATTAATTCCTCTTGTGACACCAAGATGAATTGAAAAATGGGATATAAATGTTGGGTTGGATTGACATCAACAACTCCCCATTAAATAACTAACTGTGCCTACTTTCAAATACTTTGAAGAGGGATCAAACTACGTGTAACTCTTCCACTAATGTGTGTGCATGCCAAATCATGAAAATATAAGTCTAAATAAAATTTAACCTAGATCCTACTTTGGTACAAACATTCAATTGATGTGTGCAATCAAATTTATTTTTTGAAAAACTTCAATTCTATGCTACAAAATAATATTAAGATAGAAGTCTATTTGATCTTTTATATTTTAGTGAATGCTTGTCCCTAACATGATCCTAAGGATTTATATATATATATATATATATATATATATATATATATATATATATATATATATATATATATATATATATATATATATATATACTATTATAAATTTTAAATTAGGTAACTATTGGTGCACATAAGATAACCAAACAAGACCCAAAAATATAAAATAAAAAGACTCAAAGGGTGGCATACTCAAAATAAACATGGGTTATTGATGATAAAATTAGAATTTGCCTATAATTAACATAGTTTAGGATTATTAAAACTATCCTAAAAATTAAAAAAATCATAGATGAAATAGATATGACCAAAGATCCTTGTGATAGATTAAAAAACACATAAATCTTAGACAAAAGATCACTCAATAAAATAAAGTAGACAAAAAGGTGTAAGACCAAGACAAATGCACCAATTAGTACCTTATTCATAAGTAAGATTTCATATATGTAAATTCACATGCAAATCATTGTAAAAATAAGGCTCATACCAAATTTGGGTGCCTACAAATTCCCCCATTTAATAGAGTATATAAATTTAATGCTAATTATTAGTTTAAAGGGATAAAAGAAAATGAAAACTTGCATTGGAAATTCTTGAACTTAGATTTTATAATTTCACTAGTGTTCCATAATCTCTAAGGTGTACCTATAAGTTTTGATGTATGTAATCAGATAAATTACTGTTCCAACAAAAATCAATATAGTTAAAAATAAAATTTTGACAATAATCAAAATAATGAATGGACTTATTGGTATGCAATCTTCTATTGCTCTTCGAGTATGCTCATGTTATCTTGAGTGGAAATGCCTTGGGTCCAAAATGAATAAACCCATTAGAGAAGGTTCTCTTAGTCTTAATCTCTTATTATATAGAGAATAAAACAAGATGTTAAACATTTTTTGTAGTTATGAAACCCCAAAATAGGTTTATATGTAAAGGGCGTAGCCTTAAAATAGGTTCATATGTAAAGGTGGAACCAATTTTTAATCAACAAATACAGATAAATTTTATATTCAAAGTGATTACATAGTACCATTTCCCCCCATCAATATTAAATATATAAAATATAAGTGTTTACATGAACACCATTCATGTCTCAAATCTAATTTATTTGTATAGCATGCCCTAATATGTCTTGCATAATGTCATAAAATGTCTCTCAATCTAGTCAATATAATTGTAGACACATAAATTTGGTATTATACACTTGATAATTACACTTTTGACTAAACATTACTATACATGAATTATGTATACACAACTACCTCTTTTTTTATATAGGTGCCTCACTTTTGATCAAAGATCCAATTGGTTTGGAACACAATCAGGGGCCTAGATCCCTAAGTGATCATCTATCATAAGTACCAAATTTACCAATAAAGGCCAAAACCAACCTAAGAATACCAATGAATGGCCACAATTGGCCCAAGAATACCATCAATGGCCACAATAGGCCCAAGAATACTAATGATTAACCACAATCAACCTCTAATACCATACTGAGATTTGAACCTAGGTGGTGCTTATAACAATCAAGTCACTTTACCAATTCACCCACATCTCATCAGTATATACACAACTAACTCTTGCTGACAATATCTCCTAGCCATTCACTTCCTTATGGGATAGACCTTCCCAATTCACTATTTTTCATACATAAGATTTGCTTAGTCTCTATTTAAATAATTTGTCAAATTACATAGACTGTCTCTTCATCATAGATCAATATTTCATGTTTATTAATGTAAACACTCATATTTGATATTAGACACTTAAAAATTTAAGTTTTGACTAAGCCTTAGTATGCATGACTTGTGCATACATAATTAGCTCTTTCTCACACTCTCTTGTATCCATTTTATTATATATGGTCCCAACCTTACAGGATTATCATTATTGAGACATTATTTTTCCATAGTCCCTTCTTGAATAACTTATTATCTTACTTTTATTTTTCCTTGACCTCAAATCATTGTTTCATGTTTTCTATACGCCTTCGGCCCTAGTTAGATGGATCTGGTTACCAGATCCATCTACCTTGCCCATACTCATTTACACACCCTTTAATGACTACTTTTATAAATTTAAATCCTTTTAGTGGGTCAACACACATGTTTCACATGTTAGTTTAGAGGGAAATTATCTTAAGATTCATTTATATAAGTATGTCAAGCCTAAAGCTATTCCAATCTAACACTTATCAAGAGCACATTTATTATCCATATTTACATTGAGAGGAAATTCCCTAAAGCTTAAAAATCTAAAACCCCTCAAAGGAGAAATCCTTGAGCTAAGTCTAAATACCATTACAAGGTCAAAATCATAGGTTCCAAGTGTTGAAAGACATATAAAGGATTTGTAGCATACTAGTATTTCACTGATTACACACACACAACTAGGTGGGAAAAATACATTTGGTTTTATCCCTCTTTAGAGTATTGGAATGTAGGTAACGATTATCCACTCAATAAGGGGTGGTTGAGGTCATATCAACAAATCCTTTTCTAACCTCTTTTTTTATGTCACATTGGTCTTAAGAATGCAAGCTAGGGTTTTGAACAAAGATAAGGAAAACATAGTGACTCACATGGGTATATAGACATTTAAATATATAGGGGATATTTATAGACACTGATGCATAGTTCCACATTTTCATAGACTTATGCAAATTCCCTAAAAAATATGACATAACACATAAAAATCTAATTGCCACAACCATCCAAATAGTACTGGACTCATCCTATTGAGTTTCATAGTCAATTTATTAATATGAATCAATATAGAACTCCTGTATAGACTTCTTGATTAATATACATTTCCATAAAAAAATACATAGCTTAAACAAGCTAAGTACCCTATCTTCTAGGTCATTTTCATAAATAGTAATTATTATTATTATTTTTTTATTTAGACATAGATTATAAAATTAGAAGTAGACTTAATGCTTTTGATTATTTAGAGCATAAATTCAAAATTAGTTAAAACATATCAGTGAACCCCTTCCTTGTCTTAAGCACAAAAAAATCTTAGGTTCCTGTAGGGTTTCCTTCTACCTTCCTAGGATTTGATATTTATGTATTGATATCTAATTTTAAATTTCTCCTCATAGGTAGTTTTTTCTCTTAGGGTTTCAATTCTTAAAACCCTATAATTATTTATTATTTTGAAAATCACAACAAACCCTAGGCGTATGTTAGGGTTTCATTATACCTTATTAGGGTTTTAAATTTCTATGTTAGATGTTAAGACTATATTTTTGAGTTCCCCTCATCATACACATAAACATAAACTTTATCTCTTTTGACCTAGGGTTTTATACTTCTATTAGGGTTCTCTATATTAGATCTATGACGTAGCCTCATATATCTTTGACTCATATTTGATTCAAAATGACCTTATTTTCAAAACATACAGAGGTTTTTATTAGTTTTATTATTTGGATCAAAAAAATATTTTTGTTTTCTAAGATCTTGTATGAATTTTATGGAATTAGGGTTTTAATATTTTTATTAAGTTCAATCTGGAAGGTGAAAAAAATGTCTATTTTTCAATTTGTTAGGTTAATCTATATATTAATTTTTAATAAAAATCTATTTTTTCCAAAATTCCTCATGATTTTCTTTGAGTGGTTAGTTCTTTATTTGGACATTGAGTCATGGCTATAATAGATATACATATTTCATACTTTTTAAGTCAATGTATGATAGTCATAATTACATTTTAATTTCTTGAAATATGTAATATATTTCACAACCATGTAATAAAATAGGACAAACTCATGTGTATTAAAACTAAGGTTGAAATTAATGATGAAAAATCTTCTTAATAACTCTTATTATTTAAATATCCTATCTGATATGCTTTCAATTACTACTAGGCATCAAATGGAATGTATATCTCCTTATGTTCCTCCACTCTATACCTCAAGGTCATTATAGCTATTATCCCACTCCCATTATTTTCACAAGGTATAGATAAGATTTTGTCTCCCATTCTATTATGACTAGAAGAGGTTGGGTGCCCTACCATGTATGATGAAATAGAGGTAGTCATAATGTTCCTCATCATCACCCTCCACCTCTGACCATGCAAGCTAATTAAACTAAATTTTATGATATCATTAATCAAGTTAAGAATACTCAAGATAAAATATCCATCTTAGAGATACTCAAGAGGAAAACTATCTACATGGATATTATATACGCTACTTATGTGACACAGTTATACCAAATTATGTAGAACTAACTTAGTTTTAATTTGTGGTTAATACATTGAATAATAGTGAAGACATGATATCTTTTAAAAAATATGAATTTAAAACTCAACACACTATAAATCAAAACCTCCCATTGTTAATTCAAGTTAAAATTTAAAATATAAGAGTCAAATGGGTTTTGATAGTTAATGGATCAGAATTAAACATATGTGATATCAAAATTTTAAAATACTAGGCGTCAATATGGAATCTAGTTGTAAATTAGATAAGAACATTAGAGGCTTTGACAATGTTCTTCACCAAATTCTAGGATTAATTACTTTGGATATCATAGTTGGTGCCAAGGCACTTTCTTCTATTTTTCATGTGATGCCTAATCACTTGTATTATAACCTACTTTTAAGTATATAATGTATACATGAAATATAAGCTATACCATCTAATTTTCACTAATGCATCAAGTTTATCCATAAAGGATGTTTATATATATGTCATACATACAACAAAGCTTTCAAATATTACAAAGTACTAGCACCAAGTGATAGATACAATCCAAAATCTAATGATTTTCAGTCTACTATAATACACCTCCATCAAAAATCATAGCACCAAAGTGAATATACATACATATGAATTTGGTGAGTCAATAAAATATAATGAAAATATCCAACTCTACATGAATCAATCCATTAACAAAAAATAAAGACACACAAGAAGAGAAGATACCATATCTTCCATTAGTAGTCAACTCAGAGGATCCAAATTAGATTTTCATGGAAGAAGATGATAGTGATGATGATGTGAATGACATTATAGAGAACATAGATGAGTATTTGTCTCATCTAAATTTTATGCCCATTGGTCTAGGAAAATACAAAGATGATTTCAAATTAGTAAGAAATACAAAAGTGATTAAGGTAAAGGCAACTCTTCCCAACATAAATAAGGACATGAGTAACAATAATTTTTGTAATATAAGTTTGTGACAACATATTTCAGTGATAAGTGCTCCATTGAATAAATTATTTGTTAAATTCATTATAACTAGAGAACACGAGGCACACCACATTACAAAATACATTAAAGGTGTACACCATGCATTTACAATAGATTTAGTAAATAATTTAAAATTCAAGGATATATAAATTTATATTAGATTATAGACCATAGTTCACAAGATATACTAAGTACTATATTACTTCATATAAATTTGATAGCTATACTTATGGCTCAACATAGAGATATGGGTAGATTACCGACTCAAAAAAGAAACTCATTTTGTAATTATCACATAATACTAGGACATGAAACCCATACTTGTGCAATCTTAACACAAAAGATTCATAAGTTTAAAGATGAAGGGATTATTATAATGAATCAATACAACACAATCCATCACTAGTGCTCTCTAGTAGGAACCAATAGTGAAATAGAGTACACAGAGAGTTAAATCATCCATGACAAGACATCTTGACTATTATAATATAAATTAGGGGTAACTATTTTCAATATATTCATATTAGTGATGAATAGGGGTAAAAAACATGAAACATTGCATTATTACAATATAAGGGTCATGCCATAAATGAATGACAACACAATATACATTGTGAGAGATCAATTGGGTATATAACATTACTGATCACTTGTCGGCCTAGGGTTGATGATACAATGATATTTGTGATGTGCCCTAGTGACCAACTATGGGATACACTTTGAAAGTAATGGCTATAGTAGATACATAGTTTTCTTCTATGAAGGAAATACAATCAAGATTCAACATGATGGAAATAATGATGAGCACTTAAAGATAAAAGACTCAAATACAAGTGAAAAAGCATTATCTCATAAGCGAAGAGAGATTGTGAATTCTCATAAATAGTTGAATAAACTTAAATACATATGCATAAAATTTATAAATGAGCAAAAGAAAAGGAAAAAGTGATTGACATAGATAGGTACAATGATGATATGGTGCATTTGATGAGATCATAAACATAGAGTTTAGTGTTTTATCACTAGAGTCTCCACATGAGGTTTTACATCCATTGGATTCCATTTTAGGATTTTGAGATTCACATAATTTATAACTCAAATTTATATAGTTTTTTAAAAATATAAACAAATTAAAATATTCAAAAAATAAAAAACCAAGAACTATGTGTGACATGTATTGCTATTTTACATGATTCATGTATGCTTTGTTGCATATGGTAGATTATATATCTATTTTTTCTATGCACACACATTTTATGATATACATGAGTGAGATATAGTAAATATAAGTTATATATGTCATGGACACTCAAATAAAGATTTTATACACCCAAAAACTACCTTAGCCACATTGGGGGACATGCTTATGTTGGGGACATATTGGTTCACTTTACACATGCTACATATTTTTATGACTATTTTCATTGATCACATTGAGATATTTTACACTAATTACACATGGTTTTATTTTACACATATGGCTTAGAGTGTTGTTTATCTAGATACTATATTTTGTTATATGTGATATTGACATACATTAATTATTCAGATAAGTCATGCTTGCTGTATACATTTTTGATGTTGATGCATGTTATACGGTGTGATCCTTGAGTGTTTATTAAATTATGTGACTATTTATATATTTACACATTACTCTTAATATGTGTGATATTGGGTGTTCATTGTGTGACACTTTATCTATTCGACTCTGAATATATGTGACATTAGGTGTTTATTATGTGACTCCTTTTGTGTTTGAATATTTCTCTACATAAATCTTACTGTGTGACATTATGTGTTATCATGCATGTTTCTATGATTTCTTGTATGTCATGGCCATGACATTGTTTTTGAATTTAGGAATTTATGTGCTTTGTATGGATACATATAGGATTGTCTACTAAGTTTTTGGTGTGATCCATATCACCCATTCTTCTACTTTTGTGTAATGCCATGATACAAATTATACATATTATACTTAGTTATTTAATTAGTGTTTCTATGATTTTTACTATCAATATTATCACTTCATGCCTCATTGATATATCTATATTAACATGGCACTTGTATGCCTTAGGATACATGTTTCATATATGCATAAAGAATCTAATATTACTATGATGACATAATTTATGAATTTTAGCACATTTTTTTGCTTTCTTACATATTTTTATATTTAAAATGATGTGTATAACTCTTTTATTTTGAGATGAGTAATTCATAAGATACATACATCACCTCAAAAGGTGGGCATATGAAGTGGACATATCTTAGAGACTAAGTCCTTTACACATATATATTTAGAATTTGGGAAAAAATTATTCCAAATTGGCACAAATTTATGCAAATTATTACAGGGTTGACTTAGATTGTTATATGATTGGTTGGGGACATATGTAGGGCATATTTTAGATATTCCAAAGGATTATGAGTGACAGTTCATAGATTATATTATATTATTACATAGATTATAGGACTCAAATTACATAGGTTATCATAATGGGGGCATATGTGAGATATTATATAAATTTACTTAAGTTCTACTCAGCTACAATTTGGCATTACTTAGATTGAATCATTGAATTCATCTATAGTGGATGATTTAGAAAAATTATTCAAATTATTAAATACTCAAATTTTTTCAAACCCATCATGGATTACATTCATGGAAAATATTATTGTGATCCTTATTATAATAGATTAGAAAAATACTAAAAATATCCAAAATAACACTATAAATGAACAAAAAAAAACTATATTGCATAAAAAAGGAGAATAATTGCATTACAATATCACTAGTCTCTTCAAGGGGGAAATATCCTTTGAGAAAGATCAATATAATATAATTTGTGGATATCTTTCCACTAGTTTAGGCTCTTATTTATACTAATTATATCTTAACTAACTACTAATTTCCAGGCATATGCTATTATTACAATTAACTCAAGGGGCGATTTACACATCATACACGTATGTAGCTTTTATTAAATACTAATTATAAAGAAAGAGTTAGGATGAAGGCATCTTAAAATTCACTCTCACTTAAAAATATTTTCTCTCAAATATGAAGGTGAGTAAACTATTGTTAGATTTGAAGGAGGGGTTTCCACGTCGTATCTTCTAGGTACATTCCATGTCACTAGACTAGAAATTCAATCATGGTCTAATTATGAAGCTGATAGAAGCATCTCTTTAGAATAACATCAGATTCAATCAGGAAAGATCCTTTTGCATCAAAATAAAAAATTACTGTCTAAGCTATGACATTATGGCTGAGAATTCTCTTCAAACGTGAGACATGAAAACTAGATGGACACATGAAGAGGGTGAAAGTCCTAACTTATGTGAAACATGACCAGTATATTTAGTAACCTTATAAGTTACATAGAGCTTAAGAGCATGTTTTTTTCATCCCTTTAGCTTGTGATAGGATTACTTATAAGGTTATAGTCATAGGAGAACTATATCTCCAGTTTGGTAGGTGTATTAAGAACAATGTTGATCTATTTAATATTTCATGTGATTTTATGCCATGTGGAAATTTTCCTTGAGAGGGAAAATAATATTGTTTCAAGTGTTAAGGGTAGTGGACACTACCTACACATGAGAGTTGTTGTGCAGATAATCAAGAAAGGATGGTGGCTTCTGATCATAGATAAATTTTTAAGGAGTCATCATAGTGGTTGTGTGATAGGAGGTGTTGTACCATCATTTTGTAAGTGATAACTATTTTACCCATTGATGTTTTTTATTAGAGACAAATAAAAAAATATATAATTCTAGAAATTTATTGACAATTCTCATTTGGCCATATATATATTGGTGGTTACCTAAGATCATTTTTAGTTGGTTACATGTGCATTTGAAGAGTTCCTACTAGAGGTGATTTATGAAATTTGAGTCATAATAAGACATAATGGAAGATGGGATTCCATGAAAGCAAAATATTTTATCAAATAATGTTTAGGAAATGGTAGAAGAAGTTTAAGGATGGGAAAATACACATAAATGAGTATATTTAGAGAGGAAATCTACCACCATGAGAATGACTGAATTTCCACTACATTTGTCTTACCCTAAATTTTCATCTCAAAATTTTAAGTAAAATATGGTAAATTTTTTTGGTTTTTTGATTAATTTAAGAATGATTAATTGTGTAACTATTATTTTCAATCATCCAATGTTATAACAATAAGGGTGACACACAAAACTAATCAAATAGTTTAAATAGTTAAAAAAGCATCTTAATCTAACGCGAGGAATGATGATGAAGTAATCCTAACCTATCCTATGACCTAGGAAATGATGCCCCCACATCTTGGGTAGTCTACATATTCACTCCTTAGAATCAGGGTCAGATGTAATTATACTAGAACTTGTGAAGAGGCTCCCCTACGTGACATCATCACTAAAAAGGTTGATGATGTAAGCCAAAAAGAATAGAAATATCATAACTCAAGCAAGATTATATAATATATAGACATAAATTATCAATAACAAACCAAATACTCATAATATTTTTTTACACAAAACATGTTGACATCCTAAGGCACATGAGCTTACATAAAATTACTATTGCATATTATTACATATGAGTGTCAAAAGAAATGATAAAGAAACCCATAGTAATTTGACCTAACTAATTTAAAATTATCAACAATCCTTATCTTACAATTCTTAGATAATTTCCATCTCTTGAGAGTGTCTCTGTTGATAATGATGGTTGAGTCAAATGTATTTAAGCTCACTCATTAGAGGTGTAATGCAGGTCACCACCTAATGACTAACTAGAGTCACACTTAGTATTTATCCATGAGTAATATGAATATAACAAATGTAAATCAATGATAAAATAATAAGGAAGGATACAAGGACACCATAAGGTTAGTGACTAGAATGCATGCTAAGCAAAAGTGTCATAAGGGTTATTAGTTAGCAACCATACTAGGAAACATGCCCTAAGAGTTAGTTACTAGTGTCTATGTCGACTTTGTGATCCAATTACATATATTATGTGATCAAATTAATATGTAAAATCATGGATAGTTATAGTTCACTCTTTACCCAAAAATAGTGTTAGTTATATTATGAAGGAAACTAACCTTTGCCAATCAACATTACCACTACTGTTTCCATAGTTACCCTTGTGGGTAACACTGCAGCCACTAAATGGCATACATGTAGTTAGATCATTACAAAGGTTAAACTTATAAACCTTGTACATAAAATAAGGTTTATTGAATACCTAAGTCTAACACAAAAATTTGCTCTACTCTAGAACTAACTAATAGCCTCCCTAGAGCTAGTTAGGATCAACTAAACCAATATCCAAAAGGTTATGATGTGAGTGTTTAGCTTTGAAGTAGGGTTTTAAAATTAATTACTATACTATAAAGAGTCTATATTGGTCATTTCCTAGTTTACAAGAGACCAAACACTACCAAATTGAACAATGATAAGAACCTCAACCCTAACACATTTATTCCTAGCTAGGAAAAAGGCTAGAGAAATGATGTCTAAAATAATTACATGAGAAGGTTAATAGATTAATGTAATGATTTTGAATTATAATTAATATCATAAGAACATAAAGAAGTCACCTAATCATTGTACCTAGAAATGGAACACTAAAAATTCATAATATAAAAATAATGGTTCAAAACATTAATTTTACTCTAGTTTTTAGTTTTAAAAATGGGTTCAGAAATGCCTTAAAATAAATTTGTGAGAGAGGAAATAAATTTTTATAATAATTTTCATATGTTTAAAAAGATATAGGGATCATGATTCCATCCTTAGATAATTTTATGCTTGATTCAATTGCATATTTACATATCATTCTGAATCAATTTTGATTAAGTTTGTTAGTAATTTCCCCCTTTATGTAATTGATTTAAAACCCATAATTTTTTTAATGCCGAAGATTAAAATTATTTATTTATTTAACTAGTAGATTTGAGCTATTTTAAATGTGTTTCAATTATTAGGTTTGATAAATGTAACCTCTGAGTATTAAATGTAGTTGCATTCCAAATCAACTTTATAGACATAAGAAAGTACCAAAATCTACTTATGAAAAAAACTTCCATAATTGACCCAATTTAATTATAACCGATATGTTTTAAAAAAAAAAAAAAATTGTTGCATTAATGTTGCATATCTAAATGAAATTTGGTCCAAATATCATAAGTATAAAATTTCAACTATAGGTATTTATTTTCTTTAAGTTCCAAATGAGGTTTTTTACAAGGTTAAGAAGGGACAATAAATCACTAAAAACTTACTCATTTGATTGAAAATGTTAAAAAGTTATTGCTTCATTAGTTTAGTTTAGAAATGAAATCAAATGTCAACACCAAAAATGATTAAATTTAGATTGGAGGCTTGGCTTAGTGGTAATATTTTATATTTATTTGAATACAACAAGGATCCCACTTAAGTCTCATAGTTGTCCATGTAAGTTTGCTTTAGGTTTATTATGTACAAGGAAAAATATAGTTTCCATGACTAAACTAGGGCTTAATTCGAGTGAGGTTAAGTTACCTAAGATCTCTTCCAAAATTAGCTAATTACAAACTTTAAAATTTTATTTTGTAAGGTTGTATAATTTAAGTTGTTTTACTTTTGCAAAATTCAATAACATTAAAAATGAAATTGTTATAGCACTGTGTCTTTAAAAGAGGGTTAAGAATTTTAGAAATCATCAATCCAGGTTTGAAATTCAAATTCAAGATTGGATCACGTGTCTTAACCATTGGATCTACTAAGTCTCCATCTTTATATTGTGATCCTAGCACAATGGTCAACTAAATTTCACTTCTCATTTGGTATTGTGCTAAGATGTCTTATTTACCTCTTCCTTTTGCTTGCAAAATTATAGTTTTAATGTTATGATGTATAAATATGGTGTATATACATAATATATACATCAAAATAATTTTAAAATAAATTATTATTTTTTATCTAACTTCTTGCAACACTAATTAATATTTCTTACGCACCCACATGGGTATTTTCTTACATAAGTATGGCTCATACATCATTTTACAAAAAATGTGGGTTTACTTGTAGTAGGATTACTAGGCCATACATGAGGGCCTTACATGCCTAAAAAGTTGTCAAAAGTCTTTCAAAACCTTACATACCCAATCACTATATGTATGGGCTCAAAATATCTTGTAGGACACGTTTTACTTGTCCGATAATCTTACAAAGTGGGTAAGAGTGAAATTTCAGGTTTGTACACTTAGTGGGCTTGTGGGTCAACCCAAATGTAACATATTATTTTTCAAATTCACAATGGGTTAGGGTATTATTAAGGTAATTAATTTAAAAGAGGTTTAATCCCAAAAGACCAAAAAATTCTAAAAATAATAAAGAAGCTAGATAGTTTTTTTACAAAACTAGAAAATTAGTAAATTATAAATATTATAATTAAAATATAAGGATAAAGGTTTAGGGGAGGGGATTGGGTGTGCATATGAGTTATAGAGGCATGATCAACTCTCTTGTATGCTAGTTTTTTAAAAAAACTTATTCTTATGTCTAGGTTCTACTCCCTCCCTCTTCCTACCACTCAATCCATGTATGAGATCTTATGCCAAGCCCTTAGGGATGTTTCCCTTGACTCTTGTCCCCAAACTATTAATTAATATAAATCCCCTACTTGTTATAAGACCTGCCCCATGAACCAATGGTATGATGATGTGTGTAAATACCTTCATTAGAGACTTAAATTTTATCTCACCCTTGACCCTCCTATTATAGCTCAAATTTGCACCATTGAGAGGGTTATTTAAGTCATCTCAACTTGATATATGCAATGGGATTGATCTTAGGTTGTAGGTGACATTTAGGTAGATAAAACCTCTAGATTATTGGGCTAGCTCTCCTTGATATATCAATTAGGCTCTACTATTAACTAACTTTCAAAGGAAAAGGGAGAGGGGTAACATGGAATTAAACTAATTAAGGATTTGATACACCAAATAAGTTTATCACTACCAAATTTATGTATGTACATATGTAAAGCAATAGACTAACCTTAACATACACTAATCCTAATATGAATCTCTCACATAAGCACTTTAATGTGGAGGTTGTGATGGATGCTTAGGCTAGGAGGACTAATCAAGAGGTCATAGAATGACACTAATGAGTATAAAAACTCACTAAACCCTCACACTTCAGTTTAATGCTTCACATGACCTGAAAAAGAATCTTTCACATTGCATATATGTGTTAGAAAAGGATATCATGCCAAAGGAGACTAGTTAAATCACTTGAAAAAATAAACTATTCATACACACACACTAAGTACAGTCATAAGAGGTAAAATTAGTAGTTTTTGATTGATAAAAGGAATACAAATGGACAATGATTTACCATACCTAGGTGGAGGATCCATACAAAGCCAAATAAGGTTGTATTTATAGAGAATGAGAGAATGAAGAGAGAAAAAGGCATATTGAAGAGCAATGACAAGTGTCAAGTAGGAGTTAAAATCAATAAATATGTCGAAGAATAGTTTTATAAGACTTTTAAGGACATGTTCCACTTTATTTAAGATTCATCATCTTAGAAATGGTGTAGGAGTTTCTCCCTTTGCTCGACACCTCTTGCTTCTTCTTCAAATTACCCTCTTTTTGGCTTGGAAAGGGACAAGTGGCACTATTTGGTCATCAAGTAATATTTACTTACCTTATTCCATAGTTATTAACACAATGTATATTATTAGGAATATTTTATAATGATGTTACAATGATAACCACACCTTCTTAGGTGTCTTGAAACCTAGCTGGTCTTACTATGCCTCTCCCTCATTACAAGTCTCAAATATTGATTTCATATTTATGAATAAAATATATATTCATGAAAGGAATCTATATATCTTAAAAAACCTATATCAACTCCTTTGGAAGCCTTAATAATTTTCCATAACTTCATCTTGCACCTAAAGCCCATACTTGTCCTCAATTCTTTATAGTCCTCAAAACATGAAAATATCCTTGTGTAGAATAATATATAGATGAAATTATAAAATTAGGCATAGTTTTGATTATCTAGTATGAAATTACATCTCTATTCCAAATTTCATGACTAGCCATAAAGTATAAGTATAATTATTCACCTTGTTTTTCTCTCCAATTAGGCATTGATTAGGTCTCTAGGCCTAGAAACTAAGTTTTGGATCCATACTTCTCCAAAACATTTTAAAATAAAAATAAATGTTTTATTAAATTTTATTACCCCCTAAAAATGCTCCATGCCAAATTTGGGCTTCTGAAACATTGTTCAGGTGGGTAAACCAAGAAATGGCAAAAAAACATGTCTTTCACAAGCCTTCTCATACTACCTTCAAGAATCAAACCTGTGGGAGCACTTCCAAGGTAAAATATATGAATTTTTATAAATTTTGAGATATAAAACACCTCAATCCACCTTATCCAATATCTCACATCTGTCCATGAGGTCAAACACCCTATTTTAATCTTAAAACCTCACGAAAACACAACATTTAATACATCTGTATAGGTGCACGTACAATAAAACTTCATGGTAAGAGTCTTCCTAGAGTTATAAATTATTTTCACATGGTTTCAAGGGAATTAAATTTATTTTAGGAACTTAATAAGACAATCTATCTTATCGGGTAATTACTAGTCTTCTTGCTAGCCTACAACATGCTTATCATCTTAACAATGATTCATAAAGTTTGGGATATTAAACAATGAAATAATGCCACAAATTTACATTATACAAGGGTATCTAACATCCCCAATTATATTATGTTCCCATGAAAAATTTCCATATAGTTTTGAGCTTAATAAGGTCTCTCAAGCTAAGTAGATTGTAATTGTGAGGTCATAGAGAGTCAAATGGTTTAAAAAGCTATCTTGGAGTTTGGTTTTGGTTATAAACACCACATGGAGGTTTTTTCCATCCACCATGACATGTATCAATTGTATTCTTTTCCACTTATCTCCACATACCTAATACAACCTCCATTAACTAATGTTTAGTGTTTATAAGCAAAATAATGTAAGAGACCCTAGTGACTATAATTTTCCATTTTATCATTAACTCCTTATGAGTTTGAAGCTTGTTAAGGTCTCTATTCAGGTTATATAAACCTTTAAATACCATTTATTTTTTATATCTATCTCACACTTTTACCAATCATCAAATCTTTCATGAATAAGCTTGAACCTTCCTCATTAGGCCTATAGGTGATTGACTGAATGTCTCTTGAATGTTAAGATTTTAAAATGGGTCTTATTAACCTAGATTTTTGACACCTTGATAGTATTTTAAAATAATTTATGGCTCACTCATATTAAATATTAACCCTCTTCGCATTTTTTAGCATTTTCATCTACTTGACAATACATGTGTGCTTACCTTTACTCTGCCTATAATAGGCTTGTTTAGGTTTTTTCACTTTCTTAATGTACGTAGTCATCAAATGAGAGCACTATGAGGTTTATAATCTAACTAGATATGTCTCATTTGTTCCTTTCATCTCACATGTACACTTACAGATGTTCTCCATGTTAACTTAAGGCCTCAAGTTGTTCAAATTTTGCCATTCTGCCTGTAGGTGTCATTAAAGTATCTTGACTACAAGGTTAAGATGTGTTTTTTATATATCATTCTTTAATATATATTAAATATCCTCTTATGACTCAAGGATTTAATACATATTCGTTACTCACCACAATATCAAACTATAATGCATGACATTGCATCTTGCCTCTCAATGCTTGAAGGTGAGTTGAAATTCTCAAACAAGCCTGTAGGTAGCATTCTAGGCCTATATAGAGTCTTGAGATTATTTAAGGGTAGAGAACATAAATTTTTCTCACAATGTCTTCTAATAACCCCTCAATATATTACATCAATCCGCAACATAAGTCCCTCAGTTCTATCCAAGTCATGACTATTTGTGATAATTTGTGGTAAGGTTTCATTCTAAGTATTGTCTTCTTAACAATAGTCTCTTTCCTTTTGTGCAAACCTCTTATAATACTCTACATAATTTACATCAATTTCACCCTTCACATTAATAATAAACCCTATGCTAATCCTTATCTTTTAATGCTCAAATCACTGCATTTATCATTAAAACAAACCTATAGGTTTGCAAACTTATAGGTCTGCCTTTTCATTGCCTAGAGTTTATTGTGATACCTATCTTGATCTTATCAACCTTGATAATACTTATCCACTACCTCATTTCACCTATTATGAGGTCATAACCCTCATATATATCTTTGATAAAGTAGGATTAGGCTTTTTCAAATCATTTTTGTGCAGGTAGGCTTTTAACATAGTCCTTAGGCTAGAAACATGAATGCTACTTGGAGGAGATATAATTGAGTAACTAGATATGTTGGAGATCTCTAAATGGAGTGAGAATATGTTGAAAAACATTAGATAATCACTTATATGCATTTAACCTTGCAATAACTTCAAAACCTCAAGTACAAACCTATATTTTCACCCTATGAATGTCTTTTATTTATTCTCCAATGCCACACATGCCAAAAAGATGGAAGGTAAAAGTGTGAAAAGGTTTCTTTGACCTTGAGGATTCTTTTTGAGTACTTTATTTGCCTTCACTGGTTAATTCATGCATCACCCATGCTCAAAACTAAGACCTTAGGGTTTTACAAGGATTTAAGACCACTTGATGGTCCTAATGATTGTTCATAAATATCAAGGGACTAATCTAAGAACCAATGCCACAAAAATAAAATCCATTAAACCCACTTCTTCTGTACACAATCTTAGGCCATGACTCTCTCTCCTCTATCCCAAGTACATGAAATTAGCCTTTTCTAGTCTGCTAAGAAGTCGATGGATATTTTGATCCAAGTTTTGACTTCTCAAGACCTTTACAAGTTTTATATCCATGGAAATTACTTTAGGAAGGTTAATATACACTCTAAATATGTTTTCACTAGAATATGGATCCTCTAAGTCCATATAAGTGCCTGAAACTACCTTTTTTGGAGTGATTTTCTCTCATTCGAATGTTGAACCTGTAAAAGTGACCTAATATGACATTTTTGACATGTATGAAAATGAGATAACGACTTCACAAGATTTTACATGTACATTTTATAAATATTTCATCTTTTATGGCTTTGGCATACACTGGATTTGGCTATATGCACCTTTCTCTTAAAATTCATTTAACTTAAACTTTGTAAATCAACCTTGAATTATCCAAACATGTATGAAATGTTTATGCAAGGTGATGAAGGGGTAGGTTGAATTTAGGGGAAACCTATGAACCTTTAACGTCATTTTACCAACTTATTTATGTTCACTTAATGACTAGACTAGCACAAGACAAATATAAGACATTACCTTAATTTTGTCAAAATAACCTTAACTTTTGCTAGCAAGACCTCAACAAGACCATTTTAAGACTGCATAAAGTATGGAATGGGATATGAATAAGGTCATAAGATATGAAAATTAGAGTTTTTTAGTGAACTTATTCTATGGTAGGTAAAATTTGGCTAACATATTTGGCAGTCTCTTGGGGATGCTTGCTTGCTAAGCATATTAGACTGGTTGCCTAGTCCATCCATTGGGCATGGAGTCACTTTTGATAAAAACTCAGAATTAAAATCACTTTGACAAAATAGAATACAACTAGCTTGAACTCAAAATACACACACAAAATAAAAAAGATAACACACACACACACTTGTGCCAAGGCACTTAAGGAGAATAAAGAACAAATAATCTACTATAAACAACTAACCTCAATATTTATTTCTCTTCCAGGATCAAATGGGAAGCTCTTAAGATCATCATGATACCATGGAATCAGATTGTCACATGATGAATAGATTCAAAATAGGCATGGTTTATGGAGTGAGATCTTCCTCTTGCACTTAGAGATGTTGGCATATTCATGGTCTCTATGATTAGCCATTGGACCTTCTTACTTCATTCCCTTGTACATAGGATGACTATGTGAGTCAAGGACCAAATAAAAATCATTCTAAACTTGGATACTAGGCATAAATAATCCCATTTACGTCTCATCAAAGGGTTTCTCTTGATCAAGTTGAACAATCTTAGATGGGTCTTGTGACATGCTTGTAGTGTTAACTTCAAGGAGAAGTCTATCTTGCTTCCTAAGACCTTGAGGCTAATAAAGCTTAGATTCCTTTTCTAAGAGTGAATAATCACCTAAAAATGGATTGAGATGTTGATAACCTTATTTAAGAACATAAAATAATTCATATTTAAATGAAGTAGCCTCTTGAAATGATAAGCTTGGAGAACCGCCTTCTTATTTCTTGGTGCCTTGCTTGACAAAATTACTTTTCTCAATCTAAATCAAACCATAAAAACTATATAGAAGAGTATAACCTACTCTTATAATTTAAAACAAGTCCTCCAATTTAACTTCAACTAGTTTTAGTTCACTTAGACCTTCTTCAAGCTTGATAGGAGCTGGTATAGAAGTAGTCACAACACAATTTGAGAAGGAGTGAGAAGTTATACCTATTTGATCATATTATTGGGGATTAAAAAATCTTTTTTCCACCTCTAATGGATCCTTATAATATTATTCATCTTCTATAATAACTTGGTCAACTTGTACTCCATCAAGGTCACCTCTCTCTTCAAATTAAAAGGCTATCTTGCATCTCTCTTCACTAAGAGGTGTTCCAATTACGAACTATTCCTCAAATAAACTTGAATTATACCTCTTCATAGCCTTTTTGAGAGTGATATTAAGCTAAAAATTGGCTTTCTTCCTCAAGGAGAGGCTGCTCAACCTCACAAATAAGTTTTGGACTCTTATGATCAATGTGTTTGTCCTTCTTTTCCCTCCATTCACCAATGAATCCTTCCATCTTTGGAATGTTTTGGATTTAAATTTTCTCCACAAAGACTTAATTATTCATTTGAATAATTTATTGGATTGATTTCCAAGATGGAAAATTCATAGGTTTTTCAAGCTTCCCAACAAGGATTTCTTGTTTTCATTGGATTCTTTCTTGAATGGATTTCCAAGATGGGAAGGCTTTAGGCTCTTGATGAGGGGAAATAGGTTTAGGTTATTTTTTGATCTTAACTCCCCAATATATGATTATTTCACTTTTTATATCCCATATTTTATCATTTGATCCAACTTATAATCTTAAAGGACTTCTTAGGGGTTCTTGAAGAAGAGGAGTGGAGTTTTGTTCCAAGATAACTTAATTAGTTTCCCTCCAAGTAGCAATAAAACTCTCCAATTTGGATTTTTCTTTCTTCTCAATAATAGGTTACTCAATAATAAACTCTTTATTCATTTAGACATTCTCTTGGATTGATTTCCATAATGGCAAGCTTGATGAGTATGTGAAGGAGCTGGGAGAATTTAAAGCTCACTTGAATTGATATTTTGAGGAATAATGGGTGGCACATAAAAGGTATAAGGTGGTATAGATGAAGGCACATGGGGATGATAACATTGAACCCACTATCCATCATGAACTATTAGCTTATCCTATATGTGTTGAATTAGGCCACATACATCCAACATGTCACTTGTGAGTCTTTTCCAAAATTTTCTCTCAATAGGTGTAAACTCTCTCTTTATTAGATATAATGAGTCTCTCACATTATGAGTGATATGAATGTGAAAACTTTGAACATACTCCCTTTATGTGTTAAGCCCTAACATATACCTATCATATCCCAAGAGAGTTTGCTTGAAACTTGAGATAGACTGATTTTAAATATGACTATGTTGACTAGGAGTAACATAGTCTTAGCAAGGCTAATTAGAGGGATGAAAAGGCTAACAAAGAGGTGAAATATCTTTGTATGACTATTGAGGCAAAGGAGGGTAGTATTCTTGATAACAAGGCTGATCATGTGGATAACTAAAATCATGTTAAGGAAAAGTAGGCTCATTATAGGTTTTATATGACTCATGAGTCTGATATGTCTCACCAACTTGTGTAAAGTAGAAATCAACATTAAACTCATCTATAAGACCTCATGAGAAAAGTATAAATAAAATAACACTTGTTTAAAATAGTACCTAGGTTGATCTAATTAGCTAAATACATTTAGAGTCACCATTGATGTTTGTTAAACTCCCTTGAAAGGTTAGTGCAATGAAGAGAAACATTTAAAACCCTTCAATTGATTGCAATCTCATCCCACCAAGTGTGCTAGAACTTTTATTGCTAAAATTTCCACCTTTGAGAGGGTGATTCAAGCCCTCTCAACTTAATCTATGAAATGTGATTGATCCTAGGTTATGGGTAACCTTTAGGTAGATCAAACCTCTAGATTATTGGACAATATCCCCTTGTTGTATCAATTACGCTCTACTATTAAATAACTTGCAAAGGAAAAGGGATAAAGGTAATTTTTGGTGTTTCATATTGTACCCTAGCTGAGTAGAAGATTTTTCAAGTCTTTAACTCAAATATAATCCAATATGGGACTAACCCTAGGCTGTGGTTATCCTAATAATGGATCAGACCTCTAGAGAAGACTGGCTTCCTTCTAAATCTATCACCTAAAATAAATTTTGATTAGGAAAAGGGAGATAAATGGGTAAAAATGCATAAAAAAATGTAAAGGAGGTAATGCACCAATAATGTGATTATTCATCCACTCTATTTGAACTTCTAAAAAACACTCATGAGATAAGATCTACAACTCCAAATGGTTATTTATGCATTATTATTTCATATAGAGGTTCACCAAATGATCAAAAAACATGAGGAAAGTGATGGATAGGCCTAATTAAAGCACTAACCATTCAATGTATCCAATTTATAAATTCAATCAAATGACATTAAAAACTAAACATGACTTGCACAACAAGATAAGCTAGTAGCTAGGTGAGATTCAGGATTTGACAAGGGAGAATTTTCTACCACATATGCAAATCATTCTGACATTAACACACTATAACAGAATAATAAAATATGAAAAGAGTCATTTATTTATCTCAATAGATTATAAAGATAAAATTTAGGTAGAGTATATTTATGCCCAAGAGAGGGATTACCAATCTATTTTCAAGGATTAAAATCCTATATTTATAGAAAAAAAGGATGAAAGAGAGAAGGAACTGAGCAGGTAGAAAACATTGAATGAGGTCCAACTACTCTTGATGGATTAACATTCTCGAGGATTCAGAGTCATGATCTTATCAAGAAGGAACAAAATTTAAAGCTTTGTAAAAGAATTTAATGCTTCATGATCCTTATTCAATCGCAAGGTATTCATCTCAAGATTCCATGCCATTCTCACCTGATCTACTGATGAGGACCAACTCTTCATACTTTAGAACTGAAAGAGTTTTTCTCAATCTATTTTAAGTGGCCATAGATACTTTATTGTTAAGGGAATAACCCTTTTAGAAGATAATATATTATATTATATTTTTTATTTAATATAGATTCACTATGGAGTGAAAACCAATGCCATTTATTGGTTTTCCTACAACTAAATACTTGGTCTTACTTTTAAAACAAAATGTCAAACTTTGACTAAAATAGGTCTAAAAGACCTATCCTATCTCCATAGAGCTCAAATGGTAAAATTTGGCCTCTAAAATGTGACCTTGGTTCAACCCTAGGTTGCCTTTGAGCTCAGCTTCTATGTATTTGCTTTACCTAGGCCCAAAATAGCTTCTTTAACTTTCATAAAAAATAACCTGATTTTGCTTTTGTTTATTGGTTATCAATTGCCAACTCAAACTATTTATATTGTGCCCAATTATATTTATGGTTATTATTCCCATAGATACACTAAATTATTGAATTTTATTGCACCATTAGATCTAGATGTATGAATGCACATGAGTCCTTGATCTTCTACTAGGACTTACTGACTTTTGACACTTGTCCTATTTGTATTCATCATCAAGATCCTCTAACCCTTTTGACTTATCTCACTCCATAAATCTTGATGTATGATAAAATGCACTCCATTGATATTTTGGGGACCCACTAACACTATCAAGTTACCTTGCTCCATTAGATTAAGGTGTACAATTAAACATGAGCCATTGATATTAGACCTATTGGAAACCTTAATGACTACTTTATGGTACTTAAATTTGACATTTGTGTGACCATTATTTGATGTCCTCATAGATGTATTTGACATCCCATAAACCATCAAATTTAATCTCCAATGTATTTTTGTTCAAGCTTTGATTTTAATCTTATGCAAATGTCTCCCATTATTTGACCCACTTTGAAGGCTTGGATTTGGAAGCGAAAAGATCATGGAGGCACCAAAATTATAGGATATGTTCTTGATACTACAAATATTGAACCCACTTGATTTATTGGTTCTATGAGATTTATAAGTACATCTATAAAATGTTCAAGTGAGTTGATCTGTGTGTTTTGCTTGATGTTTGCATGTCTATCACAAAAAACACAGTCGAACTACTTGGGAGGTTGAGTTTGCATATGAATATCTTTTTATGCACTTCATCAAATGATCTAAAACATAACATTTATACTCTAGGCACAAAACTAAATAGAACCATGTGATCAAATCCTCCAAAAATTACCACACATGTGGGATATGGCCTCATAAATACGCTCACTTAGATCTATTTTTACTTTACAAATTGGCTAAGTATTGAAACTTAGAAAATGTTATTTGAGAGGCTAAATTTGAGTCTTCATATCTTCTAATGTGCTTAGACACATACTCTAAAATTTATTTCATATGTTATTGAGAATAATGTGATTAGACACATATAACCAATTCTCCCCGACTCTTCCACACGTGGAAATGATAATGTTAGCAAACACCTACTTAGAATTTTTTCCACTAGCCCCAAAATGTCTATATGAACACAATGAATAACTAGATAAATATCATGCACTTCCATACTCATTCTAAACACTTTTGACACCCATAGTGTCTCTAAAAATCTAGACCTATCCTTTATAAATTGACAATTTACACTTTAAGTTAAATTAAAGTGTGTTAAAATCTTTGTAAGCTACATGATCTCTTTGGTCCACTTATTGTATGTATAACTCTACTGATATTGACTCATTCTTTCAATAGAAACCTAAATCAACTGTCCAAACCACATCTAGACAAAAGTTCCTTATGTGAGCAAAAATTTGGCTAATAGTAACATGAAAGTAAACTAACTAAGGGGGTGATATACTAAATAATTTGATCACTACCAACCAGCTACATGTACACATGTAAATCAAGAGACTAACCTTAACATACACTACTCTTAATTTTGAATCTCTCACATAAGCACTTCAATGTGGAGGTTGTGATTGATGCTTAGGTTAGGAGGACTAATAAAGAGGTAATATAATGAAACTAATGAATAGAAAAACTCATCCAAACCTCACACTTCACTTGAAAACTTCACTTGACCTGTAAAATAATCTTTCAAATATCATATAGGTGTTAGAAAAGGACAACATGCCAAGGGAGACTAGTAAAATCACTTGACAAAATCAACTATTCATTCAAACACACTAAGTAAAGTCATAGAAAGAGGTAAAACCAATATTTTCTCATTGATAAAATGCATAAAAATGGGTAGGGATTTGCCATACCTAGGTGGATGATCCATACAAAGCCAAACAAGGCTACATTTATAGAGAATGAGAGAATAAAGAGAGAGAAATGCATAGATGAGAGAAATGACAAGTGTCAAGCATGATTAAAATCAAGAAATAGGTTAAAGAATAGTTTTGTAATATCTTCAAGGACATAAGTCACTTTATTAAAGATGCATCATCTTGGAAATGGCCTAAGAGTTTCTTCTTTTACTTGACACATCTTGCTTCTTCTTCAAACTACCATCTTCTTGGCTTGGAAAGTGACAAGTGACATTCCTTGGTCATAAAGTCATCTTGAGTTACCTTATACCCTTATTATTGACACATTTCATCTTCTTAGGAATCTTATAGACTGATGTTACAATGATGATCACACCTTCTTAGGTGTCTTGAAACCAATTTGGTCTTACTATACCTCTCCTTACTTGCAAACCTCAAATCTTGATTTATTCTTTATGAATGAAACCTATCTTCATTAAAGGGATATATACATATTAAAAAAATTGAATCAACTTCTTTAGAAGCCTCAAACATTCTCTAATACTTCATCTTGCACCTAAATCCCATACTTGTCCTCAATTCTTTGTAGCCATTAAAACATGCAAAGATCCTTGTGTAGAAGAATCTAAAAATGATCTTAGAAAACTAGTCATAGTTTTGAGTACCCAGTATGCCCTTACAACTTTTTTCCAAATTTCATGACAATATATCAAGTGAAAATACACTTATTCACCTTATTTCTCTCTCTAATTAGGCTTTGATTAGGTCTCTAGGCCTATAAATTGAGTGTTAGATCCATACTTCTCCCACAATTTTAAAATTAAAATAAGTGTTTGATTCACTTTTAGGAACCCCATACCATGATCTATGCCAAATTTGGGCTTATCAAACCTTGTATAGGTGGGTAAACGAAGAAATGTCCAAAAAACCTAGTCTTTTACAAGCCTTCTCATACTGCCTTCAAGAATCAGACATGTAGGAGCACTTCTAGTGTCAAATGTATGGATTTTTTGGCCTGTGGAGATATAAAACACCTCAATACACCTCCAATATCTTTCATATATCCATGAGGTCAAACACCCTATTTTAAGCCTAAAATTTCACAAAAACACATTTAATGCATCTGTAAAGGTGAAGTACAATAAAAACTCATGGTAAGAGTATTCTTATAGTGAGGAATGATGTTTAGGTGGTTTTAAGGTAAATATAATTTATTTAAATCACTTAGGAAGTTAATCTCTCTCATCATGTCATTACTAGTCTTCTTGGTAGCTTGTGACATACTTATTATATTTTCAATGATTCATAAAGTTTGAGGTCTTAAACAATGAACTAATTCCAAAAATTTCAAGTAGATAAGAATATATAACATATCCAATTAGTTTGGGTTCCCAGGCAAAACATCTGTATAATTTTGAGCTTGAGAAGGTGTCTCTTAGGCTAAATAGACTACAATTGTGAGGTCAAGGAGAGTCAAATGGTTTGAAAAGATATATTGGAGTTTGTTTTTTTTTATTAAAACCTTGGGGAGGTGTTTACCATCCACCATGACATGTATCAATTGTATTATTTTCCAATTACCTCCATATACCTATGATAACCTCTATTAACTCATGCTTAGGATTTATAAACAAAATAATGCAAAAAACCCTAATGACTGTATTTTCCCTTTCTCTCACTAACTCATTCTGAGTTTGAAGCTTTTTAAGGTCTCTATTAAGGTTATATAAAACTTTAAAACCCATTTATTCTTCATATATATCTCACACTTATACGAATCATTAAATCTTTCATGAACAAGCTGGAACCTTCCTCATTAGGCCTGTAGGTGATGGGTTGAATTTATATTAAATGTTAAGATTTGAAAATGAATCTTATTAAATTGGATTGGTGAAATTTTGATAATATTTTAACCTCATTAAATTATCCTTTATATTCAATCTTAACCCTCTGCACATTTGTTATCACTTTCATCTACTTGACAATACATGTATGCTTCACTTTACTTTGCCTATAAAAAACCTATTTGTGTTTTTTCACATTCTCAATACATTTAATAATCCAATTAGAGAAATTATAGGTTTAAAATATAATTTAATATGTATCATTTATTCCTTTCATCTCACATTTACACTTTTAGATGGTCTCCATGCTGACTTAAGACCTCAAGTTGCTTAAATTTTTCCATTTAACTTGTATCATTAGGGTATTTTGACTATAATATTAATATGGTTTTTATTATATAATTATTTGACATATATTAAATATACTCTTAGGCCTCAAGGATTTCATACATATTATTACTCAAAATAATCTCAAACTCTAATGCATGACATTGCATCTTGCCTCTCAATGCTTGAAGGTGAGTTAAAATTCTCAAGTAGGCCTGTAGGTAGCATTCTAGGGTTTTATAGAGTCTTGGTTGAGTCTTGAGATTATATAAGGGAAGATAACCTACCTAACCCCTCAAGATATTACATCATTCCATAATATAATTATCATCTTTTCCCTCAAGTATATCCAAGTCATGATTGTTTGTGATAGTTTCTAGTAAGGTTTCATTCTAAGTCTTGTCTTCTCAAAAATAGTCTATTTCCTTATATGAAAAACTCTACCAATACTCTACACACTTTAAATCACTTTCACCCTCAACCTCAATAATAAAACCTATGCTAATCCTTATCTTTTAATGCTCAAACCATTATATTTCTCATGAAAACAAACCCACATGTCTGCCTTTTCATTGCCTAAAGTTTCTTGTGATACCAATATTGATCTTATTAACCTTGAGAATACTTATCCATTGCCTCATTTCACTTGTTATGAGGTCATGAACCTCATATATCTCTTTGAAAACGTTAGGGTTAGGATTTTTCAATTCATTTATGTGCAGGTAGGCTCATAACATAGTCCATAGGCTATAAATATCAATAGTACTTGGAGGAGCTATTATGGAGTAAATAGATATGTTGGAGAGCTTTGAATGGAGTGAGAATATGATGAAAAATATTAGACAATCACTTTTATGCATTGAACCCTACATGAAATTCAAAACCTCAAGTGCAAATTTACAATTTCACCTTATGAAGGTCTTTTATTCACTCCCTAATGCCACACATTCCAAAAAGATGGATGATAGACGTGAAAATGTTTCTTGGGCCCTGAGAAGTCCTTTTGAGTAATCTCTATACCTTCACTATTTCATTCATGCATCAACCATGCTCAAAACTAAGACCTTGGGGTTTTACAAGGGTTTAAGACCACCTAATGGTATTAACAATTGTTCATAAAGATGAAGGCATCAATATGAGAACCAATACCACAAAAATAAAGGACATTAAACCCCCTTCCTCTACCCATAAGCTTAGGCTATGACTATCTCCTCTATCTTTACCAAGTACATGAAATTGGCCTTTGCTAGTTTGCCAAGAAGGCAGTGGAGGTTTTATTGAAAATTTTGAATTCTCAAGACCTGTACAAGATTTATATCCATGTAAATGAATTTAGGAAGGTTAATATACACTTTGAAGATGTTTTCACCTGAATATGGATCCTCCAAGCTTGTACAAGTGCCTGAGACTACCTTTTTGGAATGATTTTCTCTCATTTAGATGTTGAACCTATAAAACTGATGTGATCTGACATTCCTGACATGTATGAAATTTAGATAACTAATTCACAATATTTTATATGTTTATTTTATGGATGTTTCATCTTTGTTGGTTTTGACATACACTGGATTTGGATATATGCACTTTTCTCTTGAACTTATATGTACCTTAAATTTGTAAATCAAACTTAACTTCTCCAAACATGTATGAAATTTTTATGCAAGGTGATGAAGGGGTAGGATGACTTGAGGGGTAACATATGAACCTTTGACATAATTTGAAAAACATTTTCATATTCACTTAATGACTGGACTAACACAAGATAAATATAAGAATTACCTTAATTTTTTCAAAACAACTTTAACTTTTGCTAGTAAAACCTCAACAAGATCATTTTAAGATGTCATAAAGCATGGAATGGGCTATGAACAAGGTCAAAAGACATGACAAGTCAAGTTTTTTTGTGAACTTGGTCTATGGTAGCCAAAATTTGGCTAACACCTCCCTCAATATCCATCTTTCATAGGGAGTACCATTCTCTTCTCCAATGAAATAAATATGGGTTTCTTGCATCAAGATGGATTACACTCCTTGTTGATCTCCACCACTTTCCTAAGAATTTTTGGTGTACTCTTATCCTAATAAAAACCACAAATTCTAACATCACCCATTAAACATGGGTATCCTATGTTGGTTTCATTTATGATGTTCTTTTCCATCCCACTACCACTACCCCCACCCTACCACCATCATCCTATGTTTTTTCCACTCTTTTCATCAAGAGAGGTATTTTGAAATTGTGAACCAAAAACATAGTTGATTATTAATGTCTCAAATTCAAATTAATTAAAAATGTTGTGGATTTCCTTGTCTTCCCCCTTGCCATGCTCTTTAATAAGGTGGTGTATTCAGGTTTCCCTCAATCATGGTCCCATCACATTATTCATCTTATTCATAAGTCTGGAGATATCTCTATCCTTATAAATTATAAGACTTATGATAGGTTATGCATTTGAAAAACTCTATGCCACAATGTTATACATGTAATTATCAGAGTACCTAAAAAGGAATAATCTTAGAGCCAGGGGACATGCTAGCTTTAGAAAATTTATCAAACTATCAACACATTTTCACACTTTAGATTGTTATTAAAGAAACTTCTCAAAAGTCTTCCAAATAATTTTGTTGTTTTGTTGACTTTAATAAAGCCTTTGACTCAGTACCAAGAAACTTACTTTTCAAAAAGTCGAGTGATCAATATTTTATTATTTATATTACTATCACTTAGAGTCTTTATGAGACAATGATTGGGCAGTTTCATACTGCACATAATTTTTATGAATTTATGAATATTACCATCAGGATCAAGTAAGGATACCCTATTTCACCAACACTATTCAACAATTAAATTGATGAGTTAGAGGAGTTCCTTTGATATTATACTCACATAGATGATAGCTATTTTTTACATGAGGTGCTTATATCTATCCTTATTTTTACCAACAATAGGACATTATTTCCAAGTTATTTATTTTTGAAGAAATTATCAAACCTATAGTTTTATATGGTTAATATGTATGGAGACCTTTCTTGGGAGCTATTGACCAGGCCCATAAAAATATGATCCAATTCAAGTAGACAACTCCTCAATACATTATCCAAACTAAATTTATAACCCATCAACTACACCTTGAGATTATCTTTAGGATTACTTTTTACATCCACATACTCAAGTATCTAAGGGAATTAGCTTATTTTCATGAGAAATATCATGATGTAGGAGCATCCATGGCATCCATGATATATTGCATCACCAAAAAACATTGTGATGTATTTTTTATTTCAACACGAAGTGCTTGTTTGGAGCTAAATTTTTGAAGTCTTTATTTTCTTTTTATTTTTTCACTCTTGGATAAACCAAGCTGACATGATCATTTTTTATTATGAACACTTAATGACAATTTTTTTATAATTTCTCTAAATCCTTGTTGAGAAAGACCTGATTGGGTTTTGGGGTGTTCTTAATGCTAATCAGGTCCAAAAAACCACTTAGTTCTATGAGGACCCAAGTGGATTTTAGGTCTATTAGGATTTTGGGAGACTTAAGTGGAGTAAATAATGTTAGTTGGTGCCTAAACCCTAATAGGGTTAGAGGGAGTTTTAGTGGGGTTTCAAAATCTTGATAGGCCTGAAATCCTGATAAGGTTTATGGTTTATCATTGTGTTGGTTGAGAAAAAAATCCTAATGGGGTATTTGAGCACGCCATAGTGTTAGGAAGGACAAAAATTCCAATGGGGTTTCTGAGCTCACCACTGTGTTTTTTAGGACAAAAATCTCCACTGGGTCTGTAGGATTTTAGTGAATGTTAGTTGGAGCAAAATAGTCGATAGGGTTTATAAAAATTTTAAAGTGCCCAACTATTTAAGAATATTGACATGGTCTATTTTGTTAGCTAAAATGTTAAGATTCCCAAGGAGTGTGAAGGGTCAACCCATTCCCTCCTTTATAAGGAAAATTGTGATTATTTTAATGGGAGTTGAGAGGGATGATGTTGAATAATGTTTTGAGATGCATAAATCTATATTGGAATCAACTACTATTGGTTTGTGATTTTTTAATTTGCTCCATGTCAATTCTATTTTTGAACATTTTAATTTTTTTCAAAATGAATAAAGAGAATGTGGTATTATATTGTAGTCTAAAAGTGTTAATATGAATTATCCCAATGTGCATGTTTGCCCAAACTAAACATCATAAAATTAGAGGTTATCCTTAAGTGGTACCATGTATGTGCCTACACTAATTGGTAATAAAGAAAGGTTTTTTCCTTTGTTAGGAGAGTGTGCGTGAGAGAAGACTCTAATTGAGTCGATTTGAAATATGAATTTTTATTTTGAGAAGTGATGTCACACAAATTCAATATTGTTAGGAGAGGGGCAAGAAAAATAGGATCTTGAGTTGAAAACTTGGTGAAAATGATGAGAAGAATGCAAGCAAGGTTGGATACAATGGAAAGAATGCAAATAAGAGGAGATCATAATGGACACATGAGTGAGGATGAAGAAGAATGAACTCAAGAGATTTGGAGGATATGGAAAATGAAGTTGAGAGTATATTTCTCAAAGTTGTGGCAAGGCTTGGTAGTAAACCAAAGGTAAAGACACCTTGATACAATGAGAGTTTGAATCTCGAGGAGCTTATGGATTTGATAATAGAGACAAATAAGTATTTCAACTATAAATCTATGGAGGAACATAAGAAGGTGAAGTTTTATTTTATGAAGTTAAATATCCATGCCTCTTTATGGTAGGATCATGTCCAGGTTGAGAGATAGAGTAAAAATAAGGAAAAAATAAAATCTTGAGATATGATGGTGACAAAGTTGAAGGCCAAATTTTTGCCTTCTCATTTTCAAATGAGATTGTTTAATTTTTTTTAATAATTTGAGACAAATGGATATTATCATCAAAGATAACATTGAGGATTTTTGTAGACTCAACATAAGATTTGGACATACAGAGGATGATCGATAGAAAGCTGAAAGGTATGTAAACATACTACGTTTTCTCATACAAGATGAAATTAATTTTTTGAATTTGACAACCATGGAAGAAGCCTATCAATGTGAAATGAAGGCAAAATATAAATTTTTGATATAAAAATAGAAAAAATCTAGAGGTAGAGTAAGGTATTCAAGAGGACAAGGACAAATTAATAGTGTAAGACTAAAACAAAACCATGGTAGAGAGGCAAGTAGTTCCCATAATCAAAATTTAGGTATAATAGGAGGTTATTCTTCTAGAGTTAGAGGATCCTTTGGAAGAGGTAGAGGTGGTAGATTTTGGGGTAAATGTTTTGGATGCAATAAATATGGTAGATATAAAAAAACATGATTGTCTATAAAAACCTTAGAATAACAACAAGAGAGTTGAAGGAACTAACCATATAGTCTTTGGGGATGAAGAGAGTGTTGGGTATACAATAGATATGGAAGAACCAAATCAAGGAGAGAATCTATTGATGAAGAGTGTTGTTGAAACCAACCAATGAGGTGAATGAATCAATACAAATAAAATTTTTATTCCAGATAGTTTACAAACCTATAAGTAAGTTTTGTAGAGTTTTGATTGATAGTGATAGCTTAGACACTTTTGTTTCCAAAGAGATGGTATAAGTGTTTGTGTTGAAATGGTTGGTAAATCCTACACCATACAAGGTTTTATGGTTGCTACAAGACATCATGTACTGGTGAATGAGAAATGTGTGGTGATTTTTCAAATTGTCTCATACAAGGATGAAGTTTTGGTGATATTATGCCCATGGACATGTGTCATGCTTTGTTGAGAAGGCCATGGTATTTTGATAGGATATTTATGCATGATGGAACAAAAAACACCTACAACATAAATAAATATGGCAAGATATTCACATTAAGTCTATTGAAGGATAAATGTGATGATGTGGACAACACTTCCTAAGTGATGATTATTTGGTGTAAAGAGATTTTAATGGTCACCAAGGAGGAAGAGACATGCTTTGTTCTAGTTTCAAAGCCTATGCAAGTTTTGATGTCACTAAGGTAAGCAAATATTCCTATAGAAATATAGAATATATTGAAATATTATGTTGATATTGTGTCAAGTGAGTTGTTAGAGGGACTACCCCATGGAAGGAGCATTATCCATCATGGGGATATAGTGCCTAGAGAAATGTCTGCCTAACAAAAAAACCTATAGATTTAATCCAATGGAGAATGAAGAGATAGATAAACATGTGCAAGAGATATTGAGGAAGGATTTAATATGAGAGAGTCTGATCCCATATGTAGTTCTAGTTATGTTAACACCCAAGAAAGGTGGAGAGTGTAGAATGTGTATGGATTCGTGTGCAATCAGTAAAATCACCATTAAGTATATATTTACATTGAAAAGAATGGATGACTTAATGGACTATTTGAGTGGAGTTAGGTACTTCACAAATATTTATTTTATGAACATGTATCACCAAATACGTATAAGAGAAGGTTATGAGTGGAAAACTGCATTCAATATGAATGACAAATTTATCAAAAACCCCAAGTACAATCATGAGACTCATGAATGAAGTGTTGAATCCTTTCAAGGGTAGGTTTGTGATAGTTTATTTGGATGAAATTTTGATTTTACATAATTCTAAATAGGATCATTTTAATAATTTAAATTTAGTTTTGGATAAGTTTAAAGAAGATAAATTGCTAGTGAACTTTATGAAGTATAGATTCATGCAAGATATAACTAGGATTTGTAATCTCAAATGATGGTTTGAAGATGGACCCTAAGAAGGCGAGGGAAATTATAGAGTGGCATTTTCCAAAGAGTATGTTTGAGGTAAGAAGTTTCAATGGGTTGGATAATTTTTACATAAAATTTAGTGGTATATGTGCACCCATTATGGAGATTGTGAAGGGGACAAAAATAAATTTTAATGAATTGTTGTAATAGACAATAGATTTCAAATTTTTAAGAGAAAATTAATAGAACAACTAGTGTTATCCCTACTATATTTTGGAAAAGTGTTTTAGGTTGATTATGATACAATTATAACAACCATAGGAGTAGTTTTAAGTCAAGAAGATAATCCCATTGATTATTTTAATGAGAATCTAAATGATGCCAAGAAAAATTATTTGGTATATGACCAAGAGTTATACATAATGGTGCAAGCTCCTAAGAAGTGGCAAAATAATTTTAATTAAAGAGTTTGTTTTATACATAAAAAATGAAGGTAAGCTTTATCAAAGGCATGTGAAATAAGTGAAATTTATTCAAATCTATTATTATTTTTTAAAAAATAGAAGTGGGAAGTCCAATGAAGTTTTAGATGACATGAGTAGGTGAGCTCTTGTTATAAATGAGTTCAAGGTAGAGGTTTTTGGTTTTGAATAAATGAAGGAGTTTTATGAATAAGTCTTAGATTTATAAGATGCATGGACAATGTGCATGAACCAATAAATACAGACAAAACTCCATGGTTGGAGTATATGACACAATATGGGTTGTTTTTAAAGGGGAGGAAGTTGTGCATACCTCAAGGTTACATAATAGAGAACCTATTAAAATAAAAACATAACAAAGGTCTAGGTGGTCATTTTGGGTATGATAAGAATCTAACACAAGTGAGTGATACATAATATTAGCCTAAGATGGTGTAGACATTGAAAATACACACATTATGATTCCAAGTGTCAAAATACCCCTTGATAGCCTTAGGCCCCCCTTGGGACCAATCCAACCCTTTGACCCATAACCAAACCCAAACCATAGTTAGTTTGATTAAACTAACTTGACCCTAGATTTTACCTATTTTAACCCTTCACCCTCGACCACTGATAGTTAGGTTGACCACTGACGGTCGCCTTCATCATTGATGATCAGGGTGCACCTCCTTAACCACCAATATGCAAACTCAACCACTTTGATTTTCTAAAAATAACTTGTCCTCATCCATGTGTGAGCCATTGTATGAGCGAGTTAAAATTATGAAGCCTAGTTCACATCTTGTTACAACTCTCTTCCCTTGCCTATAAGAATGGAGGAGTAAAGAGCTGAAATACATTTTCAATTATTATCAAGAGCTTTTGCATCTAGAATCCTCTTTTTTTAGGTCAACCATCATCAATAATGTAGTAAATTAGCTACCACATCAGAGAGCCAACTTACTGTTATAACTCTACCCAAATGCCAAGTACTATTAATCTATCAAAATCATGCTAGACTCCATAAATGAGTCAAAAGACTAAATCAATCACCCAATCCACCTTATATAAGATAATTACTTGGTTTTAAGTATTCCATTATTTTATTTACTTTTTTTATCATCCCAACACCTACCCAACTATTGGAATCTCACTTTGAGATCCTATCAATCAATCTATTATCAACCCAGATCTACACATAGTAACTATCAATGGTTGACTCAACCATCAATAGTCTATTCAACTATCGACATTAACCTTGACCATCGATGGTCAACCCAACCACTGATGGTCACTGTGGCAATAAAAAATAGCAAGTTATTTTCACCTACCTACCCCCAACCAAACTTGATTCTCTATGTCGCTGCTTGTTCATAGACCCCTTTCTAATTTTCTGAAGCATACTCCAACCATATAACACTAGTATTAATTAACCAAGCATTATTTTAATTCTTTCTGGTCTATTTCTTAAGCAAGCATTCTTATGATCAATTTCAGTACCTTCTTGATTATTGATGCAAATACCTTATATTCTATTTTATAAAATTAATTGTTTAAAATATGTGGATTAACATCCCCCAAGAAAGTTCTTGCTTTTGGGATCTAATTATTCCTAGGCAATCCACTCAACTATCTATCTAACAAACAAGTTTGATTTCATAATTTCTTATATGTAGTTTATTATCCCAATATAAAGAGGAATTATTCAAAATCATCTGATTTCACATGTGCACAATCAAAGAAGTTTTTCAACCATACCCATACTTAGTTTCTTCCTTTCCCTTTTCTAATAATAAGCATAAATTTATTGACACATTCTGGCATGCTCAGTGGGACCTTGTGTCTTTACTTGGGTTCTTTTTTGTTTACATTCACACTCTATTCTATGCTCGTTAACAAAATCAAAAGTTTCTTTTGGGCTTAAAACTAAGTGCATACATCGACTGCTTGAAAGTTTAGTTCACATAACTTAACTTAAAAGCAAAGTAATTTATCGTAGCTTCACTATTTGTTACACACACTCAACCAAACCATTTTCATCAATTAAACACGAAAAAAACTTGAGACAAGGATTGAATACTATTTCATCACCTAGAAGTAACCTTACCATTTTTTGAAAATCTTACTTGGAGGTCATTACCGAGGGGAGAACCAACTCAACTCTCTGGTTGAGTATAATCTTTTGATATCAATATATATTGGATAAGCATTTGACACCATTATTACTATGGTGTGTGAAGTGAAGGGGTAGGCCCCAATACCAAGCCATATATTGATTTTAATACAAATTCTTTTTGAGCACCGAAACATAACCTTGGACTACCTCTTTAGTACCCATTCTACAAACTAAATTCAGTCACATAACTTCTTAAGGCATAAGCCAAAAGTGAGATTAATTAAAACTCTAGGGTTTAACTATCTCTCGTAGAGTGTGATTTTATTTTTCTGATCATTTCTTGTCTTCTCTTTATTTGTGTGGTGAGGCTAATTTTTATTTCTGTCTCCCCTATCTCATATGGTTCTCACTCATCAATAGTGAAGAGACCTTGTAGAGCAAAACCCATCACCAAGCCAACCTACCTCTTCTACCTCTTCATCCATGGACTACATTTTTGAACCAATAGAATATCTTCACCCCTTGATAATTCCTACTTTCCCCTGGGAGGTTCCTTAAGGAGATGTAGACTTTGCCACTTTCCTAGACAAAAATCCTATAGCCTTGCAACATTATATTACAACCATGTCTTATCATATCCTAGATTTAGCCCCACCCATAGATTTGCCCTATAGTATGCCTTTCCACCTCATGGGGAGTACCTCTATTTCCACAATTACTACCTAACTATTGACTACCCAAGCTTCCTCATTAACCAACAACCCCTTCAAGAGTACCATAGAAAACCAACCAACCTAAACTACTATTGCCCTTATACCTTACACTCCTACCAAAAACTCCCCCACCATGGGGGTGCCTACCCACAACACTACCAACCTTCCTTTAGCTACCATCAATCCATCAACCACTACTCTACTTCAAATCCTTATGGTGTCCATACCCTATACCATGCCATCGATCAGTATAAGGGTCACCACCCTTCTTTCAGTTATGAACCGAACTACCACTCCCATCCAACAAGCACCCCTTGCACCAAAATTTGGCTACATCCCTAACCTACAAGGGTATATACCCCTACCCACTACCCAACCACCTACATCTACCTACCCTTATGTATCTTCCACCCAACCATTGGCATCCACTTACCAATATGTGGTAGCCTCCCAACCTTCTACCCACTATTAGTATGTCTTCAAACCATTGCAGTAGTATGCATCTTATAGCCTTCTGGGTGTGCAACCCCAAAAAAACCTAATGAAGATGCTTATGGACAAGATGACCAACTTGGATTAATTGATTTTAGGTGTTCACAACATATTTTCATATGACCAAATTTGTAATGAGCTCATCCATCCATCTATACCTATTAGACCATATTCTCCCCAATGGGAACTTCCCAAGTTCTCTAAATTTCAAAGGAGGATCCCCAACAACACTTTAGGGAATTTAGGCATGCTTATTACCTCATTACCTATGATGATGCCCTTTTTATCTATACCTTCCCATGTCTCTAGTTGGTTTGGCATTGGATTGGTATAGTGACATACCCAAGTACTCCCTTTCCTCCTTCACCCAACTGGCTCAAACCTTACTGGACCACTTTTCGATCAATATCTCCTAGAAATTTTCTATCATTGACCTCTACTATATCCAGTAGTTTGAGGATGAAATCATTGTTGATTTTTTAGCTCATTGGAGGATCCTAATTAACCAAGTTTCATTCTCCCTACCTCAACCCAAAATCATAGAACTCTTTTCTCAGGCATGCACCAAACATATATCCTCTACACTGCATGTCCAAAGCTTCCAAAACTTTGATGAAGATTTTACCATAACACATAAGTTAGAGAATTTAGCCATTGACAAAGGAAAGCTAAAGCTCAAAAACTAGAACTCAACCTATAAAACCAATGAGGCCTCTTCCTCTAAGACAAACAACTAATCTAATAATAATACCAAGAGTAAGGGAATCACAAATGTAGTTGTCATTAAAGTCACTCCTCCACCTTCCATAAACCAACCTAATTCCTATAGTTACTCAAAGTAAAACATGAGGAACTAAAATTGGAACAATCAAAAGAAATTCACTTAACTTGGAGAATCTTATGCCTCTATCTTGGATAATTTATTGAAATCCAACATCATTCAACTTCTTGCTATCAAACCTCCTCAAAAATTTGATGCCTCTCATCCTACACCTAGTTGGTTCAATGAGAATGATTTGTGTGCCTTTAATCGATTAATAGGACAAGATGTCAGTAGGTAAAACACCTTCAAGAGCCTTGTCCAATCCCTCATTGACATGGGGGAGCTCACATTGGAAAACCCTAATACACCATCAAACTAAGCCCTTGACATATAAAGGAAACCCTTCCCAAACCATGCTCCTAATAAGAATGATAGTAATAAAATTGAGTGTTATCATTATACTCATACATTTAACATGGTCCTTGATACCTTCATTACCAAACCATTGAGTACCCAATCTTCTAGTCCTCCACCTCCTCCATCTATTTAGATAGTGGACTTACCTTCCCTTCATTTAGACACCCAAATTGATGAAGCAACATCCTTTCTCCCTATAATTATTGAGGTAGTGGAGCTATTGACACAGTGGATTGCATCTGGGGGTAGGATGCCTAGCTCCTGCCCTTCCACACGCAATAATGGAAACTCCCCTCTTGCCTGTGGGACTAGTGAAGCTGGAGGGGAGAGTCTCTACATAAGGGATAGCTCCCTCTGATGTATCCTTTAGGCCCTAGTTTCTCCTACTGCTAACAAATAAAATGGAAAAAAGGGGCGGGGATGAAAAGGGAGAGAGAGATGCTAAAAATAGAACCTAAGCCTAAAAATGAAAAGGTGATACACCAAAAAATGTTGACCCACTCAGCCCAAACATACACTTTTCACTAGGAAGAAACTCTCATACACTTCATCTGATGGGGGAAGCTCTTCTGCAATAGTGAGTCAGGGGTCTATAGAGATACAAGGAGGAAGGAACTAGCAAAGGTGTTCTGAGACTTCACAATGCACTGGACATGCTATAATCAATCTATGAAAAGCATGAAAGACAATGACTTAACACAAAAGAATAACATAGACATATACTTTAAAGTGCAATTCTAGATAGAGGTAAAAATGCTAAGTCCTGATTCAAGGTAAAATCTGGCAGTGCTTTGCCTTACAAGCCTGAGAGATTTTTGGGCAGAGTTTTGCCTTAAGGCTAAGAGAGTCCATCTCTAAATGAGAAGATTTTTAATATATAGAAAGAGGAAGAGAACTTGGTGCCTTTTGGGAAAGACTTTGGTGCTCTTTTTGCAAGCTATCCCATGTGAGCTCTGAGCCTTGGGAAGAGGGAGCTATTTGATTGTCAGTTCTTGCTTTGACTTTGGCGTCTCAACATTACTATGAAATCATGAGTTGCACCTCTTTTTTGAAAATAGACTACTCCCTTTAAGGAATTTATGTGGATTGTCTACTTATGAATGAAAACTAGAGAAAATAAGTTGTGTTGCTTACTATTTGCATCGTTTGGTGACCACCTGGCAAGCACTAATCCAACTACAGGAATAAATCCTTGAGTTGATACCTCCTCTCACCACTTGGGTGATTTGTCCATTTCTTGCCTTGTCTCATCCTGGTTTTGTCTCTTTCTACTCCTTCAGCCCTTGAGGATGGTCTTCTCGTGGGTCACTGCGTTCCTTGGGCTCTTTTCATGGTTGGCACTCAGGCAATTTAAAAGCAAACAACTATTTCACTGTCTTAAAATTGACGTCCGTGAACCCATCATCACTTAAAAAACAATAGCTAATCTATCTTATTGAAGTTAATGACTTTCAAGATGTCACCGTCCTTGGCAAATTCCTTCAGGCCTTTTTTGTGGGCTTTTTCTGTGGGTTTTTTCCCACATGCTTTTTCTTGCAAACAATTTTCCTATGGACAAAAAGTTCATGAGAAATGGCTGCCTTAATTTCTTTCAGGGTTTTCCTTGGATCCCTTTTGATCTCACAGCCTTCCTCCAAATTCCTTCAGACAAAAAGTTTGAAAGAATTCATTCAATGCCTTGAGTCTTTTTCGCATTTTTGGAAATCCTTCAGCTGCCTTCAAAGTGCCCTTCGGGTTTGTTGAAATCGACCCTTATAAAGGGTGTATTTGCCGACCAAGTGCCCTCCGCAAGGGCACTTGTCCTTTGGGAGGCTCGCTTGACTACTTTGATTGAACTACTCCTTTGAACCAACCATTGAACCACTCCTTTGAACCAATCATTGAACCAATTGATTGAACTGATTTAATGGTTTAAATAGTTGTTGAACCAAGGTGCCAAACCGAATGCGATGAAACATTTGATTAAACCTATCAATGAACTTAGATTTGAACCAAAATGATGAACTTTGCTAATTAAACCAAGCGTTAAACTTTTGCTGAAGCATCGAACTAACTGAATTGAACCAAGCCTTTGAACTGAGCTGATGAACTTTGCAGTTGAACTAAAGCGTTGAACTTTGCCAATGAACTGAGGTGTTGAACCAAGTGATTGAACCAAAACATTGAACTAAAATGTTGGACCAATGTGTTGAACCAAGTTGATGAACTATTTGGTTGAACCAAAGTGATGAACTTTGCTGATTGAACCAAGGCTTTGAACCGAAGCATTGAACCAAGGCATTGAACTGGTTCAATGGTTCAATGGCTCAAAGGTGCTAACTCTTGGAAAGATTATGTCTTTGAACCACTCTTCCAACCTTAAGGAAAATTGTCTTTGAACCATTTTATCTCTCTTTCCTTATGAATTTCTTTAGACAAGAGTCTGAAGAAGCTTTGTAAAACCTTGCACTCTCTGAACTAGTTCTTCAACTGCCGAAAGACTACACCTATAGAGTTCGTAGAAATGGACCTACAGATTCCATAGAAATTTTGCAGAGTCCATAAAAATGGATAGATTCATGCAAAATCAAAAAATGAAATGGCCCAAAATAGTAGGGATAGAAGGGGACTGATTTTTGGCCTATTGGGCAAAAAATGGTCAACAAATTAGTGATTCCCAGGGGAAGCATGCCTGCTATGCTTAGAGAATAATTACCTTTAAGTCCATTGGGCACAGAGTCATATGTAGCTTGAAAAAAGTTATCAATAGCCCCAACATATCCAAGAATCAAACATGAACCTTTTACCCCACACACAAAGGAAAACACACAAGGCTAAAAACACTACTTGTGCAAACTGTGCTTAGGGAAAGCAGGAAAAGAAATTGAAAACAACTACTATATACAACTAACTAGGTACATTTGCTTCCCTCCTAGATCAAAGGGAAAACTTCTTAATTATCCTTCTTGGCAAGGAAACTTATGGTGCTAGACAAGTGGCTAAATGAAATGGAGAGTTGGTGACCAACTCCTCTTGCCTGCCACCTGGGTTGGCTTGTATCAGATTCAAACATGCTTCCAACATATACATACTCTATTTGTTCTTGGAAGCTTGCCTCTTTTTGGTTCTTCATGCTGGTGTATCTCATCAAGAAATCAATCATTGCTGGCTTATCACCATAAGCCCCTTGATATGCATCATTGATTGGCTTGTTTTCTTCTACCTCATGCTCAGGTTCCATGGTATGACCATCCTCCTTGATGATTTCAAAGAAAGTATCTTTATATTCACCAACCTCTTTAAGGGATAAATTTGAAAGCCTATAGCCCCTTTGCATACTTATTTGAGTCCCAATGCTGCCTTCTCCACTCTTATCCAGCTCATAACCCCCTTGAAGAATAGTGCAGCCTGCCCCAATGACTTCAAATGAATCATTCAAAACATGAAAAAGAGATTGTCCATGCTCCTCCATGACATTTATGGTGATCTCCTCATTCATACTCATGAAGTCTCCCTAATTAGTCATGAACTGAGCATACTCCTCTTCACTTGCTTCCTTCAAGACAGGATCCTCCTCGAGAACGAGGGAAATGGAAGGCTGACAGACGAACTCATGTGGAAGAGGAGGTAGTCCTTGAGCTAGAATCGAATGATTCTCCTCTTTCCATTTGGTCAACACTTCATCTATATTAGGCATGGCCTGATATATTTCTTGGAGGTGTGTGGATGGAGTGTGTTCAGACATGGAATCTACTATTTGGTCTGAAATGTCCATCACACATTTGCAGAGGAAACTTGCTCTGGACTCTAACTCTATAATCTGCCTATCTATATCTTCCTAGAAGAGCCTTTCTTGGAGGTCAAAATCATCATCAAGAGTAGGAGCAGCCTCATCTTCTTCAAGGGTTAGAGCAAAACCTTTTTCTTCCTCTTCCTTTCTGCCCCAAGATTCCACTGTTTACTTCCAACTCATGATCTTGGGATTGGAATCTTGCTCCTGTGAACAGGTAGCAACTTTATCCTCTTCAAGGTCCTGAGATGGTTCATGATGTTCCTTCTTCCAGCTTAGAATTTGGAGATCATGTTGAAATACTTGAGGAGGTTGGGGAAGATTTGGGAGGGTCTGCTCATGTACAGGAAGAGCTATCTAAAAAGAGGCATGCTAAAAATATAGGCATACAAGATTAAAGGCAGGATCGATTGATGCATCGGATGAGTCAGAATGAGCAAGTGCCATCTGATAGAAAGGATTTGGCACACAAGAGGGAGTTTTCTCTAGAATAGGAAGGGGCACACAAGGTTCATCAAAATCAGGTTGGGAAAAGGAAACAGGGGATCCTTTTAAAACCTCATGAGAAAAAAGGGGTAGACCTTGGGCCAAAATCACTTGATTTTTTGTCTCTCCACTTTACCAACACTTCATCAATATTGAAATTAGATTGAAGATTGGTAGAAGGGGTATCTTTTGGTGCAGTATCCCCTACAAGGTCTGAAAACTCCATCTCTCTTTCTCTAAGTAGTCTCATCTTAGCCTCTAATTCCTCAATCTACTTAGCCAGATTATCCTCATTTTATACCTCTTGGAGCTCAAATGAATCATTATATAGATGGGGAGTGCATAAAGGTTGCCATGAAATGCAAGAAGCTTCCTAAAGAAGGGTGGGAGGGACTTGAAAATGACTAACCTCATTTTGTACCTCACACTCTTAGACAATGTCTTTCTCCTCCTTGCTATTCCATGACTCAACCACTTTATTCTAGCTTAAGATATTCAGACTGGGCATCTCCTTTTGGGGTGATGGGGCCACAATGTGAGAGGGTAGTGAGGGTTTAGATTCCACTTCCCTTACTACCAAAATGGACTGCTACCTTTGAAGATTTGCCAATTTGATCTGTTTATCAAGATTAGCCTTAAACAAAAGATTTACTATTTCAGAACTCTCCTCAACATGATTGGAGAAAGGACTTTGACATGCTTGACTTGGCTTATAAGCAGGGGCTGTGTATGACTAATATGATACTTAGGGTAGTGAGTATGTAGGTTGATAGACTTGGTAAAATTGCCTCTCATGAATACTCAGCTTCTCTTCCAAAGATGCAATCAAACCACTCACATCCAACATCTCACTTATAAGCCTATGCCAATTGGCTCTTTCAATAGGAGCCCAATCACTCTTAACCTGATCTAGTGCATTTATCACTTGATGGGTGACATGATTAGGGATTTATTGGCCACATCCCTTTCTAATGTTGAGATCTATTACATACTTTTTGTATCCCAGTAGTGCTCATTTGAAGGTGGAGATGGGTTGATTGGTAAAGAGACTAGGTTGAGTAGAAGTGACACATTGAGAAGACTGGGCATAAGGCTGATATAACTCATGATAGTTCTGGGACTAGTCATATTGGACTTGATAAGGATCAACATAAGATTGGTAAGGATCATAGCTAGGCTAGCCAAGGAAAATAGGGTCCATGGCTCTGAATGATAGAATTATACATACCAGAATATTGTTTCTTAATGGCACCAGAACTGCTTAACCAGTTAATTCAACTCAAAGTCACCATTGGTGTTGATGCAAAAGCCTCCAAAGGCTAGTTAGTTGAATAACACACCAAAAATTCTTTAAATCTTTAGACACAACTTGTCCTAATTTGGTCCCATCAAGCGTGCCAAAAACTATTGACGCAGTGGATTGCACCCGGGGGCAGGACGCCTAGCTCCTGCCCTTCCACACGCAACAATGGAAACTCCCCTCTCGCCTGTGGGACTTGTGAAGTTGGAGGGGAGAGTCTATAGATAAGGGATAGATCCTTTTGATGTATCCTTTAGGCCCTGGTTTCTCCTACTACTAACAAATAAAATGGAAAAAGGGGGGGATGAAAAGGGAGAGAGAGATGCTAAAAATAGAACCTAAGCCTAAAAATGAAAAGGTGATACACCAAAAAATGTTGACCCACTCAGCCTGAACATACACTTTTCACTAGGAAGAAACTCCCATACACTTCATATAAAAGGGGAAGCTCTTCTACAATAGTGAGTCAGGGGTCCATAGAGATACAGGGAGGAAGGAACTAGCAAAGGTGTTTTGAGACACACTTTGATAGCCTATTCACATGCACCTATATTCTTGCTGTAGACACTTCTGGCAGACCTGCAGAAAGGAGACTTCACAATGCACTAGACATGCCATAATTGATCTATGAAAATCATGAAAGATAATGACTTAACACAAAAGAAGAACATAGACATATACTTTAAAGTGCAAGTCTAGATAGAGGTAAAAATGCTAAGTCCTGATTCAAGGTAAAATCTGGTAGTTCTTTGCCTTACAAGCTCGAGAGATTTTTGGGTAGAGTTTTGCCTTAAGGCTAAGAGAGTCCATCTCAAAAAATGAGAATTTTTTTAATATATAGAAAGAGGAAGAGAACGTGGCACCTTTTGGGAAAGAATTTGGTGCTCTTTTTGCAAGCTGGCCCATGTGCGCTCTGAGCCTTGGGAAGAGGGAGCCGTTTGATTGTCAGTTCTTACTTTGACTTTGGAATCTCAACGTTATTATGAAAGCATGAGTCACACCTATTTTTTTTGAACATACTACTCCCTTTAAGGCATTTACATGGCTTGTCTGATTATGAATGCAAACTGGAGAAAATAAGCCGTGCTGCTTACTGTTTGCACCATTTGGTGACCACCTGGCAAGTGATGTTCCAATTACAGGAATAAATCCTTTAGTTGATACCTCCTCTCACCACTTGGATGATTTGTCCATTTATTGCCTTGTTTCATCTTGGTTTTGTCTCTTTTTGCTCCTTCAGCCCTCGAAGATGGTCTTCTAGTGGGTTGCTACAGTCCTTTGGCTCTTTTCATGGTTGGCGCTCAGGCAATTTAAAAGCAAACGGCTATTTCACTGTCTTAAAATTTATGTCTGTGCACCCATCATCACTTAAAAAATAATGGATAATCTATCTTCTTGAATTTGATGGCTTCTGGGATGTCACCATCCTTGGCAAATTCCTTTGGGCCTTTTCTGTGGGTTTTTTCCTGCGGGCTTTTTCCTGCGAACAATTTTCCCGCAAAAAAAAAGTCTATGAGAAATGGCTGCCTTGATTTTTTTTGGGGTTTTCCCTGGGTCCCTTTTGAGCTCGTGGCCTTCCTCTAAATTCCTTCAAACTTTTTGTCCAAAAGAATTCCTTTGAACAAAAATTCTGAAAGAATTCATTCAATGCCTTGAGTCTTTTTCACATTTTTGGAAATCCTTTGGCTGCCTTCAAAGTGCCCTTCGGGTTTGTTGAAGTTGATCCTTCCGAAGGGTGTCTTTTCCAACCAAGTTCCCTCTACAAGGGCACTTGTACTTTAGGAGGCTTGCTTGACTTCTTTGATTGAACCACTCCTTTGAACCAACCGTTGAACCAATTGATTGAACTAGTTCAATGGTTCAAACAATTTTTGAACTAAGGTGCCAAATCGAATGCAATGAACCATTTGATTGAACCTACTGATGAACTTTGCTTTGAAATTTGCCAATGAACTTAGCTTTTAACCAAAATGATGAACTTTGCCGATTGAACCAAGCGTTGAACTTTTGTCGAAGCATCAAACCAACTGAATTGAACCAAGCCTTTGAACTAAGTCAATGAACTTTGTAGTTGAACTGAAGCGTTGAACTTTGCCGATGAACCGAGGCATTGAACCAAGTGATTGAACCAAAACATTAAACCAAAATGTTGGACCAATGCGTTGAAGCAAGCTAATGAACCATTTGATTGAACCAAAGCGATGAACTTTGCCGATTGAACCAAGGATTTGAACTAAAGCGTTGAACCAAGGCGTTGAACTAAGGCACTGAACCGGTTCAATGGTTCAGTAGTTCAAAGGTGCTAACTCTTGGAAAGATTATGTCTTTGAATCACTCTTCCAACCTTAAGGAAAAGTGTCTTTGAACCATTTTAGCTCTCTTTCCTTATGAATTTCTTCAGACAAGAGTCCGAAGAAGCTTTGTAAAACCTTGGACTCCCTGAACTAGTTCTTCAACTGCCAAAAGACTACACCTATAGAGTTCATAGAAATGGACCTGTAGAGTCTGTAGAAATTCTATAGAGTTCATAGAAATGGATAGATTCATGCAAAATCAAAAAATGAAATGGCCTAGAATAGCAGGGATAGAAGGGGACTGATTTTTGGCCTGTTGGGCAAAAAATGGTCAACAGGAGCCACTAGCCTCCCTTCTAACTAATATATTGGAATGACCAACCATCACCACCCTATCTTTACCTTTAACTATCGATCAAACTACTCCCCCTTTAGAAATCATCCTCAAGGAGGAAACCCCCATGTCTACTCCTCCCAAAGAGGAACCACCTATCTCAACCTTGCATCCTTTTATTAAGGAAGAGGATGAGGTTACCATCCCTATGTCTCCACCTAGGGGCTTATATTTTAGGTCCAATATATAGGGAATAAAACCAACCTACAAATAATTCTCTAGGCTAGTGTAGAAATTGGAGTTTATTTCCAACCCTAACATGGATCAAGCTACCTTATAACATCAATTAGGGCTACCTTATATCACCAAGGAAGAACCTCCAATGGACTAAACCACCACTTTTTCTATCCACACTCCCACCCTATCAACCAAACCAATAACAACTTTTACCAATCCAATAATCCCTTAACCATCTAAGGCACCTAAAACCCAAGCAACCAAATCACCTTCTCAAACCAAACTAACCAAACTGATCAAGAACCTTGGCACCTTCCCCACACCAATCCTTAGTCACCCCTCGGTGAAGGTGGAGCTTGCCTTACTAGAACCAACAACCAAATTCCAAATCAAAGAGAGAAAATAGGTAAAACCACACAAAGGTTAGAAGCCCCAAATTTTACCCCTCTAAACCTTACCCTTAATTTTGGGGCCTCATCCCTCTACCTTGACCAGGAAGCTAATTATCTCTACCAAGACCTCACCACCTCTCTTGGTTACACATTCACAAATATTTTCCAATGCACCTCTCTTCACTACACCAAAAATACCTAAGCTACCTACCTTGTGATCCTCCATCTCTATCTCATTAACCTCCTTACCTAAATTTAAACCATCAACCAAGTTCACCACCCTAACCAAAACACCTATCACTAAACCTACTTCTAGACAACCTTCTACTTCAACCATCAAAGAAAAGACCACTACACATTTACCACCTTTAGCCAAGTCCTACTCAACAATTTTCAATAGGTTATTACAAAATTATTGTTTAGACTTACCTCCCATCAGACCCAATAACCCTCTTTCTTCAAAACCCATCTAGTATAATGACCATGAAGTGTTTTCTTATCATATGACACCTGGTCATGTATAGAAAACTATAAATCTCTTGAAATAATTATCCACCAAATTTATAATAAGGATGATCTATTAACAAATGAACCTCTTATGGACCCCATACCAATCCAACCAAAAACTATACCTACCCACCACTTACCTACTCCACTCTCACCTAAGAGTGAGGATGAGTCTGAACAACCTCCTACTTTAACCTCTCCTTTTATCCATACCATCAATGTGGTCATGAGATCATAAAAAAAGGATAAAGAGAAGGCTAAGGTGTCCATTCCATGGATGTATCCATATTTAACCTCCCAACTAACCTATACCCAATTGTATCCATCCTTGACCAAACCCAAGGTGTCTATCTTAGGTGCCTCCTAATCTAACCCCTCAGAGTCCATCAGGAGAGTTGTCTTCAATCAACTTCACCAGACCTCAACAAAGTTGAGCTAGTATGAGTTGATATTTACCTCTCCCCATCACCACTAAACACTAATAGAGGTTTTACAATCTATTGAGGTCCAACTTGAAGACCCTCAACCTCTAGTGTCCTTTGTTGGTGCCCTTCAAATTTACAACCTTGTTACCTTTAAAGATTTAGAAATACCCTCTATCCATCCTGAGGACCCAGATCCCCCTCTCTTTATCACTACTTACATCAACCAAACCCACATCAAATAGGTCATGATTGATGGGGGAGCTATCATTAACATTATTTCCTCCCACACCTATAACTAACTTAACCTACCAAATAATGTCATGTTCAAAACCTCAACCATACTTCAATTATTCAATGATACCATGGCTAATACATGGGAACTATCATCTTCCATATCCAAATAGGACCTCGTGCACTCCCAAAAATTTTCTATGTTGTGGAAGGTGAATTCTAATACAACATCTTGTTGAGATGACCTTAGATTCACTCCATGGGTTACATTCCCTCTACCCTTCACTATTGCATTAAGTTTGAGCATGAAAGTTAAGTCACTACCATCCAAGATAACCAAATCCCTTTCTTGACATGCAACATAACCTATCACCCCAATGACATCCTTATACCCCCATCCAACACACCCTTAGAAGCTAAAACCCAACCTTCAACCACCAAAGTGGATATCATATCCCCTTCTATAGATGAGACATTAACTAGTTCCCCTATCCCTTTAGACCAAATCCCCATCATGGACCCTTTAAAATTAATGTTTCATCTCCTTTCACTAGGGGAGTATCACCTTTTAGCCCTTAATGCTTTCCCTGCTCTTCACAAGTATGGACAACTTACCAACCAACTAGGATATGACCCCAATGTTAGAATTATAATTCCCTTTAGACCTCCCCACTATCAGATCCATTTTGTCAATGGAGGACTCAATAAACCCCTTGATGCTTCTATCACCTCTCTTTCACCTAGGCCATTTATTTCTAGTTTTTCCTACCTAGATAAATTGAGCTTTGCCAAGACATACCTCCATTGGTGTGCTTGGAAAGGCTTTGGTCTTGGGTGAAATGAGCATAACCCACATGAATTGGTCACCATTGAAAATATGAAGACTCATGAGAAACATGGCCTTGGTTTCATCCTACCCTACAAGAAACAACCCAAACCACCCATCATCACCATTGTTGAGGAAGATACTCCTTCCTCACATACCTCTCCCCCACCTATGTGTCAGGATGATGACATCATCCCACCTAATTTTTTTCCATTAACATGATCATATTAAGACCCTTGAATTATCAAAAGGAGAGAGATACTGTAACCATCCCTTTGACCCATATTGAGATGATAAGAGAAGACTCTCCTACTATTAACACTGTTTAGTGCTAGGATGATGCTTTTATTCTCACCTACCTTGGTGCCCCATATTCTTCCATCCATAAATCCCTTCCTCTTAAGACTTAGACCATTTTGAATGAATCCATGATGGATATCAATTTGGGCACTTTGGATAACCCATGCATTTTCAAACTTGGCCAATTGCTAAATGTCAAGGAACTTCAGGACTTCCCTTCTTTCCTACAAGATCTTAGCATAACATTTTCTTGGTCTTATAGTGACATGCCTAGAATTGACTCCACCATTGCTACCCATAACATAATCACCAAATATGATGCTAATCTCATTAATTAGAAGATCTGATGCATGCATCCCTACATATCCTTTCTCATCCAAGAAGAGCTTTATCATCTTCTATCTATCAACTTCATATAACCCATTAACTACCCCCCAATGGGTCTTGAATGTTTCACTAATCACCAAAGCCATAGGGGGACTATTCATTTGTGTGGACTTTCATGACCTCAACCTCACTTGCCCTAAAGATGAATTTCTTTTATCGATCATCGACCAACTTGTTGATCTTATAACTGGCCATGAGATATTATCTCTCATAGATGGGTTCTTGGGTTACAATCAGATCTTAATTTTTATTGAAGATTAGCATAAAACTACCTTTACCACCCCTTGGGTAACATTTTGCTATAGGGTCATGCCTTTCAAACTAAAGAATGCTGGTGCAACCTACCAAGGTGCCATGACCTTTATCTTCCATAACCTTATCCATAAGATTATCCAGGACTATGTGGATGACCTTCTTATAAAATTCAAACTCTAAAATGATCACTTGGCCATTCTTAAGATAATCTTTGAATTCCTCATCCACTACCATATCCATCTTAACCCCAAAAGGTGCATTTGTGGGGTCCTACTGGGAAAGCTTCTTGGCTTCATTATCTCCCTTCATGGAATCAAATTTGATTCCACTAAAATCAAATCAATCATCTACATGCTCCCTCCAACCAACCTTAAGCAACTCCATAGCTTTCAAGGGAATTTTCAATCCAATCATCACTTCATCTCCCATCTTTTGGATCGATGTCAACCATTCCACCACCTTCTGAATAAGGATGTGTATTTCAAGTGGAATAGTGACTATCAAAAGGCCTTTGATTCACTCAAAGAGTACCTTTTGTCTACACATAGTCTCACCCCTCCCAAGGATGACCAACTTTTCTACCTATATATCTCTACCATTGATCACTCCTTAGGGGAAATACTTGCCCATCAAGATGAACAACATAAAAAGAAAGAAATCTATTACATTAGTTACATGATTATAGAGTATGAGACTCTGTACACCCATACTAAAATACTTTTCTTAGCTTTAGCCTTCATGGCCACCAAACTTTTCCACTACCTTCTTAACCATAAAACCTATGCCATAACTAACACCGACCCACTCAAGTACATGCATTCCAAGCCATACCAAAACTAGTGCATGGCTAATTAACTTATGATCTTAGTGGAGTTTGACATTGAGTTATTTCAACAAAAGTCAATTAAGGTGAAAGTCATTATTGACCAATTAGCTAAAGCACCTTTAATAGACAACCAACCTCCTTCGCTTGAGTTCCCTAATGAGTCCATCATGACCCTTGCTTAGGCATATTTCACCTATCAAGTCACCATGTTATTTTATAGATTAAAGTGATAGCATAGTGGGGGATTAGGCATCATCCTCATCCCATTTGATGGTGAACCTCTTACTCTATCCTTCAATCTTGATTTTGAATGTACCAATAATATGGCTGAGTATGAAGACCTAGTGATGGGCCTTCAAACTACCTTATCCCTAAGAGTCAAGATAATAAATATCTTTGGTGAATTTGAACTTTTAATCAATCAAATCAATTCCTCTTATTAGTGTAATAATGATGTTATACAATAGTACAAGAAACTAGTTGCAAAACTCTTAGCATTATTTGAACACTACCACATCTAATCAACCCCATGATCTACTAATAAGTTTTTAGACACCATGGATTCCCTTGCCTCTTAGATACCATCTATGCCCTCAAATTCTAGGATATCTATGTTTATTTATAGGCTAAACCAACCTTATTATATCAAACCAAATTCTCCCACTATTTTTAATGTGGAAAAGACCCACACTAACCTTTGGTATTAATAAAATTTTGACTACCTTAACCTTGTCACTGTTCCTTCTTGAATTTATAGAAATACTTAGAGAGAATTTATCTATAGTATCTCATGTTATACCAAACTAGGAGGTATCCTTTATAAACATGGATTTGATGGTCTCTTCTTCTATTGGTTGTGCAATCAAGAAGCCTCTCATGCTATCAAGTAAACACATGATGGTATCTATGAAAGTCAATTTAGTGGCCTCACCATAGCTAAGTGTATCCTTTGCCTTGAATATTAATGGCCTACCCTTAACCAAGACTACTATGATTATGTAAAAAAATATGTTAAGTGTCAACAACACATCAATTTGCATTATGAACCTAGTCATAGTCTTCGAGTTTCCACTAATTTATAGCCCTTCTCACAATGGGGTCTAGACATCATTTGTGAAATTAACCCTCATTCCTTGAAGTGACACCACTCTATCATCACTAAAACTGAGTATTCTATGAAGTGGATAGAGGCTATTCCTCTAGTCTTGACCAAAGTGGAAAAGATTATCAATTTTATCAACCATCATATCATCTATTATTTTGATGTTCCTTACAATATTATCACCAACAATAGTAAATATTTTAAAAACAATCAAGTCCAAGGTCTATGTGACTCATTTGACATTAAGTTAAGCTTATCCTTGCCCTTTTTCCCTCAATTGAATGGACAAGTTGAGGCCTCCAAAAAAACTCTTAATAACATGCTAACTAAAATGGTCAATGCATCTAGTTAAGATTGACATTTGCACATTACCTTTGCCTTATAGGAATATTATACTAGCATTAGAACCCCTATGGGTTCTACCCCTTTCTCTCTTGTATTTGGAGTAAAGACAGTCTTTCCTATTGAAGTCTAGATCTCATCTCTTTGCATATCTTTACAAGAGCTCATTTCTAAGGATGATTATCATCAACACCATTTATCCCAACTGAAGCTACTTAATGAGCATTGCTTAACAGCCCTTACCCATCTCCACATCTATCAATAATGCATCAAGTATGCCTATAACAAACATCTTAAAGTGTGAGAATTCAATATCGAATATCTCATCCTAAAATAAAACCAACATGTCACTAATATGGAGAAAAGAAAGCGGGGTAAGTTTGCTTTCAATTGGCTTGGACCTTATATTATAACCCACAAATATGGTTTTGGAGCTTACTAGTTGTCTTCTCTTGAAGGCCACCCAAAACTTGAGCACCTCAATTCTTCACATCTATGTTCATTCTTTTGTTAATAAGGATCAACCTCACCTTTTATCTAACTTAAACTCATTCTTGCTATCTACCTACATCCCATGTCCCTAGTTTAGGGACAACTGATTATAACCCAATCATGTGATTATCTATCACTAGCATAACCTTATCTTCAATAATGGGTATCATAACTCTACCCATGACATGGTTCTCATGGTACTTTCCACCATTTTATAGGATAGATTCCCATGATCTTTGTCACCTAAACCTCTTTACACCTAATCAACCTTATTACGGTTTTATTTTTGCCTTCATAAAGTTGAGCCCTTAAGCCTATATAATCATGTCTGTGTCTAGAAAAATCAAAGCAATAAAAGTAAAAACCCCTATCATTAGCAATCATGGGTCATTCCTAGCATTCATAGACTAATCCCTTGAAGGATAGCTATTGAAAATTTATTCAAAATTGCTAAAACGTAAGGTGGACTGCTCCCTTAAAGGACGACTATCAACAAACAAAGCAAATAAAATTAGACCACTCCCTTGAAGGATGGCTGAGTAAATCATTTTTTCAAAAGTATAAACAATTACATGGAAGCTTCCCACATTGACCTTCTTCCCATTTACATCAACAAAGTAACAGGCCCATCATCACAATCACAACAAAAGCAAACTAATTTTGAAATCTGTAATCAGTTGTCAAACAACATAATAAGGTGGAAGCCACAATCGACTTTCACAAGTAGACTTCCTACATTGATTAGTCTACACAGTTTGGCATAGACTTGTTTATACTGAATCTTTTGACACCTACAGAAGAGGCATGCTAGTCTCATAATAAGGTTCCATTTTCACCCATCTCCCCTTTACTCACTATAAGCAAGGGATTGTTAAGCTTACTTGACATAATGTGGTCACAACACCTTTTAACCAAATAATGAATGCTCATGAGAAGAATTCAAAGGAATTATGTTCATTAAGCCAATTTAAATTCAATTTTATTTTAGTGCTTATCAATGAAGAATCACAATGACCTCTTCTTATCCTATCATGACTAGTTGATATTTTCATTATGATGTTCGTCTCTCATTTATATTCTTTAGTCTCCTATCTAGTGTTGTTAATTACACTACCTCATGTGTTTTATCTTAAACATTAACAACAAGCATAACCATACTAAGCAAGATATTAATATCATAACATCCATGAGCATTTAAATGATCAACCATTTTCCACCACATTTCTAAGTCTAAAATAATGTAGTATATACTCATTAAAATTTAGCATGTCATATGCATAACCATAAATCAAAACCATCTCATGCCTAGCCTATATTAGTGTCTAGCATTCATAACATAAGCATCATCCATAAGCAATATAAGCATTGTCTATAAGCATTAAACATCAACATCAAACCATAAACCATGAACATGATCATGAATAATGATCATATGTATAACTCATGAGTTAAATAACATAATAATGTGTATAAGCAGATATATATGTCTCTCACTTAAAATGTACATCTCATCACATTGGCTTGTAGGTCAGAATCAAAATGATATACAAAGTGTCATAATCTAGCTATATCTATGCTTTAGGGCCACCACTACCTCCTAGAGCACTACTGGATCTTGGTGCCTACCATTATGTCAAAATTATGGCCTCATAATACCATAGCTCCTTCACTATATCCAAGTATCATGCTATGGGGATGGTGCCAAGTGGCCCTATCTGTGCTACTACTCTTCTTCCTCCTCTCTACCTCAAAGAGTCCCTCTCCTAGGTCACCAAGCCTAGTGAGGTCCTGGCCTGATCCCTCTCACCTATCATGGTAGTAACCTGACCCTGCAAGGTAGTAACCTATCCCTATAATGTATTAATTTGGCCCTATAATATGGCCACCTACCTTTGTAGTGATATAACCTATCCATATTTAGTGGCTAAAGACACCCCTGCCTATATATCATGGTTAGCCAGATCTATGACCATCAACCTCACACCTCTATCATCCTTACCAATGTCTACAATTGTATATATAGGTTGGTACCATGCCATATACCCATCTATGAACCTGCCATCAACTATTTGTTCCCTAGCTAGTATCTCCTCATAGTTTAACAAAGTAGGCACAAGATGTGGGTCTAGTAGTAAGATCTCTAAATCATCTCGCCTATACATAGGGAATTAACTTGGAATACCTTATACTAGGCTAAACTACCTCCTCACCCTTTCAAATAGGATCATCTCAACCTCCCCATCTCACCTGTTGAGTATCCATTTATAGCTTTAAAGGGAGAGTGTTTGCTTCCTGTAACCTGGCCATACTAGAAATTGGACATATGGCCTCTAAGTGATGTCTCATATCACTAGTGCACCTAGTGCATCCCTAAACCACTCCACATCATGCACACCACCTCCTACACCTAATTTAGGAAATCCACCCCTCCATTGTATAAATTTGATGGGGAAATCAATCTATGTGAAACTAGCCCATGGCAACCATACTGGTCTCAACACCTAAATGTGTTGATAGGCTTAGTAATGTATAACTAGGATGACATTAATACCATACCTCATATGGGCCCTAAACCCCCATATTTCCCTCTATATCTGTATAAGTAAAATAAGAACCCAACCAAATATAGTCCACCCTATAAATAACTTAACCAACACCCCCAATATCAAGTTTGGAAACTTCCCACTGCTTGAATTAAGGAATGCAAAGCATGTAATAATAATCATCAACATGGTCATGAGTTTCCTCTTGACTGGAGCCCTTTGATACAAAGCACTATATCTAAACTCCCCAACATGCCATCTAACCTGATCACTCTCATCTCTATATAAAATCTCAATGTGATCATCCCGCTCCTCTCACTCTATATGATAAATTAGATCACCATGGAGTATAAGTTGAGTTATCCTATGAACATCCTTAAGAAAGATAGTCATCTCCCTAGTTGGAAATAGAATGGTGTTCATAGCAGGATCCCATCTCTTGATGAGTGATACAAGCATGGATACATCTTGAGGCACATACTGATAGTGCCTCATCATTCGTAATGCCACATCCTCTATGTGGGCCCAGTCGACTAGGGTCATGTCCTACTAGATCTCCATAAAGATATATGGTACTTAGTGGTGCATCTATATCTTCTCCCTATCCTACAAAAATATGGAAGCATGTATTAGTCACCTACACTGTTATCATTTACCCTACCCTTTAAACACTAGACCTATTTCCTTATCCATCCTACCTATCTACCCACTACTTGTTATAGTTTGCCTTCTAGAATGCAAGACTATGCCTGGAAAGTGAATGTTTAATTTGCCTTAGCATATTTTTACCTTAGCTTTCAAAACCTATCTTTTAAACCTTTTCAACCATCAATGGTCATGGTGACCATCAATAATCAAGCACCCATGTTTTCTAGGGTATCAATCATCGATGGTCAGACCTAACCATTGATGGTCACTATGGGTGTTTCAAAGCTAAAACACCCAAACCCTACCTACCCTATAAATTAACTAAATGACAAGATAAACACCCTAATTAGCTAACCTAAATCCCTACCCAACCCAAGTTATCTACCCACCCTACCAAGTCCTAAACTTACTTGCAAATTTACCCACATTCCCCAAAATACCTAACTAGGGGATACTAGTTTCAAACCACCCATTTAAACCTACCTTGACCTCCCAAACTAATGTAAATGCATAAATTCACACCTATATATTAAATTCAAGACACACCCTACCTCATTTCATGATCACTACTATAGAGTCAGCCATAGGCTTGTCCATCATCATTTATTCCTACATGCTCCCTGCATCCTAATTGGTCACCATGATCTACCTTAGATAACGGTCCACCATCTAACTTAACAAACACCCTCAACAAGCACCTTTGCCACTAAGCACCAAAAACCCAAATCTCTAATTCAACCAATCACCAAAATGCAAATGGGTAAAAAGTAATTCCAATTTTCCTTTTGATCATCAGCTTTCTAGGGTTTCTAACATGATCATTGATAATTAGGGTGACTATTGATGGTCACCCTTAAGCACCCTAACGATCGATGGTCAAGATACTCACTTTGTTGCATTACCCTTAGAAAATACCTCCTTACTAAAAACCACCCATTTTTTACCCACCCATGGAGATTACCTTCTCCACCCTCCTTGACCACCTAGTCACCTCGTCGTTGGTCCATTTCAACCCAACTAGCCCACATTTTATGATATGTTTTGCCTAGTATTTTAACTATAGTAACAAAATTTCCATGTTGACCCTTTTTGAACTTATGCTACCTTTCACACACTTGACTCACTTATGTTTTTTTGGAGCACTTCCTACCTCAAATACTCATGACACTTGACCTATTTGTGTTTTCCATGGGAGCACTTCCTACCTTAGATACCCACATAAATATGAACCTTGTCTAGGAGACTAACATGTGTACCCAAAGACCACACCTAAATGTGATCACATGGTACACTAGTCACTTGTATTTCTAGCACTAACCTTTTTTGTTATCAACTATGGCAACTTAGTCTTTTCATGATCTCAGCTATTATACCTTTTGTCACACTTTACACACCTATTTACACTTTAGTGCCTAACCTATCATTTCACATCGTGATATCCACCTTAATCCTCAAATTCACCCACCTTATCAAACTCACACCCAATTCTAATTTACCGTAACACCTCTTGGTTTGATGAGGAGCACCTTATTCCATACTTGGGGCAACGAAACCTTTGACCAACACTAGTTTTTATTTTACAGTTGGTTGATTCCAAGCCACATAACAAAAATGGGTAAAATTTAGAAACCAAAAATCCTCACACTATGATTTCAAGTCTCAAAATATCCCTTGATAGCCTTAGGTCCCCTTTGGGACCAATCTGACCCTTTGACCCATAATCAAACCTAACCCATAGTTAGTTTTATTAAACTAGATTAACCTTAGCCTTTACCTATTTTAACCCTTCACCCTCAACCACCAATGATCAGGTTGACTGCCAATAGTTACCTTGACTATCGATGGTCAAGGTGCACCTCCTTAACCACTAACATGTAAATTCACCCACCTTGATTTTCTAAAAATAACTTATCCTCATCCATGTGCGAGCCATTATATGAACGAGTTAAAATTAGGAAGCCCAGTTTATGTATTATTGTAACTATCTTGCCTTGCCTATAATAAGGAGGAAAAAAGAGGTGAAATACATATATAATTGCTATCAAGAGCTTATGCATCTAAAATCCTCTTTTTTATAGGTCAATCATCATCAATAATCTAACTAGCTACTACATCAGAGAGCGAACTTATCACTGTAGCTCCGCCCAAGCACCAAGTACTATTACTCTATCAAAATCATGCCATACTCCATCAATGAGTCAATTGCCTCAATCAATCACCCAATCCACCTTCTATAAGATAAGTACTTGGTTTTCAGTATTCCATTGCTTTATTTTCCTTTTGTTATCAGCCTAGTACCTATCTAACTCCTAGAATCTCACTTTTAGATCTTATTAATCAGCATAATATCAACCCAAATCTACATATAGTAATTATCAATGGTTGAATCAAATGATGATAATCTATTCAGATTTAGAGAGTCACCTTGACCACTGATGGTCAACTTAACTGTCGATAGTAAAACTAATCACTGATGGTCACTATGGTAGTAAAAATCAGCAAGCTATTTTCACCTACCTACTCCCAACCAAACCTAATTCTCTATGTTTTTGCTTGTTCAAAGACCACTTTCTAATTTTTTAAAGCATACCCCAACCATCTAACACTAGTATTAGTTAACCAATCACTATTTTAATCATTTCTAGTACATTTCTTAAGTAAGCATTCTTGTGTTCAATTTCAGTACCTTCTTGATTATTGATGTAAGTACCTTCTATTCTATTTTATAGACTTAATTATTTAAAGCATGTGGATTGAAATCCCTCAAGGAAACTCTTGCTTCCAAGATCTAGCTATCGTTAGGCAATCCACTCAACTATCTATCTAACGAATAAGTTTGCTTTAGTACTTTTTTAATCTATAGGTCATCATCCCAAGCTAAAGAGGAGTTATTCATAATCATCTAATTTCACGTGTGCATAATCAAACCAAGTTTTTCAACCATATCCATACTTAGTTTTTTCCTTTCCCTTTTCCAATAATAATTAGAAATTTACTGAAATAGATGGGTATGAATGTGAAGAAGTTTGTGCTGGAGAGTAGAGTTTTCTAACATGCTAAAAGCAAAAGTCATAATGTTGGTTTGAATCATCCATTACCCATTCTAGATAGACTACATGGGAAACATTAAGTATGGACCTTTTTCTTAGATTTTTAAGAAAGCAATGAGTAATGATTCCATATTTGTTGTTTTGGATAATTTTTAAAAGATGGATTAATATTTAGCATGTAATAAAAATAGTGATGACACACATATTGTGAATATGTTCTTTAATGAAATTGTCAGATTACATGACAAAGAAGTATTGTATCAGCTAGAGATATAAAGTTTGTTGGATACTTTTGGAGGAAGTTATGGAAGAAATTAGGTACAATGTTGGAATGTATTTTATCCTATCATCCTTAATCCGATGGGAAAATGTATTTTTTGAATTAGAGTCTTAGTAATCTGTTGAGATGTTAGTGGGTGACAAACCCAAATAGTGAGATTTGATGTTGGCATAAGCTGAGTTTTCTTAAAATGATTTAAACAACTAAAGTACAATTTTAAACTTTTCAAATAGTGTATGGGATCAGCCTTAGAGATTTATATGAGTTGAAGAGTGAAACTAATATGAGTAGAACTATGTAAGGTGAAAAATATTTTCAATCTATGCATGATGTGCGTCAGGAATTCAAGCAAGGACTTGAATAGAGTGATTGAAAATATAAGAAACATGTTGATATGAGAATGAGAGAACTAAAATTTGAGGTTGGGGACTTGATTTTGGCACATTTGTGCAAGGAGAGGTTTTTGAAAGGTGATTATAATAAACTAAAGTGGAATAATATTGGGACTTGCAATATTTTGAGGAAGTGTCCAACTAATGCTTATGATATTGATTCTAAATGGATTAGGTCTTTCACCTATCTTCAATGTAGCATAATTGTACCCATATGTTGAGGGATAAAAAAGTGACAACATGAATTTTTTATTCAAATATTGGAGAGAGAAGTTTTTGAAATTAGCCAAAGAGGAGATGGAATCCATTATAGACATTAGTGTTGGAAAGAAGATAAGAGGAAACAAATCCTATGAGTACTTGGTCAAGTAGAAGGATAGAGTAGGTGGAGATGGGACTTGGATGATTGAATATAAAGTTGAAAAATAAAGTAAAACTATAGAGTAGCTCATAATAGTTTCATGAGTGGGAGATGATGGTGCTTTCTTTAATATCATGGGTGTTTGATGTAGGATCATCCATGGTGGACAAACAATCTTGCATCACCTAAAAATAGAGTGATGTGTTTTTTTCTTTCTTTGTTTATTTTTTTGACATGGAGTGGTTTCTTAGAGATAAATTATTGAAGTCTCTTATTTTTTCCCATTTTACACTTATGGATAGACCAAGTTGATATTATAAATTTTGATTATAAACACTTAACACTCTAAATCCTTTTTGATAAATACTTGACTGGGTTTTATAGTGTTCTTAATGCTAATCAAGCCCAAAAAAATAATTAGGCCTATGAGGACCCAAGTGGAGATTGATTTTTTTTTGGGTCCCAGAGCTTGATTAGGTTTGTGGAAGACTCAAGTGGAGTGAATAATGTTAGTTAGATCCCAAATCTTGAAATGCTCAGAGGGAGTTTTAGTGAAGTTTTAAAATCCCAGTAGGACCAAAATCATGATGGGGTCTTTGAGCTCATCATAGTGTTAGTAGGGATAAAAATCCCAACAGGGTCTTTGAGACAAAAAAAACTATGTCTATAGGCTTCACTGAGTGGTAGTTAGACCAAAAATACCAACATGGTCTATATTTTTTTAAAGTGACAAATTATTTAAAAAGCTTGACATGGTTTGTTCTAGATACTAAAACATCAAGAGTCACAAGGAATGTGAAATGTCAGTTAATTCCATCATTTATAAGTAAAATGGTATTTGTTTCAGTGGGAATTGAGGGGAATGATGTTGAATAATATTTTGAGACACATAAATCTATAGTGGAACTAGAAACTGCTAGATTATGATGTTTTTGAATTCATCCATGTTAGTTTTATTATCAAACTTTGTAATGTTTTACAAATGAATAAAGAGAATGTGTTATTGTGTCATAGTCCACAAGTGTCAATCTAAATTGGTCTTTTGTGTGTGTGTGTGTGATAAAACTAAGCGTCTCAAAATTATAAATTGTCCTTAAGTCAATACCCTAATTGTGCCTATAACATATCCATCTTAGAACTTTATTCCTCAAAAAGGATTGCTTCATTATTCCCCACTAGATGTTGGCATTGTTGGTACTTGAAGACTAGGTTGATTTTGCTTTCTATTGACATATTTATGGATCAGATACATTATCTCATGTAATCCCAATATGAACCTCCTCAGGCTCCTTCCCATAAAGGGTATCATTGCTAGAGAGCCTAGAGAGGACATCTATAGATAATGCATCTAGACCACCTAGATATTGCCCTTGAGTTGCTCATCTCCAAGACTACTTTGTACACCATATATTTATTATAAGTAGTGGATGGTATTATTTGTCACCCTCACTATCTCTAGTGCTATTGGTCCAATGGCTTGAGGTTTCCCTTTGGCTAACTTAGAGTGTGCCCTCACCAGCTATGGGTTGAAACAAATCACCAAATTATCTATCCAGATCAAATCTATCATCTCTACTGCATCGAGGAGGTGGAGATCAAGGAAAACTTAATTTTTATATGTCCCATTTAATATGATATTTGGGGAAGATATCACTATCTCTAAAAAGACTCAACCAAATTTCTATCTACTTTATTTAGATATATAAACCAGATGTGCTTGACTATTTATATTTTCAAAGCTATCACCCTTTGGCACATATGTATACAAGAGGATCCTAAAGGTTTTATATCCCCCATGTTGATTATATATTTATTCCATCCCATATATAGGATTGAAAACACTAACCATCCCTTAGACACTAATGATTTATCATAAATCAGAGCTAATAGATTAGTTAGGTGACACTTATTTTAGTATATCATTACTACTCAAATAATTTATATCCACAATCCTACTCTCCCTCCACACTATATATATGCTTCTTCCCACTGGTGTGGGTATACCCATTCCTAATGACATGGACCTTATAATTACTAACCACCCCATAGACTACAAGGATAGACCCACATTATTAGTTTCTTTTATACCATGGGAAGTACCTCAACCTTGGATGATAGGGAAGATTTTATAAGAAGTGATTTACTTCCCCCTTAGGTCTCCAAACTAGGCCTTTGCAATATTGGGTACTCCTTGATGAATACTATCATATCTTATCACAATGATTGATGATGGGTCAAACATCCTCTCCACTTCAGGCACAGACAAAGATTTCCATTGAGGTCTTCCAGTCTTCATCAACACATGATTTTGGAGGCTCTTGTATTCCCTTCATTTCTATTTTTATTGGTTCCATTATCACCTTTGTTACTGACATAATGCTTTAGTTTGTCTTATGTACTTTAGTTGCTTGGATTCTCTTTTCATGAACTTTCTATTACTAATAATTGTATTTATGAATCCCATTGACCTAATTTTGGTTATCTGTGGAAATTAATACAATTTATTTCATATATATATATATATATATATATATATATATATATATATAGAGAGAGAGAGAGAGAGAGATAATTATCTATTCCTATATTCTCCCCTTTCCATTTATATGATAAAAATGATCATCTTTGACTACTAAGCTATTTTTTTAATATACTAACTACTTATCAAAGAGAGAACAATTTAATAGATTTTTTTTAAAAAAAAATTACATGTTTAAAGCAAAGATCTATTAAGATATCCTACCTCTTCTCCACCACTTTCCAAGCAACAACCAAAGCCTCCAAAACTCAAAAAATAAGATCTCTACCTCCATTTCCCCAAGCTCCTCCTTTCAAAAATCTCCCAAAATAAATAGTCAACCATAAAATGAGTCATTAGTGAGAGATTAAATATATATTTATTCTAGTAAACTCCACCAAATCTCATTTATGGAGGGGAGTTACCTCCTTACAAAGTTATTTTCTTGTCATACAATGTCCATACTCTTTCTTACAAATCCTTATAAGGCTATATGGGTTTACTTACACAAGTAAACCCACCCTTGTAGTTTTATTATACAGTCAAAGAGTCTTTTTACAAGCCCATACATTTTTTACATTTTAATAGATTCTCTTATAATAAACATGGGATTTTATTTGCACAAGTAAACCCACTTCCTTAGACACACAACATTACTTACATGTCAACATGAACTTTTTAGAAATTAATTAATTTTCATACAAAATTTACTTACACACTGCAAGTAGTTGAAAACTCCACCAAATCTAGGTTAGGATTATAAGTACTACGGGCTACCCAATCAAACCTACTAGTTAAATCTCATAGCCTTCCTAGAAGGTTTATGAACTCTTTTATTTGTACTTTATTTTTTATACAACTTTTAATAGTGATTATATTAATAAGTATAATATAATATTAATATTGGTTAATTTAAATTTATTTAAACCTCCTTAACTTACATGAAAATTTTTAATTATTAGTACAAGGAGGGAAATAAAATTAAAATTTCTTCACACACTAGGGGTTTCCAAACATGATGAACACATAAAATTTGGCTAGGTAAAAGTGTCTCAATATGAGGGGTAGTATAAAATTTTGGTAAGCCTTTTATAAGATATATGGAGATGTCTGTCTAGATGCATTACAGAACTAGAAAGGGTTGAAGTAAGCTATACACTACCACTATTTCTCCCTTCTGAAATTAACACACTTCCATTCCTCAAAAAAATTCTTAATATCTATCTTGATTTATGTCCAAAATAAAATTTGGAGAACAAGTTCATACATTTTTAAAAAACATGAGTGACTTGTGGAAGGTGAGACATATAATCTTGAAAAATGTTTTGTCATAATGTATATTTCAAAATCAAGATAATATGGCCTTTGTATATTAGGTATTGACTACCCCAAATATTATTGGGTTTAAAAATTAGGTCCATAGGTAAATGTTAGATGATTTGTTGCATGTGACTATATTGTTTCCACTATTTTTGGATTTCATGCATCCATTCTAAAACAAGAATAGATAAAAAAAACATCTATGTTTGCTTTTCATACTAGTGAGACATTACATTAATGACTAGATTTTACTTTCCCTTATTATAAGTGATATCATAATCATAACTTATTAATTTAGAAACCCACTTTTTTTTAACTAGGGAGGATACCCATTTCTATAAGAAGTGTTTGAGGCTTTGGTGATCAATTTTGATGTAAAAACACAAACCCACTATATATGGTCACCACTTATTGAAAACATGGAGGATAACCATCATTTATTTCTCATATGTTGATTGTGCTAAATTACACCACTGAGATATTTGATAGTGAAGGAAATGGGATGACTTTCTTGCATGGGGACATCACCAAGAACATTTCCACATGTGTCACTTTCAATGACAAATGTCTTTGAGAAATATTACATGGCATAAAAAGATGTAGTACACATAGCCTATTTGAGTACCCAAAATATTATTTAGTTGTGGTAAATCATAAAAAATATTATTTTTTAGGCATGGAAGTCATTGGGGAAACAATTTTACCATAATGGTTAATAAATATGTGGTAGTACCTAGTGAGGCCAAAAAAATTGCAAAGGATTTTGAGCATCCTAGGTTTAGGCCGAATTTTCATGGCCTCAATTTTCATTGAGTCAAATTAAACACTAGTTATTGAGACAATTTGGAATATGTGATCCACCTCTTTTTTACAAAAAGAACATTTTAACGTTTTTGCATAGAGCTAGTGGTATTTAAGAGGTTGTAAGGGTGTGTCAAGGTGATGGAGAGGTTCTTCCCAAGTTTTACTGTAAATCAAGATATCATCAAAAAAGACCAGGATGAATTTCCAAAAAAAGGGATGAAATATTTTTTTCATAAAATTTAAAATGTGGAAGGGGGATTAGTAAGCTTGAAAGGCATGACCAAGATTTCATAGTGGTCATCATGTGTGTTAAAAGTAATTTTTGGAATATATTCATCCTAGAGGTGTATCTGATGATATCCAAATCATAGATCTAATTTGGAGAAGTGGGCACAATGAATTTCATCTATCACTGGGATAGGAAATTTATCTTTGATAATGAGCTTGTTTATCTCAAGAAAATCAATAAAAAGCTGCCAATATTTATCATTTTTATAGACTAGTAAAATTATGGAGTATGGTCTTGTCTTTAGACAAATGACACTTGCCTAAATGATTTCTTGAACCATATTCTCAATTTTAGATTTATTTAAAAAAGGATAGAGGTATGGTTGAATGTTTGGGGGTATACTTCCTAAAAGGAGTTGAATATAATTATCTTCTATTCGACGAGGTAAAAATTCTTTTGGTTCTTTGAATATCAATGCATGCTTGGCTAGAAAATTTTATAAGTTAGTAGGCTGGTAGGGATAAGGATGTGTCTTTAGTTGAATATAGGAGAGTTGAGTAATTATTCCATGTGAGCCTTTCTTAAGGACTTTCTCCATGTGGTTTGAACTAATGACAATAGTTAACCCTAGTAAGAGGTATTTTAGTGTGTAGTGCTGGTAATTTTTATAAAACTATATCTAAATTTTTGAAAATTCCTTAAAGATATAATAAAGAGTATGTAACCATTGGGATACAACAACCACATTACATCCTCCCAAGGGAAAATCAAACATGTCTATTTTTAGGGTATAGTTACCTTTTCAAAATTAATATTGTGAAATTTTCCATCACAGGGTAATGTTCCTCCATTGACAATCATCATTTTAAATCTAAAATAGAGGTGCAAAAAATAGTCATATTATTTTTCCAATTGAGGATCATGAAACTATGTGTACTTTTGGAGTTAATGAGAATAGTGAGGGGGTGCTTCTTAAAAATACCCATTTACTCTCATAGTCTAAGGAGTGGCTACCCCAACCAAGACATGCATTGAAATTTTAGGGTGTGACTCTATGGTGTTAGGTTATTCAAATTTAAGTTTGTCATGATTCTCTAATATTTGGTGGTGAATTGACATTCAAAAAATACAACTTTTGTTCAAGAAATTTTCATCATAGTTGTAACATAGCCCTTTTTCATGATGAACACACATTTTTACCTATGTAAGACATTTAATGGGGGTGAACTTTGGATGAGGTCTTGTGACTAGCCATGGTGTTGTATATGTCTTGAAAGAACCAAATTTAGAATATTGACTCTAAGATGTGATATTATCTTCCACAAGTTTGGCCAATATTAATGATTCCATGATATTATCTAGTTTAAGCATCTTTAAATCTATGTAAATTATATCTTTGATCTCATTTATGAAACAAATTTGAAAATTTTATCAATTAGTACTTCAATTTGGTTGGCCATTTTTTCAAATTCAGCTTGATACTCATGAATCATTCTAGTTTGCCTTAATTTGGTCAAGGCTTTAGTAAAATCATCATAAGAACTAGGACCAAAGCAAACCAAAAAAATATTGAAAAAATCATCCCAAGTGGGTTCTATATGAGTTTTGTGATACAATTGGTACCATTGAACAAATTCCTTCTCTAATTGAAATGAGGCTATTACAACCCCTCAAGTTGTACTTAGAATATTGTAGTAATTTTTTTTACTAAACACTTTACATTCATTCTAGAGAAACATACTTAACAACTTATCCAAAAAATAACTTAGAACAATAACAAATCCAAATTCAAATACCGAAATGCAATTTAACTTATTATAATTGTAAGGAAGTAATTACATTAGGGCTCAACCATGTCTGGTCTAATAATACATCAACCATTGTTCAAGTATATATAAATATATTACAATTACATTTACTTTAGGCATTCATCCTTAATACTATAAATATATACCATGCCCTCTAGAGATTGAGTCAAATGAACTTGTGTATCTCTAACAATCTCAAGTGTGGTCTCCAAGTAAGTAGTACTATTTTGGGGAGGGAGAGCATCATTCAAGAAATTTTCTACACCAACCATGGACTAATGATCCTCCACACTAATACCATTAGGTAATGGCCCTCCCTTTATAAATGGGTAGATATTAACAGTGTGGGCAACTAGAGAAAAATCAAGTACCCAAATGTGTAGTATTTTTAAAACTAAACATGTAGTGTATTATAGAAAAATCCATTCTATTGCAAGATATCACATTGACATGTAAATCATATATACCATAACATAATGTCTCACTATGCATTATTTAAACACAAAATTCATATTTAATACATACTCCTAGCAATCATATCACTTCACATGCTAAAAATAGGAGTAATAAAAGTGTACATTAATTCCATCAACACATGAATGAAACTTACATTATTATATATTCTAAACTAGAAATAATGCCTATAGTTTATACAACCTGGGTAAAATACACACTTAACTAAAAATTACAACTTCACAATAAGTTCCATATAAACTACACCCCATGATAGCTCATATTATCATAGTCTAGTGTTCTAAGGCATAACTACTAATTTTCCATAATCAGTCAAAAAAAGTAGTCTTAAATACTTAGAACCATAAACTTTTATTTAAGCAAGTATATTTAACAAAGCAAGTCATACAAATACATAAAATTCTAACCTAACATTTGTTTACACTCTCAAGGTTATGTGCATGCATATATGATATCCTACTAAATGTTACAAAGCATGTTATTCAAGTATTAATAAACACATATATTTAATCAGTCAACATAGGTGAGAGTCTAGACATACAACTACAATATGTACTATCTGAGCATATACATTTATGCTGAATTATTATATGATATCTCATACTATCAAAGCTCATTATGCATGAACACCCTAATCAAACATGAATTATCAATTTTACACTATAATTATTAAATAAACAAGTACATGATTATAGCACCTGGGTATACCCTAGTTTATACTACATAATTATAATCATATGAAAACATAATCTCTAGGCACACATCATGATGCACTATTTTATTCTATAAATGTCTAATCACTTGCACATGAAATACTCTCACATATATAATACACACAAGTTTTCATCTTTACATGATGCTATAGAATTTGACCCTGCCGACATGTTGCATAACACTATTGTGCTTATAGAAATACTACTTGGTCTCTACAAGCATTCTACGTAAAGACATAGTAGAGATTTTGATCATATAATTTTATCAATCCAAGATATAATATTAATCAAATAGGAAACATTCCACATAAAAGTCTATTTTTGTTATTTATTTCACAAATGTAAAGCGATATACCACAAACTATAAAACTCAATTTAATTAATCTAACATAGATTAGAGTATCAAAATAAGGTTTCAAAACAATCATCTCACAATCTTAGCCTTATGTTGCATGATCATAGTCTTTATTAATAATTTGTTAAAATTACATGAATAATATCCTCTATAATAATATTTTCTCATAAAGAGGAAATTATCCTATATTACAAGGTATCTCATATCTAGACACACATTACGATGCCTATTTTTCATGTGATAGACTATTTATTTTAGTTATTTTAGACTTACCCAGCAACCTAGGTATATATTGAATTTGGGCATGTTGGATAAAGAAAATATGGGTAAATGGTCTACCTTGTTACATATTAATGCCATTATTAATACCACTCTACCTTTTTATAACTATACCTACATGTGTTACTGAGATGATAAATGTAAATTACACAATTACATTGCAACACCATAACATTATGTCATTACATTTCCTAGTCTCTATAATTATGCTCAAAGATTAACAAAGAATGCACTCAATCTTAGTTTATTACTAAGGCCAAACCCTATACATACCACCAAGATTACACAAACCATTTTATAACCTGGTATTTTTTACATAATTACATCATAACAAAATTAATTCCTCGAGATATTAATAACAAATAATCAACAATCATTCACTATTTTCTTATGGATCCTATAATAATCATGTTTATTCTTAAACTGCTTACAAGTGGTAATAAAAATATGGAAATCCAAGGAAAAAAATAAAGTTCCATCGAACATTAAATCTTACATTAAAGAGAAAACGTAGTTTCTATAGCTTATATAGGAAATCTAAATCATGTTATTAAAAAATGTTGCCAAAGCAATTTAAATGCTATCAAGTAAAGAAGATGTTGTCAATTTATTTATATATAGTATTTTAAATATATCCTCAATGTTTTAAATCATATGCTCAACATTTTAGTTATAACTCAACTCTTAATTATAAACTCAACTTTTTCATTTAGAGACTTGGTGTTTTATTTAAGTGGTTGGGCATTTCAATTAAGTATTGGGTGTTTCAATTATCTTAACTAAGTGTTAATAATCTTAAATCAATGCTTTACTAATTTTAACTCAGTGCTTTAGTAATTTTAACTCAATGCTAATAATTATTTTATCCATTGATATTATCCTCGTAAGTATCCTATGATAATCATGCTTTATTATTAAAATGTAACTCAAGTTGGAAACACAACTCGACTGGTAGAAGAATAAAGTTCCACCAAACATTCAAATTAATTTAATATTAAGACTCTCAGGGACACCTCAAATATTTTAGTGCACCTATAGACCAAGTCACTGCATATTTCATTATAATATTATTGAAAGAAGAATCATGATTAACTATCTTTATATATATCAAATTGATATTTATTTAATAAATCACTACACCTAAATTACAACAATTAAGAGAAGGGGATTCAATTTAACAATTTATAAAATACATAATAGATCACTACCTTTATACAACCGTTGAGTCATTAGCAAACACATTTACACAATGAAAACCATATATATATATATATATATATATATATATATATATATATATATATATATATGCTAAAGGATGACTATTATGCTACACGAGGCATCCTCTAAATGTTTTCTCATAGGTACAACCAGTCCAAAAAGGGATCAAGGTATTTTGATTTGTTTCTTGGAAAAAGACTCACTTTTTAACAGTGCCAAATATTATAATATAGTTATAAGCCACTATAGTTATGGTGTCACTTTTGTGTGCATATTACTATGATTTTAAATCAGTATTTTCTTGTATAAACTAATTAAGGTACTTTAAAATATTAAAATAGGGTGGAAATTAATAGGATAAATATTCACATAGTTTTTTCATATTTGCTAAGGTTAAAGTTTACCCAGAATTTATTTTCATGTTATAAATAATATGAAAGAAATTACTCTACCTATCGATAATTTACTCTAAGATGTTTCTTCTCCCTGAATGGCTTTTCATTTTTGATCTATCTTCAGGTCACCTTCTTGACCCTTTCTCCTTACCGTACTCTCTTCATCTCCGTACCTTTCTTTATTTTCTATTGCTACCCCTACCTCCCTCTATGCTTTCTTTTCCCTTCCTTTATAATGATTTCAACTATCTCTTTATTTTTAATGTTTCAATTCAACTTTTAATTCTATTACTTAACTTTAATTCTTTTTTATTTTATTAAATCATGCATGTTTAAATATTTATGATCAAGGCCATGTTAATTGTTAGTTTAAGTCCTCTTTTTAATGATAATTTTAAACCTTGAATACTTAATGCAATCCATGCATTGTCATTTGGGATTTAAGTTAGCTTTATCTTTGATAATTAAATTTACTTAATAAACAAGCCATTCTTATTTGAAATTGAATTTATGCAATGGATAGTTGTATACTAATCTAAAGTTAACTAATACTTTGTAAATAATTTAAAAATATATTTAATATCTAAACATTACAATAATTCACTAGGGTAATCCACATAGGGAAGTTAGCATAATAATAATAATTGCCAAACCTATATTTATAATGTTATACCTATGAATTTGTTTATCAAATATACTATAGAGATTATTTCATTTCTGCACCCCCTACCCCCTCTGCCCCCACCACCCACTTTTTTTAAATATGCAATAAATAATATAGATTACTAGTTTTCTTAGTAATAATGTTGTACAAACATGTAACAACCACAAATCAATTATCATTCAAAAATTAATCGTAAGCTATGAATAAACTAAAATATGATCACTACATAATTATTCAAGCATTTAGAACCATACTATTTAGCTAACTAGATCAACTAAAGAGTTAAAAAATTATTCTACTATGGTGTATAAGTTTGAGTCACTAGCACTTCCTCTAACATCCCCCATCATCTCATTTATTCCATCTTCTCTAATGATGCTCTCCCCCATCATGCTCTGAGGGTAGGATCAATTCTGCATCCACTTTGCAATAAGTAGGTAGTTATTTTGAGTCATCATATATCAACCAATGATGCAAAACTTACAAATATACATCCTCAATGTATATAATAAGAAAATACAACTAGCACATCATGTATACTAACCAACAATATCACTACCTCATTATAGTATATGCCATAAATCTCAAATAAAAGTAATAATAATCAACTAATAACCATGTTAATCCATGGATTTAAAGTTTATCAATCATAGGGTGAAATCAGGATGTAAGAAAGGTGATGGGTACTTTTTCTACCACTAATGTATTGTCCAAGATGAAATATTACTCACCACGGTAAATACAGTCTATTAGTTTTATACCATCAAATTTAAAAAAATATAATTTAGGACCACATGACATGTATCGAGATATAAATCCACCTTTAGAATGTTGGTAACTATTAAGTTTGTTGGAGAGCATGGTATTTTATGCACTATTATTATATAGTTGCTTGTTAAAATCTATTATTTTAGAGTCAAGATAAGATTGGAATTTAGCTCAGATTTATTCAATATTTTATGTAATAGCTTGGCTTCTTACATGAGTCATAACCATTAACTAGAGGGGTTTGGGGGTGGTGAAAAATTCTAACTAAATTTATATGTTAAAATGATCAGCTCAACATGATGATTGCAATGGTATAATTTTCATAAGGATGAAAATAATTTTTTTAGGGCTAGAGGTGAATTATTTTTTTGTAAGGATTCTTTTTGAAAAATTAAAATACAGTTAAAATGATTTTCTTGAAGAAAAAATCACAATGGTGTATTCATCACATGGGAATTTTTTTTGTATTTTTTTTATTTTATAACAATTGACTACTGCAACAAGTTTATATAACCATTATGAAACATTCTAACTTTTATAGCTACTACAATGAGTTTAGGTAACCATTCTAAAATATTTTTACCCTTCTAGTGGCTGTAGTTACCTTATTTATGTCAACTAGAAAATGTGATATTATTTTTATGATTGTTGACTATTTTCAACAAATTGGAATCATATGTGTGACTGTAAGAATTACAAGGTTATAAGGAAGGATACTAAAGGGTGTGTTTGGTTTGTGGGATTATAAATATACTAATCTCATTTGTAAAATAGTGTTATATCAAAACTTAAGAGTGATAACTACACTGAATAACTATTTTGTAGTCCACTATTTTATCTTCAATGTACAATGCAAGTAACCTCTCGGGGCTACCCACTTAAACAAACGACTAGAGGATTCCTATACATATACTTCAAAAACAACTAGGGGATATTCCTATATAAAAAAAGGTATGTATAAGCACAATTATGTATACAATGCTATCTAATGTCTTGCATATTGGGGCATAACCCCTCAATCCATAAAATCAGGAAAAACTAATAATCACTTAGGCCAAAATGATATATTTTTAAGTTTTAAAACTAGTAGAGCATAATTTATAGCCTAAATAAAGAAGTGGGAAGGGATAAAAAAATGGGAAATAAGCTTAATAATGCCACCCTAGTACCAATTTATAATAACCAAGATCTTGATTTGGGTGAGGTGAAAGGATATGGTGGATACAAGTAGAAAACCTTAAACCACTGAAACTTCTACAAAAAAATGGTCCTAGAAAAATCTATAATACTAGATGTTATGATCATTCCTACAATATATTAGAACAATATTTTAAATACACAAAATAACACTACAAATTAATGAAACAAATAATACTATATTTCATTAAAAAAAGAGCATAATTGCATTGGAATATCATTGGCCTCGAGTGGGAAACCTCATTTGAACCAATTGATTGTAATATAATTTATGGATGCATTTCCATTAGTTTAAGATTTTATATATAATAATTATATATATCTAAATGATACTTCTAATGCAAATGGGATTAATAAAATTAGCTAAAGGAAGACTTACAAAACATATGCATCTGTAGATTTATTAAAGAGAATAATTATAAATAAAGAGTTAGGATGAAGGGGTCCTAAAAAATATAATGAGTAGTGTGGTTGATGTTGTTTAACTTAGATTCAAATCAACTCTCTATCTCCAATAAGGGTTGGGACATATTTAGATCAATTGATGGTTTTAATATTGGAATATTCAATTGGAATAATCACCCAATTCTTCATTGTCTTCAAAAGATAACTTTAGTCATCAATCCCAAGGATAAGAGTAGATAGTTGATCAAGAAACCAACTAAAGTTCAAGATCCTTTCATAACAATAAGGCTTGAGGAATCATACCGCTATTTTCTAAGTCCTTAAAATGAGGACATAAATACCCATAATGGATATATATCTGGAAAATTCGTACCTCACAAAAGTTTCCCATAAAATGTTTAGAAAATAAAGAAAAAATCTCTAGGTATGATTATTATAAGCTGGAAGGATTTTCCCCTAGAATAGGGGAGGGTAATAAGGCTAAAATTAAGGATATGGGATAATGCTCCTCTTCCAAAAGAGGAAATAAGAATCTAATGTGGGGGAAGATGTGAAATCTATAGGAAGTTTGTCTAATAAAAAATCTAGGAAAAAGGAGATAGTTAAATAATTAGCAAAGGGTACCCAAAGGACACTTCAAAAACACTTTCCAAACATCAAAAAATGAAGATAATCTCTTGGAATATTAGAATGTTTAACAACCCTAGAAAACAAAGATTAGTTATAAATTCAAGAAAGAGCATAACTCATAGATTTTGATTTTGCAAGAGTCTAAAATTTCTAAAGAAAATTTTAATCAAATCAGAGAGAAAATTTGGAATAAATATAGTTGTGTTAGCTCTAATTATAATGGGATACATGAGGTTTAGTGGTATTTTGGAATACCTAGATCCTTGAGGGGATAGTTTTGACCAAGAAAAGTAATCACATAGTTTTTTGATTTAGGGATAACATAATAAACATGGAATTATTTTTATCTAATGTATATGCTCATAATTTCAGGCAAGGGAAGAAAAATATCTCTATGGAATTGGTTGTGTTAAAAAATAATTATGACAAATGGAATTGGCTGGCTGCTGGGGATTTCAATTCCCCTCTCTTCCCAATGGAAAAAGGGATGGATCATAATACATCACTGATATCAGGGATGATATGGATGATTTAATTTTTGATTCAAGGTTGGTTGATGTGTATTTAATGGGTAATAATTTAACTTGGACCAATAAAAGTTTGGGGGATAATTTGATCCAAGTAAGATTGGATAGATTCTTTATTTCCTTAAACTAGGACATCTAATTTAGTATTTATTTGACTTACCTCCACTGGATTGGTTTTGATCATAACTTGATTATTTTCTCAGGTGAACAAATGTCCAAAATCAAGAACCAACCTTATAGATTTAAAAAAATGTAGACTTTCCACCTAGATCTTTTGGACTCTCTAAATAAAAGGTGTAAAAAAAATCTCTGGAATTGACATGTTCATTCTAGTAAGGAAATTGAAGCACATTAATCAACAAATCAAAATATGGAATAAATGTGTTTTTGAGAACATCTTCATCCATAAAATAAAAATTAAATAAGAATTGTGAAAGTTATAAAGATGCAGTCAATGTGAATGGAATAAATGAATAATTCAAAAAAAGAGAAGGATTTTCTCAATGCATTTCATAACATCAAAGCTAAAGAATTTTTTTGGAGACAAAAGTCTATATTCATCTAGTTAAAAGAAGGGGATAAAAATACAAAAATATTCCACCAATTGACATCTATAAATCTAAATTCTAAAAAAATATATAAACTAGTCAAGGAAGATGGGAGGGTATGTAAACAAGAAGCTGAGATGGAAGAGGAGATCACCCTCTAATTTAAGAACCTTTTATATTTAATCTCCATCACATATCATGTTAAATAATAATATATGCTTTGAATCCTCTCTAAGGTTATCAATTAGGTATAAAATTTATCCTTCCTCAAATATATTTCATCAAAGGAAGTAAAATTTAATTTTTCTCAATGGAACATGACAAAGCTCCAGACCTAGATGGGTTCCCCTTTTCTTCTTTTAAAAATGTTAGGAGATCATCCAAACTGAGGTAGTGGTAGATGTGTCTAAATTTTTCATTGTTAGAACTATTTTAGGGATCTTAAAAATATGTTCCTATTTATTATTCCCAAGAAAATGGGGGCCAACCAGTTGAAAGACTTTAGACCTATTAGCCTTTGTACAACATTTTACAAAACATGCACCAAAACTCTGGTCCTTAAAACTCAACCCCTTTTTAAAAATTTATAGTTTATAAACAAGGTTCCTTTGTATTTATGAGACAAATTACTAATGGTATCATTATTAATCATGAAGCTATATATTCAATCTCTAAATATTCTAGACAAGTCATGTTCCTAAAATTTGACATGAACAAAGATTATGATAGGTTGTCTTGGAGGTTCTTTGACACTTTGGGTTTGATACAAAAATTAGAGGTTTTATTTCATCTTGAATCTCTTCTTCCATGTTCTCCATTCTTATTAATGGAGTTATAAAAGGTTTTTTATTGGTTGGTAGGGGGATGAGGCAAGGAGACACTTTATCTCCTTACCTTTTTGTCATGTTGGTCAAGACTCTTTGAATAATATTAGAGTATGATAGGGTTAAAATAACCATCAAAGGCATTAAAATTCCCCATAATATGACCCCTGTGACTCACCAACATTTTTTATATGACACCTTATTGATGGGAGAAGCCAAATATTTAAGGATCATCCTTCTAGTTATGAAGAAGTGTTTGGAAAATGTATAAAATACTTTAAAAGTTCTTTTTTTCCATCAACACCCAAAAGGGTATACAAAATAATTTGTCTAAAATTATGGGTTAATAAATCAAAAACTTTCCTTCTACTTATTTAGGGATGCTATTATTTAACATAAGAATGACTTCAGATATCTGGATTCCCCTACTCGATAAAATTAAGAGGAAATTGGTGAGTTGAAAAGGTTGTTTGTTATCATAGGAAGGGAAAATCCAACTCCTTAAAATCTCTATTCAAAGTATTCATGTTTATTTGATGTTAATTTTATGCATCCCTAGTAAAATTTCCATTAAAGTGGAGTGAATTTAAAAAAGTTTCACTTGGAGAGGCTTAAAGAATATATTTAGATTTTCACTTATGGCTTGGGAGAAAGTCTATTTTCTAAAAGCAAATGAAAGTCTCAGACTGAGTAAGGTTAAGAGGTTGAACTAAGATTTAATAGATAAATTAGGTTGGAAATTTTTCAAATAAGATTACTTATGGACCAAGATAATTAAGTTTAATTATATTTAAGGCAAGGAGGATGATAGTTTTTTCTCAAAGAGGGCCCTATCAATGGTTTAGTGTTTTGGAAAGATCTAGTTGGAAATAAATATCTCTTAAGAAAGGAAGAAAATGGAATGTAGGATATGGGATAAAAGTGGAATTTTAGGATGACCCATGATTTTTATAGTATCCACTCACTTTCAAGGTTCATTTGGCCAAAGTAATTAACTTATTCAAGGAAGATATTAGACCAAAATTCAAAGAATAATAGACCGATAATGTTGGTAACAAAACATGAATAATATTATAGATAAAATAAACTAGCGAAGCCACTTATATGAGTTTATAAGACTCAAATATGAAATTGTAGTAAAAAAACATTAGTACATTATGAATCTCATCCCAAAAGTTAATGTTTTCTTTTGTTTAGTTGCTCAGAATAAAATCCTCTCTCTTGATGAGTTATACAAGAGAGGATTGTCCATCCCAAATAGGTGTATTCTGTGCAAATTCAATGAGGAGACCATTAGTCACCTATTTATAGATTACTCTTTTACATGTAAAACCATGGATATAATTCTCTAGAAGTTTAACATTGCTTAGGTTAAACCAAATTCAATGTTGGACCTCATTATGTAATGAAAACCACCTTGGAAGCTACCAACCTTGTCTTTCTTATGACACCTAACCTTACCCCATTTTTGGGGGGAATTTGGAAGGCTAGGTTTGAAGGCATTTCAAAGATGAGTGAATATGCAAAAGGTTCATAGTTCAGAGGATCATAATTATTATCAAGGAAAATTGGAAGAATTTCACTTCAAAAGGTAAACATCCCTTCTCCAAAGCTGATTCCACCATCTTTAGTAACTATAAGATCACTTCTTTAGTGAGTGATCAACCTCTAAAAGTTGATATAAACTAGGTTAAATTTATGAAACTATCAATGTTGGGGATTAATTTGAAATTTGATGTTGTTTCTAAAGATAATCCCAACCTTGTAGGAGGAGGGGGAGTGATCAAAGACTCTAAGGTTTAGTGGTATCTACTTATGTTGGACCTATGGGGTTTTTAAATAGTCATGCATTGAAGGCCAAATATTCCCTCTAGGGAATTCAATTGGTGATGAGCCTAAAAAATGATAAGCTTGCAGTGGAAGGGGTTTCCTTGAATATTATAAATTACATGTATAGTAAATCTAAACCCACATAGACCATCCAAAATGAAATTGAAGATGAAAAAAATCTTTTACAATAATTTAAGGAGGTTAGAATTTATCACAATTTTAAGAAGGCAAATAATGGGTGGATGGTATGGCCAATTTAGGTTTAGCAACCCTTGTTATAACCATTGGCATAAGGAAGATGATATACCTAGTAAAATTTTAAAAATTGTTATGATTGATATGTCTAAAGTCCTAATTCCCCAAGGGGGATAAGACACTAATGATTACCCTTAATAAATGGTTAGATACACCTATTATGAATTAGATTATAATGATTCCCTCATTCATTTTGAGGACTGTAAAATAAGATTTAAGTATATGATAAAGGGCTTAACCAAGTCAATGATTAATATTGATTTCATTCAGAGCGCTAGGACTACAAGTAATAATTTTTACACTAGTTTCAATCATAAGAAAAAGGAGGATAAAATCATAGTCATAAGAGGTGATAGATACATAATTTAACCAATTTCATGTGCTAAAGTTAAATACGATATATCTATTTGGCATATTTTAATGAGGGGAGGTTTGGAAAATTCAATGTTAAGGATAATTGGCTTTGGATCTTTTATTTAGAGATATTTTTCCATGAATTGGGATGAGAGGGTGGTTGTAATAAAGGTCTTGAGCATAAAAATCACATAGGAAGCTATAATGAATTAATGGGCATGGATTGCAATAATATGAATGCATTCAAAGATAAGAGGTGTAAGAGCCAGTTAATGAAAAGTTTCTTTAAGGCTAATGAGTATATCTAGAATGATAAGAAAGGATATCTCAAAATGGATTTACCAATACCCTAGCCAATTATTTGCTTACAGATTATGAAGTACTTGACTCTTGAGGGAAAGTTTGAGATTTTTTAATCCCACCATTTCTTATTGATGAATCACTTAAAAGAAGACAAATGGAAAGTTATCCTACCATACTTTATCCTAAGGTATTTTAAGATTTTTTTCATTACTTATCAGTTTAATAAGGATAATGATATCATTCAATAGGATCTTATTTTTATTCTAGTAAATAAGGGATAAACCCCATAGGTTAAATGAATTTATTAACCTAGGGATGTGTAAACTAAGGATAATTCACTTGGGAGTTTTGAGGAATCCCCCAAGACCCAGGAAGATGACCCCTCTGATGATACCATCTCCTGTCAACATTCTGTAGAGAAGAATAAAAATAAATGTAAGGAGATAATGTTGGAAGCCCTTGAGAATAAATTTAAGCATGGCATCATTAAACTGAATAAAAATCTAGAGCACCCATAGTCACAAGGAAAAGAGAAAGGGAATGACAAAAAGAAGATGAAAATCATGAGCAGACTAAGGAAAATATGGATTTTTCTATGGTAAGAAGCATCAAAGTCTTAGAACTAGAGATGAAGATTAAAAAGTTGGAGCTTAAAATTTCCAAGCAATTGGAAATTTGGGTGAAAAGAATGAAATGAAAAAATTGAGGGAGGTTTTGGATAGCATTCAGACTAGGGATGGTGCAAAATGAAGTGGTGGCATAAACCCCAAAATAATTCCCAATCCAACTTTGGAGAAAGCTCTCGAAATTGAAAGAGATTTGATCATTGAGGAAAAATAGAGAAAGCAAGCCAAAGTTGTTCTCAAGGCTATGAAGAATGTTAAGAAAGGTAAAGTTACCCTTATTAAGCAGAAGATAACTTGGTTCAAATGTATACAAGTGTATTCATTTCCATTTACTTTAATTTCAAATATGATCAATGCTTTACTTCATATTTTTATATCATAAGTATTCATTGATTTATACATGTTTCATTTGAAGTTTTACATGGATCAAGTGCAATAATCATCACCTACTTGAAAACACTCACCATAATTAGACTCAAGTATATCCCTCTATAATATTACTCTAGCACTTCCATTATTAGATTAAAATGGGTGGGGGGCAGAGATGGGGGATGTATAAACTCATATTTAGTATTACACACTTGACAAGGTCAATTTTGACCAAACATCAGTATACATGACTTGTACATACACAACTAGGTCTTATTCAAATTCTCTCATGACCATTGTCTTATCTATGGGCCTAAACTTTCTATATTTCTATTATTGATACATAATATTTACCTAGTCTCTTCTTGAATAACTTATTATCTTACTCAATTTGTCTCATGATATCATATCACTATTTCATGATTTATAGACACCTCCAACCAAAGTCAGATGGATCAGGTTATTAGAGTCATCCACCCATGCATCCTTTAATAGATATTTTCTTAGATTCAAATCCTTCCTATGGTTAAATGTGTACATTTTTCATGTCGATTAGAAGATAAATTACCCAAAGAACCACATATATAAACATTTCAAGACTAAGTCTCTTCTTATTTATCACTTATCAAAAACACATCTATAATCCATTTTCACTTTGAAAGGATCTACCTTAAAGCTTCCAAATCTTAAACCCCTCAAAGGATATTACACTAATCCAAGATTGAATATTATTACAAGGTCAAAATCATAAGGTGTTAAGTGTTGAAATGCATAGATAGTGATGGGGGTTATTAATCCTCTTCATTTAATAATGTCAATCCAAGGTTGGTGTCTAAAGTATATATGCAAAATAAAAAACGGATCTTTGGAAAATGATTATTTCTATCACACTCCACACTTTACAAGAATTGAAAATCACACTTGCAAAAGTTAAATTATACTTGCAAAAATAAAATCACACTTACAAAAAATAAATCATACTTGTAGAAATTAAAGCACACTTATATAAAATAAATTGCTGAATTAAAAATAAATGACAAATAAATAAAACACCTACATGCTTACACAAATTGTAAAAAAATAACTGTTTATAATAGAAAATAAATAAAATAATAATTTACAATAGAATGATAATTTACAAAACAAAGAAATAAATAACAATACATTGATCCATCTTATTTGGAATGAGTGACTAGCTCATTCATTGGAAGAGGATTTATTTAGAACATGAGTTTCATATGTACTACTCAGAATAATAGAAAGAGAAAGTATATTGATTATTTCATTTAGATGTAGAAGGTTGCATTTATAATTTCATGCTTCCAACCGACACTCGATTTAGAGTTAACAATCGAGATATTGTATCTTATCTCAATCTCTATAAAAAGTAGAGAGATATTTATTTTAATAATGAAATATATTAAAACATAATCTTGATCTCCACCTAATATGGAGATATCTATTTATTGAAATCAAATTATATAAATCTATATTCAAATACAATCTATAATAGAAATTATATACATAGAAATCTATATATAGAAAGAATTTAAATAGAAAGCAATCTTCGTGATAGATGAAACATTAGAATATTTTAAGAAATACTTTCCAAACAATTCTATAGTAGTTTTTTTAAAGTCTATATAAATTTTCTTAAAATCCATAGCAACCTACTGAAATCTATAGCAAACCTATTGAAATCCATAGCAAACTTGTTGAAATTTATAGCTGGCTGATGTAATTTATAGCTGGTCTGATGTAATCTGTAACTAGTTTGATGTAATCCATAGCTGGTATGATATAATTTGTAGCTGGTCTATATCAAGCCTATTGTAATCCGTAGCTACTACAACAAGTTTTTTGTAATTTATAGCTATTGTGGAAGTTTGTAGCAACCCTGTAGGAGTCCATAACTTGACTAAAATACTAGATCTTGTTATAGAAGATTTCAAATTATTCTTGAATGGTTACTCTTTATACTTTGAATCATTCTTAGCTTAGTATGAATTATGTATGCACTTATTGACATATTTTTACCAATAATCATTAATAATAGCTAACAAATAGATACCAAAAAATTATAAAGACATAACCATGATATATACTTACTATTTTATTCTAAATAAATTATAAGTTCATAAAATACATTTAGATTCACTTCATATGCAAGAAAAGATACGTTATTTTATGAATATAATGAGCTATTTTATGGGCTTATCATCTCCTCCACACCTAATCTCATGCATGTCCTCATGCATGCCATTGTTTAAAACATCATGGTACATATGCATGAGTTAGACTTAACTTCATAATTCATATGGGCTTTCAAAATTGATTTCATTTGTAGAAGTATAATGAAATTTATCTTTTAAAAGCTCAGATAAAAGTGGCCAATAAAAATGGATATTTAAAGATAGGTTATTTTATGGAGGGTTTTCCTACTATCCTTAGATTATTTTAGATCCTTTTGACACAGGTTATTATGTGGAATGCTCATGCTGCTCTCTTCATATTTTCTTCTTTCCTTTAAAAATAGATGGAGTGAGAGTAGGTTCTTGTGTTAAGAATTTCATGTTGTGTCTACACATTTATTTGGACCATAAAATAGTTTTTGACATTTCTTATTCCTTTCAAAATTATCTACCATGATCAAGATCAAACTATTTTTGTATGTTTGGATAAGACTAATTTTTATATCTTCAAATCTATTCTCCTCCCTCATAGTTAAGATCGTGCATGACCTCATGCATGCCAAATGAATGAAGTGGATTGAGATTACACAGATGAGATAGAGGTTTGTCCATGTACTCAAAACAAGATTGTTTGCAAGAGTGGATCTTCATATAATGATAAAAATTAAAAGTAAATTTAAATGTAAAATAGTAAAGTAAAATACCTTAGCATATATCCAGTCTTCATTGCTTCTTTCATGGTAGTCAAAGTGAAAAAGGTTGAGAAAAGTGTTGATAAAAGTACAGTCCTATAATGCTAAAAAATAATAACATATAAGTAAACAACCAAATAAAAAAAATGCATAAAATATTCCATTATAAAAATTATATTCTTTTTATTTTTATGTTTTTACCCTTGACTAGTCAGTAAACTAGTTTTCTAATCAAGGCTCTTTATTCCAGCACTTGATCTGCTAGCAAGCTGGTTTTCAAACCAAGGTTGCCAAAACCGTCTGAAGGTTTTCATTATTGATACTTTTTTTCTAATTTTTTATTTTTTAAAAAAAAATTCTAAAATTGATCACATGGAAAAGGTTAACCATAGACTCTATGCATCTTCATACTGATTGAAATGTGGCATGGAATTTGTTTTATGTTAACATTCATCAACATAGACAATTGCTAATTTTACCACCTTGTTTTGTCAACGATAACAAAAGATTATTTGCCAACTACTTGTTGAAATCATGGGTATAAATTTTCATCTCTATAATGACTCTTTAAAAGTATCTTGTAAAGACCAAAAACAAACAAAACCTTTTTGGACAAGCATAATATCAACAATGATAAATAAATATAAATGCCAGAAATAGAATGTTTAGGATGAACATTTGAATGTATGTGGAAGAATGCATTTCAACCTATGTAGGAATGATTGATGGTGTAGGAATTAACATTATTTCTAATGGGATATTATTATGGAGAATAAAATCTTTCTCATACAAGTTCTATTATTATGCAAGCGGATATGGTTTTAGCTAATTACTAAAGATGGATGAAAATGAGTGAAATGAATGTCATCAATTCTTTTTATTATGAACTATACAAAAAATACTTAATTTTTATTTGTACAGGGAAGATATTGCTAAATTAGTTGATGGAAACTAGAAACTGAAAAATATACCTGAATAACTAAATTTTGGAGGTCCTTGGCTTCCTTGCTACAAATAGATTTTTCATGCCTCTTTCTTACTACTAAAAATTATGCGTTATTCATCCACAACTTGATCTAGATTTGCATCATGCTAAGAAAGATTCTTTACTATCTTCTTCTTTACTAAGAAATCAAAATCAGGTGTTTGAGGGTGGCAATCCCTAGCAGGATCAAGGGGTAGTGACCCTTGCGTGCTCCCTATAATGATATAGGGTGGGGTCGAGGGGTAGATCCCCTCAAAGCTAGGCTTAACTTACTATTTTTGTAACCATATATTTTCTTAGCATTGAATATTTTGAGATGATTTCATGTTATTTGAGATAGCTTGCTAAAAACATGTAATTCTTACTAATTTATAGCATATACAACACTAAAAAATTATTAAATATTTGGTCTCATATGACTAAATCCAATGTTCTAATTTATATGCTAGTCTAGATTGGGTTAAAGGTCTGATTATTTTTTTATACTTTTTTCATTATTTATTTATTTATTTATTTTGGTTAACAAACTTCCTCATCCATTTAGACTCAACAAAAAATACAAAAAATAGAATAAACATCTAGTATTGAGACTCGAGTAATTTTTAAGTATTTCAATTTATATTTTCTCTTAGAATTAATGGCTATAGTTTAGAAAGAATTTTAAACACAAAAATTTGGTAAAACATTAGTGATTCTAAGATAAAATAAAAATAAAAATGGTTAGATCGCCCAATTTAAGAGCAAAAAACTGTACGTGCTAAAAATTTGTAAAAATCAGTGACTATTTAAAACTTACCATTAATGTTGAGATGTTTGACTTATACAAAATTTGGAACTATATCTTTATAATTCCAAAATTGTTTCATGTTATATTCCCATAAATATTCAAAATAATTATGTCAAATCTATTACATGACCTTGATCTATTTCTTCCATAATCTGCCTTGCATGCAATTTTTTATTATTTTTAATTTATCTGACCCATAACTTACTATGCATGCTGATATTACATGTAATATTTTGGAAGGATATATTTATGTATTCTATCCATGAATCTGTGCATTAATCTCTCCATTCATTGACTTGAATTGATTTGGTGATTATCCGTATGAATCTCTCTGGGTTGTGACATGAATTCACAAAAAAAGCATTGAAACCATTATCATGCATACAAATTGGTCAATCATACCAGATCATAATGAAATCCATTCTACATGAAATATTTTACCAAATAAAATCTTCATGATTTTGGTTGGAGTGACAGTTCCTTTTCAACATATCATATAACTTTTTTCTTTTCAATTTCTTGATCAATTATTGTCATATAGATCATTGCTAGGAATAAACTATGCTTACATGGGAGATCGAATAACCCACATAATTCCATCTCAAGAGTATTTATTTATCAAATACATAGATTGTAATTCCATCTCCTTGTACACTTTATTCATCTTTCGTCAGCCATATCTAAATTTTATCCTCAACCAAAATTTGACCTACAATCTTATCTTACTAGAAACTATTTCTATTTTTCAACCAAACATAAAACAACAAAACATTTTAATTGTAGACATGTAGGTATAAGATGATTTAAAATAGTCAAAGACTGATTTGGTAGTGATTTCCACTTGTTTCTTAGCAAAAATAAGGATTACATGTAATTTTTATAAAATCATCTAAAAAGATGTGTGATCTATTATAGATGGTTCTAGAAAAGGTGTAGCTATATTTGTACAATTTTCACACAAACATATATAGTTGATCTAGCTAATTCAAAATGCAGATAATTCCCTAAATATGCATGTTGGATACAAAAGTATCTATTTCAGATTTATATATTGTGAACAACTACAAAAATTTATGTATCAAACTATTTTCTCCATCTTGTTGGCTGTCTCAGAATTTCATTTCCAACCTGCATCAACAATTACATCTTCCTTCATAATGTTAGCAGTTGTTATTTTATACATAGCAATGTTAGTATTGGGGATTTTTTTAATTTTTGAATCTAAAATCTCTAATTGTAGAAAAATAAATTTTAATTTATGTTGTAGAAAATAAATCCTAAAGAAACCCTTAACTAAGTATCTCCTATCACAAAATTTTCAAAGAGATATTCCCTCTCACTAAGAATTTATTAGCAGACTCTAAATCTCTTAATAACATCGTATATCCATGACAACGATGTTAAAAATGATGGGGGTTGTCAATCACCTTCATTTAATAATGTCAATCCAGGACTGGTGCTTGAAGGTTGTATGCAAAAGGAGAAAGAGATCTTTGGTAAATGGTTCCTTCTATCACACCCTGCACTTTGCAGGAATTGAAAATCACACTTACAAAAATTAAATCATAATTACAGAAAGTAAATCACACTTGTAAAAATTAAATCACACTTGTAAAAATTAAATTGTTGAATTAAAAATAAATGACAAATAAATAAAACACCTACAAGTTCATACAAAATGTACAAAAATAAATGTTTATAGTAGAAAAGAAATAAAATAATAATTTATAGCAAAATGATAATTTATAGAACAAAGAAATAAATAAAAATACATTGATCCATCTTCCTTAGAATGAGTGGCTAGTTCATTTCTCAAAAGAATATTTATTCAAAACACAAGTTTTAGTTGGACTGCTCAAAATAATAAAAAGAAAAATTATATTGATTATTTCATTCAGGTGTTAAAGGTTGCATTTATAATTTCATGCTTCCAACCAACACCTGATTTATAATTAACAATCGAGATACTCTATCCTATCTCAATCTCCACAAAATATGGAGAGATATATTTATTCTAATAATGAAATATATTACAACATAATATTGATCTCCACCTAATATGGAGAGAACAATTTATTGAAATCAAATTACATGAACCTATATTTGAATACAATCTATAATGAGAAATCTATGTATATATAAAGAATGTAAATGGAAATCATTCTTCATGATATACGGAACATTAAAATATTTTTAAAAATACTTTCCAAACAAGTCTGTAGTAGTTTTATTGAAGTCTGTAGCAATTCTATTGAAATTTGTAGCAACTTATTGAAATCCGTAGCAAGCCTACTAAAATCTATAGTAATCCTATTGAAATTCATAGAAAGCCTACTGAAATCTATAACTAGATGATGTAATTTGTATTTTGTCTATAACAAGACTGCTAAAATTCATAGCTGACTTGTTGAAATCTATAGCTGGCTGATGTAATCTGTAGCTAGTCTAATGTAATCCATAGCTGGTTTGTAGCTAGTTTGATGTAATATGTAGCTGGTTCATAGTAATCTTGTTATAATCCGTATCTACTATAACAATCCTATTGTAATATGTATTTGATGTAAATTTTTTTTGGTAATTTGTAGCTATTGTGGAAGTCTGTAGTAATCCTGTAGGAGTCCACAACTTGACTAGAATATTAAATCTTGTTGTAGAAGATTCAACATTATTCTTGAATGGCTACTCTTCATACTTTGAATCATTCTTAACTTATTATGAATTTTGCATTCACTTATTGACATATTTTTCCCAGTAATTATTAGTGATAGCTAACAAATAGATAAAAATAATTCTAAAGACATAACCATGATACACACTTACTATTCTATTTTAAATAAACCATAAGTTTAGAAACTATATTTAGATCCACTTCATATGCAAAGGAAATTGATGTTATTTTATGGATGAAATGATCCATTTTATGGGCTCATCACATAAGATTGCACAACATGCTAGTATTAAAATTATTGTACACACACACACATCTAGGTGGAAAAACTGCATACAGTTTGAGCTCTATTCAAGATATTAAAATATAGACAGGACTTAGCCACTTGGTGGGGGTAGTTTAGGTCAGCCCAAACCATATTTTTTAACCTATTTTATAAGTTACATTGGTTTTAAGTGTGAAAAATATGGTTTTGAGAAAAAAAGAAGGAAAATAGCATTATTTTCATAAGTCCAAATACATTTGAATACACATGAGCTATTTACATATGTAGGGACAATCTAAACTATAATATACCTATGTAGATCTCTTGGATGAATCCAAATATCATGACCATACAATTATTACAAGATTCATCCTATTAAGTTTCATAGTATTTTTTCTTATCTGAGTCAACATAGAGCCTGCATATATTCTTCTTGACAACTATGCACTATCGTATATCAAAACAAAACCTAAAAAGCTAAAGACCCTATCTTCTAGGCCATTTCCTTAAATAATAATTACAATAAATCAATTATACTCTAATATTATGTTCATATTTGCTTAATTGATACATATATTATAAAATCTAAATTAAACTAAATATTTTTTCTTATTTAGACCACTCGACCGAAAATTGGTTAAAACACTAGACACCTTTGGCCATAATTAGAACAATTTGGTTATTAGAGCCATCTTCCTTGGTTAGATATTTCTACATGCATTCTACTTATTATCTTTTCAAATTCAAATCATTTATTTGGGCCAAACCATATGTTTTTCAAGCTGATTCAAATGGAAATTACCTAAAGATTCAACTATTTAGTCATGTAAATCCTAATCCTATTCCTATCTAGCACTTCACTGGAAAACATCTATTTATCATTGGAAAAAATTTAGACATCGTTGAGGAAATACCCTTAAACATCCAAATATATAAAATCCTTAAAAGGAAAAAATACAACCCAAACATAAATACTATTTCAAGTCTGAAATCACAAGTTTTTAATTGTTGAAAGCCACACTCAAGATTTCATTACATGTTAGTATTACACTGATTAAGAAAACACATAGTTCAGTTGGATAACTATGTATGGTTTGAGAACTCTTCTGAGTATTGGAATGTATGTAATTCTTAGCCAATCAATAGAAATTGGTTGAGGTTAACTCAACCCATCATTTCTAACCCATTTTTATAGGCAAAGTAGATTTCTAAAGTTTATCTAGGGTTTCAAGGTGAAGGAAGATAAATATTAACCTACACGTATTTTGAACCTATGATATCAAAAAAAAAAAACATATCTACAAGAAGGCTAAGTCATATATGATGGAACAATCCAAAAAATATCATAGGGATAGATCCAATAGACCTTAGATATATGTAGTTACCACAAGTGTCTGAGAATCATCAAATTTATCCAATCAATCTTAGACTATGAATTTTCAAATTTGACTGACCATAAACCCATTCAAGATCAATGTTGATTACTGTACACATTCAAAGAATAGAAAAAAACTAAAAAAATATAAGTAACCTATATTATAGGTCATTTATATTTATAACAAGTGTAATATATCTATCATAATCTACTAGTTATATTTATATATTCTTGATTTAGACACATGTTATACAATATAAATTTCTCTCAATTTCTATCTTATTTATATCACTATTTCAAAAATAAGATAAAACATATCGGTGAACTTGTTCCTTGTATTGAATACAAAAAACCCTAAGTTTTTCTTAGAGTTTCATTCTACCCTATTAGGATTTCAGATTTTTGTGTTAGGGTTTCAAAACATGATTTTTGATTTCCCCTTATTTAAGTAATAATATCATGGCTATAATGAATATATGTAGTTTATATTTTCTAATCAAGCTATTATTATCATAATTACATGTTAATTTCTTTAAATTTGTAACATATCATACAAACATGTAATGAAATGGGTCAAACTCATGTCTAATAAAACTAAGGTTGAAATTAATGATGATGAATATTTAGCTTTTCTTAGCAAATCTTATTGTCTAAATATCCAATCCAAAATGCTTCCAGTTAATACTAGACATCAAAGGGCATGTATGACTCTTTTTTTTCCTCCTCCCCTATAATTAAAGGTCATGTTGGTTATTATCCTACCCCCATTATTCACCCTAGACTTATATTGGATTATGTGGTTCATTCTATCATAATTAGAATAAATAGAGTAGTTTACCATGCATGATAGAAAAAAAGTAACCAAAATGTCCTTCCTCATCCCATTACACCTCCAAAGATGCCAACCAAAAATTATTATATTATTGTTCAAATTAAGAATACCCAATCTAAGATCTCTATATTAGAGACACTCAAGAGGTCAAATATCTACAAAGATATCATATATGTTGCATTACATGACATAGCTATACCAAATGATGTAGAAATGACTTATTTTTCATCCATAGTCAACACATTAAAGAATAGTGAAGAAATGATATGTTTTGAAAAGGATGACTTGCCTACTTAGAATACTATAAATAAAAACTTCCCTTTGTTCATTCAAGTTAAAATATCAAATATGAGGTCACATGGGTTTGGATAGATGTTGGATTGAGATTTAAAATATGCAATATCACATTTTTACAAATAATGGGCATCAATATGGACTATATTTAGAAATCAAGTAAGACCATTAGAGGCTTTGAAAATGTTTCTTTCCAAGTGCTAGGATCAATTACTTTGGATATCATAGTAGGCCCCAAGACATTAACTATTATGTTTCATGTGACGTCTAATTACTTGCATTATAACCTACTCTTAGGTAGACCATAGATTTATGCAATGGAATATGTATCATTTACTTTGCACCAATGCATAAAGTTTATCCAAAATTGATGTTTATACACATGCCTTGCTCATAATCAACATTTTATGTATTGAAAAGTAGCATGAACTTCTTATGGATATATACAATACAAAATCTGATGGTTTTAAGTCAATTATAATACCTCCATCATAGATCATACCACCAAAAATAATACATACATATGAAATTGGATAGTCAAGAAAAGTTGGCAAAAATAGGCAATTCTACATGAATCAATCCAACAAAAGACAATAAAGGAAACACAAAAATAGAAGATACCAAAGCTTCTATTATTAGTCAACATAGAGGATAAAATTAAGATATACATGGAAGAATATGATAGTGAGAATGACATCTCAGAGAGCATAGATGAGTATTTGGCTCATTTAAATTTTACACCCATTGGTCCAAGCAAGTATAAATATGATTCGAAGGTAGTAAGAAATGCAAAAGTGGATAAGGGAAAGGCACACTTTCAAGATACTCAAAAGGATATAAATGAAAACACTTGTTGTAATATTAGTTAATAATAACATACTTCAATGATAAGTACTCCATTGAAGTGATTATTTTTCAAATCCAACATAACTAGAGAATAAGAGGCATAACATAACACATAATGCATCAAAGATGCACACTAAACATTTATGATAGATTTAGTAAAAATATTGAGATCATGGATATGGAATTAGCTATAATATTATTGATTACCAATGCAAAATATGAACTGAGTATTATAGCAAAGATGTTAATTGATAGGAATTTAGTGGCTCTACCTATGGTTCAACATAGAGCTATGGGTAGATTGTCAACTCAAGAAGGAAAACAATTTTGCATTTATCAAGGAACAACATGACATGAAACATACACTTGTGTGGCATTACAATATATATGTGTGTGTGTGTGTGTGTGTGTGTGTGTGTGTGTGTGTGTGTGTGTGTATGTATATATATATATATATATATATATATATATATATATATATATATATATATAATGTATGTATATGTATATATATATATATATATATATATATATGTATATATACATACATATATATATATATACATAAATATATATATGTATATATATATATATATATCTGTATGTATGTATATATATATATATATGTATATATACATACATACATATATATATATATATACATAAATATATATATATGTGTGTGTGTGTGTATAAATATATATGTATGTATATATATACATATATATGTATATATATATATATGTGTGTGTGTGTGTGTGTGTGTGTGTGTGTGTGTGTGTGTGTGGAACAACATGACATGAAACATACACTTGTGTGGCATTACAATATATATATATATATATATATATATATATATATATATATATATATATATATATATATATATATATATATATATATATATATATATATATATATATGTATTTATGTATGTATGTATGTATGTATGTATGTATGTATGTATATATATATATATATAATGTATATATATATATATATATATATGTATATATATATATGTGTGTGTATATATACATACATACATATATATATATACATAAATATATATATATATGTGTGTGTGTGTATGTGCGTGTATAAATATATATGTAAGTATATATATACATATATATGTATATATATATATATATATATATATATATATATATATATATATATATATGTATACACACACACACACACACACACACACACACACACACACACACACACACACACACACACACACACACACACACACAAGTTTAAGGATGAAGGATTATCACAATAACTCAAATACAACATAAGATGCAAGTAGGTTTTTCTAATAGAAACCAATCTAAAAACAAAGCATGCAAAGAGTTCAAGTATCCATGACATGATGTCCTGAATATTACAATATAAATTTGTAGTGTCCCTTTTGAGGGAAATTAGAGAAATTTTTGGATTTTTTGAAAAAACTTTAAAAATGACACAAACCATATAATTAAAATATGTAAAACTGATATACCCAACTATATAAATTATGCAAGGAATTGATTACACTAATAAAATTGAACAATATATATAACTAGAGCATTGAATTAAAAATAACTTCTTACAAACTCTATAAACTAGCAAACCCCATTGAAGTTTCAATATGATTTTTGAGTGAAACCACCATAAACTAGCTAGGGAGGAATCTTTCACCATCGAAACCAACAATATTGTGAGGGTTTTCATCCTTCAAGATATCTACACTCTAATGGTTTTCATCCTAGGAGAGGAAGTTGAACCAAAGGATCAATCTCTGAAAATGGGGGGGTTATGATATGCAAAGATGAATTTACAAAGGAGAGATATCCTAGTTATAGACTTTACAAGAAGAAGATGGGATATAAGAGAAAACCTTTACATGGAGGAAAAATGCACCACCCTTTATTTCATGCATAGTGATCACATGTGAAGTTTTTGTCTTGATGTGAAAATTAGTCAATAAGAAGAACATCAAGGGAGACAAGACTATCCACCTCATGTGACTCCAATTTTGGTGCCCCACCTTCACACATGTGAGCATTAATGTGGTGCTTTTCCCCCATGCAAATGGTTAAAAGGTGGATCTCATGATAAGTCACCTATTTTGTCTTTGTCTCCCACCTTCCATATGACATCAAAAATGGTTCCCCACTTCTACATGTGAACCAAATCTAGAATAGTGAACTATTGTCTTCTTCCCCATGTGCACATAAGATTCCAAGACTAGTTTCAAACATCTCTTCCCCATGTGCACATAAGATTCCAAGACTAGTTTAAATCATCATTTTGACCATCCTAGATATGAAAATCATGAAGATACCTTAGGAATGCACCCCATATATTTCCCATGTGATTCAATAAGCATGTTACTCACCAAATATAAAAGAGCATGTCCTTTAATGAGATGTTACGCTCTACACCTTTCTAATTAGATTTTGTACATGAAATATTCCCTATGTGCCATGAAACTTCACTCAAAATGATACCTCACCATTATGCCACATCACCACTATGTCACATCACCATGCACAGTCACTATGCATAGTATATGTGAATAATAACTTGTGAATAGTGATCTCACTCCCAATAGTAAGTAGTGTATGAGCTCTTAAAGATCCTTGTACTCCATGATGAAATGTCATAAATGGTCTTGGAAATAACCATCAGATTCATCTTGATCCCCTAATTGAATTCCATTCTAAAAATGCTATAACTCTCCAAGAAAATTGGATCTTCCAAAGATGTTTGAAGGCTATAAAAGGGGACATTGCAATCTTCCCTCCCCAAGATTGCTTGTCTTCATGCAATCACAACTCAATCTCTGACTGGTCCTGAGTAGATCCCAATGAAGTTATAGGATCCCAAATCAATATATAAAGTTTTTAAATTTTCTTGTTTTCCACACTATGGTGCATTACACCTACAAATGGAATCTCCTACAAATGTCTAACCAAAATTACAACAATCTTGTACAAGCATGCAACATATTCCCCTAACATGATCTTTGATTTTCCCCATTTTTCCTATACCACTCTGATAAATACTAATAAAATATTACAAATATTTTCTATTTTTACCTTTAGAACCTTTGCTTGATGGCCATAACCATGTGGAAATATGTTATCATATATCTATTCCAAATATAAAACTTCAACATCCTTAACAAATTCATCTCCCGTATCATGAAAATATGATTTTTTTTATTACCCATGGTTATGGTGGAACATTTGGAGATAATATATTCCATTCTTTTATCTATAATTTAATGAGGTAGAGGGTGAGAAATGCCCTTCTATGTTACTGTTGACCAAATTTGACCCCAAGTCAAATTTGGCTACCCATATTAATTTTTTTTCTTTTTATGAGTAATGAAATGCTTAGGTGGTACATAATGGGGAATAAAACACCTTATTATCATTTATTAAATTCTATTATCCAATATTAAGGTAAGTCTCTTTTGAAAATTTTAGCCCATTTGGCCCCCATAGGGAAGAAACCCTTAAAAAGAGTTATTTTAATGCATTGAGAAATGTGTCAAAGGTTTTATCTAGTCCTTATGGTCAAATATTATGTCATTTTATGGATTAATTCTTTTAGAGACAAAAATTTTTAGTTTCATTCAAGAAAACGTGGTTTTTAAGGCCTTTAAAGAAGATTTCAACATGGGAGGAGAGAGATAATATAGGTACAAGATCATGTCAGCATCTCTAGGTGTTTTTAGGTCCATTTCATAGGTTCTCTAGTAATTACAAGGTTAGAAGAGGCAAAAAACCAAATAACTCTCTTATCGACTCCTTCACAAGCTCACATAAGCATTTTTCAAGTGGATGGTATGGCCAGGATAGAGAAGGTGGAAGCCTAAAACTTTGGGCATGTATTATAATCTAGTCCAAATTAAAAATTTGGGCATTGTTTTCTAGACTTATCTCATCAGATTCATGAATAATCGCTAGGAAGTTAGAAATCTATTTTGAGCTATGCAATGGTGATATGAGCCATTTCTGATTTTTTTAGGCAGAATGGTGAGATCTTTTTTTAAGATAAAAGGTTGTACAGGTGTCCAAGATTCCACTAAATCATTATAAAACTATCTATAAAAATTTATTGATGGTATAGGTCATTAATGGATGTAATATTCATGTATTGGAAGATGAAAGAATTTGAAAAGGTCATAAAAGTTCAAGAGCATGTTCTAAGAAATCCATTCAGTGCTTTGGCATGGAGGAATCCCTGACTACAAGAAAATGAAGGATTTCATGGTGTATTTAGATGATTTAATTATCTATCCACCCATTCAAGAATAAAATTGAGGGTTTCAAAGCTAGAATGCATTTGGAAACTTGATTCTTTGTTGCAGAGAATGTAAATAGATCATTTGAGCTTTCCAAGGAGGTAACTTAGTGGGTTGGACATAGTCAGTTCGAAGAAGATCATAAGTGAATGGACTAAGGGAAGTGTTCATATTTCATCAAGACTTATAATGAGGTCCAATGCAAGTAAGGGTGTCTTAGAATATTGAAAATCACCTACAGCCATGACAATTCTCAAAGGAGCTACAGCTACAGGAAGAAGATTGCTTGAATGGTGAGGTAAATTGATTACATTGAGATAAGATGGACTATATAATGCATATGTGAAGTAAATATGATTCATATAATGTGTATATAGGGTGAACATGCTCATTAAAGAGGAAACACACTCATAACAAGGTCAATTCCTCATGAAGGCTACAACTGAGCCAAAATTGAGCTAAAATGGAGCCATGCTTGAACAGTAATTTATGAACTAGTGAATCAAATGAACTAAATGGAGGATTATAATTGAGTTTGATGGTATCTATAAATTAATTAAATCTATAATATATTTATACCACCTTATGATAAGATCAAAACTCAGTTTTTCTCATTTTATGCTTCTAGGCCTAATGTTATCTCAAGGCCAACTCACTTGGTTGAGAGGGCCATTTGGACAAGTAGGGAAATTGGAAGATTGGAACCAATTATGTAAGATTATTGAGCATGAATTTAAGGTGGATAATAATTGGATAAGTTCCCATATGAATGGAATATATCATGGAGGAAACCATCTATGAGGAAAATTGAAGAAATGTTGAAATAGGCTTGCTTTTGGGGTTTTCTTGGAGAGATTTGAGTGTTGGAAGACTCAAACAGAAGAGTAAAACATTTAAATCTGGTATATATGGTACTAATAACCTATTAAAAATATTAAAATACTCATTATTTTATATGGAAGAGGGATATATCTCACTTTTTTGTCTCAGAACTCAGCCACTGTCAAAATCATAACTTCATCAAGACAAGGAAATGGTGCAACAATGAGTAAAAAAATTGATGGGAAGCCTTCGTAACCTCATGGAAGGTCTATAAAAGGTATATAAATTCTAATAATCACTCAAAAAGTCTCATAATTCTCAAAATTTTCAATAATCCCTTGCACATAGCTCAAACCAAGTAGGCCTTCACTAGGCCTACTTGAGAAATGAAGAAAAGGTGAGTTGGAAGTTTCTTGCAAGGTAAATAGGTTTATTTGGAGGTCATAATGAGGTGGATTTTTATTTTATAAGATTTTATATACCTTAATATATCATTTTAAAATCAAATTAAATCTCAGTACTCACCCAACATCCATTTTCGTTATCTAGCATGCAAAATGACCTAGACTAGTCTTTTGGCCGTTTCAGAGTTCTCATACTTCCACAATGAAATATGGTATAAAATTTGATGTGTATCATGGTATGGGTCATGTGGATATTAATAAAAAAATTCCAAGATATTTAACATTTGTGGGAGCCAATTTTGAGCATTTTTTGGTCTTCTAGGCTAAAGAGGACTAATTGGGATGACTAATTAATAAAAAACACTTGCCTTGGATATATAGCCATGAAAAATTGAAAATATAATAATTAAGTAAAAGGGTACTAAAATATGTTCTTAATTAGTCTTAAATGTTTTTATATTCCCCTACACAAGTGGATTTGTGTAAAAATAGGGCTACAAGAAGACTAGGCCTAGTGAAGGCTCTATGAGCAAAATGGGGTCTAGAAGAGAGTTTGATAGTTATAAATATATGTTTTAAAGTATAATATGATTTAAATAGGCATTTCAAGAATAAATATTTCACAACTTTAACTAAATCTAAATTTTAGCCATTTTGGCCAAATTAGGCCTAGTGAGGCAAAGAGGTCTTGTGATACCTAAGAGTGGGATTGATGATTTCAGGTGATGTATTAGTTTTAGATGATACAAGATGATTTAAAAGTGTCATTATGATGAATATATAATGTTCTAATAGATCTCATGATCAAATTATTCCCTCTTGCTTCTTGTCAAGAAGGAGTTTCAAGACCTAAAGATGCTTGTTGAAGAGTTTCAATGCCACATGTGAGGAAGGTGCTCAATTTGGGATGGATACATGTTCACATAAGTTTATTGATCTATATTCCACCTCATTTACATGAAACATAACTGATATTCACATTTTTACACTTGTCCTTGTGACTCTTCATCTTCATTCTTCTCTCTCTCTTCTCAAGTTCAATAAATGCAAGCCATTTTGGCTATTATAAAGGGACCACACATGCTATGGTGAAACCCTGATAGTTTGATATTATAATTTTAATTTTAAATAGGATATGAAATCTATTTTTGATTTAAAAAATATCTTTTCTAAATGTGTGAAGAGATGTATAGTGAAAAGTCAAGTGATTGATATCAATCCTTGCTTCCTCTCAATCCTTCCATGTCTGATGCAAGTTGTTTCATTCTAACATGTCACATGAATTATTGTTAAGTGTATGAGTCTATTTTTTAAGTGTAAAATTAGCCTTAGTTTCTAAAAATTATCTTTGGTTCACTCACTTTGAGTATTATTTTATGTATTCCACCTTTACGTTTGAAATGTTAATGTTAGAGTACTCTAAGAGGTAGAAGCTAGTTTTGTGAGTCTTGTCTCTTAGTGCATTTGTATGATAATATTGTGGATATATTCAAGGTGTATCACCTCCCTATAATATTTTAATTTCATGCAACTCATATCTTTTTTCACACAAGTAAGTATTATATTAGGTGATAAGTACATCGAGACATATCTAGGGAGCTAGCCCCTTTAATCCTAGATGTCTACTTACAGCATAGGTGACTCACACACCTGGAAGTAGTCCAATGTTGCCCAAATATATAAGAGGTTTAAGCACCCTCTTCTAGGGTGAAATATCTGGAGATAATAGTTATAGAATGCACGGAGGGACTATTGTATTTAAGTGAAAGAATTCTTCGTACTATCCTTCAACTCATTAGCTTCTAAAGGAAAGCAAAGCACCAATGGTGAATCCAAATGATTTCAAATAGTGTAAGCAGCTCTAGTGATTCAAAACATCAATTATAGTATGTACTCTTCATCTTCCAATTAGAATGTACCTCCCTATCAAGATGATCCTACTTTTAGTATTCATGGCTTCTCCACAAGCTGCTCTCAAGAGATTGCACTTCATGAAGGTTCATATCAATCGTTCTACCCTCCTCCAACATCAAATCACTCCTATTACCAACTTGTTGTTCCTAATGATCAATTTGAGAAAGATGAAAACAAGTTAAACCTCAATTTGGAGGGTTTGAAAAGTGAATTGAGGGAGTTGAAAGAACTTTTGAAATAGTAGCAAACAATGCAACACCAATCTCATGTTCCTCAACAAGTCAAGGAGGTTATTCTTTTTATTTTCATTACCGCCATGATCATTGGTAATGTCTTGATTCATAGTTGTGATTTTGGTACTACTAAAATTCATTCTTTTAATCCTAAGGCAATAGCTAATGAGTTAAACTTGCAGTATGAGTTTGATTCTAGAGTTGAATTGAAATTAGAAGTGATGTAAATACTTTTGGCATTGTGAGAAATGTATATGTGTCTTTTGATTTTCTTGTTTATCCTAATGTTGTAGTTCCACAAGATATAATAGTTGCAGATGTTCAACCATACTTTTCTCTATTCTTAGCTAATGAATTCATGGCTAAGATTGGGGGAAGAGTGTCCAATGATATGTCTCAATTTATCTTTAGGTTTAAGCCTAGTTTGAAAGGCCAAATTGAGTCAAAGCCATGTAGCAAGTTTCATTTGCAGCTCCCCCCTCCAAGAAAACCAAACATTGATCATTCTCATTCTTCTAGTCCTAAGCCTCCTCCCAAACTTACTAAGCCTACTCAAGAGATTGCCATAGATTCATATTTCAGTCCATATTAGACCAAGAACCCAAACTATGTCATGCCTAACCTTGAGAGGAAGGAAGGTCCTATGCCTAAGTAGATTATGAAGAAAGAGAATTGTGTTGGGATAAATTCAAAAGGTCCTATAGGTTATTCCAATTCTCCATCTACATTTCATGCTTAATCTTCTCATAAATTTCAAGACATACCAAAGGTTGACAAGGTACTTGAAGGATCGCCATTTAATACTTCTTCTCTATTGCTTTCACAACTTGAGAATCAGCTAATTGTTCCCAAGACTCTTCAAGAGTTTGAGGATGATGTTGTCATAGATGAGTTCCTTAAACATATTAAATATGATAACTCAAGTAGATATGATGAAGATATTGTCATTGACACACCTCTTCACCCTACTAGATCAGTTTTTGAGCTTGAGGAAGGAGTTGATGACATGGAACAACAAAGGTTTTTAGAGAAGAAGACACTTCATCTATAAGACAAGAATAATTAGACCTTGAGTGGATTGATGAATTTACATGCTCCATGGAAGATGATGATGATCAACTTACAACACAAGATGAAGAAGAAGTACTCATTATCCAACATGATGTTTCATAAGAAATTGGTAAGAATGTTGATGAAGTTCAAGTCCTTTCTATTGATCATGAAGACTTGGCATTTTGGGATAACCTTGAGAAATTTTGTTTGAGATTGAATGATGCATCTTCAATTCATGAAGAGCTTGAGAAAAGTTTTGAAGAAGATGTTTCAACTAAGCCTATTGAAATTCATAAAGAACCTCAACAAGAAGACAAGGCCATATGGTAGTCCTATTTGCACATGTTTGAAGAGTCTGAAGAGTAAGGTAAGCATGGTTCATCTCAATAAAATCAAATGCATAAGATAGATGAAGAATACAAGGTACCAAGAGAGGTAGTAAGTTTTGAATAATCTCTCCCATGCATTTAGCTGCTAGGACCACCAAAGTTTGATGGAGACCTTACTTTTCAAAATGAGTATAGTCTTGATGATGGAAAGCCACTTGCAACATAAATTGAGGTCAAAATGAGTCCAGAATAAATGAAAAAATCACTTGAACCAAGGACTATGTTTTAAATTCAAACCAATCAATAGGATTATGTTTTCATTGAACACATGTTATTAGCTATAGAACCAGATGAAACTAATGCAAACACCATGGGAAGTGAACAAGGTGTTGAACAAACAAGAACAAGTCCTAAGTTACAGCTTACACATCCTTCTAGTTGACTTCAAGAAAATGGTATAAAAAAATTTCCTTTTGATCCAGGAGGATCAGTTATTTATATTTAGTTTGTACATATTAGAGTGTGTTTGTTACAATTTATCTTGTGTTTCCTAAGTGCTTCATAGCACAAGTGTGTTTCCTTCCCTTTGTTTGGTGTGTGTCTTTGATTTTGTGTGTGTCAGTCAATTATCTTATTTTTCTTGAGTAAAAGGTCTATTTAACTCAATTTGAGTGCCCATATTGATGACTCCTTGCCCAATGGAACGACTAGGCAACTGGGCCTAGGCATAGCTGGTATGCCACCCCTAGAAATCACCAAGAATGCTGACCAAATTTGACCCCAAGTCATATCTAGCCACCCATATTAAATTTTTTCTTTTTATGAGTCATGAAATGATTATTTTGTACCTAATGGGGCCCAAAACACCTTATTATCATTTATTAAGGTCTATTAGCCAATATTAAAGTAAGTCTCTTTTGAAAATTTTAGCCCATTTGGCCCCCATAGTGAAGAAACCCTCAAAAAGAGTTATTTTAATGCCTTGGGAAACATGAAAAAGGTTTTATTTGGTCCTTAAGGTCAAATATTATGTCATTTTATGGATTAATTCTTTTGGAGACATTAAAAAATTAGTTTCATTCAAGAAAAGGCAGTTTTAAAGGTTTTTAAAGAAGATTTCAACATGGGAGGAGAGAGAAAATGTAGGTACAAGATCATGTCAGATTCTCCAAGTGTTTTTAGGTCCATTTAAGATATTTTACATCAATTAAAATTTCATTAGAGGCAAAAAACCAAATATCTCTCTCATTGACTCCTTCACAAGCTCACATAAGCATTTTTCAAGTGGATGGTACGGCTAGGAGAGAGAAGGTGGAATCCTAAAACTTTGGGCATGTATTTTAATCTAGTCCACCTTAAAATTTTTGACATTGGTTTCTATATTTATCCCCTAAACTTTATGAAAAATCACTAGGAATTTAGTAGTCTATTTTGAGCTATGCAATGGTGATAGGAGCCATTTCTGAGTTTTCTAGGCAGAATGGTGAGATCTTTTCTAAAGATGAAAGGCTGTAAAGGTGTCCAAGAGTCCAATAAAGAATTATAAAACCATATATAAAAATTTATTGATGTTAAAATTCATTAATATATGTAATATTGATGTATTGGAAGATGGAAGCATTTGAAAAGGTCATAAAAGTTCAAGAGCAAGTTCTGAGAAATCCATTCAGTGCTTTGGCATGGAGGAGTCCTTGACTATAAGGAAATGAAGGATTTCATGGCATATTTATATGATTTCATTATCTATCCACCTATTCAAGATGAAAAGTGAGGGTTTCAAAGCTAGAATGCATTTGGAAACTTGATTCTTTGTTGGAGAGAATGTTAATAGATCATTTGAGCTTTCTAAGGAGGTAACTTAGTGGGCTTGACATAGTTAGTTAGTTCAAAGAAGATCATAAGTGAATAGACCAAGGGAAGTGTTTGTATTGCCTTAAGACTTATAATGAGGTCCAATTTACGTAAGGGTGTCTTGGAATATTGAAAATCACCTATAGTGATGACAATTCTCAACGGAGCTACAGTTGTAGGAAGAAGATTGACTGAATGGTGAGGTAAATTGATCCCATTGAGGTAAGATGGACTATATAATTACTATGGGAGGTTACTATGATTATTATAAGGTGTATAGAGGGTGAAAATGCTCATTAAAGAAGAAAAACACTCATAACAAGGTCAATTCCTCATGAAGGCTACAACTAAGCCAAAATTGAGCTAAAATAGAGCCATGCTTGAATAGTCATTTATGAACTAGTGAATCAAATAGACTAAATGGAGAATTATAATAGAATTTTATGGTCTCCCTAAATTAATTTAATCTATCAGAGGTGTCTACCACCTTCTGATAAGATCAAAACTCATTTTTTCTTTTTTTATGCTTCTAGGCCTAATGTTATCTCAAGGCCAAATCACTTGGTTGAGAGGGCCATTTGGAGAAGTAGGGCAAGTGGAAGCTTGGAACCACTTTGGTAATAATATTGAGAATGAATTAAAAGTGGATGTTAATTGGAAAAGTTATCATCTGCATGGAATATAGCATGGAGGAAACCATCTATGAGGAAAATTGAATAAAGGTTGAAACAAGCTTGTTTTGGGGTTTTTTTTTTGGAGAGATTTGAGTGTTTTAAGACTCAAACAGAAGATTCAGACTTTGAGATTTGGTAAAGAGGGTACCTATGACCTATTTAAAATATAATTATACTTAATATTTCCTAGGTGAGATGTATATATCTCACTATTTTGTCTCAAAGCTCAGCCACTCTTAAAATCAGAACTTCGTCAAGACAAGGAAATGGTGCAAAAATGAGTAGAAAAATTGGTGGGAAGCCTTGGAAACATCATGGAAGGTCTGTATAAGGTATATAAATTCTATTAATCACTAAAAAAATCTCATAATTCTCAAAATTTTCAATAATCCCTTGCACATAGCTCAAACCAAGTAGGCCTTCACTAGGCCTAGTGGAGAAATGAAGAAAAGGTGAGTTGGAAGTTACTTGCAAGGTAAATAGGTCTGTTTGGAGGTTATAATGAGGTGGATTATTCTTAGATAAGATGTTACAGACCTTCATAGACAATTTTAAAATCAACTTGAAGCTCAGTACTCACCCAACATCCATTTTCCTTATCTAGCATGCAAAATGACCTAGACTAGTCTTTTGGCCATTTTAGAGTTTTCATGCTTCCACAATGAACTAGGGGATAAAATTTGATATGTATAATTTTATTAGTAATTTTAATGTTAATAAAAAAATTTCCAAGATATTTCACACGTGTGGGAGCCATTTTTGAGCATTTTTTGGTCTTCTAGGCTAAAGAGGCCTAATTAGGCCTAATTGGGAGGACTAATTGATCAAAAAATACACTTGACTTGGGTATAGAGCCATGAAAATTGATAAAAATAATAATTAAGGAAAAGGGTACTAAAAATGGTCTTACATAGTCCTAAATGTCCGTATATTCCCCCACATAAGTGGATTTGTGTAAAAATAGGGCTACAACAAGACTAAACCTAGTGAAGGCTCTATGAGAAAAATGGGGCCTTGAAGAGACTTTTATGGTTATAAATATATTTTTTTTCAGTAAAATATGATGTAAATATGCCTTTCATGAATAAATATTTCACAAATTTAGCTAAATCCAAATTTTAGCCATTTTAGCCAAATTAGGCCTAGTGAGGCAAAGAGGTCTTGTGACACCTAAGAGTGGGATTGATGATTGCAGGTGATGTATCAGTTTGAGATGATCCAAGATGATTTTAAATTTTCCTTAGGATGAATACATAACTGTCCAACATATCTCATGATCAAATTCTCGCCTCTTACCACTTGTCAAGGAGTTTCAACCCCTGAAGATGCTTATTGAAGAGTTTCAATGCCACATGTGAGGAAGGTGCTCAGTTTGGGATAGACACATGTTCACATCAGTTTTTTTAATCTCTCTTACACCTCATTTCCATACAACATAACTGATATTCACATTTGGACACTTTTCCTTATGACTCTTCATCTTCATTCTTCTCTCTCTCTTCTGAAGTTCTATAAATACAAGCCATTTTAGCTATTGTAAAGGGACCAAACCTACTATGGTGAAGCCCTGATAGTTTGATATTTTAATTTTCCCTATAAATAATATATGCAATCTGGCTTTGATTCTACAAAATATCTTGTCTAAGTGTGTGAAGAGATGTATAGTGAACAGTCAAGTGATTGATATCAATCCTTCCATGTCTGATGCAATTTTTTTCATTCTAACAAGTCACATGAAGTGTTATTAAGTGTATGAGTCTATTTTTTTAAGTTTAAAAGTAGTCTTAGTGTCTAATACTGATCTTTGGTTCACTCACCTTGAGTATTCTTTCATGTATTCCACCTTCATGTTTGAAATGCTAATGTTAGAGTACTCTAAGAGGCATAAGCTATTTTTGTGAGTCTTGTCTCTTAATGAATTTGTATGATAGTATTGTGGAGATATTCATGGTATAAATCCCCTATAATAGTTTACTTTCATGTAACTCTTATCTATTTTCACACAAGTAAGTATTATATTAGGTGACAAGTATATCAAGACATATCTAGGGAGTTAGCCCCTTCAATCCTAAAGGTCTACTTCCACCATAGGTGTCCCACACACCTAAAATTAGTCTAATGTTTCCCAAATATGTAAGAGGATTGAGCACCCTCTTCTAGGGTGAAATATTTAGAGACAACAGTTACCTCCTTCCATTTGTGTTGAAAACTTAACTCCATGGTATGATATTCTTGAGAAATTTCCCTCAGTGAATATAACCATTGAAATTCTAGCACAATGTCAATCCCACCTAAATCAAAAACATAAAAATCATCAAAAATTGTGTTATCAACAATGAAATGTTGATATTGATGATCTTCTTCATACAAGGAATGGTAAACTCTTCATCCACCACCACATCAAAGCCTTCAAATTCTTCCTCATGTAGATCCGTCTTTACCATTAATCTTTCATCAATGTAATTGAGAGTAACACCACCATCAAGAAGTATTATGATGATGTGCCCACATGAAACTACTTAGAACCTGAAGGGATTATACCTTGGTACACTAGAAAGAGAAGCAAGTGTATCTCCCTTGGTACCCTTATCTTTGATATCCAACTATTGATATTGATCCTTTCCCAAATCTATTGGATCTATAGTATCTTCCTCATTATAAATCACCTCAGCGTAATGAATCTTCCCCTTTCTAAGGCACATATGCCCTTAAGTCCATGGATCCTTGCATTGGAAACACAACTTATTCCTTCTAAGTTCTTCTATGTATTCACCTTCTTTGTTTATTTTGGATGGTAAGATTCTCTAAGGTAAAATTTGAGATTCTTATTTTTGGAAGGTCTTCTTTTATTGTCTTGCATGAAAATCCTTTGAACTATATTACCCTTAAGGGTAGAAACTCCATGTTCCTAGCTTTTTTATGGCATATTGAAAATTAGGTGATTCTATTGCTTTCTCCCAACCACAGAGTGGCTCCTATAAGCCATCAATGAAGAGATAATATAATATATCCTTTGAAACATTAAGAACCATAACTATAAGCCTATGAAAATCAGATATGTAGGCATCTACTAAATCCTTCTATTTGAGCTAGGATAGCTCTCTAAAATATTCTTTGGGATTTGATTTGTCAAATTAGTTCATCAATATTTAGAAAAAATTACATATGAAGTGACAAGGCTATGACCCTGCATAACCATCTCATAGTACCACCAATCATGTACATCACCCTCCAAGTGCAAACCATTAAATTAGATGGCCTCCATCTCAAGTATTGGGTACAAACTAAGATAGTTGTCTAACTTCTATATCTCTGAACATGTAGAGAATTTATTTGAACCATTAAAATATGAAAGAGACATCTTTCCCAACTTATATTGTCACTCCTAGTTGTGCCCTATATCTCCTCTAGGCCCATTCCTATATTTCAACTGAAAAAAATCCTATAATGACATGGTGGCTTGAAACTCATCACCCAAGGATTTCCACTCATGCACATAATTTTTAAAACTCTCTTATGCATCTTGTTGTCCACCACTTTGTGTCCTCTAATGATCTAGGAAAATAGGCATAAGATGCCTAATTATGGAATCCTGAGTGGTTCTAGTATGATTATGGGATTGTACATTATTTCCCAAGTTACTTGTCTCACCATTATGATTATTATTTTTATTGTAATTGTTATTGACCATAATCTAATGCATCATTTAGCTCAAAAATTGAACAATCTCCTATTTCCTTCCATCAAGGTCATTGAGAATATCCCTAGTGCTTGGATCCTCATGGTGTTTATCTCTCATGTTCACTTCTACCCTATCATCTCCAAAAAAAGGATTAATATATTTTGGGACTTATATTGATCACTGTGTCTACTTCTTAAATTATATCTGGTATTATTTTCTCTAGGTTACATCACTCAATACTCACATACAAGTGTTGATCACTAACATGCAATGCTAAAATTTCTCAATTGAATATCTACAATAGGGTTATCTTCTGAAACAAGCTAGAAATATCACTAGCTCTGATACCACTATAATTTCCTTTATGAGGACAATTAGAACAATTTTTGGATTTTCTTAAAAATCTTACAAAATAACACAAACCATACAATTGAAATATGTAAAATTGATAATACCCAACTATATTATTTATGCAAGGAACTGATTACACTGATAAAACTAAATAATATATATAACTATAGTAGTGAATTCATAATAACTTCTTACAAACTCTAGAAAATAACAAACTCCATTGAATATCCAATGTGATTTCTAAGTGAAACCACCATAAACCAGCTATGGAGGAATCTTTCACCATTAAAATCAACAATCTTGTGAGTGTTTTCCTCTTCCAATATCTCTACACGCCAAGGGTTTTCATCCTAGGAGAGGAAGTTAAACTAAATGCTCAAGATCTAAAAATGAAGGGGGGTTTATGATATGCAAAGATGAATTTATAAAGGAGAGAGCTCCTACTTATAAAATTTTATAAGAAGAGAGGAGATGAGAGAGAAATTCCACCTGGAGGAAAAATGTACCACCTTCTATGTCATGCATAGTGGTCATATGTTAAGTTTTTGTCTTAATGTACAAATGAGTCAACAAAAAGAGCATAAAGGGAGATAAGATTAATGACTCCATGTTACTCCAATTTTGGTGCCCCACCTTCACATATATGAGTAAAAGTGTGGTTATTATCCCCATATGAAAATGGTCAAAAGGTGGATCTCATGATCAACTCCTATTTTTTCTTTGTCTCCTACCTTCCATATGACACAAAAAATGATGCCCCATTTCCACATGTGAGCCAAATCTAGAATAGTAAACTCTTGTCTTCTTCCCCGTGTACACATAAGATTATAAGACAAGTTTCAATCATCTTGTTGACCATCCTAGACACAAAAATCATGGAGATACCTTATGAATGTGCCCCATATTTTTCCCATGTGATTCACTAAGCATGTGACTCAACAAAGACAAAAGAGCATGTCCTTTAGTGGGATGATATGGCCCTCTCCTTTCAAATCAGATTTTGTCCATGAAAAATTCCCTATGGGCCATGCCACATCACTTAGAATGACATCTCATCACTATGCCACATCACCACTATATCACATCACCACAATGCCACATCACCATGCATAGTCACTATGAATAGTAACCATGAATAGTACTCATGAATAGTAACTTATGAATAGTGATCTCACTCCTAACTGTAAGTAGTGTATGAGATCCTAAAGATCCTTGTACACCATGCTGAAATGTTGTAACTATTCCTAAAAAGAACCAATGGACTCATCTTTTTCCCTTGAAATAATGCCACTAACTAAATTCCATTATGAAAATACTGGCACTCTCAAAGAAAGTTAGAGCTTCCAAAGATGTTGGAAGCCTATAAAAAGGGGAGATTAAATAATTGAAGGTTACTATTAGTAATAGATTTAAATAAATGAGGAAGAAGGACCAAACAATTGGAACATTGCATTCTTATAAAACTTGGGTCATAACACAAATGAATTACATCACAATATATATTGTGATAGATCACTTGAAAATATTACATTAATGATTTCTTATGGTTCTAAGGTTGTTGAGACATTGATATTTATTATGTGTCTTGGTGGCTAATTATGGGATACATTTTAGACAATAATGGTTACAACATATGTAGGTTATAATTGAAATTACATAAAAATACATAGAACTATTGCATGAAGGACATACAATTAAGATTTAACATGATGGTAACAATAAGTACTGAAAGACAATGGACTCAAATACAAGTGAGATAAAATTATCTCATAAGACAAATCGTGAGACCTCGCATATATTTGAAGAAAATGTAATACATATGCATAACATTCAAGAATGGGAAAAAGGAAAGGTAAAGTTGGTTGACATGGATAAGAACAATGATTATTATGATGATGACATGTGGGAATTCAATAAGATCATATACCTAGAGTTTAATATTTATTCCAAGTCTCCACACAAGTTAGCACATCCATTGGATTCCATTTTAAGCCTTTGGGATTTGCATAGTTCATAATTAAAATTATAAAAAAAGTCCCATGCATGACATGCATTTCTTTTTTATTAGATGAAGTAAAAAAATGGGTTAGGGGACCCATAACAAATATAAATAAAACTAAAATATAAATAAAAACATCAAGCATGACCATAAACTTAGCAGAATCACAAGGCTTAACCAACCATCAACAAGTAGCTACCACATACAAGCCACCACCAAAAACCTACAAAAAAGACAATAAAAAAATAGAACCTAGGAAGTTAAGAGTTTGAGTCCTCTAATTCTGAATAAATAACCAGATTTTAAGTTTCATAGATTTATTTGTAATTTTCCTTGACCCTGGTCCTATTTTTGATGCCCTATAAAGAGTCCATAATTTCTTTCTTCTTTTTAATCCACATAGTTTTAACTTCCACCTTTTCCTGACCAATTTTATTCCTTTCCACCTCTCCTTCACTCTGATTATTTTTACTATTTTTAAAAGGTGGGGTTGAAACAAGCATTCCAAGATTTTCATTTTCCTCTCTCTAAATATCTTCCTTCCCCAAGGAAGAATCCTCTAGGAATAACAAGGGTTTTATCTTATTAACTTCATCCAAAATTTTAGAGCATAACAACCTTTGAATTGTAAGCCTTGTCTAGAGCTTTTGCAAATATTGTTTAATTACAGTAGTTAGATTAATCTTATAATAAAAATGACCCATGATAGTAATAGTTTCAACATATATAAGGTTTCCCTTTTGACTAACCCTAGGGAAAACATTGTCCAAAACATTTTCAGTGACATGCATTTCTAGTTTACATGATTTATTTATGATTTATCATATATGGTAGATTATATATCTATTTTGTATATTCACATGTTTTTATGATATACATGAGTGGGATGTAGGACATAAAAGTTATATATAACATGGACATTTATATGCAGGACAATCCCACACCCAATGGCTACTTTTCCTACTTTAGGGTTATGCTTACACTAGGGGCATCTTGGTACATTTACACAAGCTACATCTTTCTATGACAATTCCATTGATCACATTAAGCTATTTTACACCAATTAAGCATTATTTTCTATTTTATATACTAATTAGAGCATTGTATTCTATGGTTACTATATTTTTATATATGCAATGATGACATAAATTAATAGTGTAGCTTAGTCTTTCTTTTTCTATGTATGATTGATGTTGCTTTATGTTACCTATTATGAACCTTGATTGTGTATTAAATTGGATGAATTTTTTTCGAGTGAATCTTTCACTATGTCACTCCTACTCTATGTGATATTGATTATGATTTGAATTATAGTGTGTTTTATAATGCGTATTTCTTTACTTATGTGTGTCATGACCATGACATTGTGTGTGAATATGATTGATAGATGTGTGTGATGCCATGTTACATATTATGAAACTTATGTGTACCTATTACGTAGGATTTCTATGATTATTAATATGATGAATATTTATTGTGTGTCTCATTATTATATCTATTTTGACATGACTCTTATATGCATTAAAATACATGTTCATATATACTCTAACAATCTAATCCTTCTATGATGACATAATCTAATGATGTTAGCACATGATTTACATGCTTACATATTTTTATATATAACATGAGGCATTTGACTCTTCTCTTTTGAGATGAGTAATTTATAGGCTAGACTCCTCACTTAAAAAGGTTGGCATACACAATGGGCTTGTATTAGAGACTAAGTCCTTCTCACAAATATATGAATAGTTTGGTACAAAAAATCATAGGTTAGGCACAAATTATTTAATATTGGTATAGATTTACACATTATTATAGTTTTAACATAGATTGGGGTCATATTTAGGACATAAGTGAGACATTATACAAGAATATTTATTTAGGTTCTAATAAATTTACTCAGGTTGAATCATAAAATTTGACTACGATAGTTGATTCAAAAAATTAATTAGATACACACATACTCAGGTTTATTAGACATATTTTGGGTTCATCTAAGAAAATATATTGCGTAGTGTATTTTAGGTTCCATGTGACTTAAATTATAAGACCTTATATGTATCTAATGGATTTGGGGTATATTCAACTCAAACCATGGTTTTTAAACTAACATCTCCATGAGTCATAATCACCCAATTATTGACAAACTTTGGAAGGAAACTTGACTTATGTACCTACATGTGTATTCATTCCTTGATTTTTAAATGTCAAGTACATTAATTTTTTAATTTATATTTTCTCTCATAAGTATAAAATGCTTTATAATGTTTCATTGTAAGTTTTGCATGGATAAATCTCAAATTTTAACACATACTTGTAGACACCACCACTTTATACTTAATTACAAATTTTCTCACTCCATCCTTATAATCTAGCACTTTAAATTATTATAATAAAAGGGGAGAACATTTAGACACATAAATTTGTATTAAACACTTGACAATGTTAGTTTTAAACAAGCCTTAGTATACGTGACTTGTGCATACATAATTTATTTTTTCTCACACTCTCTCCTAACAATTCAATTGATTATAGGTTTAACCTTCCCAATTTACTATTATTCATACATAAGATTTTCATGGCATTTGAATGAATAATTTATTAGCTTATATAGACTTTATCCTAACCTCAAATAATTGATTTTTATTTCCTAGACATCTCCACCCATAGTCAGATGATTCCAATTTTTGGATCCATCTTCCTTGGTTAGACCTTATAAGTGCACTTTCTAAAAACTATCTTTTAAAATTCAAATCCTTCCTTTGGGTTAGCCTGTAGATTTCACATGTCAGTTCAGAGGGAAATTACCTAAAGAGTTATCTATATAATTAAATAAATCCTAGGCCTAATCCTATCTATCACTTCACTAAAAATCATTTATCTATCACTGGAAAACCTATGCACATCCTTGAAACATTGCCTTAAATCTTCCAAAATTTTAAAATCCTCAAATGAACAACTATTATACAAGTCTAAATATTATTGCAAGGTCAAAATCATAAATTTTCAAGTGTCAAAATACACACACATGATTTCACTACATGTAAGTATTACTCTGATTAAGCACACACATATAACTACATACAATTTGAGCCATCTTTGGAGTACTATAATGTAGGCATAACTTGTCCAATCATTGGGGGTGGTTGAGGTAAGCTCAATCCATCATTTCTAACACTTTTTTATAGGAAAAATAAGTGTTTAAGTAAAATATATAATTTTAAGGTGAAGGAAGATAAATCTAAATATGTGCATAGTCCCAACTTCTAACATCGTACATAAGACCTATATATAGGAAAACATAATAATTTTTAACGTAAGAATTTGACACATATCATAAGGATAAATATGGAAGATCTCATAAAGATATCATTTCTAAATGTATCCAAGCATTATCATATTGTTCTTATTATGTTTAGATAGTTAGTTTCTAGATCTAAATGATCACATACTCATTCCAAATCATTGCTAAAGAATATACACTATCACAGACTAGAACATAGTTGAAACATGCTAAGTACCTGATATTCTATGTCATTTATATTTACATAAAGTGTAATAAATATATCATAATCTACTAGTTACATTTTCTTGATTTAGACATATCTTATGTAATTTAAAATAGTCTCAAGTTATTTTTTGTTTAAACCAATAAATCCAAAATAAGATAAAACATTAATCAATATGATAAACCTATTCAATCTGACCAATGTAATCTAATACATCAACTCAATATTATCCATCTAGTATATCTTATAATTTCATAGACTATCTCAATAGTCCCTCATAATCATGTAAAAATTCCCCATATATGCCTTAATCTGTCTAACATATCCAATCTGAACCATATAATATGTCTTAGAATACCAATGCATAACTTGATATGACTTGAATCAATTAAACACACCTAATGTATGACTGATTTTTGTATGAGGGATGAACCCTAAAAATCATTCATATGAAGATACCAAGTTTTACACACCATGTGTTATATATAAAATATAGTCATGTACAATACATATACTAACATGAAAATATATGTTATCATATAAAAATATGATCTTTGAAAACATATGTGAAAGCATGAAATCTTTGGAAAAAAATTGGTGTATCATTCTATATGTAAATATTACATGATAGGGTATAGAATTTGAAATTTAATTAGTTGGTTGAATGTTCATTATCAACCTTTAAGTTTGATATGATTATTAATTTTCTTGTAATTTACAAGATATATTTGTATTTATTATGTGAGTGGGTGCATTCTTATGAATTGACATTGTATTGATTGCCTCTAGTAGGTAGGCAAATGATATAAGTATTTATGTCTAATAGATAATATTTTTCTATATGGTGAAGGATTACAACATGCCATGTCAAATCATTTTTTAAGATACTCATTAATTTCACCTAATTTATAATTGTTGAGGCAAAAATATGAGAGCTATTAATACACATGTATATACTTTAGAAATATGTATGTAATATATCTACCTATAATATAATAATAAATGACTACCAAAATGTGAGCATATAAAAGAGCATCATGCATGTGTTCTAACTCAATGAACGAGAGGTTAAACATATGTACAATTCCTGAAATATTGTGTATACCATGTCATGGTTGATTAATGAAAAAAATTGTTTTGGGCCCAAGGCATGTGATAAATTTTGGGATCAAGGGACAAGATGCCTTACATTAAGCCTTTGGGCACATGATATTTACAACACATTGACTACTTAGGTGTGTTCATGGTATGTTTTAGGTAAGAATCAAAGCAAATAACAAAATGGAAACTAGTGAGGGAAGTTTTGGTGCACTCTCTAACCTTCTCATCTTTAAATCCTAGACTTTTTGGGATTCTTCAAAGGATAAGGAAGAAAAAGTTTTTAGATGATGTGATCATGGAATAAAGAGTACATGAAATGAATAATGAAAAAGGTTTTGTGCATAGGAAATCTTTCAAGTAGAAGACTTAAATAATGTTTAAAGTGAGGAAAATATTCCACAATATCTAGGATATATGAAAAATAAACAATCAACCAAGGGGAAGGTCATCCATCAAGTGGAAGAGGGGAAAGGGCCTGATGAGAGTATGGACCATCTTAATATGGAGAATTTTATAGGAGAAAGAGGAGTCTTAGATGTGTAAATTAATACAAATGAATATTAAAAATAACCTTTGTGCACAAAAAAATGAACACTGGGACATAAATAGAGCCCAAAGTTACAACAATATGGGATTGTTGGTCTCATGAGTATTTAACACACACTATTTAAATCCTAAAATAATTCCAATATTTTTTCCCAAAGATTTATAATTAAATGAAGTGATTACATTCATCCTTTGTAATATTAATGATAAAGTAGCATGAATTCATTAGGAACATTAATAAGATACTTTACATAATGAAACCTAAACTTTGCACCATTATAAAGGAATAAATTGACAAGATTCTTGCAACAGGTGTGATTTACACAATGAAGGAATAAAAATGGGTCAGCCCCATGGTAATTAACACAAAAAGGATAGGAATACTTGGATATTGTGTGAGATTTGTCACACTAAATGAATCTTTCATGACTAACCCATTTCCCACTCTTTTCATGAAGGAAATCTTAAATGGGGCCACTTGATGTGAAATATACACTTTCACTGATGGACACTCTATGTATCATTACATTCAAATTTCTAAAGAGGATAGGACAAAACCATTTTCCCCATAGAATGGGGATCTTTTTCATATAATGCGATGTCATTTGGTCTCAAAAATGCACTAACAATCTTCACCGTGGTAGATACCTTCACAGACTTCAAACACAAATTTTTACAAGTATATTTGGATGATTGGATCATGTATAATTTAGTGAAATACCACCATCAAAACCTAAGGATCATATTTGAAAAATGTTGGAAACTAAAAAATTATCTTAATCTAAATAAGTTTATGTTTTCCAATTATTTTAGGACTTTACTTGGACATGTGATCTAAAAATAAGGTATGCTAGTTTACATTACAAAGATATAAATTATTCTCCAATTTGAATCCCTAAGAACCTAGAGGGATGTGCACTTGTTTCATGAAAACATGGGTTATTATCTCAAGTTCATTTGGAACTATGCAAAAATTTTAAGGCCAATGGAAGATATTCTAAGGAAGGACAAGATAATTTTCTAGATGTAAAGTCAACAAGAGATAATTGAAACACTTAAAGATAAAATAAATTTAATGCCATTTCTATAGTTTCCTATTCTTGTGTAGCAAGGAAATAATAATATTTATAATACAATTTGTTTTACAAGCAAGAATATCTCTTTAGCATAGTTATATTAGACCACCACTACGTGTGAGGCATTGGTAATGGTCTACAGACTCTATAAGATTCTCTAATACTTACTCGCAATGTTATTTTTGTTCTTTACAAAACATGATGCACTGAAGTATTTGGTAAATAAGTTACTTATACATGGCATAATTTGTATGTGGATAGTATTATTCTAACAATTTCATTTTTAACAATGGTGAACTCTGGGAAGAAGTATTGTGGTCATGACCACCTCACTTAGATAAATATATGAGAGAGTAAATGAAATAAAGAAGATCATATAATTGATGTATATATTTATATAATATATAAAATTCTAAAGGAATTAGTAAAAATTATAACATTTTTTAACTTTAGGATGGCTCCAAGATATTGGAAGCTGAAGGATAACAAGTAATTAGTCATGCATGTAACTCTATATTAGCTCCTCAATAGAGAATTGTAAAAATTAGACAAGGATGAGGTACTAATGAGATGAATTTTGGATCATGAGTGAGAGGAAGTATTGCATCAATGTCATAGGTAATTTATTGGAGGTCACTATGCTATATAAGCTACCACACACAAGATATTTTTATTTAGACTATAGTGGCCAACAATTTAAGTGATGGTAAGGAGTTTTCTCAAAAGTATAATATCTGTTAGTGAATTGGTAAGCCAAATAAAATGGAAGACATACCATTAATCTCATTGGTATCCTAGGATTTATATGTAATGGGAATGTGATTAATCTACAAATTAATCCTAGCTCATAAAATATATGTCCTACTTACACTTTCAATTGGGGATACATTAGATAATCAGGGATATGACTAATATGGATCAACTAGACCTAATCAAGGGATATTTTATCATAATAAATTCACTAAGGAGGGTTCTAAAGTAAAATATGCAATAACCCTAACTAGGTCCTATTATTTCATATTCACTAAATTAATACCAAGTAAAACAAAAATCTAATCTAGTGCTCACCAAAGCTTGTGGCACAAAGTGAGGGTAATAAACATTAAAATTAAACATGCATAGAAGACATATACTCATGTCAATGTATATGAATCCTAATGCATGCAAGAGAAGTGAAAATGCATATCTATATACTCTTACAAAGGAGGAGAAAATTTAGGAATACTTACCTTTGAATATGAACCCACTGAGCCTCAATCTCTGCCTTGGCCAAGGTGGTTTGTACGAGGTTATTGTGGTATGTAAGGATGATAAGGATAAATCAGATCTAGGCTACATAACCTATCAATGCATCCAAAATAATTCTCCACAAGACAAGATCCATATCTCCAAAGAAAGTATGAAACCCTAAGCTTGTTCCTCAAGTAGAATGGTGGATAAGTAGATGCACAATATATCTTGATTCTTCTTCTCTTCATGATAAATGATGGAAATTAATGTGTTTATATAGGCAAATCTAACCCTAAACCCTTTCAAAATTTTCAACTGACAAGGTTGACATGGTCAACCTAGTATTGAAATTGATAAAAACATAACTAGATAATGAACTATGTCAGCCATGGTTGACTTAGTTCTTAGTAAGCTTTGTAAATAATAATACTAATTTGACTTGGCCGACTAAGGTAAACTACTTAAAAGGGGGTTAGGTTAGAGAAAGGGCTAATAAAGGTGGTAAAAAACTAAAAGAGGGTTCAAAATAGGAGGTAAAGCTTAGGGGAATGGTTTTTAGGAGACAAGTGTGTAGATAACAAGTGGAAAAAGGGAAAATAATCCTACAAAATATTAATTGTCTACCCACCCCTTTCCCGATGGACCCCTTAGGGTGTGCACTCAGAGAAATTAAGACTCAATGGGTTCCTATAATATAAAAAGTGTTAGTAAGTGGTAAATTTTTAAAATATTATGTGTATACATATTCTCCACTCGAAGCTCATCACATGTCACATATGTGCAACATGAGATGGTGCTTTGATAAATAACATAAAAACACATGAAATCAAGATAACTAAAAATGTCATACATAAAGTAATGCTAAAATAAAAGAAGAGTAATTGAAAATACCATATACATACCTTAACTTACCTTTCTTCTAAATGATTTCATGCAAACATCCTAGTCTTAATCATGGAAGGTGCAGTACCTGTATTTCAGAAACCTTAGGGATACAAAACTAATAATAGAAGCAATGCTTTCATATGTAGGATGGTTAAAGTAGCAATGAGGGACTTAGAGAAATTGGAAAATTAGGATTTTTAGGGCAAGGTTAGAACCAAAATATTGATGGAAAATGAATGATAAAATGATGGCAAATGAATGAAAAATGATTTTAGAACACACTAAATCACATTGGAAAGCATGTAAAACATAAATGGTAAAAATGAATGTAGATTATACTAAATCATGTTGGGAAGTATGTAAAACATAAATGGAAAAATTGAATGTCCATGAAAGAAATCTTTAACAAAGATAAGTAAGGGACAAGTAGTCCCATGTAATATAAGCATGTTGAATCAAATATAAAAAAAAAACATTAATGATTGAAAATGAAATATAAGTCAAGATGGAAGACACACATGAAAAAGTCATACATAAAGGGAAACATATAAGAATGCCAAATGTCATATGTAATATAAGTGAAGTCCACAAAAATAAAAAATAAAAAACATGATGGATAAACGAAAATCAACAACTCTAAAGGATGAAAACTCAAACTTAGTGCTTGTTCTAAGATGTAATGTAAGAAAACAAAACCACTTAATGACATGGATAGTATGAGAATGAGATGGTGTGGTAAATAAATGGTGTAAGGGTATTTTTGAGGAAGGATTGGTCTTATCCAAGGTATTACAATACAACTCACAAACTATAAACCAAGAGGCGTAATAAGGTAGATGTGATCAACTAAAATCAATATCTAATCAGGTGAATATAAGGAAAATATGATGTAAATAAGGAATATGAGGTGCCACATGGGTGATGTGAACATCTTTAGCAATAATGAGACACACTAGGTAATTAAGAAAGGATAAGAACTATCAAAACCAAAGACTTAAAACATTTTGACTAATGAACACAAATTTTTGGATAATAAGTGAAGTACATAGATCAACCTATGAAGGTTATATGCATGAAAAGTAAAACATACCTACCTTCCCATAACCTATTCCCCATTCCTTAGGACCCCTTATAGAGATGTCAGTCTAATATGAATATTAGGTACTTATAAAAGAAAGTAGGTGGCACCAGATAGTATATGATATAGTGAGACCTCATACCCTAGTTTATTGGCCTACCGCACCCTAACAGATTATGGCTCTATCATGAGGCCAACTATGGAATTTGAGATTCGACTAAGATAAGAGATGTGCCAAATATAGATTACATTTTTTAATGTGATTAGATGTTTAAGATTGTTTTTTCCTTTGAATTATTACCTTTTTTTATATATATTTTATGATTTGGATTTTAACTTGTTTTGGCTTTCTCTATTCCTCCTCCTCTACATGGATTTAGAGAACCAAACATAAGTGAAATAGGTGACAAACATAAGAGATCATATACTTGGTCACTAGAGAAAAGGACCTAAAAACCAAGGTGTCTAAAGACTCCTAGACTTTCCCACAAGTAAGTGTGTAATCTCAAAACTAATCGATGTGAGCCTCAAATGAAAGGATGTAAGGAAAATATGGGGATCATAATAGATCTATATATGTAATAAGTGATACAATGATGAATATGCTTGTAACTGATCACAAGGAGGTAAGATAGTGCTATAAAAGGGATGGGGCTATGTTATGATAGTCATGTCACTAGAGAATCCATACTAACCTATAATGGATCTAGCACAAGCACCAATGAAAGTAATAGTCATCTCAAAAATTGATTTAAATATGTTTTAATGTGGTAATTTATGAGGAGATCATAGTCCTATCCATGGTCTTACCCTATAACTCACAAGGTGAACACCAATGAGGTGAATGTTAAATAAGAGGAAAAATAATCATAAAGCTACTAAGGCAAAGAATGACATAAAAAGACAAAAATGAAAGAGGTATATAAGAACTAAAATGAAAACAAATTCCAAATGTAATGTGTAATAAAAATAAAGAATGCAAAGGAAAATAATGATGCTAGTAAAGTGTGACTAAAAGAAGTAAAGTGAACTAAAATAAAGAAACATAAGACAAAAAATAACAAGTAAGATCTATGTTAACATCTTTATCAAAGAGGAGCATGTGAAATATAAGTCTATAAGTCTTGAAAGGTTTCTTGAAGTTGAATTGGTTTGCTATTATGCATTGTATAATAAGAGTGGGCATTGTAAGATGCCCAATGGGTAATTGGATGTAGGTATGAGCATCACAAGATGGCCCAAATTATGAAGGGACATGTGGATGGGCATCACAAGATGCCCCAACATGTGAAGTGGAGTGAGGTAACATTGAAATATTAAAATGATTTGCATTGGGTTGTTAGGTGCATTTGGAGATAGGTAAATGTGTTGGTTTGTTATATTTTAGGGATGTAGAATGTGACATAGGATGTGTAGAAGAGTTATGAAGAGGTAAAGGAGGTAAAATAGGTAAAGGAGGACTATGTATGATATAATTTGGAGTAGGAATTTGAATTAGGTACTCTTTTGGTTCTGTGATTGAAGAGGTTGAGGTTCAATGGATGCAATGATATGCTTAAAGTTGTCCATGTTAGCTATCCTTTCCTTATTGGTGTAGGAAGAAGGATCAACTGTGGTTTGAACAATATTACTAAAGTAGGTGTAGGTATGGGATAATTTTTGTTATTCATTAGGTAGTTGATATTAATGTGATTATGATTCTTTAGTTTAAATTTAAGAAGCTTGAAGATAGTCTTAATAACATTATTTTACTAGAGTATAAAGATTGAAATGTTGACCAAGCAAGGAATCAAGAATAAATCAGTGAAGATCATGATAAGACTCATTAGAATGAAATATAGTAGCATGCCACTAACAAAACTTATTAGGATTGTACCAGTTTGGAGTAGGTTTGGAAGGATCAAAGATCATGGGTTTAGAGGGTGGAAATTTATTCTTAAGTTGTTCTAGACTCAAGGGAGGGTGGGTTGGGTAAAAATTTGTTGAATTAGATGCTCTATTTTGAGGTTGGGGAGGCTTGGATGAATCAATGCTATGAGAAAATGATTGGAAAGATTGTTTAGTAGTTGTTTGAGGTGTTTCAAATTGAGTCATAAGAAATTCTTGCCTTTTTGCTTGATCTAAGGCTTATTCTAAAGTTTTAGGAGAAAAGATTCAAATTTTGTATTGGAAAAGAGATTTAAGAGAAGTAACAAATAGTTTTCAAAGAGTATAATCATTCATGTTATGGTCCACTTTATGAGTTAGAGACTTCCATCATTTGATGAAAGTGTGAGCATATTCATTAGGAAGTTACTTGGCATTGATGAAATAACTAAGGTAATTTTTAAGAAGGTCATCATGTTGAAATTCCTTCACTAGATAATTGAATAAATACTCTAGTTATGGGATGGAATGTCTAGGAAGTTGGTTGTATCATTCAAGTGCATCATCAATAAAGGTTTTGGATAAGATATTAGTGGTAGAAAAGGTGTTATTTTGGACCCACTTCTTATAGAGATTACCAAAATACTTAAGAAATATAGTAGGGTTCTTAGTCCCATCATATGTGATAGTTGGATAAATGTTTCCAATATATATGGATGAAATGAATGGGGATAAAGTTTCATTTTCAAGATGTTGAAGCATTTTGTTATTTATTGGAGGTTGAGGAATGATATTTCCATTAGAATCTTTAAGAGGAGGAGGGATAAAATTTTGATTTGGTTGAGACATGATGACTTGAGGTGGTTGAATAGTCATGTGTAATAAATTTTGTTGTATATGCATCATTTGGAAATGATTAGTTATTGCATGATGTTCATTTGTTAAACTATTTGAGAAAGAATTTGAGTTGTGTTGATTTGTGCATTAGTATTTAAAGGTGGGGTATTAGTGTTGTTAGGAGGGGGGTTATTAGTGTTGGTGGGAGGAAGGGTATTGTGTGGAGGATTCCCAACATTGGAATTGGGAGGAAGACTAGGATGAAGGACCTCAACTACATTATATTATGTACTGATTGGTTTTTTATTAGGAAAATATGAAAGAATAAAGTGAATAGTTTTATTTGAAGTAATAAAATAAGTGAGGTTTTGATCTAAACATTTGATTATGCAATGTTCTTGACTAAATAAAAAGGCTAAAAAAATATCATCATTATGAAATAAGACTAGATAACCACACACAAAATAGTATCAGGTAAGGTGTATAGAGTTGACCAGGTTGACTTAGTAATACTAGATAGAAGGTAGATACGGATACAAAATCAACTAGGTCAAATTATTACTATTAGATAGAAGGTGGATAAGGATACAAAGTTGACCAGGTCAACTTAGTATTATAACCTAACTTGAAATAGGGATATAGAGTTGACCAAGTCAACTTAATATTATAGATAGGTAAAAATACAATCTAATAAAGATACAGAGTCTACCAAGTCAACTTAGTACTGTAACCTAACTAATAGAAAAGAGTATAGGTTCAACCAGGTCAACTTCATACTATAGGTAGGGAAAAAGATAGTCTATAAGGGACTGTGTCAAATAGATTGATAGTGTGCTAAAATAGGAAAATATTTTGAAAATGTAATTTGAATCAAGAAGTGAAAGAAAACACACAAACAATTGGATCAATGAGAGTAATCCAATTGACACATAACACAAAACCTTGTACCAATACTTGTCAATGCAAGTTTTTGTAATAAAACATATAATGAGTAAAGAAAAAGTAGTCAAATAAAAAATAAATGCAAACTAAGTGGTCATACTAAGTGTTATTAGATTATTATAAAGTTTTATTTTAAGTGTGATAGGGAAGTTGGCTGAAAATAGGTAACTAGACAACAATCTATGGATGGTTTTAGGATGTTTAGGTTGAAAGGGATTTGTGTTGGAAATGGTAATGGCTTGGTATTAGGTCCTACCCCCTCACTTAACAATATTTAAATGATAAGGGTGTTGAGTGCTTTTCCAATATATACCATTAACCGCATGTTTATACTTGGTCAGAAAACCAAGTTGACTTCCCCCTTGGTGATGAAATCCAAGTAGGTAGGCCTTGAAAAGATGAATGTTAAATGCATTTTGAAATTTATGTGATTTGATAGAGAGTGTAAAAAGAGAAAAATAATGAAACTAAATGGTATTTTTAAACCACCTAATTATACTATGTGAGCTACTCTAAGCATGCAAATAACTAAAAATGAAAGTGTGAATTAATTACTAGCATATAATTGTTAATTCCCAAATTAAGAATGGTACATAGTCAGTTTAGATGACACTATATGCAAACATTATAGAATAGAGTTTACTAGGCCAATATTGATATATATAAATAATATTCCTTAAAAATTAAGTTGACTAGGTTGACATAGTCTTTTAGACAAAAGATATGCTACATAACTAAGTTGACTAGGTCAACTTAGTTTGCTGTAGGATTACAGCTTTGAAGACTACAAACTTGCACAAAATAAAACTATAATGAAGTACTGAATTGAAAGAGAGAGAAAGAAATGAACCTTGGTGGGTTGGAAAATGCTAAGATTACAAATTTTTATATTTAAGTGCCTTAAATGTTGCTTGCAAGTTTTGCCAACTAAGTCAACTAGGTCAAACTAGTTCTATGAAACCCTATTTGCTGAAGCCTGCTAAGATGAGTAACTCGACCTGGTTGACTTATTTTTTTATCTAGATCATGAATATAATACTAATTCAACTTGCATGACTTATTTTATTATATGGATACTATATTGAAGACTAAGTTGACCTGGTTGACTTAGTTTATTATCTGGATGTTGACTAGAAGACTAAGTTGACCTGCATAACTTAGTTTGTCATGTGAATGCTAATTGGAATACTAAGTCAACTTGGTTGACTTATTTTCTTATCTCAATGTTGACTAGAATACTAAGTAAAACTATGAAACTTAGTTTATTATCTATAAATGAAGAAGAGTAATTTTTTAACCTATCTAATCCAATAACCTATATCTAATGAAGACCTACACAAAAAGAATAAAGTCATCTTAATACGATTGTGTGTTAAACTTGTGCATAAAATTTATAACTATATCACCTCAGTTGACCTAGTATCATAAATATAAAATTATAATAAAATGATGGAAATGAAAAGTATGAAATAAAAACTACAAGGATTAGATTCATGTCGGGTTTACTAGAATGTATGAAATGAGAAACATAACATATCTATAAATCAATTGCAGCTCAAAGAAGATAGAACCTACCTACACTTCTAATTGGGGATACATTAGAGAATTTAGGTCATGACCAATAAGGATCCTTTATACCTAATCAAGGGATATCTTGCCATAATAACTTCACTAGGGAGGGTTCCAAAGCCTCTAGTAAAGCAAAACTACGTAATAACCCAAACTAGGTCCTATGTTTTCATATTCACTAAACTAATAATAAGTAAATAAAAAATATAATTTAGTGCTCACCAAAGCTTTTGGCACAAAGTGGGAGTAATAAACATTAAAAGTAAACATGCATAGAAGATATATACTCATGTTTGTGTATACAAAATCCTAATATATGGAAGAGAAGTGCAAATGAATAATTATCTACTCTTAAAAAGGATGAACAAAGTTATGAATACTTACCTGTTGACGACTGGAGATTGCACCCGGTGGCAGGAAAATAGGATCCTGCCCTCTCCCTGCAACATGGAAACTCCTCTCTCACCTGTGGGACAGTGAAATAGGAGAGGAGAGTCTCTAGGTATGGGCTAGTTCCCTCTGATGTATCTTGTTTGTTCTAGGCAGTGCAAAATATAGATATATAGATATACTGGGGGGGATGAAAAGGGAGAAGAAAATACAGGAAAAAAAATAGCCTACTCTAAAGAGGTGATACACCAAAATAAAGGTTGACCTTCCACATCCACTCTTAGAATCAAGAAAAATGCAAATATACTCTACATATCTGGCAAAAGAACCAGGCTGTTAAGACTAATAGGGAGGCTATAATGGAAAATACATAACAGAGGTTTACCAAGGTGCTGTGGAATGCACACTTGCAAGCAAATTCCTCTATTCTGTCCTTCTCAAATATTGCTCTTCTCCTTTCATCTACAAAATCGGTGCCTTGTAGATGGCTGGTCTATTGGCATTAACCTGTGCAAGCATCGAAGATAATGACTAAACACAAATAATACTCATAACATACATAGACAATCTATCCAAGATGGAGGCAAAAAACTATATTTTATTGATTCAGGTGGAGAATTTGGAGAGCTGTGCTCTTTACAAAATTGGAGAAGAACCTTTAAAATGACCAAGTCTGTGTATTTATATGGGAAGAGCCAAGAGGAGTCTCATTGGCCTTTGCTTGCAAGTGGCTGCTTGAGTCTTCATTAGGAAGAGGGAAAACACTGTAGATGACATCATAAGTCTGTTGGGACCATGCTTGCTACCTCATTTTGCATGTAGCCTGCTCCTCTGCCTGTTGGGCGGGCCTTTTTTTGTGTTTTGCAGGCCTTTTTTGCCTCCTGATGTTGTGAGCAGTAATTTTACCACCCAATGTCATGAATGGCACGTGGAAATTTTGTCGACGTTGGCTAATTTACTGCTGTGCATGATAGTTTTGCTGACATCGGCCGAGTTAGCTACCGTGCATGACATTTTTGCTGACATCGACTGATGTTGATGGTCTCCTTTTCTCCACCGGCTGCTTTGCGTGGCAATTTTGCCGCTTACTGCTTGTGTTGGCGGTCTCTTTTTCCCCGCTCGCCGCCGTACACGGCAATTTTGCCACCCATTGCATAAAACTTTGAATTTTTTGTGGGACTTAGCTGAATTTTTTATAAAACTTACCCGAATACCCTTAAAGTGCCAGCCCTCCCCTAGGGCATTTGAACTTAGACAAAGCAAGCGCTAGACTGATCAAAAACAAGGCCATTGGACTAAAAAGTTGAACTGAGCTGGATGAGGCCAATGGACTTCGAAGAAGACAGAACAAAAGCCGATAAACCAACCACTCAAAACAAAAGATTAAACCAATAGTGTTGAAACGAGCAGAGAAATACTGGCATTGAACTGAACCCATTGAACCAAAAATGGTTCAATGGTTCGAAGAACCGAAAATGGATAACCAAGTGCTGAGGAACCATGCCCTTTGAGATTGAACTCACTGAACTCGCCAACTGATGAATTAGGCCGAGCCAATGCTTGAAATGAAATTGTTGGACCTTGAAAATGGACCTTGCAAACCGAAATTAACTGGCCATGCAAAGCAAGTGTAGAAGGTGACCAAGATTTTGCCTATGGGCAAAATTGGTCAACAAATTGGTGACTCATAGGGGAAGCTTGCCTGCTATGCTTAGGACCCAGTTGCCTTTGAATATCCATTGGGCACGGAGTCAGATGCAGCTTGAAAGAATTAATAGCAGCCCAAAAGATCCCAGGATCAAAAATATAGAATTTACCCCCACACACAAAGGGAAACACACAAGACTAAAAACAACTAACTGTGCAAACTGCACCTAGGGAAAACAAAAAAAACAAAGAAAAGCTATGTATAGCTGAACCAAAAAAAATCAGTGGCAATGCTTCAGATGTATCCCATTGACTGGGATACACAATTCTTCGCCATCCAACTTGGAGAGCTGGAATGCGTTATACTACTTGCACTGAGTAATCATGTAAGGACCGCTCTAGAGGGCATCAAATTTTGCATGTTTTCTGGGCTTAGCTCTGTCTTCATCCCATTTCAAGACAATGTCTCCTTTAGAGAAATCCTTTGATGAAGATTTCTTGTCAAAGTGTCTTTTTATTTGCTGTTGGCGACTAGACATGGTAGGCATGGCACGGTCCCTTACCTCTTGGAGCTCCATTAGTTTGCACAATCTGACCTCCATGCTGCTTCCTTCTTCTAACTACAGCTGATGAGCAAGGTCCAAGGCTGGCAATTCGAGTGAGATGGGAATCCTTACTTCCCTTCCATACACGAGTGTATATGGAGAATTTCTGATTGCTCTCTTCAGAGTGATCCAATCAGCCCATAGAGCTGTCTTCAACTTGGCATGCCAAGTTCTCTGATTTTCCTCCATGGTCCTCTTTATAATTCTAATCAAATTTTTGTTAGTGGACTCAGCTAGCCCATTTCCCTGTAGGTAGTAATTTGATGAAGTGCTGAGGTATATACCATACCTTAGTGCCCATTCACTAGTTTTAGTTCCTAGAAAAGCCAAGGCATTGTCTGAAATTATAGTAGCCGGGACCCCAAAATGTGTCACTAAGTCCTCATAAAAATATAGGACTGCGCTTTCATTTGCTTCCTTCAAAGCAATGGCTTCCACCCACCTGGTGAAATAATCTGTAGCAGTCAGGACCCATTTGTGTCTGGCACTGGAGGGAGTATTTATCATCCCTATGAAATCCAGGCCCCACTGCATGAATGGTTGTTCAACTTGAATGGGCTGTAGGGGCATGGCAGCCAATCGTTGTTTTCTATCAAAAAGTGCACACTTTTGGCACTTCCTTACCCAGGCATAGGTATCCTTGAAGAGAGTGGGCCAAAAATAGCTAGTTCTCATTATTTTAGCCGCTGTGGTCTTAGGGACGAAATGGTCGCCTACTGGCCCATCGTGAAACTCGGCCAATACCTGGTCAGCCTGACTGGGGTCAATGCATCTTAGGAGAACCCCAGAGAGATCCTTCCTAAATAATACTCCATCAATCAAAACATAAGGAAGGGACTAAAGTTTAAAATACCTTCTTCCGGCCCTACCGAGACCCTGTGGACATTCGCCCGTAAGAAGGAAGTGCCTCATGTCCAACGTCCAATCTCTTATGATAGTTGGTTCTTCTATAGTGGTTGTGTCATGGATCAACAAGATGTCTTCACCTTTTTGCCTCAAATCTGCTGCTAGATGTTCACACAGGTCCCTTCCTCTCACCAACTTGGCGATTTTGATGTCTATGTCGTACTCCATCACCTTGGTGATCCATCCTACTCTTTTCTCGTTTAAGTCTCGATTGGTCAAGAAATTCTTGATGCCAGGATGCGGAACCATGAAATGGATCTTGCTGTTTGACAACATATATCTAAATTTCTTCAGGCTGCGCACTACTACCAAGACTTGCTTCTCTACATAGGTGTACCTAATTTCGAAGTCCTCTAACCCTTGGCTGAAGAAGGCGAGTGGTTGCTCGAGGTCATCACTGCTTGCTTGAGTAAGCATAGTAGATATTACTTCTCCATTGCTGAAGGTATAGAGATTGAGGTCTTTATTGAAGTCAGGGCTGATTAGAGTGAGAGCCTAGGTCAAAGCCTGTTTGATGGCTTCAAAGCTGTCTTTTCTTGGCATTGTCCATTTGAATTCTTCACCTTTCCTCAGCATAGAGGCTAGGGGTTTAACTATCTCAACAAAATTTGAAATGAACCTCCAAATGAAATTTATCCGGCCAAAGAAACTCTGCAGGCCTTTCTTGTGCTTTGGTAAGGACATCTCCAGAATGGAGCGGACCCTCTCGGGGTCAATAGACAAACCTTCCTTGGACATAATGTGGCCAAGAAGTTTCCCCTCATGAACAACAAATACACATTTCTTTGGATTTAAAGAGATGCCAAATTCCCTGTACCTCTCAAAAATCTGCCTGAGGTGTTCCATGTGTTGGCCCGCCTCCTTGGAGAAAACCGTTATATCATCAAGGTACACCAGCATGTTCTTATTTATCAAACCATTGAAAGCCATGTCCATGGCTCACTGGAAGGTATCACCAGCATTGGATAGCCTGAAAGGCATCTTTTGGTAGGCAAACATTCCCCATTTAGTGGTGAAGGTTATTTTGTATTGGTCGCAGCCTCGCACCAGAATCTGATTATATCCTGAATAACCATCCAAGAGGGAGAAACGTTCGGAACCGGTTACCTTTTGGAGGATCTGCTCCATGTTCAAAAGGGGATAATGATCCTTCAAAGAGACTTTATTAAGGTCTCTAAAGTCGACGCACAGTCTGATCTCCCCATTTTTCTTTCTAACTGGAACCAAATTTGCCAACCATGAGGAATGTTTGATCAGAAATATAATGCCAGACTCAATCAACTTGACCAATTCTTTCTGCATAAGGAGTTTGATCATCAGATTAATAGGCCTCTATAATTGTGTGACTGGTTTTTCACCTTCCTCTAATTCAATGGTGTGATGGGCGAGTCTTGGATCGAAGCCTTTCAAGTCGCTATAATTCCAAGTGAAGATGTCAGCGAACTCTTGACACAGCAGAATGAAAGCTTGCCTTTCTTGAAACGTGCAGACCTTACCAAGCGCTATCAACTTGTCCTTGAATATTTCAACTTTTTCATAATTCTTCTCTCTGGTAGTGATGCATGCTTTGTCATTTCTTAGTTGGTCATCTCTGTTGAAAATACTTTCAAGTGTGACCATACCCTTAGGGAGTTTATTGTTCTTCAATTGAACAATATAATTTCCATATTGCTACTGCAATTTCACTTGATTATGGACTGTGAACTCAGCTTCTTCCTATAGGAAGAGAGCTATCTGCTGGTCACTTTTGAAGACCTGTCAATTTGTAATATTGTTTGGAATTGAAGGCTGAACCACCACTCTTAAATGGTACGAACCACAATCCCTGCTTATTTCTTTTGAAACATTAAATTGGGCACCAACAGCTGCCAGCTTGTTAGCTTGCTTATTCTGTTCCCTGGAAATCGAGGTAATTTAAGAGCAAGGAAATCCTCCATCAAGTCCCAGACTCTGTGCTTGTACGACTTCAGCAAGGAGTTTTTGGTCAAGTTCAGGCCTCTTATTTGGTTCACAATTAGTTCACTGTCCCCCAGGATTTGCAACTTCCTGATCCCTCTCTTTCTTGCCCACTCAAGTCCATGAATCAAAGATTCATATTCTGCAACATTACATGTACAAGAGAACTGGAAACCAAAAGCTAAAAAGTACCTTTCTTTAGAAGGGGAAACTAACATTGCCCCACCACCAGCACCCAGTTTACTTCTGGAACCGTTGAAGTATAGTTGCCACAGGCCGAGGTCTTCTTTGTTCTCCTTCATTATATTGGGCATGGTGGTGCCTTCTTCATGCAAGTAATAGATTCCAAGGTCTGCCTCCTCAATAAACTTATAAGGATCGTGCTCAAAGTTATCTCTTCCCCACTCATCCAAGAGTAGATCTGTGACTCCTTCAAGAGCAGAAGATGAAGATCGGTCCATCTGAGACTCTTTTGGATCGATGATAGTGTAACTGACATTCGTTGCCTTGGGTGAATAGGGCTCTAGATGGTCCTTATAGAGTGGCTCAGATTCAATTTTCACTTTGGTCCCGTACTTGGTTCTGAAAACCAGATATGACCAATTCACTGCTAGATAGCCACCTATCTTGGACGTAAAATCCCTAGACAAATAGATTACAAAATATGGAGGAACGTCCGCTACCACTATATCATGGGGGATTGAGAATGTCAGGTAGGCATGCAATGTTAAACTTAAACCCTTTAGGATTCTGACTGTCTTTGCAGGTGTCCCATCTAGTTGTAAGACTCCTTTGTTCATTGCTTCATACTTTAATCCCATCTTATCATCAATGTACATGGGCATTACTGAAGTGCTGGCCCCGCTGTCGATTATGCAATTATGTACTAAGAGATCCCCTATGATCAAAGATACATAAAAGGGGGAGTCCTTTCTTCTTTCTTTACCTGATTTGAAGCGGAAGGCTACCCATTCGTCATTAGGATGTTATTAGTGTCTGTTGGGATGACCTGTCGATCTAGCTCATGCAATTCTTTCTTCAATACGTCCTTCTATCCTGGAAGAGACAATGAATCCCATAGAGAAATGCTCACATGCAATTTCTTCATTTGATCAACTATATTCACTTAGGGGCTGATTCCCTTCGTGCTTTCCTTTAGGCTGATCCCAGCTGGAGCTGTAGACTGAGGAGCTGGAGGTGCAGACGGTTGACCAAAAATTGGGGCCCTTTGAAAAGGGTGTGGTGGAGGATTCGTTGCTACCTGAGGGGAAGCCTGCGCTTCTCCAATTACTCTTCTTTTAAATCTTGTATTGGCTGCAATGCAATTAGCCTGATTGCCTACAGTGCCCTCATAATTAATTACACAGAGCTCGCCCTCTTCATGATTTATCAGAGTAGAATCCAGCTGAGTTTGATTATTACTCGTGCTGGGCTGAACTGGAAACTCAAAAAATTGGGAATGATTAGCAACCTAATTTTTTGAATTCTGGAAAAAATTCATCATATCATTCGTATGGACAACTTGCTCTTGACCATGTCCTATGGTCAAATAGCTAGGCTATTTCTATACCAAGTTATTCTGAGTAGGCACCATGGCTTTAGATGACGAAGAGGGGCCTGAGTTATAATTTTGATAAGGCCTGGTCTGAGTGAGCTAACCTTGTCCTTGACTATAGCCTTGAAAAGGGTTTCTAGGTGCTTGACCATAATGTTGATATCTCAGATTCAGCTTATTATTTTGAGCTTGTTGCCTTTTAAGAGCTACAAGTTCATTTGACATGTTTTGCAATAGGCTTTTAACCTCATGTAGTTCATTTGACAGAACAATAGCTAGCTTCTCAATGGTGGGCAGGGGAGCAATGGTGGGAATAACGGTCTGTATAAGGGGCAGCATCTCTGGGAAAAGTGGCATGTTGGGCCTAGGAGTGATCTTTTTGGCTTGTACCAAGCAATTCTTGGCTACTATGGCGATGTCATAAGTAGCAGGCAATATGTGCCCTCCCATAAATTGGATCATCACAACAATATCACTGTTTAATGCTTTTAAATAGTACAAGAAAGCATAGCTGGGAGTCGGCCTTACCAAGATGAGAATTCTATCCCAAGTCTTTTGAAACCATGTGTTGAAGTCCTGCATATACTCGTGTGGAGCTCTCTTTATAATCGTCAGCTACTCTGCAAGAGAGAGGCCATCACTTTTCTCCCCAAAATGACCAGTTAAATGGGTGCCCAATTCATTCCATGAATGTATGGAATTCACAGGCAAGGTTCCGTACCAATCAAGAGCCTTCCCTTTTAGAGACAAAGCTAGCAGTCTGATGGCAATATTTTCTTCTGTTATATTGTGAATATTGCAAAGGTTGACAATATTCTTGATATTCTCAACAACTGTAATAGGTCCCACTCCATCAAAAGAAGGCACATTTTTTAGAGTTGTTCCTGGAATTGGATCATAGCATGGGAGGTTTAAAGGGCTCTCACCGTGAAAAGTTACAAAAGGCAATGCCATGGCTGGAATGGGCTGTAACTATGGCTGAGCTGGGTTGGTGTTCTTAGCAACAAGTCTAGGAGGATTTACTAATGGATAAGGGCAATTCTTTCAAACCTAAGCCTTTTAGCAGAGTTTAAAGGCAGCTCAATGAAAACAAAAGGGATCCCTCTTGAAGCTGACCTTGTTGTAACCTTTGGCATAGAAGTTTAAGTGACAGTTCTAAAAATAAAGAACTAATCTCTTACCAACGGAGTTGCCAGATGTTGAAAATCTTTGAGATGACTGTAGCAGGACCAACATCAATCTCGAAATACTACTGCATTAGAAATTGATAAAAAAACACAGTCCCACCAGGTGTGCCAAAACTGTTGACGACTGGAGATTGCACCCGGTGGCAGGAAAATAGGTTCCTGCCCTCTCCCCACAACATGGAAACTCCTCTCTCGCTTGTGGAATGATGAAGTAGGAGAGGAGAGTCTCTAGGTATGGGCTAGTTCCCTCTGATGTATCTTGTTTGTTCTAGGCAGTGCAAAATATAGATATATAGATATACTGGGGGGATGAAAAGGGAGAAGAAAATATAGGAAAACAAACAACCTACTCTAAAGAGGTGATACACCAAAATAAAGGTTGACCTTCTACATCCACTCTCAGAATCAAGAAAAATGCAAATATACTCTACACATCTGGCAGAAGAACCAAGCTGCTAAGACTAACAGGGAGGCTATAATAGAAAATAAATAACAAAGGTTTACCAAGGTGCTGTGGAATGCACACTTGCAAGCAAATTCCTCTATTCTGTCCTTCTCAAATATTGCTCTTCTCCTTTCAGCTACAGAACCGGTGCCTTGTAGATGGCTGGTCTGTTGGCATTAACCTATGCAAGCATCAGAGATAATGACTAAACACAAATAATACTCATAACATACACAAATAATCTATCCAAGATGGAGGCAAAAAATTGTATTTTATTGATTCAGGTGGAGAATTTGGAGAGCTATGCTCTTTAAAAAATTGGAGAAGATCCTTTAAAATGACCAAGTCTACGTATTTATATGGGAAGAGCCAAGAGGAGTCTCATTGGCCTTTGCTTGCAAGTGGCAGCTTGAGTCTTCATTAGAAAGAAGGAAAACATTGTAGATGACATCATAAGTCTACTGGGACCATGCTTGCTACCTTGTTTTGCGTGTGGCCTACTCCTCTACCCACTAGGTGAGCCTTTTTCTGTCTTTTGTAGGCCTTTTTTGCCACTTGATGTTGTGAGCGATAATTTTACTGCCCAATGTTGTGGATGGCACACAGCAATTTTGCCGACGTTGGCCGATTTACTATCGTGCACGGTAGTTTTGTCGACGTTGGCCGAGTTAGCTACTGTGCACGGCATTTTTGTCGATGTCATCCGATGTTGATGGTTTCCTTTTCTCTGCCGGCTACTTTGCGCGGCAATTTTACCACTTACTGCTTGTGTTGGCGGTCTCTTTTTCCCCGCCCACCACCGTGCGCAAAAATTTTGCCGCCCATTGCATAAAACTTTGAATTTTTTGTGGGACTTAGCCGAATTTTTTATAAAACTTACCTAAATACCCTTGAAGTGCCGACCCTCCCCTAGGGCATTTGAACTTGGACAAAGCAAGCGCTAGACTAATCAAAAACAAGGTCATTGGACTAAAACGCTGAACTGAGCTAGACAAGGCCAATGGACTTCGAAGAAGATAGAACAAAAGTCGATAAACCAACCACTCGAAACAAAAGATTAAACCAATAGTGTCAAAACGAGCAGAGAAACGCTGGCATTGAACTGAACCCATTAAACCAAAAATGGTTCAATGGTTTGAAGAACTGAAAATGGATGAACCAAGTGCTGAAGAATCGTGCCTTTTGAGATTGAACTCACTGAACTCACCAACTGATGAATTAGGCCGAGCTAATGCTTGAAACGAAACTGTTGGAACCTGAAAATGGACCCTGCAAACTAAAATTAACTGGCCATGCAAAGCAAGTGTAGAAGGTGACCAAGATTTTGCCTGTGGGCAAAATTGGTCAACATTACCTTTGAAGATGAACCCGCTGAGTCTCAATATCTCCCTTGGCCAAGGTGATTCACAAGAGGTTGTTGTGGTAAGGATGACAAGTATAAATCAACTCTAGGCTACACAACCTATCAATGCATCCAAAAGACTTCTCCATAAGATAACATTTATATCTCCAAAGGAAGTATGAAACCCTAACCTTGTTCCTCAAGTAGAATGGTAGATAAGTAGATGTGAAATATATATTATTTTTTCTTCTCTTCATGATAAATGATGGAAACGAATGTGTTTATATAGGTGGATCTAACCTTAAACCCTTTCAAAAAAATTGGCCTACAAGGTTTACCCAATCGACCTAGTATTAAAATTGACAAAAACATAACTATATAATGAACTATGTTAGCCATGGCTGACTTAGTTCTTAGTAATCTTTGTAAATAAAAATACTAAGTCAACCTGGCTAACTTAGTCATGTAAAATATCAAAAGGGGGTTTAGGTTAGGGAAAGGGCTAAAGAAAGTGGTAAAAGACTAGTGGAGGGTGAAAAATAGGAGGCAAAGCTTAGGGGATTGGGTTTTAGGAGATAAGTATGTAGATATCAAGTGGTAAAAAGGACAAAAATCTTGCAAAGCACTAATGGTCTACCTACCCCTTTTTCGGTACACCCATTAGGGCATGCACTTAGAGAGATTGAGACTTGATGGGTTATTTCAAGATAGAAAGTGTTAGTAAGTGGTAAATTTGAAAATATTATGTGTATATAGAAACCAATTGAGAAGTGGGCCCTTGAATTTATTAGGATGATAACTCTAATTATGCACAGAAGTTAAGCAAGATATATCAACTTGACCACAAATTATTTTAATAGGTGGAAAAGATAGCTCATACTAAGGATTGGATGATGAAGAAACTACAAGTTTTATTTGGAAAAACATCATCACCATATATAGATGCCCACAAAGTCTCACAAGTAATAGAGGTATCCACATTTTAGTTTAAATGATGAGCATTCTTCTTGATGATTTTAAGACCGTGCACCATAAAATGATGCCCAATCACCCATTTGAGAATGAGATTTTGTAAGGGTTCAAATAGATAGTGGGTATAATTAATAAAGAAATTGTGATGTAGGTTTCAAGGATTGGGATGAAAAAGTATCAGTTGTTTTATGGCTTTATTGAACTAGAATATATTGAATAAGTTTACATAATTTTAGCTATAGTTTATTAAAGAGGTAATTTTTTTATTATAGTTCATTGTGCCATCTTTAAACATAATAGGCAACTCACAATGCTTGGATGATATACATTTTTATATATAAGGTTAGAAGGATTTATGAAGTTTAATGAGAAGTATATCCTATAAAGATGGATCCAAGGGGTAGATAAATCAATGAAAAAGATTCGGTACGATAATAAAACCAAGGATAAGATTTTTTATAAAGGAATACATGTGATACTATATGAATCTAGGTATTCTAACCACCTTGGTAAGATTCACATTAGGTGTATGGCCCCATATATCATCCAAAACATCTTGGAGGCTAGTACATGTAAGTTATGCACTTTGGATTCCAAAATTTTCATTGTGCATTCCATGTAAGTAGGATCAAACCTTACCATTTCTTACATGTCCTAAATTTAGACCTAATAAAACCATGCAAAAATAAGAGTTATTTTTTTGTTTAATATATAACATAAATCACAATTAGGTAGTGTAATACATCACCAAAAAACATAGTTCACTCAATAACACATATATGAATATCATACTAAAAGGTAAATTGAAGGAAATAATTTCATCCCTAATTTAATCATTTGGAGTTATACAATAAATTATATAAAAACTATTACACTTATTTAAAGATTTATTTATACGCATGCATATCTAGAAGCATACACTTATCATCCAAGTGTTAATAATAATTTTAGGTTAAATAAGAAGGAAAGGTGGTATAATAAACATTTCATAATTATATTTATCACACTTGATTGGAAGACTTAATGAGGGCACTTACTTAGAATCAAGATAAATACAACCATAATTTTATGCCTTTAAATTTTTTGAAAGTGCTAAAAAGAGTCATTGGGCCCAAAATAGGACTTATAAAATGATAAAACCCAAAAATGTATTCCCATGACCGTAGATCATTTCATTAAGCTACCTACATATTAATTCATAGAATCATGGTCTAATGTAGTTTTGACTGAAGGGTTCACACTCAAAATACACACTCTTGATCCAATACACAATAAAACTTTGTGTCCCATGGCACATAAAATTCATTTTCCATACATGATAAAATTTGTCCTATTTTTATTTATAACCAATGTTTTGTGTTAAAGTAACTTATGATAAATTGTATGTAAAATATATGCAATAAACATATGTATAATCTAGAATATAAATTAATTATCAAATCATACACAATCAGATCATAACAAAGATTAATGTGGGAAAACTTCAAAAGGTTAAAAAAACCACATATATATTCATTTATATGAGAAACTATTAAATCCAATACACAACCTTCATCCTTCTTACTTATTCTCTGATAAACATTCTTAGAAAATACTTTACAACATATTTTACATATGCAAATATCAATTCACTCAATGTTTGAATTATTTCACCAAGTGTGTTTGATGAATTACAATAGGGGTAAAGCCTTATTTATAATGATGAATAAAGGTGACCATTTTAACCAATGGATCCATCATTCTCTGAGAATCATTTAACAATAATTTGGTAAGTAATAAGCAATTATATTTTATTACTTATTTACATGAAGTTTTCACCCCATGTTAATAAAAAAAAATTATTATTATTATTATTTAATTACACATCAAAGTAAATTAAGAGTCTAAGATATCACATTTATCCATTAAATATTATAACACTTCCCCTTAATGCTAAGTGAGGATACATGTCATATCCCACTTAATAAAATAATTATACTGATGAGACCATAATATGGCTCATTATATTTATAAAACAACATCTTTTTTTCTTGCATAGGAAGTGGATTTAAATGTAGTCTCCAAACTTATGGTTTATGTAGAATAAAATAACAAGTATATATCATGGTTATGTCTTTAGAATTCATTGTTATCTATTTTTTATCTATTAATAATGTGTATTGAAAAAAGTATGTCAATGAGTGCATACATAGTTCATACTAAGCTAAGAATGATTCAAATTATGAAGAGTAACCATTCGAGAATAATGTTGGAGTAGTATTCTATAATAGATCTAGAATTTTGGTCAAATTATGGACTCTCACAAGCTTGCTACAGACTCTCACAATAGCTATGGATTACATTAGAATAGTTATGAATTACGTCAGACCAACTACAGATTATATCAGACTAGCTATGGATTACATTAGGTCAGTGATGGATTATATCAAACTAGTTATGAATTTTAGTAAGTTTATTAAAAACTTCATCAGACTAAAACAAACTTCAATAAAACTACTACAAAATTGTTTGGAAAGTATTTATAAATGTATTATAATGATTGCTTGATCTATTATAACTATCACAAGAATGTTTTCCATTTGAATCCTTTCTATGTATAGATTTATATATATAGACTTTTCATTATAAATTGTATTCAAATATATAATTATGTAATTTCATTCCAATAAATAACTCTCTCCATATTTGGTGGAGATTGAGATTATGTTGTAATATATCTCATTCTTATAATAAATATCTCTCCATATTTTATGAAGACTGAAATAAGATATAATATCTAGGTTGTTACTCTGAAATAAGGTGTTGGTTAGAATCATAAGATTATAAATGAAACCTTCTTCATCTAAATGAAATCAATCAATACACTTTTATTTCTATTATTTTGAGCAGTGTATTATGAAACTTATGAATAAGTCCTCTTTCGAGGAATGATCTGGCCACTCATTGCAAAGAAGATGGATCAATGTATTGTTATTTATTTCTTTGTTCTATAAATTATCATTTCATTGTAAATTCTTCTTTTATTTATTTTTTGATGCAAACATTTCTTTTTGTATAGTTTGTGTGAACCTGCAGGTGTTTTATTTGTTTGTCATTTTTTTTCAATTCAACAATTTACTTTATGCAAGTGCATTTTAATTTCATTTATGTGTGATTTGATTTTTGTAGGTGTAATTTTCAATTTATTCAAGTGTGGAGTGTGATATAAGGAGCTGTTTTCCAAATATCTCCTTCTCCTATTGCATGCAACCTTTGGACACCAGCTCTAGATTGACATTATTAAATGAAGTGGATTGATGACCCCCATCATATACTATGTAAAAAATTGAGAGATTTAAATACCTTCATCATGTCAAATATCAATTTTTGAAATAAAAATAATTACAATCTATAAACTACTTATAATAAGTTTAGACTAGCATGATCATGAGACTACATCTCAATGTTTTTCATAAATAATCTTCTAAACATTATTAGAGCCTTTTATAATATAAAGACCTCCATTAAAATATGATTTTAAGAATTGGTGTACAAAAATAAAAATTTCACATGAAGTTTACAAGAATCACATAATGTGATTTATTAAAATGCTTTACAATGAGAATAAGTATAAAGAAGAAGGAAATATAGACATTAAGAAGTGACATTATCATACAAACTCCACCTCAATAACAACTCTAAGAGGCCAAACATTACATAAAACTGATAAAAATTGATAGCACCAAGTTGTTTTGTAAAGTTATCTACCATGTGTTCATATGTAGGATAAAATTATAGATTAAGATTACCATTGAGGACTTTCTCTTAGATAAAATACACATGAACTTCAATATTTTTAGTTCGTTGGTGTTACACTAAATTTTTTATTGGAGCTATATAAATTTAGTTATCACAATGAAGGTTGGTACTATGAAATACATTTAAATAAAGTTCTAACAACCTTCACAACTACATGATTTTTTTAGTAGTTTCTATATCACTTCTATACTCTACTTCTATAGAAGAGATTGATATGGTAGGTTGATTTTTTCTACTTCAAGTGATATCACCTACACCAAAATTAAACATATATACAAAAGTAGATTTAAGATTTATAGTATCACTAATATGGTCAACATCAAAATAATCATATAATTTATAATTATCAATAGAAGAATAAAATAAATCAAAATTATTAGCTCTTTCGATATAGCTAAGTATACATTTAGTTAATTTATAATGATCCAAATATAGAAACTACATGAATCTGGAACCAACACCAATAAAATAACATATGAAATATCTGACTTGATAATAGTTAGATAAATCAAATTACTAATAAGTTGTCTATATAGAATAGGGTTAGATTTTTCACATGTAGGTTTTGGATCAAGCTTAATACCATCTTTAATAGGAGTATATGTAGACTTACAATCAAGCATATCAAAATTAACAAGAATATTATGAGCATACTGAAATTGTGATACAATAATTGAAATTTTATTTTGAAATATAGTCATTCTTAAGAAATAATGTAAAATGCCTAATCAATAATTTTAAAAATTTGACTTAGTTTATCTTATATTTATGAAATAAACTAATTAGATTACTAGTAGTAATAATATCATCAACATAAATAATAATTAAGATAATATGATCATTTTCAATATTTACAAAGAGATCATTACCAAAATAATAGTTAGAGAAACTCGGGTTTTTAAAATAACTAATAATTTTAGAATATCAAACTCAAGGAACTTATTTTAAAATATACATCAATTTATTTAATTTACAAATAAAATGCTTTTTGTTAGGGTTAGTGAACCATTTTAGCCAGGTCAATATATTTCTTATTCTAAATTAACATTAAAGATTACATTTTTGGCATCCATTTGATGTGTAATCCAACTATTTTAAACTATAAGAGCAATAAACAATCTAACAATACTTATTTTTTCTACACGAGAAAAGGTTTAAACATAGTCAATCCTAGGTTTTTGAATAAATCTAAAAGCAATTAGTCTTGCTTTGAATTTATCAATTTTATCAATTGAATTATATTTGATTTTATAAAACCACTTACAACATACAATATGCCTTTTAATTACAGATGGAACAAGATCCCAAGTTTAATAGTCAACATCAAAATAATCATATAATTTATAATTATCAATAGAAGAATAAAATAAATCAAAATTAATAGTTCTTTTAATATAGCTAAGTATACATTTAGTTAATTTATAATGATCCAAATATGGAAACTACATGAATCTAGAACCAATACCAATAACATATGAAATGTTTGACCTGATAATAGTTAGATAAATCAAATTACTAAGAAGTTGTCTATATGGAATAGGGTTAGATTTTTCACATGTAGGTTTTGGATCAAGCTTAATACCATGTTTAATAGGAGTATATGTAGACTTACAATCAAGCATATCAAACTTAACAAGAAGATTATCAGCATATTGAGATTGTGATACAATAATTAAAATTTTATTTTGAAATATGGTCATTCTTAAGAAATAATTTAGAATGCATAATAAATCATTTTAAAAATTTGACTTAATTTATCTTATATTTATGAAATAAACTAATTAGATTACCAGTTATAAGAATATCATCAACATAAATAATAATTAACTAATATGACCATTTTCAATGTTTACAAAGAGATCATTACCAGAATAACAGTTAGAAAAACTTAGTTTTTTAAAATAACTAATAATTTTAAAATATCAAACTCGAGGAACTTGTTTTAAACTATACATCAATTTATTTAATTTATAAATAAAATGCTTTTTGTTAGGGTTAGTGAACCATTTTGTCCAAGTAAATATATTTCTTATTCTAAATTAACATTAAGGAATACATTTTTGGCATCCATTTGATGTGTAATCCAACTATTTTAAACTATAAGAGAAATAAACAATCTAACAATACTAATTTTTTGTACACGAGAAAAGGTTTAAACATAGTCAATCATAGGTTTTTGAATAAATCTACAAGCAATTAGTCTTACTTTGAATTTATCAATTTTATCAATTGAATTATATTTGATTTTATAAAACCACCTACAACATACAATATGCCTTCTAATTAGAGATGGGACAAGATCCCAAGTTTAATTTTTATTTAAGGCACCATACTCAACTTGCATATCAAATTTTCATCTATCATCTTGAATGGCTTCCTCAAAAGATTTAGGTTCACATTCATACATAGTCATTAAAACATGATTAAAATGTTGACTTTTAGTTAATTTACTAGTATTATCAAGACTAAAAGATTGGATTAGGGATTCTATCCATTTAGGTCAGAATGAATATGAATTTAAGGGGGTTCCTCAGACTCTAAGTTATCTAAATATGGATAAACTTACTTTAAAACATTTGTTTCTTTATAAAGATAAACATGAGATCCATGTTCTTCAAAAGAATAATATTGAAGAGGTTCCAAAGAGGGCTCACAAAATATTTTTTTGAGAATAAAAATACTCCTATTATCAATGATATATAATTTAGATGGATAATAAACTTTAATCCTTTATTTTTATCTCCATAATCTAAGAAAATGAAATAATCTGAGGTAGGATCAAGTTTATTTCTTTTTACCTTAGGAACAAAGATAAAATAAAGACTACCAAACTTCCTAAGATGAACTACACTAGGTATATTTTTAGACCATATTTATAAATAGGTAGATATATGTAAATTGTTAGTAGGAACTCTATTCAGAATATGCACATAATATTCATGGCTTCGGCCCATAAAAGCTTAGGAACATTTACAAAATTTAATATTGTTCTAGCCATCTCTATAATGATATAGTTTTTCCTTCCAAAAATACTATTTTGATAAGGGAAATAAGGAGTTGTTAATTTATTTTGAATACCACAACTAATACAAAAAGAATCAAACTATCTACTAATATATTTACCACTATTATCAGATTTTAGTTTATTAATAGAAGATTTAGAAATATTTTTAATAAAAGTATTAAATTATTTAAATTTAAATAACACTTCAAATTTATTTTTAATAAAATATGACCAGATCATTCTAGTATAGTCATTTATAAAAGTAACAACATACAAAGAAATATTAAGAGATACAACTTCAAGAAGTTTTACAATATCACTATGAATTAATTCTAAATAATAAAAAGAATTCACATCATGATTCTTGTGAAAGAGATTAGTATGTTGCTTATCATATAAGCATCCATCACAAGTTTTATGATAAGAAGAGATAGAAGGAAAAACAATGAAAAGATCATGAGATGACATATCATGTAAAATTATAAAATTAACATGTCCTAATCTTTCATGCTATTTTTAAGATTTATTTTTACTATGAGTTAAAAGATAACATGCTAAAGAAGTAGAAAAAATATATAAACCATTCTTTTGAATACCTTCAACAATCAAATAACCATATTAATTTCTAATGGACCAATTATTTTTTAAAAAAATTTACAATGAAATTATTATTAATAAGTTGAGAACAAGATAAAATTTTATTCTTATATTTAGGTACATAAAAAATATCTTTAATAGCAACATTTATAAATTTAATATTTTTTTGCTTAGTTGCTTCTAAAAATGAATTATCTCTTAATTATATATTTTTAAAAATATTTCTAGTATCAGATATAATGTTAGATAAAAAATTTATATGGTATGATGCACCACTATCTAAAATCCATTCATTCTTATTAAAAGTAAACAAGGCAGCATATGAAGCAATAATATTAGAATTATGTTCCTGACTGTTGTTTTGATTATTCTAATAGTTATAATTAGATTTTTTATTTTTTTTTTGCTATTTTAGAGGTTTTATTATTAACTCTATCTTTGTTTTTATAAAATAAATTATCTTTTATGACCAATTTTACTACACTTATTACAATTCCTATTAAACTTAGGTTTATGATTTTTATTGTGAAATTTATTTTTATCATTAAAAAAACTAGGGTTAGATTTCTAGTTTATATTTTTCTTAGAACTAAAATTAAGAGTAAGAAGTACCTGAGTGACATTCTCTTTAGAATTAAAAATTAGACATCACTTGCTCTTCTTGAATCAAAAGAGTTAACAAGGTAGTAAGGTCAGAGATATCATGTTCAATTTGATACTTTGAATTCAAAATTGAAATAAAATTATGAGAATTTTCATGAATATTTAACTGAATAATGAAATATAACAATTGATCTTGAATTAAATTATATTTGCATCCCTCTAACTGATCTTTAATGTTCTTAATTTTAACAAGAAAGCTAATAATTTTTTCATTGCCTGCCATAGATAGTATAGTAAGCAATTCAAGAATCAAATTAATAATCTTAGAGAGGCAAGTGCCCTCATGCATATACTCGAAGGGTTTCCAGGCATCATTGGAACACTTTTGATTATTGATATGGAATATGAATTCATCCTTAACACTCCACAAGATAATCAACATGACTTTTTGTAATTTCTATTGAAATGCATTGGTAAGATCAATTGATACATTCCACCCTACCAAAACTTTTTTCATCCCAACCATAATATTTCATAATTTTTGAGCCAAAAGCTTGACTTTAATGTAATTTTTTTAGATATTATAGTTAGATCCATTAAGTATTTGAGATTTATCTATAATAAAATTAGGTGAAGCCATTTCTTCCCTTTAAGAACGATACTTTAACACTATATAAAAAGGAATATTTTTTAATATGATTTTATATTTTATTTGATAGTAAAACAAATTTAATGTAAATTAATAATAATTATTCAAATTAATGTTAAATAAGTAAAAAATCATGAAATATTATGAAAAAATAAAGTGTCATAAAAATACACTAATGTAAAAATTATATTAATATGCTTAAAAATAATAATTAGAGTACACCAATGCATCTGGAATATGTCAAAACCTAGAAAACAACTAATCACATGACTATGTTTGATAAAAGATTGTCTAGTCAAAAGTGAAAAAATAAAGGTTGAAATTACACCAAAGTTTTGCACGTGAGTTACTTTGCATGCAAACCAATTTTTTTCTAATTAATTGATATTAAAAATAAATTTGACAAAAAATAGGGAAAGTGCTAGTGTGTTATATTAAAAATAAATTTGACAAAAAAGAGGGAAAGTGCTAGTGCGTTTTAAACACTAAACCACTTCTTTCTATGTTTTTACAAAAAAGACAACTACCAACTCATCTATTAGATTGCTTAGGATTTTATATTCACTAATTTATTTTAATATATATTTTTAATCAGATTTTAAAAATAAAATATATATGATGGTACATGTAAAAACAATTTTTTTTTTAAAGAATTACTTTTTGGTTAAAAACTAAAATAGGGAAGTTGGGGGCCACAAATTTTGTAATAAAAATGTTGATTTATTAAATAAAGTATTTAATAAATATATTATGCAAACTTAACAACATAACTTTGGAGCTTTATATTTACAATGGCAGTGGTATGAAGACATAGGAGTTGATACAAGTTGAAGGAAGTCAAAAGAACTCTTGAAACTTGCAAAGAAGTCTTCAAATCTTTCAATAAGCTAAATTCAGCTGTCAGATTCTAATTTTACTACCAAAACATACATTTTTAAAAAAAAAAATTAATGTCTAAGTGGACTTGATTGACCCTTAGCTTAACTTGATAGTTAATTAAATAATTATATTATAATATTTATTAACTCAAACTGAAAATCTCATGTAAATAAATAATAAAATTATATTTATTTAATACTTACCAATGCTATTAAATGACTTTTAAGATGGTTAGACCTATTAGTTGCAACGATCACCTTCTTTTAAATTTTATTATAAATAGGGTTTTACCCCTATTATGAAAGATCATGAATTGGAACTTTGATATTTGCATGTGGTAAATATTTGTAAAGGCTTTGTGAAAACTAGTTGGGAAGAAGTGAGAAGAGGAAGGTTGTGTATTGAGGTTCATAAGTTTTTCAATGTATGAATATTAACATTTATGAATTTTTTATCTTTCGAGGTTTTCCCATCTAAATTTCATGTTATGTGTATAATTGATCTAGTTATTATTCATATGATTTGCTATTCAAGTTCATCTATAGATATTTTGTGACATTTAATATATTTTACATATTAGTTTCTTATCATGCTATCAAAACTTGTGGAATTGATTTTATTAGTAAGCCATTGTCAATTAATTTATATTAAATTAAAGTTTTTTAAATATTTCTTCATATCCTAGGATGACTCTCTATGGGATATGGAAGTTTGATTTTTTTCATTGTCTTCTTGAAAGCTTGATTCAACCTTATTTACATTGAATTTTCATTCAATGCCATTATAGATCCTTGTGAAATAAAACAAAGTGAATTCAAGTAATGAAACAACCTTTAAAAACTCTCGAGATACTACTTTTCTATGACTTAGGTACCTGAAAAAATTTTAAAATAATTATCTTCAGTCATTTTAGAGCCTGATTGTTGCTGGAAGAGGTCAAACCTTATATATAAACCTTTTGGAAGCATCTATAGAGCCTTTGAAGGCTTCCTCAAGTGCCAATATTTTTTTATTTGTGTGGAGTGCCAAGTTTAGCGTGAAAAGCATTAAAAAATCATTTCTTAGTCAAAATTTTATTTTGAATCTTCTTGTAGCTTCAATAGGCAAAGTTTAGGTGATTGATAAAATTTCATATTATTTGGGGGATTATACAAATTTATGTGTTATCCAAAGATTCTATAGTGTGCCTTATATCTTCTTATAAGCATTCATGAAGGTATGGTAATAATTTTTAAAATTATTTAATAAATAATATTTTTATTTTTCTATGTTTTATATAGTCTGTAGCCCCCTACCATCCCTATCTAAGACTTTATTTTTAACCCAAAAATTAATTTTTTTTTCCTTGTTTAAAAATTAATTAAACTAAATATATGGCCACATAGCTTCTTAGAAGCATTCATGGAGGTATGGTAATAGTTTTTTAAATTATTTAATAAATAATCTTTTTATTTTTTCTATATTTTCCACATAATCTATGGCCCCCACCTTCCCTATCCGAAACTTTATTTTTAACCCAAAAGTTAACACTTTATTTTATTTTTCCTTGTTTAAAAATTCATTGCACTGAATATATGAATTTCTATATTTTTTATTTAAAAAATTAGTTTAAAAAGATTTATTTATAATTTTGTGTATGTAATTTCTTAATTAGCTTCCTAGATAGGTTGGTAGCTCTTATTTTGTTAAAATCTTGTAATTAGGGTGGTTTAGTGTTAAAAACCCTTTTCAAACAACTTTTTGATTTAAATTTAAATTTTATCAAATTTAATTTAATTTGAATTTTTTTTGGTTTGCATGCAAACATCTCACATGCAAACCCCTCTCTATTGTCAACATTCTTTATGACATTTTACCTAGTCAAAATTTTGTCGACCATAGTAATGTAAATAGATGATTTATAAGTTTTGGCACCTTACAGACACATTAATGTAGTCTATGTTTTATTTTGAAGCCTTACATTATTATTTTTTATAAATTTTTAAATAGAAGTAATTAGTTAGTTTTTATGTGTGCAACACTTTTGACACATATTACAGTGTAATTTTTTGTAATTTTATTATTTTCTCATATATTTTAACAATTAAATATTGTTTACACTATAAATTCATTTTATTTTTTGTAAATAAAGTACAAAATCTCATTTAAAAAATTCAATTTTAAACTTTTATGGAGTTTTATATTGTCATTATTAAAGGGAAGTTATGATTTTACCTAAATTTGTATTAGATAAATATCATATGTTTAATGGTTCAAACTATAATATATATAAATCCATATTAAAGTAGAATTTATAGTTTAAAAGTTATAGAATATTGTCATTGGGACTGAAAAAACTCTGTTAAGGTGACATATTAACCCTAAACTTTCAAATATGTTTCAATAGAAGTCACAAGAAGCCATGTAGATTATATTAAAAAGTGTAATTCTTAATCTATATTTGTAAATAAGAGTCTTATAACGATACTTAAAAAATCTTCGAGTCCACGTATGAGGCCACTCATCTCTCAAAATAATTAAATTGATTCTTGAATTGTTCACTACACCTATGAAAGGTGATGAAAAAATTAATTTTCTTATTAAAATTAAGAATATTAAAGCTCAATTAAATGTATGTAACTATAATTTAATTCAAGATCCATTACTTTATTTCATTCTTTAGTTAAATATTGATGAATTTTTTTACAAATTTATTTCTATTTTGAATTTAAAGTACAAAATAGATCAAGATATCCCTAACCTTACTACGGTCAACTCTTCTGATTTAAGAAGAGAATGTTATGAATAATTTTATTTCTAAAAATAATTCCACTTAGGCACTTCTCACCCTCAATCTTATTTTTTAGAATAATAGAAACTATAAATCTAATCCTAATTCTATCAATAACTCAAATAAGAATATAGAATTTGATAATAAGAATCATTAATCTAAGTTTAATGGGAATTGTAATCTATATGATAAATTTGACCATAGAATTTTTTTTTTATAAAAATAAAAATAGATTTAATAATAAATCTTTTAAAAATAAAAAAGGGAATAAATCTAATCAAAACAAACAGAAGAATAAAAACCTTAATCAAAATAATAATCAGGATTAGAATTCAAATACTGTTACTTTATATGTTGCTTTATTTATTTCAAATGAGAATAAATAGATTCTATATAGTGGTTAATCACACCATATTATTTTATTATCTGATATTTTTTTATGATTCTAAAGATATCTCTGAGAAAACTAGAGATAATTCAATTCTATAAGCAACTAAATAAGGAAAAATAAAATTTGTAAATGGTGTTACTAATGATGTTTTCTTTGTACCTAAACTTAAGAAAAATGTGTTATCTTGTTCTCAACTTGTGATGATAATTTCATGATAATATTTTTTAAAGATAATTGGTTCATTAGAAATCAATCTAGTTCTCTGATTATTGAAGGTGTTCAAAATAATAGTTTATATATTTTTTCTACTTATGCATGTTTTCTTTCATCATATAATAAAAATAAATCTCAATTATGACATAAATGATTAGGAAATGTTAATTTTATAAGTGTACATGATATGTCTACTCATAATATTTTTGTTGTAATTCTTTTTATATCTTTTCATCATAGAACTTGTGAGGGTTGCTTATATGGTAAGTAACATACTAACCTCTTTCATAAGAATCATGATACAAATTCCTCACATCCTTTAAAATTAACTCATAGTGATTTTATAAGACCTCTTGAATTTGTATCTCTTAATTATTATTTGTATACTATCACTTTTATTGATGATTATACTAGAATTATTTGGTCATATTTCATTAAAAATAAATTTAAAGTTTTATCTAAATTTAAATAATTTAAAGCTTTTGTTGAAAATATTTTTAACTTTTTTATTAAGAGATTAAGATATGATAATGGTGGTGACTATATTATTAAATAATTTGATTCTTTTTGGATTAGTTGTGGTATTTAAATGGAATTAAAAACTTCTTATTTTTCTCAAAAAAATGGTATTGATAAAATAAAAAATCACACCATTATAAAAATAGCTAGAACAATATTGTATTCTATAAATGTTCCTAAGTTTTTATAGATTGTAGCCATGAATACTGCTATGTATATTCTGAGTAGAGTCTCTAAAAAAGCCTTGTATCTTTCTATCCCTTTATAAACATGATCTAAAAAGAAACTTAGTGTGGTTTATCTTAGGATCTTTGGTAGTCATGCTTCTATCTTTGTTCCTAAAGTTAAAAGAAAGAAGCTTGATTCCACTTCCTATTCTTGTATTTGTGTAGGTTATAAAGGTAAAACAAAAGGTTTAAGATTATATTATCCATCTAAACATTATATCATTGAGAATATGAATGTTATTATTATCAAACAATTATTTTATAATCCCTTTGTGGATCCTCTTTAGTATTCTTCTATTGTTGAACTTGAATCCCATGTTTCTCCTTATGAAAAAATTGATGCCCTAGAGGAAGTTGATCTAGTTTCAAAAAACTTAGAGTCTAAGAGACTCCTAAGTTTTATGTTCAATATAAAATACCTAAATGCATATAATACCTAATTAAATATTATAATGTTGATAATCTTAATAAATTAGATATGATTCAACATTCTTTTTATGATTTAATGACTATGTATGAATGTGAACCTCAATATTTTGAGGAAGTAATTTAATATGATAGATAGAAAGTTGCTATTAAATATGATTATAATACCTTAATTAAAAATTATACTTGATATCTTGTCCCTCTTCCACCCAAAATATATATTGTTAGTTATATGTGGCTTTATAAAATCAAATATAATTCAATTTATAAAACTAACAAGTTTAGAGGTAGATTAGTTGCTCATGGATTTAATCAAAAACTTAGGATTGACTATGTTAAAACCTTTAATCCTATAATAAAAATAAGTACTATTATATTAATTATTTCTCTTACAACCCAAAATTATTGGATTATCCACCAAATAGATGTCAAGAATGTATTTATAAACAATGATTTAGAAGAGGAAATCTACATGACTCAACCTAAAGATTTCACTGACTCTAACAGAGAACATTTTGTATCTAAATTAAATAAATATTTGTGTGGTTTTAAAAAATATCATTAATATTGGTATTCTAAAATTACTTTTGTTGATCATTTTTATTTTTGTTGAAGTTTGGCATTGATGTTGCCATTGATGTCAAAGGTTCTTAACAAAGGTATTCATGAGGTCATTGAATAATGTTATTGTTTGATAGCATCAAAGAGAGGTATTATATTATCTAAGGATCATGTAAGACATATGATTAAATTATAAAATCATTAAGGAGTGTTTCAAGGTTAGTTGTCAAGCTTCAAGGGTTTGAGAAACCTAGTCATGACACTAGTCATAACATGAAGAGACCCTGTGAGAAGTTATGATCTTGGTGTCCTAATAAGATGGATGCACAAAGGAATAATATGATTCATAAGTTTGTTTTATAATGCATATGATTCATTATAACACTCATGAGAGTCTCAGGGTGAGCCTACAATGGTAGGACCTATAGACCTACCATGCAACTAGACTATTTCTAGACCCTACCTGACCTAATGAGGAGTCATAAGGTATTTTGAAGATATATGAAGATTGTATGGTAGTTATTTATCATGGTAAGAGGTTTTATGACATGTATATGAGGTATTTATATCTTTAATAGTGGCTAGAAGGTCATTTTCAAGGCTTAATGTGGCTTGTAAATCAAGGCTTAGAGAACAAAAAGAGATTGTGACAAGATGGGGTATAAGGATCAGTTTCAAGGAAAAAATGAGAATGTGAAAATTAATAGTGATATGATAAGTTATCCTATGTGTTTTTTCCAAGTATAAATTCAAATTTTTTAATAAAAGACATGAAAAGTGGTTTTCAAGTTTCTCAAGTGGACACAATGAAGGGTTCTCAACCTGAGAAGAACTTTCAAGTGTTTATTGGCATGTGTAATGTCTAAATTGGAACCTAATATATTCATGATATATATGGAAGGGTATTATATCAAATTTTCATGCATTGGTTTATAGAATGATCGTTAAGACTAGAAGATAGTTTAAACCCTCAAAGAACCCTAATAGTGACCCAATGAGAAATATCTTGTTCTAAAGTGATTATAATGGTTTGGTATGAATATTTAAGTGATTTGAGTTTATATTAAAATCTTCCAAGAACCTTAAAGTGTGATTGGTTTGTCAAGTGAGTGAATGGACCCTATAGGAAAAGCCTTATTTCTTAGAGATTTATTGTAGTAGTCAGAGTTAACCAAGTCAAAGTTGTTAAATGGATGAAGGTTGAAGCTTGAGACTTGTATCTTATGTACATTTTGGTTTATGTTTAGGTTATATACCTTAGGTTCACTAAACCATTCATACAAGTTGACCTATCACTAGAAAGTCTAATGGTATAAATAGTGAGAAAATAAGGTAGAAGTGAGAAGGTGGTTAGGGATGAATAAAAGTGCATGGAGATGTTAAATACATATAATAAATGTTTATGTTTTATATAATATTTTTTTATCATTGTATAAGATGAATTTTTTTATCATAAGTTGACTTGTCTAGTTCAGATGAGACAGTGAGGTACAAGACTATGAGATTGGTCTATAAGACCAATATTGATATTTGACCATATTATATATATATATATATATATATATATATATATATATATATATATATATATATATATATATTAATTTTAAGTCTCTAAAATTGGTTCTATACGTGTTTTAGGTCTTTGTTTCCATGACTGTGTTTTGAGGCTAGTTGGTAGTTTTGAGTGGGATACTTGAAGAGAAGGGTTTGAATCCTTTTTACATATGTAATTAATTATATTTAACTTTTTTAATATTTTTAGTTTTTTAATTTTATCAATATATTATTTTTTTCCATGTTTTTTTGACAAGATTGTGTTTTTGCTTTAGTTTTTCAAGACAATCTTTCTAGGTATGCACAGGGCTAATTACGAACAGTAATAATTACATGCTTCAAGTAGTGGTTAGAGATAAAAGGAGTCATTGACATAATATTACATTATAAAGGATATATTTTAGTGTTTTATTTATTTTTTCTGTCATTTGAGGTGTTTGAGGGTGTTCCAAAGTGTTTAAAGGGTAACATGTGCTAATGAAGGCCTAATTGAATTAGGTTTCCTTAAGGCCTAAAAAGGGTTTTGGTCCTATATACTATGATTGACCTATTTTAATGTTTTATTCATGTTTTTATAATATAATAAGGCCTATTTTTTATGAAATATAAGTTTTCTAGTGTGTATGGATGACCAAAGAGTGAATGAGCAAGAATTTAGTATAAGAACAAGGACTAATTATCTAGTCAGAGATACAGAGAGTTGAAGCGAATGAGATAAAAATTTGAAGAGATGAAGGAGGTATTTTAGACCATAAAAAGGGTGTAGATAAACCATAATTAATATATAATATGGTTAATATATATGATTATCAAGGTCATATGACCTAACCAAGTCAAGAAGGCTAATTGAGTGAAGAAGACTAGAGACTAGTTTGATAAAGATAGGAGCATGTGAAGAGATAAATAATGATATCATCATATGTTTTATGAGAAATAAAGTGTTATAAATGTGATAAATTATTTTAGGTGGCTGAGTTGGTGTTAAATCATCTAAGGGGTTGGTGCCTCCTTGCAAGTGGGTGCTTACTAAAGTGTAGCTGAGTTGGTGCTTAGCTAGTTGGGGTCGGTGCTTTACTAAATATTAATTTTTTTCTTATAGTATTTTATACATTTTCATCATTAGTGTATTTTATTCCCATTGAGTTTTTACCACTAAAATAAGTGTTCTATGTGCTATGATTTTGTTTCATGCTCATGGCTCTTAATGTGTTGTTAGTTCACTCTATTATTTTGATAGTACATGAATGTTGAAGTAGAGTTGTGATAGTTTTGAATACTGATTCACCCCCACCCCCTCCCTCAATAATTATGATTTCAAAAATTGGTATAAAATCTTAGTCCTTTGAGGCAAGTCTAACAGATTGAAGGTGGTCCTAAGAAGCACAAGAATGCCTTGTGATCAATAGGAAGAAGACAACATGTATGATGAAGAAGTCTACTATGATAATTAAGAAGAAAAAACTAAAGTAGACCTTGAAGCTTAGATCATAAGTACACTTAATGATTTTAAAAATCAAAATAAGACTATCTAGGATCTCAGGAGTCATTTAGAAGAGGTTAACACAAGGTGTAAGTCAAATGAAGTTGAGTATGAATAGTTGAAGACAAAACTAGATTCCTTGAAGGTTAAGCATAAACAACTCATAGACAAAGTGAGAAAGTTTGAGAGAGAGCATGAGAAGTCATAAAAAGTCGAGAGTGATAAAAATAAAAGACAAATTAGTAAACCTAATCCTATAAAGGATAAGTCATCATGAAACCATGGTAAGTACAAAAATATTATTTGCTACATCTATCACAATATAAGACACGTTGTAAGATTTTGATCTAATAGATTTATAAGGTCCACAAGATTTAATAAGACATATAAAGCTCTGAGAATGCACAAGAAGGATTAAACATTGGTAATGAATCCAAAACAAGCTAGAATGGATCAGATTGAGCTCAAAAAATAAGATGGATGATTTGTCAAAGAGGAATAGAAGACTAATGAGGACTCTAGGCTAGCTTAGTCTGCCTTTCACATTTAATATGAAGGCATGAAATGGTATATAGATGGTGGTTTTTCAAGACACATGATAGGAGATAGAAACAATTTAATCTCATTAAAGAAGAATTCTACATGAATAGTGAGGTTTGGAGATAACAAAACTAACAATATATTTGGCAAGGGTGGAATGAGTTTGAATAATGGAAAGACCAAGACAAAAAATGTGTTATATGTGGAAGATTTGAAACATAAATTGAGTAGTGTGATTCAAATTTTTAATCAAGGACACACACTAACCTTTCATGATAGAGTGTGTGAGATAAGGAGATCCAAATTAGGAAGAATAATTGCCAATGCCAAGATGATTGAGAATAATCTATATGTATTAAATGAGATCAAGAAGGAGAGATTTTTCATGAGAAAGATAAATGAAATTTGATTATGGAAAAAAAGGATAGGTCTCCTAAAATTTGACAACCTAGTTAGGATTAACACTAAGAAGTCTATGAAGAACATGCCTAAGATCACCAAACTTAAAAACATACTTTGTAAGACATGTCAACATGGTACGCATACTAGAAGAAGGTTCAAGTTCAAGAGTAATCTAATAAAATACCCTTGGAGTTAATATATACTAATGTCTATGGGCCTAAAATAATTCAAAGCATTCAAGGAGATAGTTACTTTATGTTACTCATTGATGATTACACAAGAATGACTTGGGTTGCATTCCTGAAAGAGAAATTAGAAGCTGTTGACAAGTTCAAGTCATTTAGGATTCTTATTGAGAATGAAAAGAATGGGAATATCAAGTGCTTGAAATCTGATAGAGGAGGAGAATTTTGGTCTAATGAGTTTTATGACTTTTACGAGGTTCAAGAAATAAGAAGAATATTCTCAATAGCTATGACACCTCAGCAGAATGGGGTAGTGGAAAGGAAGCATAGGATAGTTCAAGAGATGGATAGAACTATGCTAAATGAGTATATATTATCTAATGGATATTGGAGAGAGGTATTAATAACTAATCTCTAAATTTTGAATATAGGATAGATAAGTTATAATCATAACAAGACTCCTTATGAACTATGGAAAGAAAGATCTACCAATGTAGAACACGTTAGAGTGTTTGGGAGTAAATGTTTCATCAAGAGATATGATGAAGACATGGAAAATTTTGATTCCAGATTTGATGAAGGAATATTATTAGAATAATAATCAATGAGCTCAGCCTATAGATGTTATAATAAAAGACTACAAAAGACAGTGGAAAAGACCAATGTGAAGATTGATGAGACAAAGAAATATCACACAAAGAAAAATTTAGAGAATATGGACTTCAAGAATGAAGAAGAGACTATAGAGGTTGATGAGGAAGAAGAAGAAATTGAAGATAGACAAGACTCAAAAGGACCCTCAAGACATAAGATCACCTTGAATCTCAAATCATTGACAACAAGAATACATGTATGCAAACAAAGAGAAGACTGGTAAGTAGTATAAATCAAGAGAATGTTGCTTTATTATCCTATATTTAACCTAAGAGTCTTATAGAAGCAAGCAAAGACAAAATTTGGACAAGTGATATGAATTAAGAGTTAGACCAAATAGAGAAGAATTAGACTTGGGAAATAGTTCTTAGGCCTAAAGACAAGAATGCCATTAACACAAAATGAGTGTTTAGAAACAAGTTGAATGAAGATGGATAAGTCATTAGGAACAAGGTTATATTGGTATTCAAGGTAGATGCACAAGTTTAAGAGGTAGAATTTGAGGATACCATTGCACCAGTAATAATATTGGAGGCCATTATATTGTTTCTAGCTTATGCAGGATTCAAAGAATTTAAGGTATACTAGATGGATGTCAAATCTGCTTTTTTGAATGGGAATTTGGAAGAAGTGTATATTGAGAAACTTGAAGGGTTCCCACTATTAGATGATAAAGACTATTTTTGTAGATTGAAAAAGGATCTCTATGGTCTAAAGCAATCTCCTAGAGATTCATATGCTAGGTTGGATAAATATTTGTTGGATTAAGGATTCAAAAGAGGAGTTGTAGATAGTAATTTATACATCAAGATAGAAGATAACCATCAACTGATAGTAGCTGTATATGTGGATGACATCATCTTTGGTGGAAATAATGAAAACATGATAAAGACCATTGCAGAGGTGATGAAGAAAGAGTTTGAGATGTCTATGATATGATAGCTATAATTTTTTCTTAGGTTGAAAATCACTCAATCTAAAAAAATGTATATTCATCTCACAAGCCAGCTACATAAGAAAGATGTTGAAGAAGTTTGAGATAGAGGATTTTAAGGTAGTTAGTATACCCATGATCATAGGATGTAAGTTGAGTAAGGAAGATGAGTTTTCAAAGGTCAATCAGACATCATATAGGTTAATGATTAGAAGTTTGTTGTACATTACTACCTCTAGACCTAACATCATGTAAGTAGTAGGTCATGTGGGAAGGTTTCAGATAGATCCAAAGGAGAATCATATGAAAGTAGTCAAAAGGATACTTATGTATCTCAAGGGGAATATGGATTATGTATTATGGTATCCAAGAATTAATGAGTTTATAGAGGATTGCAAGGTAGTTAGTATACCCATGATCAAAAGATGTAAGTTGAGTAAAGAAGATGAGTTTTCAAATGTCAATCAGATATCATATAGGTTAATGATTAGAAGTTTGTTGTACACCACTACCTCTAGACCTGACATCATATAAGCAGTAGGTCATGTCAAAAGGTTTTACATAGAACCAAAAGAGAAGCATATGAAAGTAGTCAAAAGGATACTTAGGTAGCTCAAGGGGAATATGTATTATGTATTATGGTATCCAAGAATCAATGAGTTTAATTTGAAATCTTACACAAATGCAGATTGACAAGAAATTATAGATGATAGGAAGATTACCAATGGAGGAGCCTTCTTACTAGGTGGATGCCTAGTTTCATGGATAATCAAAAATCAACCATAAATAGTTTTGTCCACTTTTGAGGCTAATTAAATTCCAGTATCTTCATGTTATACTTAGGTTATATGGATGTGACATACCCTAAAATACTACAAGGTGGAGTATGATGGTCATATCCCTATCTATTATGATAATAAAAGTGCTATAAGCATATTAAAGAACCCTATCATACATTAAAGGACAAACACATTACCATCGGTTATAATTTTCTAAGAGAGTAGGTAAGTGAAAAAAGTGTCAAACTTGAATGTGTTTTTGCATAGGATCAAATTTTAGACATCTTGACCAAACCACTTCTAAAGGTAACTTTTGAACACCTAAGATAAGAATTGGGTATAATTTTTGCCCTTAACAATCATTAAAAAATTCAAGTACTTAGGTGGATCTAATAATGATAATTATCTCTAAGAATAGGTGAGTTTTTCTAAGAAGGTATGCATGAAGATAAGGGGAGCACGCTTGTGTTATGTCTCATTATCTTATAAGTCCTGTGCATTGAGTATTTTGGTTACAAGGAGTGTGATCCAAGGAGTTACAAACATCACTTTTTAATTTATGTCAAAGGGGAAAAATAAAATAATAGGTAAATAAAAATGATTAGAATATATTATTTTTTACCATCAATGACAAAGGGGGAGATTTTTTAGCATTGTTCCTATTATTGAAGTTTGGCATTGATGTTGTCATTGATGTCAAAGGTTCTTATAAAAGGTGTTCATGAGGTCATTGAAGAATATTCTTATTTGATAGCATCATTTAGAGGTATGGAATTGTTTTAGGAACATGTAAGATATATTAAAAATGTATATAATCCTTAATGAGTGTTTCAAGGTCAGTTGTCAAGCTTCAAGTGCTTGAGAAACCTAGTCATGGCACTAGTCATAACATGAAGAGACCCTATGAGAAGGTATGAGCTTGGTGGCCTAGTAAGACGGATGAAAAAAGGCATAAGAGGATATATAAATTTGTTTGATAATTCAAATGAGGAATTAGAGCACTCATGAGATTCTTAAGGTGAGCCTACAGTGGTAGGACCTACAGACCTAACATGCAACTAGACTAGTTCTAGACCCTACCTAAATTAATGAGGTGTCATGAGGTATTATCAAGACATATGAAGATTTTATGGTATTTTTTATCATGTTAAGATGTTTTATGACATTTATATGAGGTATTTATAGCTTGGATAGTGGATAGAGGTCACTTTTAAGGCCTAATGTGACTTGTAAATCAAGGCCTAGAGAGCAAAGAGAGATTATGACCAGATGGGGTATCAAGATCATTTTATAAGTAAATAATGATAATTTGAGAATTTTAAGTGGTGTGATAGGTTTTTCTAGGTGTTTTGACTAAGTTTGAGGTCAAATTTTACAATAAAAGGCATGCAAATCAATTTTAAGGTTTCTCGAGTGCATAGAATGAAGGGTTCTCAACCCAAGAAGGAATTTCAAGTATTCATTGGCACATTTAACCTCTAAATGGGAATATAATATATTAATGGTATATGATTAAGGTTAATCTCTCAAATTTACAATCATTGGTTTCTAGAATGAGGGACTAAGCTTTATGAATGATCGTTAAGACTAGAAGATGGTTTAAACCCTTAAAGAACCCTAATAGTGACCTGATGAGAAAGATCTTGTTTTAAAGTGATTAGAATTTTTTGTTATGTATATTTAAGTTATTTTATATTATATTAAACTCTCCCATTAACCTCTAGGTCTAATTAATTTTTTGGTTGAGTAAGTGGAACCTATAAAAAAGGCCTTATTTCTCAAAGATTTGATGTAGTAGTCAAAGTTGATCAAGTCAAAGTTGATAAATGGATGAAAGTTGAAGATTGATAATTTATATTTTGTGCATGTTGGTTTATTATTATTTTATATCCCTTAGGTGTGTTAAATTTTTCATACAAGTTGACCTATCGCTAAAAAGCCTAATGGTGCAAACTGTGAGAAAACTAGGTAGAAGTGAGAAGGTGATTAGGGATGTGTTATCATCGATTAGAGATTAATCCAAGTGAATGGATATGTTTTTGAATACCTTTATTAATACATTTTAATATTAGATATAATATTTTTATATCATTTTATATGATGTAAATGTTGCTCATAAGTTGATCAGTTTAGTTCAGATGAGACAATAAGGTAAAAGACTATGAGATTGGTCTACAAGACTGATATTGCCATTTTAACATATTTTATATATATTTAATAATGATATAATGACCTCATATTATCATATACATGTATTTTAAGTCTGTGAAATTGGTTCCACATGTGTTTTGAGGCTAGTTGGCAATTTTGAGTGGGTTACTTGTAGAGAAGGGTTTGAATCATTTTGAAATATATAATGAAGTATAATTAACTTGGTGAAGTTTTATAGGTATTTAAAGTTATTTTTATATGATTTTTTCCATGGTTTTTTGAAAATATTGTGTTTTTTATTCAGTTGTTCATGACAGTCTTTCTAGGTATGCATAGGCCTAATTATGAATAGTGCTAATTGCATGCTTCAAGTGGTGGTTGGAGATAAAATGAGTCATGGACATAATATGAACTTAAAAATTATATAATTGAGTGTTTTATGTTGTGTTAATATTATGTGATCTATTTGAGATTGTTCTAAGGTGTTCAAAGGGTAATGCATGCTAATGAAGGCTTAATTGAATTAGGTCTCCTTAAGGCCTAAAAGGGGTTTTAGCCCTATATAATATGAACATCCTATTGTAATGTTTGATTAATGTTTTTGGAATGTCCTAAGACATATTTTTTATAAATATAAATATTCAATTATTTATTTCTGACCAAGGAGTGCAAGAGCAAAACTTTAGTATAATAATAAGGCCTAATAAGCCTAATTGTCTAGTCAGAGATAGAGAGAGTTGAAGTGAATTAGATAGAAATTTGAAGAGTTGAAGGAGGTATTGTAGATTATTAATAAGGTTAATATAAACCATCATGAATATTCAACATGGGTACTATATATTATTATCAAGGTCATATGACCTAACTAAGTCAAGAAGAGGGCTAATTGAGTGAAGAAGGCTAGAGACCAATTTGAGAAAGATAGGAGCGTGTGAAGAGTTAAATAAGGAGATCAGAATATGTTGTATGATAAATAAATTTTTATTAATGTGATCAAGGATTTAAGGTGGTTGAGTTTGTGCTGAGTCATCTTGGGGGTTGGTGCCTCCTTGTAAGTGGGTGCTTACTAAAGCCTAGTTGAGTTTGTGCTGAGCTAGTTGGGGTTGGTGCTCCAAATAAAGTTGGTAATTTAATAAATATTTATTTTTATCTTATATTAATATATTCTATTTTCATCATCAATGTATTTTCATCCCTTCAAGGGTTTCCCACTTAAATAAGTGTTTTATGTGTTATGCTTTTGTTTCATGTTCATAGCTCTGAATGTGTTGTTGGTTCACTCTATTATTATGATATTTCATGAATGATAAAGCAAAGTTGATTTTTTTTTAATATTGATTCACCCCCCTCAGTCATTGTGCTTCCAACAACTTCTTTCTTTAAATATCTAGGTTTATCTAACTATTATTCTTATAATGATCTCTTTGTTAAAGTTGAAAATAGTCATCTAATACTAATTATTTTATATGTTGACTATCTTTTAATTAATGGTGATCTAACTATTTTAATTCATAAAAATAAGGATAAACCAAATTAAATATTTGAAATGACTGATTTAGGTATTCTACATCATTTTTTAGGAATGACTATTATTCAGAAGAAAAATTCAATTGTTGTATCACAATCTTAGTATGCATATAGTATTTTTGTTAAGTTTAATATTCTTGATTGTAAGTCTACATCTACTCCTATTAAATTTAGTTTTAAAATTGATCCAAAACTTACATATTAAAAAATTAACCGTACTATGTATGTATAGTTTGTTGGTAGTTTGATTTATCTAATCATTTCTAGGTGAAATATTTCATATGATATTGGTGTTACTTATATATTTATGCATGATCAATATCTGGATCATTGGAAATTATCAAATAGAATACTTAGGTATATCAAAAGAACTATAAATTATGATTTATTTTATTCTTTTATTGATAATGTTAATTTATATGGTTATTGTTATGCCTACCATGCTAGTGATATTATAAATTACAAATCTACTTATGCATATGTGTTTAGGTGTGGTGCAGGTGTTATCACTTGGAGTAGTAAAAATTAACCTATTATTTATATCTCTTCTAAAAAACTAGAGTATAGAAGTGATATAAAAAATACTAAAGAATTCATGCGGATATGAAGGTTAGTAGGATAATATCAATTGGATGTTTCTCATAGTACCACCCTTTATTGTGATAACCAAAGTTATATAGCTCTGGTAAAAAATAAAGTGTATCACCAACCAACTAAACATATTGAAGTTCATGTGCATTTTATCCAAGAGAAATTCCTTAATGATAATATTGATTTGTAGTTTTATCCTACAAATGAAAAAGTAGAAAATATCTTCACAAAACTACTTGGTGCTACCAAGTTTTTTCAGTTTCATGCAATGTTTGACATCTTATAGTTGTCATTGAGGGGGAGTGTGCATGCCAATGTTACTTCCTAATGGCCATGTGTTCCTTCTTCTTCTCTATACTTCTCATTTTAAATAATTGTAAACTTCATGTAAAAGTTATGGAATTGTAATATTTATGTGAAATTTTTACTTTTGTACCCCAATACATTAAATCATACTTTTTAATGGAGGTTTTTATATTATAAAAGGCTTCAAATATGCTGAGTTTATTATTCATGAGAAACTATGAGATGAAGTCTCACAATCATGCTAGCCTAAACTTATTTTGAGTATTTTATGCATTATAATTTATTTTATTTCAAAATGTGATGTTTGGCATGACGAAGGTTTTTAAATCCTTCAATTATGTATATAGTATAACTATTATTTTAAGGTAACTATGAGTTTTATCTCTACTTAGCATTAAAGGGGAGTGTTAGAGAATTTAATGTCTAAGTGGGTTTAATTAACCCTTAAGTTACCTTGGTAGTTAATTAAATAATAATTTTATATTATTTATTAAAATGAGATGAAAACTTTATATAAATAAATAATAAAATTATATTTATTTAATACTAAATAATATTATTAAATGACTTTTAGGATGGTTATAACCATTAGTTACAATGGTCACCTTCCTTCACATTTCACTCTAAATAGGGTTTTACTCTTATTATAAAATATCATGTATCAAAAATTTAATATTTGTGTGTGACAAATATTTTAAAGGCTTTGTGAAGACTGGTTGAGAATAAATGAGAAGAAGGATGTGTATTCATGTTTATAAGTTTCTCAATTATATGAATATCAACATTTGTGGATTTTTTACCTTTTGAGGATTTCCCACCTAAATTCCATGTTATGTGTACAATTAATTTGGTTATTATTCATATGCTTTGTTATTCAAGTTTATCTCTAGATCTTTGTGACATTCAATATACATTTCATATTGGTTTCTTATCAACTTTCATATTTTTAAAGAGATGTTATAGCTGTTAGGAATCTAGAACATAAATTCTCTGATACCACTTGTTGGGGATCAACCAACAAACTTGATTACTTTTATGTAAGCAACTAAACACGAAATTAAACCATAATGATAAATAACTAGAATCAAAAATAGCAAAGAATAAGAGATACAAAAAACCACCCTGAAAACTTGTATTAAACTCTTCCAGAAGGAAATACAATGAAGAAAATCACACTTTCTTCTCACACCTCTCAGATGTACATATCTCTTTCCCTCAAGATTTCTCTCTCTCAATTAAAATCAACTCCAACACTTGGATTGATACACATATACAATTATTGTATTGTTCTACCATACATTACAATAAGCTATGAAGATCTATCCCTATTATATAAGATTAGGGATCATGAGCAATGCATTCACAACCATTAGATACACCTCCTAATCAAAGGCTTAAAATAGTCCTTCCAAAACTAGAAATGTAGACTTACAACTAACAGCTAAACTAATCATGCAAACAATCTATTCCATCCATGAAAATAGACTTTCTAGATTCACAAGTAACCGATGTCAGTCCCTATCTGTCTGCACATGACCGATGTCGGTCGATCATAACCGATGCTGGCAGCTCCCAGTCGACCCCTGATCGATGCCAGTGACTGTGTAACTCCAACAACCTACAATTTACTCATTTGGTGAAGCTTTTAGCTCCACAACTCAATAATCTCCCACTTGGAGATAAATAGTTGCACCAGTACCTGTACAACAACATCTTCTAATTTCTCCATCTTCAAACTCAATCTTGAAGAACAACAAAATTTGAATGAAGATTCAACTTCTCCTTTGTTATCGGCTTGGTTAACATATCAGTAGGGTTCTTATCTATATGGATCTTTTCCAACTTCAACTCACCATCCTCCAATACCTGTCTTATGAAGTGGTACCTAAGCTGTATATGTTTGGTTCTTGAATGAAAGGATGAATTCTTGGCCAAATGAATTGCACTCTGACTATCACTGTATAATTTGCAACTCTCTTGCTCCTTTCTTAGCTCTTCCATGAACCGTGTCATCCATATCATCTCCTTACTAGCCTCTGTGACTGCAATGTATTCTACCTCTGTAGTAGACAAGGCAACAACCTTCTGCAACTTTAAAATCGAACTAACCGTCATTCCACCAATAGTGAACACATATCTTGTGGTGCTTCTCCTGCCATCCAAATTACCTCCCATATCCGAATCTACATAACCATGTAGAGAAGTGTTTGACCCTCCATAGCACAAATGCCTACTGCTGGTCCTTCTCAGATATCTGAGAATCCACTGAACTGCTTTCTAGTATTCCTTCCCTAGATTGGCCATATACTTACTAACAACTCCCACTGCTTGGGCAATATCTGGTCTAGTACATACCATTGCATACATTAAGCTCCCAATTATGAAAGCATATGGAACTCTACTCATGTACTATACCTCATCATGTGAATTAGGACACTGATCTTTACTCAACTTGAATGTCCAGCCATAGGTGTGCTTACCGATTTTGCATCCTGCATATTGAACCATTTCAACACCTTGTTCACATAATCCTCTTGAGATAAAATCAACCTATGATTTTTTCTGTCTCTCATAATACTCATGCCAAGGATTTTCTTTGCTGCTCCCAAATCCTTCATGGAAAATGTGTGAGCTAATTTCACCTTAAGCTCAGAGATATCCTGCATGTGTGAACCTACAACAAGCATATCATCTACATACAACAACAGGATAATATATCTACCATTATCCAATCTCTTAAAATAAACACAATGGTTAGATTGACATCTACTGTAGCCATGCTCAGTCATAAATCTATCAAACCTCAAATACCATTGTCTAGGAGCTTGCTTGAGACCATACAAGCTTTTCTTCAATCTGCACACAAGTTTCTCCTTACCTTTGACCTTAAATCCTTCTAGCTGATCCATATATATTTCTTCATCCAAATCTCCATGAAGAAACACTGTCTTAACATCAAGCTGCTCAAGATGCAAATCCTCATTAGCAACTAAAGACAATACAGTCTGTATAGAATTCATTTTTACTACAAGAAAAAAAATATCACAAAAATCAATACCTAGTTTCTGTGCAAATCCTTTCACTACCAACCTGGCCTTATATCTCATCTATCCATTCTCTCCTTCCTTCAATCTGTAGATCCATCTAATTTTTAGTGTCTTCTTTCCCACTGGCAACTCAACCAAATCCCACATTTGGTTCTCTTTCAAGGAATCAATCTCCTCATTCATGCCTAGCTCCCACTGATTCTTGGATTCCACCTGTATTGCTTCATCAAAACTCTCTGGTTCTCCACCATTAGTGAGCAATAAATAGAATAATGAAGGGGAATATCAAATTAGAGGTTTACTTACCCTTTATGACCTCTTGATGGGCATTTGAGACTCATTCACAACACGCTGTCTGCCCAAATTCTTTGATAGTGACCGAGCTCAGTCACCTCTAGGCCTGTAACTAACCGACGTCAGTTCCACATGACCGACATCAGTTCCTTCCTGACTGACATCGGTTCCTATATTGCCAATGTCGGTTCCTGCCTAACTGACATCGGTATATGTTTTTTCTTGTCTGTGATTATTCTTTCTCGCGAGCTCATTTTGGATCATCACCTCATCCAATTCAACATTGCTCTGCTCAAAATTATTCAGCTTCTTGAGCTGATCACTATACATCACTTTCTCATTGAAAACAACATCATGGCTCCTAATTATTTTGTTAGTTCCTAGATTCCAAAACTAAAATCCAAAATCATCAGAGCCATAACCAATAAATGTGCACCTCATATACTTAGCATCTAGCTTCTTTCTATTTTCTTTATCAACGTGCACAAAAGCTTCAAAACCAAAAACTCTGAGAAATGAAAGATCTACCTTTTTACCTGTCCAAGACTCTTCTAGAATTCCACCATCCAGAGCTGTAGAGGGTCCTCTATTAATCAGGTAAATTGCAGTATCTATAGCTTCTGCCCAAAAATATAAAGGCAAACTAGCATGTAACCTCATACACCGTGCATGCTCCATTATTGTTCTGTTCATCCTTTCAGCAAATCCATTTTGATAAGGTGTCCTGGGAGCTATCCTTTGCCTATGTATTCCATGCATATAACAATACCAGTTGAACTTATAGCTGTAAAACTCACCAACACTATCAGATCTAAGGGACTTCAATCTCCTACCTATTTCATTCTCAACTAAAGCTTTCCACATCTTAAAAGTGTCAAAAACATCAAATTTCTTCCTTATACAATAAACCCATATCTTTCTTGTAGCATCATCAATGAAAAAAACATAATATTGTGATCCTCCAATAGAAGCAACCTGAGCTGGTCCCCACACGTCTGTGTGAACAAGCTCTAACTTGTGCTTCTTCTTTGTTGACCCAGTCTTGAGAAAACTCACTCTCTTCTGTTTCCCAAAAATATAGTGCTCAAAAAAATCTAGATCTATGCTTTTCAAATCTAAAAGCTTACATTTTGACTTAAGAATAGACATTCCCTTCTCACTCATGTGGCCAAGCCTCTAGTACCACAACTTTGCATCTACATCTGAAGTAGATAATACAAAAGGAGAATTATCAGTAATACAATTACATAAATAAAGAGTACCTACTCTCTTACCTTTGGCCAATACAAGTGCACCCTTGGTAACCTTCCAAGATTCAGCTGTGAGAGTTATTGTACAACCCTCATCCCCCAACTTTCCTATAGAAATTAGATTCCTCTTCAAGCTGGGTACATGCATGACATCTCTCAACACCCATGTGTTGCCATTATGCATTTTTAGCTGCACTTTTCTTTTGCCAATAATTTTACAAGGCTCATCATCCCCTAAATAAACTATTCTAAAATCTCCATGGACATAGTCACTGAAATATTCTCTATTTGGGGTTGCATGGAAAGAGGCACCAGAATCTAAAACTCAAGATTCTATATTATTATGCAAAGAGAATATAAGAGCATCTTGTGCAACAATACCTGTAGCTTTTGCTTCTTCTTTACCTTCATGCTGATTGTCTTCTTTAGGTTTTGACCAACAATCTTTGCTTATATGCCCTATCTTTCCACAATTCCAGCAAGCTATCTTCCTGCCATTTATGGATTTGGATCTACCTCTCATCTTTGACTTAGACCTTGATCTCCGATGCTTGCCCTTCTCTTTTTGGCTTCCCCTGCTTTCAAAACTTAAAGCGTTCCCTAATGTTTCCTCTGTGCTTTTCCTACGAATTTCTTTATTCAAGATTACACTAACAACATCATCTACGTTTAAAATATTTGAAGCAGACGCAGTATTACTAACTACCATTACCAAGCTATGCCAACTTTCAGGTAAAGAGCATAAGATTAATAGATCCTTAATTTCATCATCAAACACTATTTTGATTGAATTTAATTGATTTACAATTCCATGGAAATCATTTAGATGATTAGATACAGATCCACCTTACTGCATTTGCAAATTAAATAACTGCTTCATAAGATATACCTTATTTAAAGTTGAGGGTTTTTCATATAAATTTGCTAAAGTAGTCATTAACTCTACTATTGACTTTGCCTGTGATAAATTAGATATCATAGTAGATGCCAGACTCAATCTTATAGATCCAAGAGCCTTTCTATCAAGAACTTCTCATTCTTCATCTTCCATGTATGTGGGCTTCTTTGAAACCCCACCTAATGGTAAGTATAGATCTTTCTGATACAGATAATCTTCTATCTGCATTCTCCATAATTGGTAATTCTTGCCATTAAACTTCTCCATTCTAAGTTTACTTTCTTCTGCCATTGCTTCTCCCACTCAAATAGAAACCCCTGTGAGTGACCTGTAATCAACAAACACTAACCAGATCTGAAACACCTGTTAGTCAACCTGAGCTCTGATACCACTTGTTAGGAATCTAGAACATAAATGCTCTGATACCACTTGTTGGGGATCAACCAACAAACTTGATTACTTTTATGTAAGCAACTAAACATGAAATTAAACCAGAATGATAAGTAACTAGAATCAGAAATAACAAAGAATAAGAGATACAAGAAACCACCCTGAAAACTTGTATTAAACTCTTCCAAAAGGAAATACAATGAAGAAAATCACACTTTCTTCTCACACATATTAGATGTACATATCTCTTTCCCTCAAGAGTTCTCTCTCTCAAATACAATCAACTCCAACACTTGGATTCATACACATATACAATTCTTGTACTGTTCTACCATACATTACAATAAGCTATGAAGATCTATCCCTATTATATAAGATTAGGGATCATGAGAAATGCATTCACAACCATTAGATACACCTCCTAATCAAATGCTTAAAACAGTCCTGCCAAAAATAGAAATGCGGACTTACAACTAACAACTAAACTAATCATGCAAACAATCTGTTCCATCCACAAAAATAGACTTTCTAGATGCACAGGTAACTAACGTCAATCCCTGTCTGTCTGCACATGACCGATGTCGGCTGATCATAACTGATGCCAGCAACTCCCAGTCGACCCCTGACCAACGTCGGTCGCTCCTGACTGACGCCGACGACTGTGTAACTCCAGCAACCTACAATTTACTCATTTGGTGAAGCTTTTAGCTCCACAACTCAACAATAGCCATATTATGACACCCATTAAGTTTGAAAAATTAATCAGAAGCTTTAAGAAACCTTTATATACCCATAAAATATTTTAGGAAACTAAAAAACTGAATATTGACCACTTAAATTGAGATCAAGGGTATAAAAATAATTAGATTTTATTTATTTATTTATGATTTCAAAACTATACATGGCTGTATAAGTGTTAAAAATGACATCTAAGCTAATATCTATCTTCAAAAAATAACTCTTATTGTTTCAAAGGCCTTAGATTGATATTTGTTTATTTTTTTTTGGCTTTGGTTGACAAATAATATATATACATGCCTCCAACGTGCAAATAATGAACCATAAAAAAATTGAAACTAGGTAATATGTCTCAAAGCCATACAAGTCTAAAAATTAATGATTTTGCTTTGCACATGTATCTGAGTCCTTATAAACTCTTTCTAATCAAATATACATCCCCAATCTCTGAATCCATGATAAATTCCATGTTTAATATATGCAATACACATAAGTAGAATCTAGAATGTAAATGAATTGTCAAATTATACTATACACAACTAGATCACATGAAAAAGATCAACATGGGAAAACCTCAAGAGGTAAAAAAGACACAAAGATGATATTCATTTATATGAGAAGCTATTGACCTGAATACACCATCTTCATTTTTCTCACTTATTCTCTAATAAATCTTCTTCAAAAAGCCTTTACAAGATATTTTCTACAATGCAAATATCAATTCACTCAATTTTTGAATATTTTCACCAAGTCTGTTCGATGAATTACAATAGGGTTAAAAACTTATTTATAATTGGGATGAAGGGAGGTGATTATTTTAACCAACAGATCCATCCTTCCCCGAGAAACATTTTAAAATAATTTGATAAGTAATAAACAATTATATTTTATCATTTATTTACATGAGGTTTTATCCTCGTGTTAATAAATAATAAAGTATTAGTATTTAATTACACATTAAATTAAACTAAGGGTCGAACTTATCCATTAAATGTTCTAACTTCTTATACCCAAAATAATGTGTTTCCCTAAATCACACCTATAATCAAGTACTCCAAAGGTATATTATTATAATACATAATTTGACATGTGCTTTATATGATTACACATTAATTTTAATATGCTTAATAATCATATATGGCACACTCTATTTAAAATGTAAATCACATGCTCTAATTGTTATAATTGTCTACTAATGAGACTTCTAAGACCAAATACTAAAAGATCAAACATAACTTGTTGAAATGCTTGAAATCACAATGAGAGTTGAATAGAGACTACAAGAGCATGTATCAGTGAAAAATATTTCTCTATGAAGCTTACAAAAATCCTGTTAGCATGCACCCAAGCTTAAAGGCTTAACAGGCTCCCTAGTGCAATAATAAATAGACTAGAAGCTAAACAACCTATTGACCTCTACACTAGACAAACTACTATATTGTAATACTCCACACAATCCAATTTGAATCCAAACCAATTCCTTAGAGGATAGGTCCTTATATAGGTAGAGAAGAGGTATTGAGCCATATCCATCTAGCAATGAGAACACAACTTAGTTTCTAGGTGAATAGTAACCCCATGTCAACATGTGAAGCCCCACATGTCAACATTGGTTTCCAAATGAATAGTACAACCATGTTGGCTATAAATAAGCATATGAATGTATAATTATGACCTCAATATTTCACATAAGTGACCTAATTATTTAAAATAAGTAGGCTTAATATAAATGTGTAGGAAAACCATATAATGGATTAAAAAACCTAAACCAACACCCACCCTTAAGTGTAGCTTAGGTGGGTGTAAAATTTGGGTCCTAAAAACAAAGACTTGTTAGGTACCCAAGTATATTTAAATCCCCCATCATAATAGAGAGATGTCTCCACACCCCCCCATAGGAATCGTTAGTAACCCTCATAAGTATCATAAATAACCCACCCAAGCTTACAATTATAATGTACACTCAATTACTTGACATCAAACTCAGATAAGAATGCATCCATGAGTAATCTATGTGAACAGGATTGTTTATACTATTAAGGTAATTGACATCCTACTATATTGGACCTCACTTGGCAGTCTTCGACATTCATATATATTGTATAATAAAAAAACTTCTTATAATATTATTTTTATATAAAAAATAATTAAAAAATTCCATCCATAAAAGATGTACCACCATTATAATAATATGGCCATTAAAAACATTTACCACCTTACATTTTGACCATGTGAGAAATCAAAGATCCATGTGGAGGTAGACTTCGGCCATGGGAACTCAGTAGGTTGGTGGTGGAATTATGACAATGGTCATGAGTAATTTTCCAAGAGAAAATCTACCAACATGTAGGAATGTGGTTGAAAGGAGGATGACAGGGGTAGTTTTGGATTATGTATAGGCCTGTGAGGAATGACATTGACCAAATCTTGGAAGGATAGTAGCACCACTAAGCAAGTCATGAGATCCAATATACAAGATAAGTGGTTAAAACATAGGCTTAGATAAATTTTTATGATCTTCTGTAGGATCAGAATTAACAAAAAATACTTGCATGTTCGTGAGGAATCTAAGAGAGGCTATAGATTCAATAGTCCATGTGAGTCAATAGAGAAGAGGCAAAAAATTACATAGAAGTGATTGAAATCATGCTTCTCTCAATGCCTCCTTATAAATCTACACAACTCAACTTATACAACCAATACAAACACATGCACATGCTAATTCCAATCCAATGGTGGTTAGAAGAATGAACTACAAATATATAGATGTCTTCTTGGCATATAATAGCCTTTGAACATTGAAAATAGAGGATGACTATTTGGAGACAACCTATGGGTGTTGTAAGTTTTCATTGATGTCATGTGCCTATGTACTGGCATTAATGTGAAAGGAAGTGTGAGATCTTGTGTGTTTAACAAGGCATGCATAATGAAGTTTGATAAAGTGAGTGAGCTGAGACTAGTGAGTGGTATGTGGCATTAGTTGAAGCTTAGTATGACAAGATAATTTGTTTATAGTGGCATGAAATATTCAATAGGTATGGAACCTAGTAGGCTTGTTTGTTTAAACTAGTTCCTAAGCATGAAAAAAGACTATAGAGGCATGATGATGATAATATGAAGGTATTTTAACTTGACAGTGTGCAAAGAAGTGGTATAACATATGATTGAGGTGGAAATTACATCTACAATGGCAACAAAGTTAGGTATCAAGGCATAACGCTTGTATGATAAACCTAGGGTGATGGAACAAGTCTAGTAGCATGTTAAGAAGAGAAGTGTAAGATATATGATAATAATGTTATCAATGTGTGATCACATGAGAGGTTATCTAAGAGTGTATATGAGGTGTCGAGAGCATCTATAGTGCTGAGAGGGTCATAATCCAAACCTAAAGTGACTTACAACAGAAAGCTTAGTGTGTCAAGACACCTAGTGAGGCCAAATGGAGGATGAGGATCATATTCCAAGGTAAGAGTGCTTTTATGAGCATGGTATGATGTCATATGACATATAGATGAGGTTTTGGGATTAGTACAAGAGGTTTCCAAATATTTTCAAGATCTAAGTATGCCTGGTGGTTCTCAACCTAACATGCATTGAGACCTAGTGAGGTCTAAATGGAGGGTCAAGTTGATTTTTCAAGGTGATATAGCACATAAGATCATAGATCGAGGTTTAGGTTGTTTCAATCATGTTGATGAATTTTAAGGTCATGAATTGAAGGAGAAGATAAGAAATCACATTTTGAGGTCTTATGTACATGTAAAATGAAGAGATGAGAGCTTGAGAAGGAAGTTTAGATGCTCATTGGCATGTGTAAAATTTTCATGTTGTCCTAAGCCTTTTAGGCGAGATGGGGAATTATATTAATAAGGATTTCCAAGCATTATTTTAGCATTTGAGGGACATAGCTATATGAACAATTGTTAAGAAGGTCAACTAGTCTAAAACCCTCTCAAAACCCTTATAGTGACCCAATTGGAGAAAACTTGTTGGAAAATACCTAGAATGGTCTAGTTGATCAAGTTCTATATTTTTATTTTGTATAGGACTCCTTTATTCATCTTCATGTGGAATTTGTGTATCAAGGCAGTGAGCAAAACGTATAGAAAAATGCTTGTTTCTAAAGAATTTGTTACTACAAGTAGGGTTGACCAAGTCAATGCTTAAAAATCAATGAAGTTTTAATGTCAATACTTATTATTGATGTCCATGATGTTATTTTAAAATTTTAAAACATATATTTCAATCATTTTGGTCACCCAATATGACCTATTTCTAAAATGGGGTAATGGTGAAAATAGTGAGGAAAAATAGTCAAAGTGAGAAAGTATTTAGGGATTAGTTTTAGGTGATTAGGGATGAATAAAATTATTTGGGGTAATTTTTTAAGAAATATAACCCTTTTTACATTGTTTTATAAGTGGTTATGATTTTCACATATAAGATAGAAGGTGATCACAAAGTGACTTGTCTATGTAAGTCAAGACAGTGAAACCTAGGGCAATGAGAATGGTTTTCAAGAGAAAAGTCTCCATTAGATAATATATTTTTTGTGTTTGAGGGTGATAAAATTAGTTTTTATGATATTTTACATGTATTTTAATATCATTATGATGTTTTTTATGGTGTTAGAATGTCATGTTTCCAAGACTGGATGTTTGCAATATTTGGTAGTTTTTGATGTGCTAGGGGCAGTGAAGTTTATGAGATCATATGAGAAGATTCATTGCATCCAATGTAATTTTATATGGTTTTTTACATTTAAATTACATTTTAATTATCTATGTAATGGGAATATACAGGTTAAGATATTGAGATGTGGAAGCCAAAATGGCTTAGTAGACTGTGTTAAGATAGTGAGATAGAGGCCTGAGAGATTGGTCTATAAGACCAATGATTTTCTCTAGAGTTTGATATCTATCCTTTTGGGAATTATATATAATATTTATATAAACTATTAATGAGATTTATATTTCATTAAAGTGTCATTTCAAGTACAAATATCAAATTTGTTCATGACTATGTTTTTGGAGGCTATAGGTAGTTTGAGTAGTCATCTGGGAGTGATGAGTTAGAGGTCCTCTGACCTGAGGTGAAGAATCCAAATAATATGAAGATATTATTAGGACCCCTAAGTTTATTTATAATTTATTTGAATTAATAGTTTTTCCTTATTCAATTTTTGAGATCAAGAGTTCTTGACTGTACTTTGACTATGTTTGATCGTTCTAAGTGGTCATTTTATAAGAGTTGGTTTGAGGTCTGTTGGCCTATTTAGTGAAGTCAAATGGAATTGAATGAAATTTAAATTAATTAATTATGATTTATTCACCCCATACCCCTCTCATTTTTTCTTCTTCCAATAATTGGTATTAGATCAAGTCCTTTAGAGAAGGCCTAACAACCTAAAGGAGATCATATGAGAGCAAACATGGCTAAAGTAGAAAGAGGTTACTTGATGTTGGTCTATGATGGATTCATAGTAATTAGTATCATGTAATAAAATTATGGTGTTGATCATGAGGGCATGACATCCTCAAGAGAGATCAAAGGCCAAGATTATCATCAAATAAGGTATGAATTTTTCTTCAAAAATTATAGCTTTTCATGCAAGCAAAATGAGCATAAAACTATTGACAAGAAGGAGCAGTAGTAGTCCCTAAGGAAGCTATAGGCTTAAGGTGATCTATAAATATAATTCATCAACCCCTAGAAGATATTAATGAGTTATAAAAACTATGTGGTAGTCAAGTGTGGATAATAAATACATGAACAAGAAGGTATAGGTATGTGCAACTATCATAGATAAGCAGAGTGTTTGTTATAAACCTAAAGTATGCTATTGAAACCTATTTGAGGTATGTTTGAGCCTTCATATGGCATAAAAGTATGTACTTATTTGTATTTTCATGGTGTATAATAATATATTCTTTGAGGTAACAAAATCCAATATAAGATTTCATTGATCATAAGTCTTAAGAGTGCACAAGAGCAATAGATTGTTTTGCAAGACCAATACTATTAAAAGTAGAGACTATTTGCTTAGAAGGCTTGAAACAAGGTCTTAAATGTGTATATAAAAAATAAATGACATATTTATCTAAAGAGGCATGGTATTGATATTTTGATGACCTCATAAGGTCATATAGGAAACATTATGACATGATGCAAGGACCATAATAGTGTGTTAAAGATGATCTAGACATGAAGATGTTCTAGGCCTAGGAAGATAAGGTGGTTGATTGTGCTAAATTGAGAAATTTCTTGTTTTCATAATGAATATAAGTTTATTATGATCTAATAAGGTATCTATATCATGTAAGTATATTTAATGAGATAATGAAAAGTTAAGCTTGAAGGTATTCCTTAAACCATATAGGTCTGATCTTGAGAAAAATAAAGAAACCACAAAAGCCAAAGGTCTGTAATAGAGAATAAGGTCTCACAGACCTATATAAACAAATCTATACATGGATAATGTTATGAAATAATATGAGCCATGATTTCTTGAGAAACATAAAGAGGAATGAAAATTGATCATTTGTTCCAAGAAAGCATAAGAATCATGCATTGGTTTGCAAATCCAATGAGATTGTGAAAAACTTGGTTGTGTTGTTGAAAAGATAAGGTTCTTCAATGGATGTCAAGGACAAAGAGATATAATATGCATTTTGAGTTCATCTAAAATTAATATTAATATGTTAAGGTTCTTGAGTTTTGTCAATAGGTCATTGTTAAAATTGGTTACAAACCTAGTTGTTTGAGGTGTTCTATTGAAGGTCCCTTAAGCTGAGTCAAACCCTAATGACTCAAGGAGTATGTTTGAGACCTGTGTAACATGAGGAATGATAAGGTAGTTCTATTTCCTTGAAACCATATCTATGGTTGAGCTATTCTAATGAGGTCTTATATGGAGTGATAGTAAGTTGCATGGCTCCATAAGAATGATTAAAAACTCATGATGTATGGAAACATGTGTGATTAGATGAGTTTATTTTTTGAACTAATATAAAGATAAATAGGTATAAATAAGGCTTATTGGTGAAAAAATAATGGAAATAGGTTGATTCAAATATCATATTAGTCAAAGACAAGGAGATTAAATAAATCATGGTCTTAGGGGGAGCCTTTGTAGTTCCATGTTTAAGAAATTTATCTACTACAACAAATGACAAGCTTAAATGAAGTTTTATGGTGTTATGATAGTCATATGTCAAGATGATGAGAAATAGGTTAAGGTGAGAGTTATAATCCCAATCACTCTAAAGGTAAGCATTTGATTAGTTTTCTTCAGAAGTAATATTGAAGTTGGAATGAAAGATAAGGTGGTAGTTGAGGAGACCCTTTGTCATTAATGTCAAAGGGGGAGAAAGACTTGATGGGGAGATATATCTTGAGGAGAAATGAGAATGGTATATTATGTGAAAAGGTTTTCCATTAATGACAAAGGGTGAGATTTTTTCAAGTTGTCATTTATGTCATGTGTATGTGCATTGCCATTAATGTCAAAGGAAGTGTGAGATCTTGTGTGTTCAAGAAGACATGCATAATGAATTATGATAAAGTGAGTGAGATAAAACTAGTGAGTCGTATGTGGCATTATTTGAAACTTATTATGACATGAGAATGTGTATATAGTGGCATGAAGATCTTTAAGAGGTATGGAACCTAGTAGGCTTGTATGTTTAGACTAGTTCCTAAACATGAATAAATCTTGTAGAGACATGATGATGATAAGATGAAGGTATTTGATCTTGATAGTGTTAAAATAAGTGGTATAGAATATTATTGATGTGGAAAGTACATACACAGTGGCAACAAAGTTAGGTAATGAGGCATAACCCTTGCATGAGAAACCTAATGTGATGGAATGGGTCTAGTAGCATGTTGAGAAGAGAAGTGTGATATCTATGAGAATAAGGTTATCAATGTGTGAGAAGATGAGAAGGTGTCTAAGAGTTTATATGAGGTGTTAAGAGAATATATAGTGGTGAGAGGGTCATACTCTAGACCTAAAGTGACTTGTAATTGAAGGCCTAATGTGCCAAGATACATAGTGAGGCCAGGTGGAGGATGAGGATCAGATTATAAGGTAAGAGTTATTGTATGAGTATGATATTATGTCATATGACATATATATGATGTTTTGGTATCACTATAAGAGGTTTACAAATGTTTTCAAGATCCAAGTATGATTGGTAGTTCTAGACATAACATGCATAGAGACCTACTGAGGTCTAAATAGAGGGTTAAGTTGAGTTTTCAAGGTGATAGAGCACATGAGATCATATATCAAGGTATAATTTTTTTTCAAGCATGTTTATGAATTTTGAGGTCATGGATTGAAGGAGAAGACAAAAAATCACATTTTGAGGTCTCATATACATGCAAAATGAAGAGATGAGAGCTCGAGAAGGAAGTTAAGATGCTCATCAGCACATGTAAACTTTTCATGGTGTCTTGATACTTTTGGGTGAGATGGGTAAGGATACTAATAAGTATTTATAAGAATTATTTTAGCATTTAAGGGATAAAGTTGTATGAACAAAAATTTAGGAGGTTAACTGGTTTAAAATCCTCTCAAAACCCTTATAGTGATCCAATTGCAAAACACTTGTTAGAAATTGCCCAAAATGGTTTTGTTGACCAATTTTGATGTTTGTATGTTGTATAGGAATCCTTTAGGCATCTCTAAGTGGTAGTGTTGTTTTAGGATAGTGAGTAAAACCTATAGAAAATTGCTTATTTTTAAAGAATTTATTACTACATGTAGGATTGACCAAGTCAATGCATACAAATCAATGAAGGTTGAAGGTCAAGATTTTTTATTGATGTCCATTATTCTGGTTTGGAAATTTAAAACTTATATGTCAATCATTTTGGTGAATATTAACCCCATGTGTAACATGCCAAGACCCACATGTCAACTTTGGTTTCCAAATGAATAGTGCAACCATGTTGACTATAAATAAACATGTGCATGTGCAATAATGACCTCATTATTTTACCTAAGTGACCTAATTTTTATAACTAAGCAAGCTTAATATAAATGTTTAGGAAAACCATATAATGGATAAAAATAACCTACACCAAAACTAATCACCTGCAAAAAATAATTTTCTCTAGCATCAAATTTACATAGAAACCAATTTAACTTTTCTAATATAAGATGATAACTTAAACAAATTTATTCTAAACCAAACAATTTTCAAGAGAAGTTTTTACTCAATCTCCTTAGAAGACATCATCAACCCTTTTCCATTTTTTTTAACATAGTAAGATAAGATGAAAAACATATCATTTTTACAAGGTTAAACTAAATGGGTTAGTTTAATAAAATTCTTTAGGGCAAATTCTACAAGTCAAAGCTCAACTCCACCTGAAGGTGCATTTATGAAATTAGAATACACGAGTATCACCTCATCTAAAAAAGCATTGAATATAGTTATAATGGAATATACATATATATTCTTATAAATTTCCCTAATTGATATAAGGAGATATAATTTGTATCCACTATATATAATTTATCACTCTTATTTTATATATATCATCTAGATGACTCAAATAAATATGACATATCCTCTTTCTAGAATACATGTTACATTCAAAAATATTTTAAAATAACTCTTATACAACCAAGATCTAATAAGGTTTATGATTTTTAAATTTTTTTTGATAGGTATTATTATTATTATTATTAAAATCATTATTATTTATTTATTTGACTCTTTTTCTTGCAAGGGATTTAATCTCTTAATTTTTTAAATATAATATAAGGAATTTAAAGGGTACAAACTAATGTCAAGATGCATAGATTAGGTGTATTCAACTTAAGGAATCAAATCATATATATATTATTTGGATTTGGAATTAATTAATTAGGTTTGATTTACTATATTATATATCATTTAAACCTGATCAAGTTGTATTGCATTTATTTGTGCTAAAATCCATTTATTTGCAATACAATCTGCAATGCTATTTAGTTATGTTGGTCCTTATTTCTAGGTCCATTTGCTTCTATCCCAAGAATAAAAATTGTAAGGACTAATAAACAACATCACAATGTTAATTTACTAATCATTTATTATTTAGAATAACCTTTAGAGAGTTGATGTTTACGTAGATCAATTAAAATACAACTCTTCCTACCCCCTCAACCCTATTGACCCTTTCTTTATTTTAACCAAAATCAAATCTTAAAATTTATAACACATATGCCAAAATAAACTTGTAATAAAAATAATTTTAGAAAATGACAAGAGAAGGGGGATTGAGGGTGATAATAAAGGGCATTGAAGTTTACACAAGGTGTATATTGTTAAATGAAAATTGCCAAAGGATTACCCAAAACAAAAAACCTAATAACATAATAAAAAGGAGCATTATACATCCTAAGTTATTCATGATGTTTGTTACATTGAATTGAAAATAAGATTATAAAAATAACCTAATGAAACACCATTTATGAGAATGATTCATACCCATTTTATAACAAGAATTATTACTTATATTAAGAGGAGAATTGATAGTAAGGATCCATTGGTGATTAACTACCAAAAAAATAAAACTATATAAGATTTATAATATTTAAGGATCCCTAAGATTAGATTATGATCAATTAATTAATTTATAACATTATAAAGTGAAAATGGAGGCTATAAAATATGACCTGATAATATTTTAAATTTGGTGAGCTCAATGGAGCCAAAAAAAAGATAAGATCTTATTTCCCACTTCATAAAGATGTTTTGTAAGAATCATACCCCATGAAATGTAATGTGTTAAAAAAATCACTACATTAGTCATATTTATTATGTATTGAGAAACTAAAATAGTTTAGTGGAAGGTAAAATTACTTTAATGATAAATGTGAGGAAACCACATGCAATGTTTTTGATCTAAAATCTAAACTAGTTAGTGATATCTAATCATATGATATTAAATATATATTAATTATGGTGTGGATATGGATAAATTTAGAGGTGTCAACTGAGTATGAATAGATCTAATAACACCATTTATAAGTACATTATGCTCATTATCTCCATCCTAGGTAGCTCTACCTTTACCAATATTTATTATCAATTTTCTCTTTGCCTTAAATATATTTAGGATTAATAAAGAATAATTAGATCATAAAATAAAAAGAGATGAGAACCCCAAATGGATTTTCCTCAATGTATATTTTTCCCTCCTTTAAACTTCCCAACTATATAAAATCAACTCCCTATAGGTACACACCCACTCCCACTACTATGTAATTAAAGAGCCTTTGTTAATAAGCTATGGACCACCCTCTAATAATAAATGAATATAGATGTGTTGATAAATATATGAGTTGTAAAATTCATGGTATAAAACCAACCTAATATTGGTAGTAGGTGCCTAATTACATGGCTAAAAAACTACATCAATCCTTTCCAAAAAATACAATCAATTTCATTTTCTAAGATTTCACTAGATACAAGGAGAAATATTTAGCTACGCATTTAAAAAATATAATTATATATATGTGTATATATGTATGTATGCATGCATACATGCATGTATGTATGTGTGTGTATACACACACACACACACACGCACACACACATACACACACACACACATACATGCATGCATGCATGTGTGTGTGTGTGTGTGTGTGTGTGTGTGTGTGTGTGTGTATACATGCATTCATACATACATACATACATGTATGTATGCATGCATGCATACATGTATGTATATGTATATATGTATGTATGTATATATATATATATATATATATATATATATATATTGTTTTCAATAAAATTATAAAAACCCTAATAAAAAAATACTACAATAATTCCAATCATTTCATTATTCTCCATTTGCATCAAAAAATAAAAAATATAGAGAAGAGTATCAGGAGGGCCCCTCTAACAAGGTAGAGGAAGCAGGGTCTGACAAGGGAGCAGTCAGAGATTTGAGTGGGGTTTTCAAAGTTAAGTCTTCCTGGGCCTCGAGACTCAAAGATAAAAATTTTGACCAAAGAGAGATTCATGTGAATGAAAATTTTCCTTTACTCAGGACAATAGGGGTTTTCATATTAAAGTGCCTAACACATTGACTTAGAGGGTTTATTAAAAAATGGAGTGTGTTCTTGTGGGTAAATTTCTAGGAGCCAGGCCTGATATAGATGATTTTTATCAATGGGATATCAAGAAATGGAACCCTAAGGGTCACATGGAGATCTCAACCTTGTCTAATGGATTTTTATATAGTAATGAGGACTATGCTCAAATCTTGGTGGGGGTCCTTAGTTCATTTGTCGATCTGGTCTATTTTTGAGAAAATGGGAGTCTGGCTTTGACCTAGAGAAAGCATATATTACCATTATGCCAATTTGGGTTAGACTTCCTAATTTGCCTTTAGAAATGTGGGAAGATTACATTTTTATCAATATGGCCAAGACTTTTAGTTACTTGATTGCTTTTGACACTACTACAAAGGCAAGAATGAGATTTTATTATGCTCACTTCTATATTAATGTTCATGTGAATCAGAAGCTTCTTTTTTTCGTTTACTTGCATACTTCCAAAGGGTAATGTTGATAGAAAATTAAGTATGAAAAATCAGTGCTCCTTTTTTCTAAATGCAAAAAATTAGGGCATATGACAAAATTATGCTCATTAAGGACACCAAACAAGCCATTTCAGACCTTCAAGAAGGATGGGCCAACTTGGAAAAAGAAAGTCATGGGTAATCTTGATAGGCCATCCACTTAAAGGAAAGAACTAGATGGTGGATCAAATGGAAAATTTAGAGGCTAAGGAAGTTCTGATTAAAAAGGCTTTGAATATGCTATGAGTAAAAGATGATGGAAAGGAAAGATTAAATTTAGAATTTAGGGAGCTATCCTATTCAGAAGTAACTAAGGGGCCTCAATTACTTGTGGAATATCGGTCTTATTATATGAATGTAGAAGATATACCTAGTCTCATATTACAACTCAAATCCACCTCTTAAGATTGTAATATTGATATAATTAATGGAGGAGATCTTAAGGTACAGGATTTATTTTTAGAGGGACCCCTAGGGGATTGTTTTAAGATTGGGGGTGTTTGTGAAGTGATGAATTTTATGGATCCTCATACCTATTTACCTATTCCAAAATCCCTATTTTCTAAAAATAAATTTGAATGCATACAATCTCTAGAAGAAGATTCAGTTTTAGACCTTATTTTTGGTGACAATAATTTTAATTTATCTTTGGTTAATCTTAAAAATAGATCAAATTAAATCAAGGCCCTAATTTTTACACCCAATAAAAGTGGTTCCATTGATGAAAATAAAGATGGTGGATCCTCCCCATTCTGCTCCCCTATCTCTAGTAAGGGGAAAAAAGTAGAAACCCCATCAATGGTTAACAAGTGTGGGGTAAAAATCTCCTATAATAACTCTCCCTACTGAGGCATGCAGATAAAATAAAAAGGAGACTCTTAAGAAGCTGAAAAAAGAATATATTGTAGATGGATTTCAAACTATACTCACATATAAAGGGGGTAAAATCTCCAAGAAAAAAGTATTAGATGAAAATCCTTTTGTAGAATAGTAGAGGGAGGAATAGTTGCAACAAGCACATAATTTTTATAGATTTCAGATTTAGACATAATCCAAATGTTTTATAAATTCAAGAGATGAATTTGGATGTGAAAATATTTTCTGAAATAAAAATGTTTTATGAAAGGATGCTAATGGATAATGTGTGAGCTCCATTGGGGCCTATGGTAGACTAATTACATTTTGGAATGGTAAGTTTCTTGAAGGTCATCTCTTTTTCAGATCTATGTATCACTTAGTTGATATTTTTACTAATAAAGAGGATGTTTTTATGTGGATCTTTGCAAATATATATGCCCCTAATTCCATTATTTATATAAGACTCTTATGGTAAGTGTTATCTAATTTTATAGAAACTTGTAAGGATCTGTTGTAGGTGGTTGCTAGAGATTTTAATATTTCCTTATTTTTAGGGGAGAAAAAGAGAGGGAATCAAGCTATGTCTGATAGTATGGAATACCTTGACTCTTTCTTATCTAACTGTAATCTTATTGAATGACCTCCTTCTACTTGGATAAACAGGTGGATGGGTGAGAATCTCATCCAAGTTAGACTTGACAAGGTTTTGATTTCTATGGATTGGATCTCTAAAAAATATTTTTTTATTTCTTTGCTTCCAAAGATTAGGTTAGGACATAATCCTTTGAATATCATTATTGAATCTAAAAAAAGATCCCTTTCTAGATGGAAAACATGTGGTTTAGACACCTAGACATTAAGGACAAAGTTTATGAATTATGGGATACTTTGATTGATGGTTTAGCTATGTTTCAGTTGGTATCCAAAATGAAATTATTAAAAAAACTAAGGGTTTGGAACAAAGAGGTGTTTGGAAATGTGTTTTTTAATCAAAATCCTTTGAGGGATGAATTATCTAGGCTAGAGGAAACTATAGCTATCAATGGATTTGATAACTATCATGAGTATCATGAGTATCTAGGCTAGAGGAAACTATAGCTATCAATGGATTTGATAGCTATCTAGTGTTAAGGAAAAATATATGCTCTATGAGTATCATGAGGTGGCTGCCATGGAGGAAAGTCTTTGGAGGAAGAAATCTTATACTATTTGGACTAAGGAAGGGGAAAAGAAAATTAATTTATTTCATATGACAACTTTGAAGCATCAAGCACATAATTATATTAGACACATTATAAATGCAGATAGGGTCTCTTGCTTAGATAAAAAATTTATTAAAGAAGAAAGTATTTCTTATTTCAAAAAATTATTTGCAAAAAATATGAGAAGTAATGTTACAATGGAGCAATAATTGCTCCATGAAATCCCACATCTTATTTCTAATGTAGATAGCTTAAGTATTATTAATCCTTATCTAGTGTATGAAGTTAAATTTGTAGTGTTTATCATGAACAAGGACAAGGCCCCAGGCCCAAAATGGTAACCCATTGCTTTCTTTCAGATTTTTGGGGAAATCATCGGGAAAGATGTGGTGGATGTAGCTGATCAGTTTATTTCCTTAGGTCAGATTCTAAAAGAATTAAATAACACTTTTATTGCTTTATTTCCTAAAAAAAGAGAGGTTAAAATTTATTAGAGTTTATACCTATTATCCTTTATAATGCTACATACAAAATCATTACTAAAGTTCTTTCATTGAGAATGTAACCATTAATGGATAAAATCATTAGTTCTCAATAGGGTGGCTTTCTTCCAGGAAGGCAAATTCAATATGGTATTATAGTTGTCCATAAAACCCTTCATTCCATGGATAGAAGCAATCAAACATGGATGATTTTATAGCTAGATATGAATAAGGCATATGACAGACTGGATTTAAAGTTCTAGATAGGATTATGATACAATTTGGTTTTGAGGCAAGCTTTAGGGGTCTTATCAAAGTTTGCATTTCTACTGCTATATTTTATATCCTTTTGAAAGGAGTCCCTATTGGCTACTTTAGTAGTAAAAGGGGTATTAGTTAGGGTGAACCAATATCCCCTTTTTAATTCATTATAATGGAAAAATATCTTAGTAGATCTCTTTTGGTAACCTTTAGAGAAGGTGAGGTAAAGGGTTTTAGACTTGTCCACAATTTAGAACCTACACTTCACCAAAAAAATTTGGATGATACTATTTTAATGGATGAAACATCAATGCGGGAGGTAAAAGAATTAAAAAGGGTGATATTTTCCTATGAAGCTACCTTTCATCAAAAAGTCAATTTTGAGAGTTCATTGTATTTTTTTAATACTCCTATGGATAGGCATATTAGAATAGAAACTATCTTGGGTTTCCAAGTAAAAGAGTTACCTCTCTCATATCTAATAATTCCTATGAGTAGTATAAAACTATCAGTGGTGGATTGGAATCCTCTTTTAGAGAGATTTCAAAAAAAATTGGTTGTATGGAAAGGTAAACTTATTTCTCTAGCAGGGAAATTAGTTCTTATTAAAAGTGTTTTGCAAAGCCTTCCTATATATTTGATGTCTATGTTTACAATTCTAAGGATAGTTAGGGAAAGGTTGGAAAAGATTCAAATAAGGTTCATTTGGTCTAGAACTGAGGAAAAGAATAAATTCTCTTTAGTTCCTTGGGATAGAGTTTATTCTTCGAAGAGCTATGGAGGGCTTGGCCTAAGAAAAATAAAGCGGATGAACTTGGAACTTATTTCCAAATAGGCCTAGATAGTCATCACTAGTAAGACCTTTTGGTCTAAAATTTTATAGGCTAAATACATGGGTTCTAGACCAATGATTACCTTATTGGCAGGGGATTAGTTTGTTATAGGATCCTCTTTATAGAATTTTATGATTTCCAACAAATAACCCATTATAGAGGGAAGAAAATGGAATATTGGAAATGATAATTAGGTTAAATTTTGGGAGGATATATGGGAATTAGATAAACTTCTAATTTCCTTACAACCATGGTCACATGTTCAGTTATAAATATAATGTTCTTATGGGTGCAAAGTGTTTGATTATATTGAATTTAAGGATGGTATTTTGAGCTAAAAAAGGGTTATTTGGTGTTAATTTATCTATTGAAAAGAATACTATTATAGAGGACATTTAGTTTATACTTAACACCATTCATATTCCTCAGTTTCTCAAGGGTGATGAATTTATTTGGAAGGATTACTTTGATGGTTCCTATAGTGTCAAATCTAGTTACATGTTGATATTTCAAGCTCCTAAGGAAGATATTCTTTGGTCTAGAATTTGGAAAAAAAACTTGATCCATAAGATTAATATTTTCTTATAGTTTTCTATTCAGAACAATATTATACTATTGATAACCGAAGGAGAAGAGGGATGTGTTTAATAAATAGATGTCCACTTTGTGAAAATGAGAATGAATCAGTTATGCATCTGTTTATAGGGTGCTCTTATTCCATTGATGTGTGGATTTTATTTTTTGAGTGATTCTTTATTACCTAGGTTCAACCTCAATATATTCTAGAAAGGATGGACTAGAATCCTTCATATAATAATAACATGATAAAAAACATCTAGCAGTTTGTGCTTATGCCTAAAATTTGGGGTCTTTAAAAGGAACAAAACAATCGGATTTTTATGGATAAAGAAATTTATAGCAAAATTGTGGCTAATAAAATCTAAATCAATATTATGGAAAATATTAAAATTATCCTTAATAGCAAATCCAAAGGCATGAATGAAGAATAATCAAGAATAACATCCCTTTGGCAGATTAAGGTGCAATTTGGAAGTAAACTAGATCCCAAAATTAAATCTAGGGAAAGAGTTAAATGGAGATTCCCCTCTCTAGGATGGGTGAAATTGAATTTCATTTAGGCCTCAAAAGGGAACCCATGTGTATCAATATGTGGAGGGGTATTCTTTTGGATGATAAATTTAATTTCATTATCACATATGTGGGAGGCGTGGGCACTTAGATCAATCATTGGGTAGAAGCCTTAGCTGCACTATGGGGTCTGAGATTGGCAAAATAACTAATGATTAATAGAATTATGATAGAAGGTGATGTTTTGAATATTTCCAATTGTTTGTTAAAAATGAATTTGGATAGTTGTAACATTAATCACATCATAGAGGAAACCTACCTTCATATTGATTCTTTCCATGAATTCACCATCCAAAATGTGTATAAAGAAGGGAATCAAGTAGTAGACTAGTTTGCTAATTGAGTGGTGTCTATAGACCTAAGAAGATGTATTTTTTTATAAAATATTCCCTAATTGATTATTCAAATAATAGAAGTGGAAACAATATTGTGAAATGATTAGCTAGAGGTACGTGTTATTTATTTTGTTGATTGATCTTTCTAGTGTTTTCTACATTGATGTGATTAAAGGTAGGGGTGCATTAAAACTATGAGTTTTAATGGTGGTTTTAACTTATCCTCCATTTATCATTATGTGGTTATGGGTATTGGTCTCATCATTCAATTTACCAAAAGGGATAGTATCATTATGTTGGAAATATTAAAGAGTTATCCCCACATGTGTGGCTTAATTGATAGCCATATTTTGACTTACTTTCAATCATTATTTAAAGTGACTACATATATTCTAATTATCTTAAAGTAAGCAAGATTTGGAAACTTTGTGGAAAAAATGGTATCGCCAATAGATCATCTATGGTTAGTGATAAACCTAGATGGATTGAGCCTATCTTGGATGCGGGTTTAAAGGAATATGTTGAGCTATGGGAGATTCTAAAAATTGTGGGTAAGGCCAATTTTATGCAAATTTTGGAAGGGTATGATAAATATATACCTATAAAGTTTTTCAAGGATTGGAATTGTAGAGAGGTGGTTTTCAATGGTGTTTCTATAGAAATTACTAAAGATTTAATTTCCTAGGTGACTAGGTTAAACATGGAGGCCACTAAATTTTATAAAATGGAAATAAATTATAAGGAAGAAAAGGAAAATTTCCTACTTGAAGGGGAGGTACTTCATCTATTGTAGAATGGTTTCGATCGGGAGACATTTCCTTCCCCATTTGGTGATGTAGTGAAGTAGGTCATGCTCTATATCACTTTAGAAGGTAGGTAGAATGTTTTACATTGGTACCATTTTATATTTTTAAATTACTTCAAGCATAATGTTCTTTTAATTTTGCCTTTTTATAGCTCACATCTCTTGAAATGTCCATTCTAGATGTCAAAAAAGGCAAGAAGAGTGAACTATTGCATCATGTTGTTATCTTTATGATTTAAAAATATTTTAGAGGGATGAATAAGAGCCTGCTTTGTTCCCTCCCTCAAAGGTAAAGAGTTTTGGTAGAAGTAGCTATATGAAATTGATTGGTGAAAATAGTGAATCAAAGTACCCTACTCTTGGAAAATAGGGTATTTAAAAAAATGGTGTTACTTCAAGCCCCTAGTCGAAGAACTATAAACGTAAGCTAAGGATCTCTTCCAAGGGAAAGATTTAGTCTATCAATGAAAGGGTAAATATAGTTGAAAAGGGTGCCTCTAAGGAAGAACCAGTTGCCATGCAGTAGGAAGAGATGTTATAAGGGATGAATTTATTTAAGACTAAAGCTTTGCAGTCCAAAAATAAAGGGAAAATTCTAATTGGTTTCAAAGCTTCAGAGGTCAATGTGGAAGAGGTTGAGAATATCACTCACATGTCTTCCATTTAGGAAAGGATTTAAATTTAGAGTTTGACAATGATGAGAAGATTAAATTTCATAGTATATAGGAGAAATTTCATCTCCAAAAATCTATGTTTAGATGGTTTATGTGTGAACTCACTGCTAAAATGGAGAAAACTATGTCTCTTATTGCTTTGGTGTCCTAGATGAATAGTGTATATGAAAAAAAGGAGTTGGATACCCAGCTGAAGAGGTTAAGGGATAGGATTTTGAACCGATAATGGTAAGATGAAAGACTTAAAGAGAATTTGAAATCTCTTGTTAAGGTTATCAATATGTTGGTGAAGTATAACATTACTAGTCTTGATACCCTCAGAACTCTATTAAGAAATATGTAGAAAGGAGTTAGGTCCTCATCCTCACAAGTTCAAAAGTGCAGTGAGTGTGATAAAGAAATTGGATTGTCTCCCCAAATGTTTTAACAGATGGACTTGGACCTAAAAATAAGTATTAGAAGTTGAGAAGAGGCTACTTAAGTTATTTTTTGGTTGTTCTTAGGTTGTTCTCCTATTACTTTTTGTTTGATCTTGTTTTTTATTCATCTTTAGAAGAATTTATTATTTATCTTAGAATTGGTCATGGTCTACTTGTTTCTTGTATAGGATCAAGTCCATGGTTCAAGAAATCTAGCTTGACCCTTAATAAAAAAAATCTCAATTTATTGAATTGAATTTATTTTAATTTATATAAAATTAAATATATAAATATTATTATTTTATTTCTTTTTCCATCTCTAAGAATCCCATTATCCAATGTATGAAAATTGGTGTCAACAAGTGGGGCTCATATTATAATTAAATAAAACTTATGTTATGGGAGTATGCAATGCATGATTTCAGTGTACATGCCATATTTATAACATAATGCTTATATAAGATGATAAATCAATTGTTTGGAATGTATGCTTATATTATTACAATCCTAATATTTGGTAACTTAATCAAAGAGGAAATTAGATGTCAATAAAATTCATACATTATGGATTGAATAAAAATTGATACCACAACCCTGTTTTAATTTCCTTGAACCTTTATTTTTTTTTATCATCACACCACTTGTTATGGTTTTCCAAGGACAATCCATTAGTTAAATTCAAAGGTTATTGATATAGTTTTATTTTAGTAGCTTGAACACCTTTCTTTGATGAACTACTTATTTCTTATTATTGTTTGTAATGTTCATTTTTATCATTACTTATATAAACTGACTTATCACTATTTACTTCTTGACCATATTATGAAAAGTCCATCCATTCTTGGGTCTTCAACTAAATTAGTTTGTTGATTGGTAAATTGGTGTGTTATGGTCATGATATCAGATTTAAAGAGTGTAAAATCCTATATTATCAATCTCATTATAGGTAGTGACAATTTTAGCATGATTAAATTTTTATCTTATGAAAGCTCAAATCATCCCTTCTCTTCCATGCTAGTTAGTTGAGATGATAGTTCTACTTTGTCCAAATATTTTTGATTCAAATTCTTAATTAGATTATTTTAAATAAATATGCATTGACTCAATTTTTTGTTCCTATATTTATGGTTCACTATAGGTATAGGAATGGTTATTCAAGTAGTGACACTATCAAGGCTACACAACAACCCAATATAGCAAGTCAAAAAAAGATCAAAATTGCAACAAAAAGACAACACAACCCCTCTAACAATAGAATGATTAATACATCATACACATAAAATAAAAAAGGATTAAAATAAGATTGGTCATTACAATATGTAATTATAATAGGATTACCATAAATAAGGTTACAATCCAAGAGAAAACATATCAAATAAATATTTCATTTCAAGTCATTTATTTTAGTCATTTGATTTTTTAACCATTATATTTTTTCATAATAAGGAGGTATTTTCCCCCAAGTGTGGTTTTAAACAATTCTATTTATGTTTAGGTTGAATAGTCATTCATAATTTATATATTACTCCAATAATAAAAAATTGGGTAAATATACCTAACTATAGATAAATTATTTGAAAGGAAGTTACACAAGGAATGCAACATAAAAATAAGGGGTTATTAAGGAAGTTACACACGTAATTTTCAAAACAAGGTCTTGAGTAAAGAAACTATAGGGTATCAAGGTATTAAAAAATGAGTGCATTGGAGGACCATGCACATAATTAGTGTGGGGAAATTGGAAGATATTGTTAATAAAGAAAGGCTCAAAACACTATATAAAGAAAAGGAAAATCAATGGTGAGGTAGATGTGTATGCAAAGATGACCAAGTGTTTAGATATATGAGAATTGTATATCAAGGGGAAATATAAGAGTATGGGTACACATAGGTCCTAACAATGCAAAAAAAAAAATGAATGGCATAGGTCATATCACATTGGAAGCCTTAAAAAATATGACATCACCATGATGACATGACAAGTGGAGGTATGAAAATTAAAAAGTGATAGAGGGTTAAGTGAAATAATTATATATGTTAAGGATATAAATATGAAACTTGGAGGCATTATTTAGTCACTTTTATTTTTACAATGAGTCCATCAAAGAGATCCTATGAGTGAAGGATAACATTTTAGGGTTTTGAGCTAAGGAATGTAAAATTCATCATAACATTTTAGGCTTCAAACACCATTAATAAGAATTAAACTACCATGGTAAGCATGGAATATGAGCCATGAAATTTGGGCTAAGGGATAATAATTCAATCATGTAGTGGAATAAATTTTAAGCTAGATCTTATGACCACAATTTTTGTAGGGTTAAAGCTTGAAGGCTGAAGCAACAATGGGTTATGATAGTTCACATTAGGTAGTGTGAAGACTAAAAACAAATGAAAAAGGACATGAATGAGGCACCAAAGAGAAAAATAGTGGATTTAATAGCTCTAGGGAGTAAAAATACCCTAGTAATTAAAGAATAAATAACATGAATAAGAGAAATTAACAAGTTAAGGAGTTGTATGGAAAAATACCCACTTTCCTTGTCCATGATGATATTTATGGAAATAATGGAGTGTGATGAAGTTTTGACCTCATTCATGGGGTAATGTACAATTTTTGATTTCAACCACTAAAAAACATATTAGAAAAATGTTGAAGGATAATAATTATATCAACACATTTTAGGTGGGAAGATATGATTTGGCCCATTGGACTCAATCATCAAGAGGTAGCTAGAGGATAATGGTGTCTTACAACTTTAGGAGTTTCCTTCTTTGGAAAATAATATAAATTTGTTATGTTTCTTATTTAAGACTTTCATGAAATGAGGTTATACTTTTAAGGTCATAAGATGAAAATCATACTTGAGTGCATCTAAACAGAAACTAGGTTGAAGAGCAAGGAGAAAATATGTATTTAGTTGCCATGAGAAAAAAAGTAGATTAGTTATCCAAAGAATTTAAGTACTATAAGGGTGGGTACACTATGGTAATTTATAATATATAAGATCAATATGAACATATATCCACCCATTTGATCAACATCTAGATGGTTATAGTGGCTTGGTGGAACTCAATTTCTACGGAAGTAATGAACCTTGTGCACCATATTTTCATCATGGGGGTGAAACATAACCTTGTGCACTAAATTTATGATAAATTTAACCTATAATAAGAAGGTATAACAAGAATGCCTTTCCTAGCATAGGTGGTAATAAAATATGTGAATTAACAAGACAGTCCTTGATTTGTTGAAAAGTTGTTTGACAGTGATCATCCCAATGAAATGCAACTCCTTTCTTCAAAAAATGTGTAAATGGATGGCACTTGTCTACTAACTAAGAGATCTTACCCTACAAACTATGAAGTTGGTGGTGGCATCTTGGTTATAGCATGGACTTTATCTAGATTGACTTCAATACCTCTATGAGACACGATGAAGCCATGTAATTTTCTTGAAGTTACACCAAACACACATTTCTTTGGATTTAGTCTAACTTTATATTCTTGTAGTCTTTCAAATATCTCATGCAACATGGTTGGATGGTCAACCATGGTCTTGGATTTTCCTAATATGTCATTGGCATAGTCTTCAACAATATCATGCATCATATCATGGAATATGACAGTCATGGTCTTTGATATGTAGCTCCCACATTCTTAAGGCCAAATAGCATCACCTGATAACAAAATGTTCCCGATGGAGTGGTGAATGATATTTTATACTGATCTCTAGTGCTATTCTAATATGATTGTATCCTAAAAAGACATCCATGAGCAAAAGCATTTCATAACCTACTATGGAGTCAACAATCATGTTGATATTAAGCAATGGAAAATAATCTTTAGGATAAGATTTTTTGATGTCTTAAAAATTATTACAAATTATGATTCCTTCAAGCTTTTTCCTAATAGGTAAAACATTAGAGATCCATTCAAAGTAGTCAATGGATCAGATACATCCTACTTGTAAGAGTTTTTCCAACTCTTTCTTTACCAATATAGTAATGCGAGGATGCATCTTACATAGCTTTTGTTTTACCATTTTGGCATTAGGATTAACCACAAGGTAGTGTAGAACCAAGGCAAGGTCTAATCCTGGAATGTTAGAATAGGCCCATGCAAATATATCCACAAACTCTCTCAATAGAGCTATAAAAATGTCATGTTCCTCTTTAATGAGGGATGCACTTAATTTTATCTATTTTAGGTCTGATAGAGTCCCAATGTTTACCTCTATTATATCTTTGACTAGAAGAGTCAAACCATCTTTTAGGATAGCAGGCAATGATTTGAACTGTTGGACTATGTCAGGGTCCTCTATTAGGACTTGCTCTTCCACTTCTGCTAGGCATGATGAATCTAAATCTCCTAATGGTATATTTGGCCATGTAACAAAAATAGTTAGAAATTCTTGGAGAATTTGATCAAATACTTGTTGTTGCTCAAAATTTAACTCAAATCCACATGTAAGTTCATCATCAGTGGTCTCCTGATATAAAATCAAAGAATAATAAACACCCCCATCTAATCTCACCTTAAACAAGTTTTCACCACTAGACTAGCCTTTATCTTTACTTTTTCCTTGGTCAGAAAGTGCCTCAAAGAGGTTTTCACTTTGGAACCTCAATGTTTCACTTTTTTTGTTTTTGGCTAAGGGTGTTCACCAAGATCTAATGTGATTGACAATATTGATTTGTGATATCCCAATGGAACATTATCTCTAAGGCCTAAGAAATCATAGAATGCCTCATCATTCTGGAACTCATCAATCGACAGACTGGATTCTTGTTGGTCCTAATCTATTAGTTAGGGATAATATAATGGTAATGGATTGTGATGAATGGCTTGGGTAAGGGTACAAATGGAATTGTTATCAAATAGGTTGGTTTCAACTAGGTTATCAAAGGTATGGCTATGATCAGACTCTACTTCACTGTCAGCATCATCATCACTAGTCATTGGTGATGGAGTTTGAATAAAATATGTGGGGTCACCCCCAGTCAGTTTAAATCCAAGTCCATAAGGTCTTTCATACTTAGTCATGGAAATTGGCTTGATGGTTCCTTTTTGATTCAGTCTGAGGCCTCTTCCTTCATAATTGTGACACTCCATGATCCTATTGGGAATAGGATACTTTGTACTTTTATAACAATCAGCCTGGTTGTCATTATATAACCATGATTCATTCCCTTTAAGAGGGTTAGGTCCTAGGCCAAATGCTAGTACAAATGTGACATGTCCCTTGTATTTGTTCTTTTGTTACCAATGCATATGTGGAATGATTTTAGGTCATGCAAAGGTTTTTATATTTTTAGAAATATTGGTGATATGAAACATATCATGGGTCACATATTCTCTCGGTCCATTATCTGAAATGGTGAAATGATTGGAAGCTTCAAGAGATGGCATGTGGGAAAGGGAATCCAAGATATTAGGATCTATGCAATTATGTGATGAAGGATCAATAATTATAGCCTTTCCTTTATCCTACATGGAACTTAGATTCATGATGTAATGATAATTATAAATTTGAAACTCGGCCTCAAGATTCTTGCAGTGTTCATATAGGTGTAAATCTTTTGGAATATTCATGTCCATCCCTGAGTGGGAAAACTTGATACATTCGTACAATGTGTGACATGACTGCACAAATCTCATGAAACCAAGGCCTACTTAGAAGCATGTTGTATGATAACTCAAGATCCAACACATGACAAAGTCTATCATGGGTCAAAGGCCCAATGATAACTAGCAAACTAATGGTGCTTTGTGATTCTCTTTCCTAATTATCATAAGCTTTGCTAGTTATTATTTCTAGATGGAAATCTATCATCATGTACCCAAGAAGCTTGATGAGCTTGAGGGACACTATGTTGAGGCCATATCTATTGTCTATAAGGACACATTTCAATTTATTCCATTTGATACAAACTTTTATGTACAATGGGTTATTATGGAGTAGGCCAAGGGAAGACATATCACTTTGGTTGAATGTGACTTGTTCGGCTGGAGCTAGATGTCCAAACAAAGCTTAAAATGTTATCAAGGGATATGTTACTATAAATAGTGGATTGGGTCAAAAAATCATTTAGGATGTTTTTGTGGGTTATTGACATTCACAGCAAATCCAAAATATGAATTTGTGTTGGTGTCTTCTGCAATTGTTCCATAATATAAAACTTCTTATCTTGGTCAGTAGTGAATGGTTTATTTTGAGGCTAAATGGTTGGTCAGATGATAGGTAAAGGGGAAAATGGTTGTGGGCCTAGGATAGTAATATTTGACCTCTAAGTTGTGATTGCATAATTATGATTAAATATTAGACCATTATTGCTAACTGATGTTGTAAATGGTGTGGGACCAAATAGGATAAGTCTCAATTGCTGGTGTACTTGCATGTGGTCACATGGAAAGAATGAGTTGTCACTATAAGATCCAAAAGTGGAAGTCCTAGTTTTTTGGTTTGCATGTATGCACTCCTAGGTTAAAGAAGGATTATCCATGTGATTTGGTTGAATATTTTTTTTAGCAATGGTCTAGGTTGATTAGTACTTGGTCTAAGATTAATGGAGATGGTATTAATGGTATCCCCTACAATATGACCTACAAACCTATTGTAGTCATGTGTAATTGCATGGTAGGTTTGTTAGTTTTTACCATTTTGACCTTGGTTTTGTCCATTATTTTGTCATTGTGGGTTTTTCTACTGATTTTGTTGGTTTTGCTTTTTCGACCTTTGATTTTGATACTGTTGATTTTGTTGTTGCACTAGTTGTTGTTGCTGATTATTCTACTGCTATTGATTATTATGTCAGGGAAAGGGGTTTTGATAAATCCCAAGATTTTGATTACATGTGGAAGCACTATTATCTAATTTTATCTCCCCATTCTCCAACATATTCTTGATTAAATTCTTGATTTGGACACATCTTCATAAATTATGTATGTTGACCTGATGATAGCCACAAAATTCATTTTCATGATAATAATCAGGGTAAGGAATGCCTTACAGATAATGCTTTGATATGGGCCAAATAATCAAATTAGTGGCATTAAGCTTACAAAATATAGACTCAATAGGTTTTCTTAGGTCATTAAAGACATGACGTGTAGGCATGGTTCTCCTAGGAGGAGGGGTTTGCAATGGTAAAGACTGCTATATTTGTTGTGTAGGTCTTGGTTGGTGCACATGTGGTATTGGTTGGAGAGTTTAATGGGTAGGAGTAAGATGAAAAGGTGTTGCAGATGATGTTTGCATAGTTTGGATATAATGATATTCAGTCACTCCATGTCCCATAACATTCCTATTTCAGTTGAATTACTTCGGTCTTTCATGATTATTGGCCTATGATGGTTGTGATGATTCAACCTGGATGGGATGTTGGTCATTTCCATGATTGGTACCTTGATTTTGATTAGTTTAATTAATCTTGATGACCCTTTTATTGATGAACACTCGCTCGATCAATAAACCTTTATCAATTATCTCTTTGAAGATATGTGCACATTGTAGTTCCAAACGATAGGCTATCTCACTATGCAAATTTTTATTAAACACAACAGCTAATTTTTTATCTAGTAAACTATGTGTGAAAAATCTTGAAAGGGATCTTTATTGCTATAAGTAACTTGCAAAACTCTCCATAGCTTTTTGTTTTGCTTGTGTTAGGTCTACTAATGAAATCTCATGCTTGAGATTATAGGAAAAGTGTTGCACAAATTTAGTGAAAAGATCATTAAAGTTTGTTACTAAATTTTTGGGAAACTTCAAAAACCACTCCAAGGCTTATCTAACCAGGCTCCTTGGAAACAACAACAAAAGGTATATGTCACTATATGCCACTGGTTGACATACAACAAAGAATTCAGTCAAATGAGCTTTAGGGTCACCTTTACCTTTATACTTATCAAATTTGGGCGGTTCATATCCTAGAGGAAATGGTATCTATAAATACTCCATATTGAATGGATAGGAACATATGTCACCCAATTTAAACTTCTTAGTCTACTTCCCCACCTAAATAGTAGCAATTGCATCCTTCATCTGTTACAATTCTTGGGATAAGAAACTAGAAGGGATATTGGTTTAAGGGAGAATGTTGGTTTGGATAGATGGTTGGGAGGTCACAAGTGGAACACTTTGACTAGGGTATGATTGAGACACCTATTGGGGTACATTGGCCTGGTTGGGGAATGGACCAAGAATACACATACGTGGATTGGGATGTACTTGAAATTACACATTTGGCTATGTAATATTCTAGTTTGGGTTGATGATAAAGGTTTGACATAGAGGATTTTGTGGTTGGGATGGAGGGATATAACTATATTGTGCCTACTATGGTTGAAAAAGGACATGCCACCGACTAATCAAACTTTGATGTTGAGTGAGAACTTGTGAACCAAGACACTATCTCTATATTTGTGGCACATTTTAAACTAATGGTTGTCTGGTAGGTATTTTAGAAACATGGGGACCTCCGTATTTCATGAATCCTTGTGAAGAAGTGAAAGCATGTTATAGATTTGGCATCTGTCACTGACTAATATTTGCATGTTGCTGACTAGTTATTACTAGGTTTTAGACTAGCATATTAGTTTGTGACTAAAAAGGTATGTTTGTCATTACCTGGTGAGGAGGAACATTAGTGTCCCTTGATTGAGGTGGCAATGTATTCATCCTTTATTGCATTGATACACTAGACTGTGTCTGCTATTATGGAATACTACTTGCTACTTGTTGAGGGGAACTAGGATTCGTCACATTCTATCATTGAGGTATAACATTAGCCATTATTTGATTATCTAATCTTATAGGTTGCACACTTGAGGAAGTCGCTGATTGAGGTTGGGGTGCATAAACTCCTATTCCTTGGTATGATGATCTGCTCATGGAATTGACTAGAGGCATACATTATTGTCTAGTTGTTTGTGTGTTAGTACCACTTTGATCAAAATTGGATGCTCTTTGCACATTGTCTACTATGTTTGGCTCACTATTCAGTGTATAATCTAAAGACACTTCTTCAATAATTGGGATATGTATAAATTTATCTATCAAATCAGTTTTTATAAATTTAGAACTTAGATTTTATTATCCAAATAATTCTATCAACACTCTTATTGAAGGTACCAGGTCAATGAGAGGCTTACTTACCATGTTCATCTGATTGAAGTCACATGCTAAATTTAGGTAGGTTTGGTATGCTATTTGCATTTAATTAAAGGGATCTTCCTTTATTTTTTTGCCTTGATTGAATATATTGGGGTCTTGGTACATTATTTGAACTAGAGCCATAGGATTGCTAGAAGAAGCCTATTGATTGTAAATGATATTATGGGGCACTCTTACTAGACTTGGTAAATTTTCATGGGGGAATTATATAGGAAACTTATCCCCTACCTCTATGTCCCTAACTAAAATCTCATCTTTATTCTCTAACAAATGTCATTCAAACAAAAATGGATCATACGTGGAAGCTGTATTGGTAGAGTATGATTGTTGGATTACTAGCTCATCCACTATTGGTATTGTAGATAAGTATTATGTGGTTTTTTCTTGGTCATGTTCTGTGTAAGGTAGTGTGTTAACCAAATAGTTAGCCAATGGATCTTGGCTTTGTGCCCTTGATTGAGTATTATAAGAGGGATAATAATCCATCTTATAAGCAATGTTATCTGCATAGGGGTCTTGCACCATATCTTCCTACAAAAATACATTACTAATCCTTTTATTGTACATGAGTCCACTATGAGTGTAGGAATACATGTTGGGATCCATATTCAATGCTTTGTGATAAAAGGTCAAAGAGTTATGCAAAATATAAAAAGGATAGAATCTAAAACAAATGATGCCTTCAACTTGGTCTAGATTTGTCAAAAGGATCAAAATGTTTATTCAAAGATTTTTGAGGAAACAAACTAGCCTAAGATATCTAATGTTTCATTGTTCATACAAAGATAAGCAAGTAAATGGACCAAAAATTTGAAATACCAAACTCTAAGGTTGAAGTGTTTCAAATCAGTCTAATCTAGGAAATTAAAAGTTGCTAGGTCTTTTGGCCAAATGCAGCATCAAAATCTAGGCTCAAACAAGGCATGTTCTAGGACTCTTGGCCAAATGATGTCAAAAGCTAGACTTTGAAAATAGATGAAAGTTTTAATCTAATGGATTTGAAACACTTCTAACAAACACTAGGCATTTGATTCTTGGACATGAACTTGGTCAACTAGGTATAAGGTATGAAACAAAAGTCACTTTAAGAAATAGATTATTTTCTCATAAATAATGGTATAAAACTTGGTTCTTTTTGACAAACAAGCTAGACAAAGGTGAATAATATAACTATGCTTTAGACAAAGGATCAAAAGTACACTTGGATTGATCTAAATATGTAGGAATATATTTGAAATCCTATGCAAAATGGGCTATGAAACAAAGTTTGAAATGATTTGGGTAGTGTAATGATGTTATACTACCCAAAATGTGTGACAAAAAAGTTTGTTTCAAAAACTTTCTAAGGCAAAGACATTTTTCCACAATTTTGACAACATAACACTACCCTTATTAACTCAAAATATTGTGGTGCATACCTTAATGTGCAAGTGTTTAGCACAAAATGGCCTAATTATATCAAGTGATGATAATGATTATGAGTCTTAAATTCCCTTCAACCTAAATTGGAAATTAAACCTAAGTTCCCTCAAGTTTAGTGAAAATGGTGAACCCACTTAACACATCAACCTTATGAACTTGTAAAAGTGTATCTTTAAATTCAAATTATAAGTGAAGGACTTTAAACAACTTTGGTAAAGGTCTAGACTCAATTAGGTAGAGTAATTATGCTAAAGTGGATGATATGACTCTCAAGATTTTGATGCACTTTGAACAAGGAAAATGGATGATCTCACGTGGGTAACATAATGCCTCTTTGTTCAAAGGAAATTTTGGACTATGAGTTTAGTTTGGGATTGTTTATTTACACAAAATTTTAACTCCAAACAAGAATTTAAACTAGGATAAGATCAACTAATTAATTTCCCTTATATCCTAAACTGACAAGGTTGCTTGGCATTATTAGAATCTATCAATATACGTCATTTGAGAGGATTTTAAGTGTTCATCCAAAAGTAAATATGGATTATATAGTAGGGTTTTTACACCCCCCCCCCCCCACTTCTCTCAAATGATAGTACTACAACATGGACCTTGAGGCACACCTTGCACAAATAATACTTCCATGGTAAGTGGGGATTTGTCTAAAATGTAACAAGTTTCCAAACAATCTATGGGAATCATTTGCACAATGACTTTCATGCCAAACAATGCAAAATAAAAGCATGGATTTTGGGTCTGTATCACTCAACTTATTGCAAAAATGTCTAGTCCTTTTTACAACCACTACATCTTGCTATTTGCTCAGTGTAGTGTGATGTCCAAAGTGCCACTACATCCCATGTGAAACTCTAAAAGAGTCAAATGAAGTCAATGTTGGGAGATGAAATGCTGGGTCAAAGCTTCCCTAAATAACTTCTGGGAGGTGATGAAGTCCCCCTTGAAAGCCAAGATGTATAAATAAATAAATCATGAAAATAGAAAGACTATACGATTATTTTCAAGGTCACCCAAACTTTGATGAGTTTTTGGGGAGTGATTTAGATGACTTTCTTTCTAAGCCTTGGACTAGGCTACTTACAATAGGAATGGAAATTTTGATTCCAAGGGTTCTTTATAGGGTACAAATGGAAGAGCATACATGCAACATACCTCTTTCTACCAAAAATTATTAATCTAAACAACTATTGTAAGCAAAAATTGACAAGTGTGTTCAATTTTAAACCTAAACTAAACAAGGAATAGCTAAGTTTGCAAATTTTGTTATAAAATATGTTTTTTATGTTCCCAAACTTAAGAAAAATCTTCTATCCTACTCCCAACTTATGAATGATAACTTAATTGTAACTTTGGTCAATGATAAATGGTCTATTAAAAATCAAAATGGTTTCTTGATTGTTGAAGGAATTCAACAGAATGGGTTATACATTTTCTCTGCTCCTTCCTGGCGTAATTTTTCATCACAAATAAGAAATGAGTCTCAACTATGGCATGAAATATTAGGTCATGTTAAATTTATATGTCTTTATGATATGTCTAGTCATGATCTTGTGAATGGTCTTCCTGTTATATCTCAATATCATGAAGCTTGTGAAGGTTGTTTACGTGGTAAGCAACACACAAATCCTTTTCATGAAAACCATGATGAAAATTCCTCTAGTTGTTTATAGCTTATCCATAGTGATGTTGTAGGACCATTTGAATTTCCCTCTCTTAATGGTTCCTTATATGCCATCACATTTATTGATGACCACTCTAGGATGATTTGGGCATATTTCATTAAAAAGTAATCTGAAGTCTTGTCTAAAATTAAAGAATTTAAATCTTTAGTTTAGAACTCTTCCAATTCCTCTATTAAAAGGATAAGAATTGATAATGGTGGTGAATACATTAGTAATGACTTTGATTCATTATGCATTAGTTATGGCATTCAAAGAGAATTAACCACTCTTTACTCTCCACAATATAATGGGATTGTTGAAAGGAAGAATCGTACCATTATTGAAATGACTAGGAAAATATTACATTATACAAAAGTTCCTAAATTTTTATTAGCTGAAGCCATGAATATAGCTATATATATCCTCAATAGAGTCCCTACTAAAGCCTTACATCAATCTATACCTTTAGAAATATGATTTAATAAGAAAACAAGTGTTGCTCACCTTAAGATATTTGGTAAACCTGCTTCCATCTTCATTCCTAAATCAAAGAGGAAGAAACTTGATTCTACTTCTTAATCTTGTATTTTCCTAGGTTATGGAATAAACACTAAAGGACTTAGAGTATATGATCCTTCTTCTAGACAAGTCATTGAAAATAGGAATGTTCGTGTTCTTTAAAAACCATTATGTGAACCTAATATGGATCCTCCTTCAAGGTCTTCATTTGATGAACCTAACTCTCCTATTTCTCATTAGGATTAAATAAATGCCCTAGAATTATTTGATGCAATTTTAGATAACTTAGAGTGTGAGGGGGAGCCTTCTTCACTTGTAAGTAAATCTAAAAGACCTAAGTGGGCAGAATCCCTAATTAATCAATGTCATCTTGATAATCTTAGCAAAATGACTAGAAATCAACATTCATACCATGCCTTGATGACTATGTATGAAAGTGAACCTCAATCGTTTGAGGAAGCTATTCAAGATGAAAGATGGAAACTTGCTATGTAGTTGAAGTATAATGCACTAGTTAAAAATCAAACTTGGGATCTTATTCCACCTCCACCAAAATGGCATATTATTAGTTGTAGATGGCTTTATAAAATTAAATACAATTCAAATGGAAAAATTGAAAAATTTAAAGCAAGATTATTTTCTCGTGGATTCACTCAAAAACTTGGGATTGATTATGATGAATCTTTTACTCCTATAGCAAAAATAAGTATTGTAAGGTTGCTTTTAGCTCTTGTAGCCAAGAATGGTTGGAATATACATCAAATAGATGTTAATTTTTTTTTCTTAATGATGAACTTGATGATAAAATCTTCATGTCTCAACCTATAGATTTCATTGATCCTAACAAATAACATTATGTTTATAAACTAAAGAAATGCTTATATGGTTTAAAGCAAACTCCTAGATCTTGGTATTCTAAAATCGTTAGTTACTTTTTAAAAATGGGTTTATCTAACTATTATTTTGATAATGATATCTTCTCTAAAATTGAAAATGGTCATACTATCATAATTTTATTATATGTTGATGGTCTCCTTATTACTAGAAATGATGACAATTTAATTCTTTTATATAAAGATAAACTAAAATAAATATTTGAGATGATTAATTTAGGCATTCTTCATCATTTTTTGGGAATGATTGTATTTCAAGATAAAAATTATATTATTATGTCTCAATTTTAGTATGCACATAACTTGTTTGTTAAGTTTAACATACTTGATTGTAAACCTACATCTAATCATATTGAAGTTTGTGTTAAGCTTGATCCAAAACTTGCATGTGATAAAGTCAATCCTACTCTTTATAGACAACTTGTTGGAAGTTTGATTTATCTAACCATTACTAGGCCAAATATTTCATATGTTGTGGGTGTTTCCTCTAGATTCATGTAGGATCCATATTTGGATCATTGCAAATTAGCAAAGTGAATACTTTGTTATATTAAAGGAAATGTAAAATTTGGTTTATATTATTCTTTATTTGATCAATATAGTTTATATGGTTATTGTGATATAATAATTTGACTCAAGAGAGGATGGTTAGTATGGTGTTAGTTCCAAAATGAAAACAAAATGAAATAAACACACTAATAGCATAACATCTCTAGGCCTAGACACTAGGGAGATCTTAGTTAACAAAAAAAAATGATAAGCACAAATAAAAAGCAAAGAATGAAAAGACAAGAATTCCTTTCACCTTCATTGGATGATCCAAATGAATTTTTAATGGTGGCTTGCTCGGCTTGTGCTTCAAGAGGTCTTCTTCAATGGAGTGTGGCTACCTTCATCTCCTCTTGGCACCTTTCACTTGTGGCTTGGCTTGGCTTGGAATCAATTTGGATTTATAACACTAATTGTTTGAAGATTTTTTGAACCAATCTTGCATTATAACTTTGCACTAATTAATCTTAAAAATGATGTTGTGAGGCTTCCTATTTATATATATATTTGGATTTGATCAGAATCAACCTCAACCGTCCATCTCAAGATTGAGATGTGTGGTTGAAGATTAATTCAATTTTTAGAATTAAGTTTGTAATTATCCTCATCATGTAATTAGAATAAGGGGAAATTAAGAGGCATGGAGGTCATCATGGAAGGAATTGATGAGGCATGGAGGGCATGAATCTTCATATTTATGGCATTTAAGGCCTAGGAATGTCTTCCCAATAAATGAGGTCACATGATGATGTAGATATTCAATATTCATTTTCAAAACAAATTATTCAACAAGTTTCCATGGAATTTTTTATTAGGCCTTGATTTGGGTTAATTATCTCTTAAACATGATTAAGCACTTTATGCACAAAATACTCAAATTGATTAGAATGCCTTGCTATTGGTCCTAAATTTGATTGGGTTGGAATTGGAAGTCACTGTTAGATATGTTAGAACCATATTCCCATTTATAATGTTGTCAAAAACAAACAACAAAGGCATAAGTCTTGTGCAAAATATTTGATAGGAAAGAGTAGTTCAGAGCATGTAGGTGCAAATTTGGCATTTTTACTTGAAATAAATTGATCAAAGTTAGCTAGCCCATAAATTGCATTGCCCCATTTAAGGATACCCTAGCCAAAATTGACACTTAAATATGTCAGTTTCACATCATTTTAAAAAATTTAGTGTTTTTTGGCCAAATTGTGCATTTTAGATGGAAACTAGCCAAAAGCTTAATTGGAGGTTATCGACGACTATTTTAGGTGTCTATAGTTTTCCCCTATTTGGGAAGGTGTTGCAATCTATAAGTGCAATAATGTCATCTCAAAGAATGAAAAAGTCCTATATGCCTAGAACTACAATGATGATATACTAACTGTATGATGCCCCCTCGAGGGAATAATTGGCACAAGTGGGTTGGCAAATGATCCCTTAAAAAGAAAGAAGCAAAATGAGGGGAACAAAGAAAGGAAAGCTGATGGGGTGAAAACACAATGATAGTGAAAAAGTATTCAAAATCATTAATAATGCAAGTGGGATAGTGCATAATTGTTTGCCCAAAGGTGGTTATAAGAATTATACCATGATAGTGGCAACGTGGTATGAAAACACAATGATTTTTTCAAAGGTAGTTATAATCATTGAGAAGATGGAGATGCTCTAGTTAGGATAGACAAACAAGATAATAACATGCCCCTATATAGGTAGAAAAATTAAAGTGGTGATAACACAATGATTTGCCCAAAGGTGGTTATAATCATTGAGAAATGCAGGTGGGACGGTGTGCAATGATTTTCCCATAAGCAGTTATAATCATTAGAACCCAATTATGGAAAACATGATAAACTTGACTAAGGATGATGATAACTTAACCCAGAAGGTAATGATGAATTGGAACAACCTACTAGTAGGGAGATACTCATTTGAACTAATAAAGGTTGAAATTCTTTCATGGTTAGTTACTTTGTTTGGGATATGATTGGGAGTGAATCAGGATGTCGATACTGAAGAGATGCCACCATTGTTGAATAGACTCCTTAAATTTTAGGTTTGTTATAACATGTAATGGTAAGATTCATGATATAATACCATGAAGACTTGGCCAAAATATGCATAAGGACTTACTCCCATAATTTAATACTCAATAGAAAACAATGCACCAATGATAGAAACCATGATGACAATGTAAACATATGAATAGGGATGGATTCAAGTGTAAGTTGTTGGAAATATTGTCATTGATGTCAAAGGTCTAGCATTATTTGTGATAAAGGCCCCATTGCATTTAATAATGTTTATAATAGATATATCTTGGCTAATGTGTGTTAATATTTATTTAATATTAAAGAATATATTTTTGGTTACATATGAGACAAAAGAAGGGCCCATGGAGAATTCAAAGATTCACGGGGTAAAGACAAAATAAGAATGGGACATATTTTCCAATAAAGAGTCATCTTAGGGAATTCCAAGAGTTACCAAGTGAAGACAAAAGAGGAAGGGTGCAATTTCTCATGAAGGGACACTTTGAGGAATACAAAAAGTCACCAAGATAAGGAAAAAAAAAGAAAGGACATTTTTGCTTATGAAGGGTTACCACATGAATTTTCAAAGGAAAAGATATGAAGGGTCATACAAGTTTGGTGCCATTTTCCATGAAGATTGAAGGGTCATAAAGGGGGAAGGCCAAAGGTCATTTGAAAAGCTATAAATAAAGGCTTGAGAAGCCATTTGTAATGTGAGTTAGAGAGTTTGATTTGAGATAGTAATATCTAACTTAGAAGATCATTTGTGAGAGATGATTATGATTTGTATTTGTTATATCTAGCTTAGAAGAGCAAAGGTGAGAGAGAGGAAATAGATATTGTAATGAACTATCATTTATTGAGATAGAAACATTGAGAGATAGTTGTGTGGTATACACAAAGGGGTTGGTGTTCTTGTGGGTTGGTGCTCATGAATTTTTGCTATGTTGGTGCTCAACAAAGGGGTTGGTGCTCTTGTTGGTTGGTGCTCATGAATTTTTATTGTGTTGGTGCTTAGCAAAGGGGTTGGTGCTCATGAATTATTACTGTGTTGGTGCTTAACAAAGGGGTTGGTGCTTGCGAATATTATTGTTTGATTTGGTGCTCGTTCATATACTTGAGATTGTTCTCTGTGGTTTTTCCCACATTGGTTTTCCACGTTAAATTTGGTGTCTCTCTCTATCTTGTGTGGTGTTTATTGTTTTAGTTTTATTGCATATCTTGAATGTTTAGTTAAGTGAAATTTTATTAAGGGAAATTTTTATAAGATATATGATATACTAATTCACCCCCCATCTTAGTATATCCCATGCTTAACAATTGGAATCAGAGTAGGTTCCTTTTTGAAAAAGTTTTACAGTTTGAAGGTAGATCAAGAAATCATAAGATGTCCATACACGAAGGTACCTCTGAAATCAAAATAATAGTTGATCAAGAAGAAGAACAGGATGAAGCCAAATTGAATCTAGAAGGAGAACTCATTTGTGACTTAAAAGAGTTAAAAGTTGTTGAAAAGAAAAATCAAAGATTGAAGCACCAGATCGAGAAAAATGAAAAGGGGTCATTGAAGATCTACAAGCACAATTTGAAGAAGCCAAGAAGAATGAATAAGATCTAATGGCATATTTGAAAATAGTAAGAAAATAATGTGAAAGGTATGTTATTGAAATTACTTCTTCAAAAGCAGATCTTGATAAAATAAATAAAGCAATCAATGTTAGAGCAATTAATGATTCAAAATTTGAGAATAACACTAATATGTTGAATAAGATATTAGAAAGTGAAAAGGCAATATTAGATAAGATAGGTATCAATTTTGAAAAGAAGAAGAGCTATGTTGAAGCTCTTACAAAAGAGGAAACAAGAAGGGAAGAAGTGAAGAATACAGAGGACATTTCAAACAAAGAAGGCTGGAAGGAACAAAGCTACAAAAGGTAATCAGGTTAGAGATACAAAAATAGGTCCTATTTTTATGGTTACTATTTTTATTGTAATGGATATGGTCATAAGAAATTAGAATGTATAAAAAGAGCTAATAGTCTCAAAAATAAGGAAAAGGAAAGTCATGGAGATTCAAGCAGAAGCTACAACTCTTTTGCTCCTCTATCAAGCATTGATGAAGAGGCCATAATTTGTTACAAGTGTAAAAAATTTAGACACATAGCTTAGTATTTTAGAAGTGTGTTCAAGTCAATCAAGAAGGACCAGAGTTTCAAGGCTCCATTCATCAAGAAAAAGGTTTAGACATGGCAGAAGAAACAACTTGAATATTATATGTTGGTTCAGATAGCTTTACATGCAAGAAATGAAGAATAACCATGGTTCATTGATAGTGGATATTTGAGGCACATGACAGGAGACAAAATCAAGTTTATAACCTTGAAGAAGATCAATGGTGGCACAGTGAAATTTAGAGACAATACTACTACCAGAATTGTTGGAAAAGGTATGCTAAGTTTAGATAATGGTAGAACTAAAACTGAAAATGTTTTATATGTAAAAGGTCTTAAGCATAATATTTTGATTGTAATTCAAATGTGTGATTAGGGGCACACACTAAAGTTTTATGTAGAAGGTTTTGAAATTAGAAGAAAATATTTAGATGTATTGGTTGTAGATGCTAAGAGAATAGGTAATAACTTCTATATGCTATCAGACATCAAAGGTCAAAAATGTGGTTTGAGTCAGATTGAAGAAAGTTGGCTATGTCACAAGAGAATGGGCACATAAATTTTGACAATATTGTCAACATCATCAAAAATCAAGTATTTAGGAATCTTTCAAAGATTACAAAGCCATCTAACATGCTTTGTGGACCTTGTCAGCATGGGAAGCAGACTAGAAGGTGGTTCAAAAAAAAAAGTACTCGACCCCTCAGATACTAGAGCTTGTTCACACTGACCTATGTGGACCTATGAGGACTCAAAGTACTCAAGATGACAAATATTTCATGTTTATTATTGATGATTTTTCACATATGACTTGGGTAATGTTTTTAAAGAAAAAATCAAAAGCTTTTAGACAGTTCAAAGCATTCAAAGCATTAGTTGAGAATGAAACTAATTTGAAGATTAAGTGTCTAAGATCAAATCAAGGAGAAGAATTCATGTCAGATCAATTTATTAATTCTTGTGAATATCATGGAATAAAGGGACATTATTCAGTAGCCAGAACTCCACAACAAAATGGAGTAGTTAAACAGAAAAATAGAACAGTTCAGGAGATGGCAAGGACAATGCTAAATGAATCCAAGATAACAGATAAATATTGGAGAGAAGTGGTTGGTACAATAGTGCATATTCAGAATAGAGATTTATTAAGATTCAACAGTGACAAGACTCCTTATGAGCTATGGAAAGATAAACCAACAACAATTGATTATGTCAGAGTTTTCGGTAGCAAATGCTTCATAAAGAGAACTAATGAAAAACTTGGTAAGTTTGAATCTAGAGAAAATGAAAATATATTTCTTGGTTATTCTTGAAAAAGTAAAACTTATAAATTTTATAAATAAAGAACCAATAAAATTGTTGAAAGTGCAAGTGTCATGATAGAAGAAGATGGAACACAAAGAATCAGTGATCCAGTAGACATTCTTGAAATCATTGAAGAGGAAGGCTTTGAAGAATTAGATGAAGATGAGGAGAATGAGAAAGAGAAAAAGAGTACCAATTCTCCATCCAAATACGTTCAGAGAAATCATAATGAAAGTGACATCATCAGGGACACAAAAGAAGGAATTCACACTAGAAGAATGATGGTAAGTGAATCTGAGGAAGTTAATTTCTCTGTATTATCTAAAATTCAGCCTAGAACTTTTTTAGAAGATAGACATAATTAGCATTGGATTAAGGCTATAGATGAAGAATTAAATCAAAGAGAAAAGAATTATACTTGGGAATTAGTGCCTAGACCAAAATATCACAATGTGATAGGAACAAAATGGGTTTATATAAATAATTTGAATGAAAATGGAGAAGTGACCCGAAATAAAGCAAGATTAGTATGTAAAGAATATGCTCAGATTGAGGGAATATATTTTTAAAAAAAATTTGCACCAGTGGCAAGGTTAGAGGCTATTAGAATGTTTCTTGCATATGCAGTCTTTAAAAATTTCAAAGTATTTTAGATAGATGTCAAATTTGCCTTCCTAAATGGGAATCTTGAAGAAAAGGTCTACATTGAGCAGCTTGAGGGATTTATTATCTCGAATATTAGTAACGATGTATGTAGATTGAAGAAAGCATTGTATGGATTAAAACAAGCTCCCAGAGCTTGGTATGCAAGACTTGATAAGTACCTACAAGATCAAGGATTCAAGAGAAGATTTGATTATAGTAATATTTACATCAAAACAGAAGGTGAGCATCAATTGATTGTTGTGGTATATGTTGATGATATCATTTTTGGAGAAAATATTGAAAATATGACAAAAGAATTTTCTGATAGAATGCAAAAAGAATTTGAGATGTCTATGCTTGGAGAACTATCATTTTTCTTAGGATTGCAAATATTTCAATCAAATGAAGGAATTTTCATATCTCAAAGTAAATATACCAAGGAAATGTTGAATAAATTTGGTTTTGAGGATTGTGCACCAGTTGGCACACCTATGTGTATAAGAAATAAGGTAAGCAAGGATGAAGATTCACCTATTACAGATCAATATTTGTATAGATCTATGATTGGTAGTCTTTTATATTTGACAGCATCGAGGCTAGACATCATGCATGCAGTAGGTATGGTTGCAAGATATCAGTCATCTCCAAGAGATATTCATGTTTAGTTGGTGAAAAGAATATTCAGATATATCAAAGGGATAGTGGATTATGGATTATGGTATCCCATAAGTAAATATTTTACTTTGTTTGCTTATATAGATTCAGATTGGGTAGGTTGCTTGGATGACAGAAAGAGTAAAAGTAGAGGAGCTTTCTTCCTTGGTGATAGCTTAGTATCATGGCTAAGCAAGAATTAGAATTTAGTATCACTTTCTACAGCTAAAGAAGAATATATTGCAGCAATATTATGTTGTACTCAAGTGTTTTGGATGAAGAAAACTTTGGAAGATATCAAGGTAAAGTATGATAAACCTATTTCCATTTTTTGTGATAACATAAGTGCTATAAATATTTTGAAAAATCCAGTAATGCATTCAAGAACAAAACATATTCCCATTAGATATCACTTCTTGGGAGAGCATTTTGTAGATCAATAGGTTAAGATGGAATATATTAGTAATACAAAGTATATTGTAGATATTTTCACAAAAGCACTACCAAAAGACACATTTGAGTATCTATGAGAGAATTTGGGAGTAATTTCCTTTACTTCCTACCATTGATGTCCAGCATCAGTTGAGGAGGAGCTAAGTGTTATCTCTAAGTAGGACCTTTGCCATTGATGTCAAAGGGGCAGAATAACAGATATAGGTATAGGTGCAAAAACAGGCACAGGGAATAGGTACAGGTTGCTACAATAAGTGGGAGTTACTATAGGTTTTTTAGATGATAGTATGTGCAGGTGATAGGATGTGGCAGTTTTAGGATTGAGGTTGCCATCAATGACAAAGGGGGAGATTATTGTAAATATTGTCATTGATGTCAAAGGTCTAGCATTATTGGTGGTAAAGGCCCCGTTGCATTTAATAATGTTTATAATAGATATATCTTGGCTAATGTGTGTTAATATTTATTTAATATTAATGAATATATTTTTAGTTGCATATGAGACAAAAGAAGGGCCCATGGAGAAGTCAAAGAGTCATGGGGTAAAGACAAAAGAAGAATGGGATGTATTTTCCCATGAAGATTCATCTTGGGGAATTCCAAGAGTCACCAAGTGAAGACAAAAGAGGAAGGGTGTAATTTCTTATGAAGGGACACTTTTAGGAATACGAAAAGTCACCAAGATAAGGACAAAAGAGGAAAGGACATTTTTGCTTATGAAGGGTCACCACATGAATTTTCAAATGCAAGGATATGAAGGGTCATACAAGTTTTACACAATTTTCCATGAGGATTAAAGGGTCACAAAGGGGGAAGGCCAAAGGTCATTTGAAAAGCTATAAATAAAGGCTTGAGAAGCCATTTGTAATGTGAGTTAGAGAGTTTGATTTGAGATAGTAATATCTAGCTTAGAAGAGCATTTGTGAGAGATGAATATGATTTGTATTTGTTATATATAACTCAGAAGAGCAAAGGTGAGAGAGAGGAAAGAGATATTGTAATGAACTATCATTTGTTGAGATAACAACATTGAGAGATAGTTGTGTGGTATACATAAAGGGGTTGGTGCTCCTGTGGATTGGTGCTCACGAATTGTTGCTGTGTTGGTGCTCAACAAAGGGGTTAGTGCTCATGAATTATTGTTGTGTTGGTGCTCAACAAAGGGGTTGGTGTTCCTATGGGTTGGTGCTCTTGTGGGTTAGTCCTCACAAATTGTTACTATGTTTTTGCTCAGCAAAGGGGTTGGTGCAAATTATCAAAGTGAATACTTTGATATATTAAAGGAACTGTAAACTTTGGTTTATCTTATTATTTATTTGATAAATATAGTTTATATGGTTATTTTGATCTATGAATTTGACTCAAGAGAGGATGGTTAGTATGGTGTTAGTTCCAAAATGAAAACAAAAGGAAATAAACACACTAATAGCATAACATCTCTAGGCCTAAACACTAGGGAGAGATTAGTTAACAAAAGCAAATGATAAGCACAACTAAAAAGTAAGGAATGAAAACACAAGAATTCCTTTCACCTTCCTTGGATGCTCCAAATGCCTTTGTAATGGTGGCTTGCTCAGCTTGTGCTTCAAGATGTCTTCTTAAATGGAGTGTGGCTACCTTCATCTCCTCTTGGCACCTTTGGCTTTTGGCTTGTCTTGGCTTGGAATCAATTTGGCATTATAACACTAGTTACTTGAAGCTTTTTGGAACCAATCATGCATTATAACTTTGCACTAATTAGGCTTAGAAATGATGTTGTGAGGCCTCCTATTTATAGATTTTTGGATTTGATCAGAATCAACCTCAACCTTCCATCTCAAGATTGAGATGTATGGTTGAGAATTAGTTCAATTTTTAGAATTAATTTTGTAATTATCCTCATCATGACATTGGAATAAAGGGTAATTAAGAGGCATGGAGGGCATGATTCCTGATATTTGTGGCATTTATGGCCTAGGGATGTCTTCCCAACAAATGAGGTCGTTTGATGATGTAAATATTCAATATTCATTTCCAGAATAAATTATTCAACAAGTTTCCATGGAATTTTTTATTAGGCCTTGATTTGGGTTAATTAGCTCTTAAGCATGATTAAGCACTTTGTGCACAAAATATTCAAATTGATCAGAATGCCTTGCTATTGGTCCTAAATTTGACTGGATTGGAATTGGAAGTCACTATTAGATGAGTTAGAACTATATTCCCATTTAGAATGTTTCCAACAACAAATAACAAAGTCACAAGTCTTATGCAAAATATTTGATAGGAAAGAGCAATTCAGAGCACATAAGTGCAAATTTGGCATTTTGACTTGAAATGAAGTGATCAAAGTTAGATATCCCATAAATTGAATTTCCCCACTTAGAGATACCCTAGCCAAAATTGGTACTTGAATTTGTCAGTTTCACATCATTTTGCATGTTTTAGTTTTTTTAGGCCAAATTATGCATTTTATATAGAAACTAACCAAAAGCCTGATTGAAAGTTATCGGTGGCCAGTCTTAGGTGTCTAAAGTTATTGTGATGCTAACAATGTTGGTGATACTATAGATCATAAATCTACTTCTGGATATGTTTTTATGTTTGGTACAACTGCTATCACTTGGAGCAGCAAAAAGCAACCTACTATATCTATATCTTTTATAAAATCAAGATACATAAGTGCTATAGAAGTTGCTAAAGAATCCATGTGGTTATGAAGGATATTAGAAGAGATTCATGTGGAATTTCCTCATTGTCTCACCCTTCTTTTTGATAGTTAAAGTTGCATTGCTTTAGCAAAAAATTTAGTACAACACCAAAAGACTAAACATATTGAATTTCATGTTCATTTCATGTAAGATAAAGTACGCAATGGTGATATTGATCTACATTTTTGTCCTAAAGATGAACAAGTGGTAGATATCTTCACAAAACCACTTGGTAAAACCAAGTTTTTTAATTTTCTTACAATGTTAGGCCTCTCATAGTTACCATTGAGGGGGAGTGTGCATGGCAATGTCACTTCCTAATGGCCTTTAGCTTTCTCTTTCTCTATACTTCTCATATTATAGCATTGTTATAATCACTTTATGATTTTTGTAAAATTCTTATGGAAGTATTACTTTTTTACCCAATACGTGTAAGCATATATGGAGGACCTTATGTTGTAAAATGCTCCAATGCTTTTTTGATTATTCATGAGAAACAGTGGGACTTAGTCTCACATTCATGCTAGCCTAAACTTCATATAGAAGTTTATGGATTATAATTCCTTTTGTTCCAAAAGGTAATATTGGCATGATGAAGGATTTTACCTTCAATTAATTCTCCACTTAATATTAAGGGAGATTATTATTCCTTTATAAAGGAATGACTAGATATATATTTGCTTTAAAATCCCCACTTAAAATTAAGGGGGAGTGTTGGAGCATATAATGGTTAAGTGGTGCATTTATGCACCCTTAATACATTAATTTAAATATTAAATAAATAACACACTTTATTATTTATGAGGTCATGCTCATGCAATAATAAATCATATTATTATTAATGTTGGAATTATTAGTCTAGGTTGGAATCATGACTTATGGTCAAAGATGCCAATCCATGTGACCAAGGGGACAAGTCAGACCCATGTAATATGACTATTTGAAATGTCCCACTTCTCCAATGGTTGTATTAAAATGGTCATATTTAATTTCCTATATTATAGAGATCTTACATTGTAAAATCTAGAGAGGATGCTTATGCCTTCCAATCCATTCTATCTAGGTTTTGTGAAGATTAATAGAGAACAAGTGAGAAGAGAAAATTGTATTGGGTGCATATTGAGTTTCTCAAATAATTAATAATATTTTAAGGTTTTTTACCTCTTAGAGGTTTTCCCACGTATATCTATTCTCTATGGCATGTATCTTTGTTTCTGGTTTCTCATATAGATCCAATGTGCATATGCTTCATTATACAAGTTATATCACCCCCATCTACTCTTGGATGAAATTATATGTGGTACATGAAAAAATAATATTAATTAATGGATATTATCCTTAAATGAATAAAAACTGGGAATCTTTTAATGTCTATTTATACCTAGTTCTCTCAGCCCACAATACATACTTCAAAAGTGAATGCCAATCTTTGATTTTCCTCCCTGTATCCTTCTTAAAAACATCAATTAGATTATTATTATTTGAATCAAACACTCCATTTAATTTTAATTAATAGTTTAAATAAAATTTTAGAATAATTTTTTGATCATATGCACATTCCATAAACTCTATTGATTGGAAACTAGATCCATTATAACACACTAAGGAAAAGGATGTGCCACCCCTGATGACAATGTTATTTTCATTGGATTTAATTACTCCATGAGTCTTTCAATATAATATTATTTGTATCAATGAATCAATTCCATTTTATATAATAATGTGTGGCATTTATTATTAATTTATGTCCATTTGTATGATTTGGATTGACAACTCCTACAAAAGTGAGTCTGCATTATTCAAATGGTTTTTTTCTACTACCTTTTTTATTTTAGAAAATATTTGTCACTCATGTAAATTCCTCAATGATAGTGAAAATATTTAAATATAGTGGGATAATAATAGTCTACCCTTAATTTATTTTGTGTTGTGGTGTTTCTAGAAGGGTGTCTGTTTCCTAACTTCTCGTGAAAATTGCTCATAATATCTTGGGCTTATTCTTTATCCACACACTTAAGATGAATCCTTTCATAGTTTTTTGGTGAATCACTCCACTTTAAATCAATTAGGTTTTATATTTTATCTTTAAATTTATCCTATGTATTATGTTCAACCATGTGGATAATTTCTATACAACATAAAATGTTCAATGTGGGTATGCCATTATTCTTGGGCAATCTGAATGTGATCTAATTACACACCATAAATATGTGGATCTATATCAGTGATGAGTTTAAGGAGACCTTGACCCCTCACCAATTTATAAATAAAATCCATATATTACTCTTACAACATTAACATCCACTTTCCTTTGTGTTCCCCTATTTCATTTTCTTCAAGAATAAGCTTCATCATTGGTTCAAGCACCATAGCATGAATTTTATTGCAAAGTATGTAATGTCTAAATTTTTTAACAAATTTTACTAAGGCATATCTTTTTTATAATGTTTAATACTTAAGTTTTACATATTATATATTTTTTCCCATAAAAGTAATAATATGTTCTTTTGTATCAATCTACTACATCAGCACAACTTATATGGTGTGATTTGATACAAAATAATATAAATATAAATATTTGGTGAAATATGGGATACTAATCACTAGATCCTACATAATAGAATTTTTTATACCCTAAAGTGTCATTTTATTATGTTATCCATTCAAATTTGGCATCTTGTTTTAACATGACATTGAGAGGTCTCAAAACTTTAGAAAACATACAAATATATTTATGCACAAAATTAATTTTTCCAAATAAAAATTTTAATTCATTTTTTATTGTTCAAAAGAGGAAGTTTTGAAATGGCCTATGATTTATTAGGTCCAAAAAGTAAATCATTTCATATCCACTAACCATTTTATAAACTTCATCTAAATAAGGCAGGGGATAATTTTCCTTGTCTAAGTCCATATTCAAGTTGCTAAAATCCACATTAGCCTTATCTCTCCATTATTTTTTCAAATGGGTACTAAATAAGCTACCCACGTAGAGTGTTTAATAGGAAATATGAATTTAATTTTAGTTAAATTCTATACTTATTTGTAAATGATAGGTTCAAAGATAGGTTGAAAGGTTTATGGTATTCCTTAACTAGATAGTATGGGTGATGACCATAACATTAAAGACTCTCATGTATTTGTATGACAAGGTGATAAAATCTTTAAATTGTGAAAATAAATGTTTCAGATCTTATATATCTATTTTGGAACATTCCAATTCAATATTCACATCTTTTATACTTTTTATAATCTTGATATAATTAGACTTTTGAGTAAAATATTTTTATTCATTACGATTTTCACCATATGTATCTAAATCAAAAAATATTTCCATTGACACCATTCCTTTTGGAATGTTATTTTATCTCAATTTAATAATTCCATCTTCTTCAATTTATTTTTTATGGAATGATCTTTGTCTATTCATTAATGACCTACACTTCAAAAACATTAGTATTATTAAAAAAATTGACAATTTATTAGTCATCATTATATCCTTGAAAATTTACATATTATCAAGAGTAAAATGGAAGGGAACTAATTTAATAGAATTTTTTTTTCCAATTTTAGATCTTCTAAATTTAATAAATTTGTTTATGAGTCTATAAGATAATCTAAAATTTGGTTGTCTTCTCTGAGAACTAAATTAATATCAAATGCATCAAAGGAATCAATGAGATCCCAAGCTCAGTGTTTTTATATTTAAAGGTGTGTTAACTTGAATTTATATTTACTTTACAAAAACTAATTTTGAGTCACTAAACATTCATAAGATTTTTACTTTGTGATGTAAATAATATTCCCAAAATCATGGCTTCATATTCAATTGAGTTGTCTTTATATGGAAATTGTAAATGATAAGTGGATAAATATTTCATACCTTTAGGATATATAAATAAAATCAATACACTTATTCATTATTTTAAACATTATCAATCAAAGTATAGATTCCATAAGCTCTTCTAATAAATGTCTATTTTTTTGTTTCTTTTCAATAAATGGATTTATTATAAGTGTATACATTCTAATATCAATGGAAATTGCATTTACACTTTCATTTTTTTCATTTTATTTTGTGATCATTAGTTTCATCTTTGGCTATGTATCCACTTTTATCTAATTCATGATGCTTATATGATGTAGCCACATGTGGAATAAATTAATGGCCATGTAGCCATTTAATGTTTTGGACTAGTCTTCACTCAACAACATTCCATAGGCCTTAGCTATATCCATGACTTGGATGTATATAAATTATTTCACCCTTGGCTCATAAGCTAATTGAATGTGAATGTTTACCAATTACCCAATTATTTTTACCTCTAACTTATGTAATTAGACAACTATCCAACTAGATTTCATTAGGATCAATCCTAATTTGTCACAAATTCTCATAGTCATAACATTTGTCAAGGCACCTGAATAAACCAATTTTTTTTTTTTAATTATTTCCAAACATATTAACTATAAGAATAAAGGGAGTAAATTCTCTTTTATTTTTATGAATAGCCACATTGGAATGTGTGGTATTTTTTTTTTAAATTTTTCTCAAGGAAAGATTTTAAAAGTAAATCCCTTTGCTTTGTGATTTGTGTTAATTCATATAATGTCATATTGGCCTTGATTTATTTAATATATTTCACAATATTATATATTCATTTATTAATTGTCGTAAGGGATTCAAAGGAAGAACACTATCACCACATTTTTATGGAGGGTGGTTGTTATTAGCTCTGGGATTTGGTGACATGTCTCTTTTATTATGAGGTGTGGAAGTAGTCATAGGATGTGTTTTACTTCTCAAAGAATAGTTACTCTTATGGTATCATTTAAATGCATGTATTTCATCCATACTTTTTTTTAATTCATTATCTTCCTGATTGGGAAAATTAAGGGTCTCTAACTTTATTGCAGGGCTAAAATTAGAAGTACTATCCATATAATAAGTGTTGGTCGCACTTTAGTCACTAGTCACTACTTCATATACTTCCATTTATTTTTTTAATATTTAAAACTCACTAGAAAATTAATCTATATCCAATTCATCATGTTGACTTGTATATTGAACCTTATGCTGGCAAATCTAATTCAAAAATGTTTATCTCATATAATCAATTGGTATATGGTTATGTATTATTTAGCAGATTTAGTGGGTGATTAAATATATAATAGGTGAAATTTCATGATGTATTATCTCCACTATAAGTTTCGACCCATTTCTATAGACAAGGTAAATCATCACTAAGTTTTCAAATTATTCATATAATTTCATCCAACTCATTCTTGGTTAAATTTTGGATGATATCTAAGTTTTTTTAATGTTAGGGAACAAGGATAAAATATGATTTGGTGTTGTTTTATTCAATTTATTATTGAGAAAACCTAGGTGTTGGTTTGGATATGTTGTTTTCAAGGGAAATTGGTTCATAACTAGTATGGGATTAAGCATGGAAATAATTTGATTCACATTGGGAATGACATTGAGAGAATGACATTATGGAAAAAGTTGTTGATAAAAATTTATGGATTTAGCATAGGTTATGGCATGTCATTTATTCCTACATATATTCTATAAAATACATCATTCATGAGATTTAAAACATTCTTTTACATCTCAAAATCTAAGGCTACACCAGGCCTATATAATGGCATCACCTGGATGTACATCTTTTTAAACCTATCATCAAACCTCTTAATCATCTCATTTAGATCTCTTTTGACACACTATTTTTTTTTTATACAAGACACTAGGATCAATAACATGACCAAATTGGGATAAAATTTTGGATTAACATGTGGCCCAGTGATTGATAAAGCCTTCAACTAAGTTGAGGAAATAGACATATGAGACATCTTGGAGTGTGAATGGAAATAATATACAAGAAAAATCCTCATGTTCTACATTAAAAAATATCAAATCAAACATTAATTATATAATGTGTTCTTCAATTTCTTTCCCCCAATCAATGAGGAATTTATTTCTTAGGGTTCCTTAGTAACTTATAAATAACTCTTGGGACATTGATGGTGGTTCCTCTTAACCAAGAAACCATATTTCTAAATGGATGGGAATTAGAATTAGTGGGTGAAATTCACTAAGTCCTATAAATTATTGGATTATCTTTATAAAATCTTAGTCCTTGGTGTACCCCTAAAAGATGAAGTAATAATGATATGGATTCCAATTTAGATCTTATAAGATGAGGTGAAAAATCTAGAATGACAGTATTCAAAACTCTATTTAAATGAAAATTTATCAAATTAATGTGGATGTTAACCATAAGTTGAGTCACTTTAATTCCCTCTGTCTAGTGCTATAAACATAGTAATGTGTGTTTTGTACACACCATTGGTTGGGTTTTTCCACCTCTTGTTTTAGGACTATTGGTGATTTAACCTAGGGCACAAGTTGCATGTGACAAGTTGTTAATGGTCTCTATTGGTGATTTTTTTTTGGATCTTGTGAATTTAAGACTAGATTGGGATTTGTCCACACCTAATTCACTTTCAATCACCTAATTAAATACTGCCTCAAAATGGGGAAGTGGATATACATTATGAATTTAATCTAAATTATATTGATGTGACCAAATTTCATAAATAAAAATGAAAATAAAAAGCAAGGTAGGGTAGAAAAGAATTTTATATGAAAATTAATCATTATTTTTTTACACACCTAATATTTTTCAATTTATCACATTACTAATAGTTTGTCTTGCAAGGGCTTGTCAATGTATCTATATCCTTGAGTGCACACCTTAAAGGGTGCATCAAGAATGGGGCATGAGTGGTTCGTGGTACTTTATGATAGATGTTTGCATATTATATTGTCATGCTTTCATTACTATTAGTATAACCTCCTTGAGTATCTTTTTGTCTTATTTCTCAGTCTAATTTTTATTCATTTTTTTCTAGTCACCATATTGTCCTACTATATTGGCTAGGTTAATATAGTCTATTTAATTCTTATCTTTCCATATATTGTATTGGTTTAGTCGATGTTACTTTTATGTCAACTAACATCATTTCAACTATATCGAATTGGATGATATCATTGGATTATATTTTAGGGTTAGTTTTGGGTGTTATATCCATATATAGGTGTAATATTATCATTCCCAACCATATAACACATTCATCTGTTATGTTTAGGCTCATATTTCTTCTCTTAAATAGTAAAAGGAGAAGTTATAGGTTTGATTATTATCTTAAAGGTCAAGTCTTGCTTAAGGGTATTTTAAGATCATTAGGAATATGTTGGGTCAATTGATCCACATTATATTTTCTTATGTTTTTGATTTATTAGTTTAATGTTTGTAATAAATAGTTGGTTCATGAGAGAGTTAGTTGGGGCTCATAACCACCTTGTGAAAAGCTTTATAATATTGTCACCTTTATGTACAAATTTAATCCACAATAATACATATCTATATTTTTTTTAACATCTTTATTACAATGTAATTATTCACATTACCTATGCATTTCATGATCCCATTAATGGTATCTGATCCTTGGTTGCTCAAGGAGGAATGAATATTGAAGGAATTTGAAAGCCTAGGCTTTTGAAGACGAGGATTGAATATTTGAAAAACCTTTTCTCATGGAGGATTGAAGAATAATTTTTCTACTTCCCAATAAGAAATATAATATTTTCTATTTCAAATCCTTTTAAAATAATTGCGTTCCATCTACTAGCATTGAAAATTGAAGAAACTCCCAAAAAAAAAAATTAAGATATTTTGACAACATATGCAATGTTTCAAGACATAATGTAGTGTTTTAAGTATTTTTTAAGCATACAAATGCCTATTTAGGAAGTTTTACTACCTAAGAATGACTAGATGGCATCTACACAAAAAAAAATAGTGAAAAAATAGTCATACTTTGTTTAAATGTAATTCAAATCCCTGTAGAAGCCTTTGAATGCTCTAAATACTTGAATATCTCTATAAACAACCAAATCAATCAATTGTATAAATTTTTCAATCTTTAAAAACTCTATTTGAGCATGGCATGGCCTCTTAAATTTTTACAATAGATCCATGGTATTTTGATAATCCTTTTAAAGATTTTACATGCCTAGAATTCCATTAAAACTGACTAGGAAGGATTTTGAAACACCTATTTTACATTATACGACCTAATTATACATTTGTATGACTTCCATATTTAATAATGGCATACTATATACTCTAAAACTAATATGTATGCTTTATTTTTCCATTTGGTAAGCTGAAATATGCATAAAACTCCACTTATATGACCTTGTACGGATTTTTGAAGATTTCTAGAGTAAATTTGCTAAATCATGGCATCCCTAGTCTAAAAATGGTGCAACATAAGTTTGGAATATAATAATTTTTCTTAAGTATAAAGTTTTAAATAAGTTTATAAAATATTAAGGGCCACTTAAATTTAAAGGAGAAGCCCTTTTACCAATTTTTGTTTTCACAAGTGAACCATTATGACATGGAAAAGTAAATTTTTTAAAATTTTCCACATAATAAAATCAGCTTTAAATAAAAAATCTTCCCTTCATGTCTTATAAATGCTTATAGAGCAATTGGTAAAGCATATTTTATAAGACCTTAGTTGGAGAGGTCTAGGGTTCAAATCCTCAAGATTTTTTTTGGTCAAATTATTTTTTATCAAAGCTATTGGTATATGCTTTTATTTTTGGGAATATTCCTTTTGGGAATCTCTTTGATGCATACATGCTTTTTAATTTGTCACAAAGTAAATAGATTGATTAAAAAAGTGACATATGTGATATGTCATAAGTGGATGTAAAGGAGTAACAAGGGTGTCATTTTTTGTGATAAGGGTGTAGTTTTGATGAAATATGATTATATTTTTGGTGATATAAGGGTGTATTTACGACCTTTTGAATATTTTTCACTATTCACTATTTTGTGCAAAGGTGGTTATGTGACCAATTGATTCATAGGTATTTGTATGCTCCAAAAACATCATAATGGTAAATTTTATGTTTTTAAGCTTCCTTATGTGATTTTTACAATAAACGTATTGAAAATGATATATAAAGGTGCATTTTTGGTAGAAATCAACACCTTCACAGTGTAAATTTTCATAATGTCACCTCATGCTTATGATATTGAAGACCATATATTCATTTATAGGTCCATATAGATCCTTGTATCAATAAAATGTAGGTAATAAAGGTTGAAGGATATATTGGAGGCTAGAGGACTATTCCCCTTCTCCATTAAGTTACTCACTTAGAGTTTGGATCAAATGTTTGAGTGACAATTTTTGTAGTAATAGTATGCTTATTTTGATTACATTTTTAGTTTTATTTACTTCATTGATATTCATGATGAGGATTAAATAGATTATTTTTTATTTGGTCTTTTACTATATGGCTTCTCACCTCTAGCCTAATAGGGGGAAGATATTGCATGGCCTTTGATCAGACATTAGTGATTATATGAGTTTTCAGGAGTTTTTATCACCTTTAATGTTAATTAAAGGTCATAAACATTTTTTGGACATCAAGGAGATATGCCATACATAGTACTGAATAGTCATTTGGATGTGTTTCTATGTGATACCTTATGTGGATTGATATGGTTGAATAGGACTTGATCATGTTCTACTATAGTACGGTATGATAGACATAAGGGATGAATAGGCCTTGATCATGTTCATTAACCTTTATGCCATAATTCACAGGGTGAGATTTTGTATGAAGTGACATCATTTTTGGTCAGTACTATGATGCATAACATGATAGTTATAGGTGTAATAGATAATTTTGACAACTTCATAGTCATACCTCTAGCTCATGTTCTATACCCCTTGTTGGATCAAGGGGTTTGTTTGGTTGATTGATCCACATTATATTTACTTATGTTTTTGATTTGTTAGTTTAATGTTTATAATAAATTGTTGGTTCATGGGAGGGTTTGTTGGGTCCCATAACCACCCCTGAAAAGATTTATAAGCTTTTACCTCTTTGTAAAAATTTAACTTGAAATACTATATAAATGTATTTTTTTGAAAATATTTATTATAATGTAATTCTTTATGTTATTTATGCATTACTCAATCCCATCAAAATATTCATGCTAAGGAGGTGTCTCAATATTTGGAATCCTAAACTAAGGATATATAGGTCTTCTTCTTTCCATTTAAAGTCTTCAACCTACACCATATCTTACAAAGTTACACTAGATCCAAAGGGGGATATTAATGCACCGATGATTCCATCCAAATGTACTTATATCTATACCTATTCTTTTTCATTTATAAACTTAGTTGATAAACTTGATTCTTTCATTTCTATAGTGGATGTATGTTGTTTATCCTTACTTATGATCCTTAGACCAGACAAGAAGATTTAAACCACCAATTAAACCTAAAACAACTAATAAAACTTGCATAAAACCTTACTAAACAACAATTAAACAAGATAACCACTTGGTTTATCAATCCTATTACTTTCACTAATTTTCAAAGATATCAACATTATATATTTAATGCTATCCCTTTTAGTAGGTTAAGAAGTTATAGGTTGTGTATAGGAAACAAACTTTCATAAATTAAATTTCTTGAAAGTAAATTAATAGAAATGAAATCACACTTGCAAGAATTAAATTGTTAAAAATAATTGATTTGTTAATTTATATTTTGTAAGATTATTGATATAGAATTAAGAATATAAACATAAATATCAATTGCTTATACTAAATTAAGCTTATGAATTTTGGAAACACACACACATAAATGAAATTATAAATTATCACACAACATAAATAATAACTACTTAATGGATCATGATCATAAATAATAACTACTTAAGGGATCAAGATTTTCACCACAACTCCTTACAAGAGGCCCCTCCTCTATCAGAATCGAGTTCCAATCTTTCCCTTAAGTACAATTATTTTAATTCAAATAAATTATTATTTCATTAATGAACATGTATTAATGTGTTTATTTATACAAAAAAATATTACAAAAGCTTCAAACTATGTCTCTTTATCTTCTATACACTTCAATTCTCAGAACTTTAGTATTATTTATGACTTATTATCTCCTCTTTAATAAAGAATGCATGTTATTTATTGTTAATTTTTAGTTACAATATAATTTTATTTTACACAAGTTTCTTAACAAAATATTTGAAAGCAACCTACTTAAGATAAATGACAGATCAATGGTTACAGTAGAGAATAGATGAGTTCATTACATGATTGCAACAGTTGGAAACATAGTCTATATAGAAAAGAGTTTCAAGGACATGTTTGGTCATTGATCCACCTTCCCATATATTGTAGGATTCATCCTTCATATTTAGATAATTTTTAAAATTTAGTAGGCATAACAAAAAAAACTAAATTCAACCCTTATTGTTTTACTATAGGCTAGAATAACTATGATACAATTGTTACAAGTTGCAATAGTCATCTTCTATAGTTTATACATGTTAAATTTGGTGTCTCTATAGTTGATATGGGTTAGAATATCATTCCATATTTGTTATGTGTTGTCTACCCTATTTCTATGGGTTGGTGACCCAATTGTTAGAGTTAGTTTGTCAGTTCCTATGGGTTAGCTATTGGTTCCTGTTACATTATAACTCATCCTTGAGATTTTTATGCACTAAATTAGTAGTAGAGATAAAATAGTAATGAAAGTAAATAATGTAAAATAATTCATAAATAAATAGTTATAGACATAAAAAACCAAATATATCATTGATATTTAGTACTATTTGATAAAAAATATTACAAAATACAACTTAATGTACTTCAGATTAACATAAAGGGAATTGAGAAAAGAGGTTATATGAGTTCATTCAATGGTTAATTTATTCAAATCAATAGTATTTCCATAGTCTATGAGTTAAGTTGTAATGACTTCTAGATAAAATTGTGTCTAAATTTTTAATTGATATTTCGATTCACACTTCATGAACCATCATCAAGATGAGAGAAAGAATGATAAGAGAGAAGAATTAGACATTCCATTTAAAGATAGATATGATCAAGAAATTATTATTTTATTAATTTTAATCCTTTGAAATTTAAAATTAATTATTAAGAGTTAATTCATTAAAATTGTAATTATAAGATTAAAAAATTTAAGTTTATAAATTTTAAAAAATTAAAAACTAAAACTTTTAATAAATTTCAAATTACAAATTTTTAATTCAAAAATTAAGTAAAAATTTTATTATAATTTTAAAAATTAAAATTAAATATTATAATTTATTAGCTCATCACCCCCATCCTCCTTTCCTAAATTAAACTTGTTGCTAGTCCTCAAGCAACCAAAATATCTACACATGAGAGCATAGTATTATGAAATTAAATGGTTCTAGTGAACCTGGCCCCTATTTTGTATATAACCCAAACTTGTTCTTTACCTTTCTCTATCTCACTTTAGCATCTTAATCAATTTATTCTCTTGCTCTCCAATAAGGAATGGGGGATTCGAGAAGAGGAGTTTGATAGTTTATGGCTATCCAACTCAATCTATTCCTTCTTATAAAATTAATGTATCTAGTGACCCTCTTTAGAGCTACCCTAAAATTATATCTTGAGAATGGCTCCTTCTTTTGCAATTTTGGGTTAATCTCATTCCATCAAGTTAGAAAATCATTTAAGGCTTCTTGGGTAATTTATGTCATCAAGTTTATATACTGGTTTTGGTATTATATTTTCTCCTTCATGGTTCTTACATATACCATTCTTTTATTCATCAACTTAATTTAATTTGATTCTATTATACCAATCCTGGTAGCTTCCCCTCTAAACATTAATGCAATTTTTTTCTCATGATACTCTGTTAGATATTTAACCTTTTTTCTCTCATTATCAATATAAGATAAAAATACGTAACTAGTAAATCCCCAAAATATAAATTTGGGTTTCATTCTACATCATTGGGAACAACATAATTGTGTATATAGAATTCTCAAACTTTATTATAATCAGGAAGTGATACTACTATACATCTAAAATAAGGAATGATGTTCAATAATTAGTTTAGGAAGGTCACAATAGATCCTCATAAAATAAAATTTTAGCCATTATTCTTCAATATAAATGGCATAAACCCTCATAGGTGGTTTGTTTTCCATGATTTTACAATTTTTTAACTCATATCTTCTACTTTCTCCTTCAGTTTATGAATTATGGCTTGGCCACTTTGAGCTTTTTCTTTAAGGTTTTATTTTCATCCCTTAATTGGTTGAATTGACTATAGGTCATTTAATATTCATTTTCTAGATCTCAATATCCATTTTCATGAACATTTCCTCTTGATTTGGCTCATTTGTCTGAGTAGAAATGGATGAAAAAGTATTCTCCATAGTTCCTTCAAATATAGGATATTTATTTACTATAGATTGTGTTGTATGGGCTTGGATTTGTCTATTTTATACTTTTTCCACTCTAGCCAATGTATCTGACATGTTATAATTTCTCTCAAATTTTTTAATTCATGTTATGAGGGTCTCAGTTTCCCTTAGGGATTCTATCAATCTATGATTTTTTTCTTGTCCTGGATAAACACAAGTTTCCTATTATTTTTTTATCAATCCCTTCCAGTGGTTTGTTTTTCCCTTTATTATTATTCTAGTGAATTCTTTCCTTATTATTACATTGTTATATCTCCATTTGATACATATTGTGAAGTACCATAATGATCCATTTCACAAAGTTTGTGAACCCATAGTAGCTAAATGAGGTAAAGTTTCCTTCTCCATAGTTGACGGTAGTTTGATCTTCTTATTCATTACATTACTCTTCCTTTTTATACTATTATCCACTTTTAATGTGGATAATCACATGGGCCATAGGGGTATGTTATCTTGTTATTTTGCATTTGATTCTTTGTGATTGTCTTCTAGGATCTTGTGGGGGTAGAACCATTTGCCTCTTTCTTAGTTTTTATGTGGATGGAATATTTGAAATCCTATTTTTACCTTGAGATTATAAGGAATAAGAGTTTAGTATTAAATTAATCCTTATTATTCTCTCATGCATCTTCATATTTTCCCTTTTTAAATTCTCTTCTTGATCCTCAACAACCACTTATCTTTTAGTAGTTACTTCTTATTATTCAATAATATTACCTTATTGCTTTTCATCGGGTAGTTGTTCCAATGTTAAGAATTATTCCCATGATAGGTTGGGCCTTTTTATTCTTAATTTTTTTTATGCAATCAATAAAATTAAATAATGATGGGGCAGGTATTTTAGATTTCCCTTATGATATTCCTCAACCATCCTCCTCAAATTGTTCAACAAAAAAATTGGGCACATTTACCCTTATTCTATGCCTTAGATGATTGAGGAGCTTGAAGTTAATGACATATAACATGGAATTCCTACCTTCATAGGTTAGATACTTGATGATGTAAAGGACAAAATTTTCCCAAATCATAGGTAAAAAAGAATGGATTTTACCTTGTTTAGAAAACTCTTATTGTTCTCCTTCTATGTAGAATGTCTTTGGCTTTAGTATCACTAGATTTATTTCTCCATAGTACCCATGTGTAAGGTAATGTATTTATTTCCTCTAGTAATTATTCATTAACCTCAATTCATATCCCTATGATATTATCTACATTGTTCATAAAGGTCTCTATAAAGTATTAGGTAATTTCATCATCATACCATGTTAGTTTCTCAAAATAGTCTAGCCTACCCGCATCTCTAAAAATGTTGGTAATATCTTCTCTAATTTTTAGTGGAGAGATGTTTATTGGATCTCTTCTAAGAACATATCTTCCTTTATTTTATTAATTTTTTTAATGTAACAAATAAGTGTTTTATAGATAGTAGATCATATTAGAGGGTTCAAATTATTTGTCATGTGTGGAAAATTTGGGTGGATTTTGATGTTTATCCCTAAATCATTGTCATAATTATATTTCTTCCCATTGTAACTTCAAAAATAATTGATTCCTAGTTTACACACTTGGTTTCTCATAGCTTCCATGATGGGACATTCCATGTGCACATAACACTTTTTTGATCTATGTAAATTTTTTATGGAATTCACCCCCCAACTAACATGTCACTTGTCCTCAAGTGATAAAATAGGTGTGTGAATTATGCTAGAGAAAATACCATGATTAGATCAGATGGGATTCATGGTGGTAAAACTTGATCTGACATGATTTCCTAGAAAAAATAGAATATTTCACCATGGGTTAAACCCATAGCATTAAAAATAGTACTTAAATGATCATGATTACATAGCTACAAATGCTTTACTAAAAATAATGATAATTTTTAGAAGAGTATGTCATATTTATATCTTATTCATTATTTTACCAATAATTTTAGTTTTTTATTTTGTTGATGACTAGATCATTTCTTATAGTCTATTGATAGTCCTTTAAGATGCAATGAAGGATAATTTATTGTTTGGAATGAATAATGAGAGTATTAACTAAAATGGATTGGTCATGTTGTGCTTTGAGTGGATATGGTTTGATAAAATAATAGCTATTAGTTTCCTGGAGAAAGACTCACACCTTCTTGTAGCAAAGCTTATACCTTCCTATGGCAAGTGGATAATAAGCATGTTTGAGAAAAACTAAATGGAGGTGACTATTTGAAGAGTAAAATTGATTTTAATATCAAAAATATACTAGTTATGATTTTTTTTGGTGTTTAGATATGCTTGGAGTAAGTCTTCTAGGTCTAATTGCTTTATGGTAATCTTCCTTTGACTACTTATCAAGTTGATAAGTCAAGAAAATGTAATGTAGAGAAGAAGAACTAGTTAGGTGAGTTCAAGGTGTCATGAGTGAAGTCGAAAACATTATTTTAAGAACCTACAACAAACTTATCCTGACCCAACACACCCCATTTGAAATTTTGAAATAGGGACCCACTTTTCCTAGAATTTTTTTTTTTAGATGAGGTCCAAGGATAAGATAACCTTAGAAACCACAAATTATTATACTTTATGGAGTTATATGGTTATTTTATTCTATGATTTTAATGTTTTATTGATTTATAAGAATTGCAATCCTAACAGGAGATAAAATATCTTACATTACTTTTGGATTTTATTCCAAGTCAAGATTTTCTTTAAAGGCACTAACAAAACTAATTATGCCATGTTTTAGTATATTTTGGCTTGTGGTCATATATAGGGTAATTTTAAAAACTAATATTTTATATTTATATCTTAGAGCTCACGTAATCTTTCCAAATGTCATTATTTTGGTCATCAACTTTTATTCTCTCTAATAGTTAAATTATGAATGATCTCGAGCACCTAAATTCATGAGATCATTTTAAGTGGAACCATCTTTCTCATATTTAGCTACTTTATACTTATAAAAATATTCAAAACTTAGTAAGATTTTAGAATAAGTACATCACTCCATGTGTCTTGATACTATTTACCATGGCTTAAGTAACAAACACATACTAAGAAACCATCTAGGTAAGTGGATAATCAGTAACCATCCATGTAGCACCATCCCACTCATCCATACATAATGGATATTAACATAGTTAACAATGCCTTATGATATTCTAGACAACTGATAGTCATCCACATGGCACCATCCTACTCATCTATGGACATCAACTATTGAGATAATTAATAATGCCTTGCAATCTTCTAAAGAAGTGACAACCATACATATGGTACCATCATACTCATCCATGACCGATGAATATTGACATAATTAATAGTGCCTTGAAATCCTTTAGACAATTTTTCCATAAAATATCATACATCTCATTCATGGCCAATAGCTATTAACATAGTTAACAATGCCATGTGACCCTCTAGACAAGTGACAACTATCCATGTGTCAAAATCCAAAGAAGTATCACCATACCAAAGGGAGGTACATAGTAAAAACATAAGCACCCTCCATAAAAGGGAGATTCTTCCAAGTGTTTCAATCTTATTCACTTGTGGTCTAAACACCAAAACATAAGATTCAGAGCTTGGCACCTAGTGAGTAGGTGACATAGTTCCACGTGTCTCCCTCTGAATAAAATAATTTAAATACATAGAAACAAGCCTTACAAGCTATATAAAGATGCATCTACCATTTTAGGATGACTAAGCATCCAAAATCAATGAGAAGGTGCCAAGTGGCAAGCAAGCCCACTAAAATTTAACATTACAAAATCAAAAATTAAAATGAAAGAGAAATAGATGGGAAATGAAGTAAAAGGTAATTATCTATAATTAATATGCATGAATTATAAACTAAATGCCTTAAATTTTTGATCCCAATGATATATTTGTAGTACATTTTGCTTTCAAAGAAAAATTTGACTACTCTACTCTCTTGTTATCCTATAGAGTGTGTGAATTCAAACTTCCCAATGAATTAAAAGACCCTAGATTTCTGAATGAATTCAAAAAAAATTCCACATCATTTTAATGACATATTATTCTCATGTTCCCCCTCCATATGCATATTTCATTGATAGAAGGATAGAGTATATGGACACAATGTTTGATTCAATGAATTTAAAGCACCAATTTCTTCAATATTCATAAATTTGGACAAATATTGATGCAACATAGTCGTACATGGCCAAAGACTAATTTTTCATGTCTACAAGAAGATAAATCATTGACACACTAGTGATCAAGGTAGTAGGCTTACACAACCTTGTAATAAATAATAGGTAATGCCTTGTATCAAGTTGCTATATGATTTATTTACAAATGGTCAAATTTATGGAAATATATTACATTTTTGACGTAATATAACCCCTATATCCTACATCATAGGGAACACATTTGACAAGTCCTCTTATATCTCATTTATCGAGATGACCTTTAACCAGCGTATGGAAGATGCATGGTTGAAAGAAAATTTAGTCAAGGATAAATTGTATATCAAGGCCTAATTTCATATATTCCCATAGTTAAATTTAGACCAGGGATAAGAGTAGTTATGACACTATTGAATAAATTACATGATTTTATTAGTATTTCTTATGTCTATGAAATATGGGTCCATTTTTTGGACATCATTATGATCTCTAACAAGAATATAATCCTTAAGGAGATCATTAGTTACAATTTGAGATTCTATATATCCAAGCAAGAGAATTTATTAGATTTAAATTTCTACATGTTGTCTTATTTGGTGGATGCTATAAATGCCATTGTAATTATGTCACAAGATGGGATCTAAGAGCCATCATATGAATATCCTAAGAAAATGATTTGTGATGGCTTTAGCCTCACCCATATCTATCAGTTTAGAAAGCAGATCTAGATAATTGTAGACATATTTTATCCAATAGTACACAAAGCCATTTATGGGCATGTTATCAAACTTGATTAAAATAAGTATTATAAGGATGGGGTACTACAAATTCTACCTTGACTATATAGTGATAAGTATATATTGAACTTACATATCCCCAATGTATCTACTGAGGTATGTTCCAGATAAGAAAGTTGAGCAAGAAATTTCTTTCCAATTATCCAATAGTGTAGACATAAGGTTGAAAGGTGTGAGACATGGAGTTATCCACAAGCTTCCTTTAAGTATTGTCTACATGCATTATACAAAATGGTAGCATATTTATTCAATGGGCAAGGACAAGATGTATTATAGTTTGTGATATATATTTAGGTATTGGGATCCAAGGCAGACCATTAGGGATGTTGTTGAGAAGCTCAAAAATAATGTTATAATCACATATGGGCATCAATGTTTTAGACATGACCCCTTATTTTTTAATTTAGAGGAGTACACCAAGGTTATAATAATAATAATGTGCAAAGAAAATATGTAAATGATAGTGGCTCAAAGGATCCAATGTGATATTATTATCATAGAGGAAGATGTAAAAAGAATAGATAATTAGAAAATAACTCCACCATAGTTTCACATTTGTCCTCCTCAAGTGGAAATAGGCACACCCATAGAGACTGACCATTAGATTAGGTCTAATGTCCTTAGGGGTCTTCTAATACCCCCAAGTGTTTTTGCACCACTACATACAATGGGCATGGGAGTCCCTCTATTTCTTAAAATTCTAATGGGGTCACCTTACTTCACATATATGCCTCCACTGTCAATAATAAAATAAGTAAGTGCTTCTATTATATATCAAAAATTTATTATTACAACATATTACCATAATTATCTACTTATGTTCCTACTACATCTTCACCATTATTGACTCCAGTAGAATCTTTACCATTACCCACCACCACCACTACTTCTGAGCCACCATATACTCATTCCCTATGGCTCCACCATTATTCAATATTAAATTTAAACCCACATGGATAATTACTACCTCTATTGGGACCTCTATGATTATGTATAGAAGGAACACTAAAACTCCCCTAATATCTCCTCAAGTTATTTTTGAGATGTATTTTGATGCAACCAATAATAGTTGGGGGTTGTTAATCCTCATCTCTCTTGAAAGGAGACTTGTGTGAAAAAAATATCCAAGATCTTGGTATGTAAGGTAACCAAGTTGGCTCATTATGACCATTCCATTTCAAGGGGCTTCAGTGAAACTAACTCTAGATGATGGCTTAAGATATAGACACTATGAGACTCAATTAGTCCATCACTAATCTAGTCCATAATACTTAAATGGTGATGGAAAACATTCAGTAATCATGATTTAACATTATAATTAGATTGTTATTAGTCATAAGCTAACACATTGATAAAAGAAAGAATAAAATAAAGGGAAAAAGGGAAGAAAAAAGCCCTGCCACCATAGAGATGAATTTGTAGTGTATGAATAAACAAATATCATATAAATTAACCCTTAGCTAAGCCAGATATAGCATAACTCCAACTAAAGGATAATATGAGAGTTTGGAGAAAAGCTACTGTGAACAAAGAGGGGCATAACCACCATAAGAAATGGCCATTTGACTACACAACAATCTAAATATAAACATGTTTCTTGTTGATTAATAGTGTTCATATTTACAATAGTGATTCAACTACAAACTTCATTTTCATAATAGCAAGGAAAACACTACACTAGGAAAGCACTAAAAATGCTTGGTTTATTAACTATGGAGAATCCAAAATGTCAGGTCCACTACTCTATGATCTAATCTAAGGGAGCTAACCCTCAATACAACATAGGATTTGATTTTATATAGACATGTATGTCCATGGAGTTTCAAATTTAAATTCACCAACTAATGGGGTGGTTAAAAAAATCATCAATACATGTGGAAAGTGTAGTTGAGGTTCTGACACACATGCCAACTCGACCATGCTTTTACAAATACTGAATTAAAATATATAAGTATAAGGTCATTGGGATTGAATTGAGATTGTTACTCCATGATTTTGCATAACCAATTACCATGCATATTATAGGTTAAATTTTTTCTTTTAACTTCTTGCTTGATTTCAATGTGCATGCCACAATCATGCCTAGACTAGGTGAGCCAATCATTACTTGAAATCACCAAGTGATTCCTTCCACTCACTTTTTTAGTCATGGTCAGGCCATGCATATATTTTAGCACATAATATATTGATCTACTCATGCTTATTTCCATGCCATGACTTTTTGACCACTATCTGATTGCCTTGGGATTTAACCATTTGCCAAAATTTACTACTCAAAGATGTTTTCTCATTTGTTTGGATTTGTCTTATGTATTTCCTTCATTATTTCATATGGACACTAACTTACCCTTTTTTCCTTTGACAATTCTAATAGGCTAAATGGGCATCAAACTTAAGATATTGGCTTATTAATGTCACTATCATCATGTCCTCTTTAGGTAGGGCCATGACATGTGTCTTCTCCCCACTCTTCCACTTCTCTAGCAAGGTTTGAGATATGTTTTTTTCATGACTTGGTCATGGTGAGGTAGGATTTCACCATGTGGATTCATTCCATTCACTTAGTGAACTTTGAGACTATTGACTACTCTAGGGTAGAAGGTTGTTAGGATCATGCCATTTGGCAACATATTGCTCACCCATTTGCCTAGAGGTAATTTAATTTATATGGAAATCCTTAGGGTAGTGTCTCACTAGGATGGTGCCACATGGTAGCATCCCACTAATTTTCTCACTTAGGAAATATTTTAGAGTAAAAAAATTAACTAGGGCAATGGGTCATTGGGATGGTGTTGGTGGTAACATCCCACTAATCCAATCACTCAAATAAATATTGCTGAGTTGGAGGCTTCTAGGAAAATATTTGAAACTATTTAAGTCTCGTAGAGTATCATAAATATGCCGCATCAATCTGGGAAAAATTATAGAATCGACTAAGTATCAAAAAACATTTTTTGAATGGGTCAGGGTCACCAAGTGCTATGGGGGATTTCCACATATCACTAGGAGTAATTTAAGTACTTACAGGAACAAAGAAAAGAAACATAGTCAACATTTTTAAATTTAAAAGACAACAGTCAATAAATTTAAATTGAAATGACTAAGTTATTTAAGATAAAGGCAATAACTTAGACAAAATTAGCAAAGAGGAATCCATTTCAATTGAATTCAAAACTATTTTCAAAGTGGATTTCAACCATTTTATGAAATTAATTAAGGAAAAATATGATCATAAGTAAATATTTAGTCAATTTAAGATAGATTGAAGCAGAAATGGATCCAAAAGGGATGAAATTTAATGAAATAGAAATAGCCCCTTTTGCACAACCTTAGCTAATTACAAGACAAGTCCAAAATATTGAAAATTGACTAAGTTCAAGAGTAAAACCTTAGAAACATTTTATCATTTTTCATGAAATTAATCAACCATGGACTAAATTGCTAAGGGAATATTTACAGTAATTTCAAAAATTTAGGTAATTTGCATAAACCTAAGGTAAAATGGTCTAAAAGTAATATTTAAAAGTATTTAAAAGCACAAGTATAAGATGAACCAAGATTTTATATATTTTAGTTCAAACCCAGATATTTAAATTAATGTAATTTTAGATGTGATTTATATGCCAAGTGTTTATGATGCAAATTTATTATTATTTAGGCTTGGATAAAATAATGGATCACATTCAACATTTAAATCTTCACATATAACACAAATGTGTTTCTAATAAGGATACTTTAAATAAGTAACCACCAATGAACTCTTCAAAGAAACAAGACTAGACTCTAGAGCAAAAATAGGGTCCATATTTTTAGTTTGAAAATCGGGTGTGTTGTGCAAGTAAGAATAATTCATGTAGTGACACAAGAAGAAGAGATACCTTCAGAATACTCAAGTGTTTCACTAGGTCACCTATATAAAGAGATAGAAGGAGAACAAGGAATAAGTGAACAATTGGAGGAACAAGTGCAAGAATTAGAGGAAGAAATGGGAAAAGATGACCAAGAGGGGGAAGAACAAAGGGACAAGGAAATATGTGAGGTAGATGCAAGAATTCATAAATAAGTCCTAATATATGGATTTAATCACACATAAGTAGGTACCTTATCAATTAAAGACAATACAGTCTAAATAGAAGTCATTTTTACTATAGGAGAAAAAAATTCACCAAAATCAATACCTGGTTTTTGTGCAAATCCCTTTACTACCAACCTAGCCTTATGTCTCATTTGTCCATTCTCACCTTCCTTTAACCTATAAACCCATTTGTTTTTTAGTGCTCTCTTTCCAACTGGAAACTCAACCAAATCCCACGTTTGGTTCTCTTTTAAGGAATCAATCTCCTCATTCATGCCAAGCTCCCACTGTTTTCGAGTTTCTACCTGCATTACTTCATCAAAACTCTCTAGTTCTCCACTATCAATGAGAAATAAGTAGAATAATGAAGGGGAATAATGAATTGGAGGTTTACTTACCCTTTCTGACCTCCTCCTAGGCATTTGAGACTCATTCACTGCTTGTTGTCTGCCCAAATTCTCTGTTAGTGACCGATCTTAGTCATCTCTAGGCCTATACCTGATCGACATCGATTCTACCCGACCGACGTTGGTTCTTGTCTAATCGACATTGTTCACTATCTGTCTGATGTCAGTTCCTGTATGACTAACATTAGTTCCTGTATGATTGATGTCGATCACTGTCTGGTCGACATCAGTTCCTGCCTGACCGACATTGGTGTCTGTGTTTTCCTGAGTGAAAATTCTTTCCCACGAGCTCATTTTGGATCATCACCTCATCCAATTCTCCATTGCTCTACTCAAAATCATTCAGCCTCTTGAGATGATCACTGTACATCACCTTTTCATTGAAAACAACATCACAACTTCTAATTATTTTGTTAGTTCCTAGATTCCATAACCAGAATCCAAAATCTCTAGAGCCATAACCAATAAAAGTGCACCTCATAGACTTAGCATCCAGCTTCTTTCTATTTTCTTTATCAACAAGCACAAAATCTTCAGAACCAAAAACTCTGAGAAATGAAAGATCTACCTTTTTACCTATCCAAGCCTCTTCTGGAATTCCACCATCCAGAGCAGTAGAGGGTCCTCTGTTAATCAGGTAAATTGTAGTGTTTATAACTTCTGCCCAAAACTTTAAGGGCAAACTAGCATGCAATCTCATACTCTGTGCATGCTCCAAAATTGTTCTATTCATCCTTTCATCAACTCCATTTTTCTAAGGTGTCCTTGGAACCATCTTTTGCCTGCGTATTCCATTCATAGAATAGTACCTGTTGAACTTATAACTACAGTACTCACCACCATTTTTAGATTTAAGACACTTCAATATCAAACCTATTTCATTCTCAACCAAAGCTTTCCATTTCATAAATGTGTCAAAAACATTAGATTTCTTCCTTATGCAATAAACCCATACCTTTCTTGTAGCATCATCAATGACAGAAACATAATATTGTGATCCTCCAATAGAAGCTACCTGAGATGGTCCCCACACGTCTGTGTGAACAAGCTCCAACTTGTGCATCTTCTTTGTTGACCCAATTTTGAGAAATCTCACTCTCTTCTGTTTCCCAAAAATATAATGCTCACAGAAATCTAGATCTATGCTTTTCAAATTTGAAAGCTTACCTTTTGACTTAAGAATAGTCATTCCCTTCTCACTCATGTGGCCAAGCCTCTGGTGCCACAACTTTGCATCTACATCTAAAGTAGATAATACAGAAGGAAAATAATCAGTAATACAATTACATAAATAGATAGTACCTACTCTCTTACCTATGGCCAAAACAAGTGCACCCTTGGAAACCTTCCAAGATTCAGCTGTGAAAGTTACTGTGCAACCCTCATCCCCCAACTTTCCTGCAGAAATCAGATTCCTCTTTAGGATGGGTACATGCATGACATCTTTCAACACCCATGTGTTTCCATTCTGCAATTTCAGCTGCACTTTTCCTTTTCCAATAATTTTACAAGGCTCATCATCCCCTAAATAGACTTTTCCAAATTTTTCTTAGACATAATCATTGAAAAATTCTCTATTTGGGGTAGCATGGAAAGAAGCACCAGAATCTACAACCCAAGATTCTAATCTATTATCCAAAGAAAGTGTAAAAGCATCTTGTGCAACAATACCTACAACTTTTGCTTCTTCATTACCTCCATGTTGATTTTCTTCTCTAACCTTCAACCAACAATCTTTCTTTGCATACCCTTTCTTTCCACAATTCCAGCAGGTTATCTTTATTTTTCCATTTCTGGTTTTGGATCTATTGCTCATCTTTGACTTAGACCTTGATCTCCCTTGCTTGTGCCTCTATTTTTTCCTTCCCCTACTTTCAATACTTAAAGCATTACTTGATGTCTCCTTTGTGCTTTTCCTGTGAATTTCTTCATTCAAGATTACACTAACAACATCATCTACTTTCAAGATATTTATAGCAGATGCAGTATTACTAACTTCCATTACCAAACTATGCCAACTTTTTGGTAAAGAGCATAAAATTAAGAGAGCCATAATTTAATCATCAAAGACTATTTTGACTAAATTTAACTGATTTACTATTGCATGGAAATCATTTAGATGAGTAGATACAGATCCACCTTCCTGCATATGCAAATTAAATAATTGCTTCATAAGATATACCTTATTTGAAGCTAAGGGCTTTTCATTTAAATTTGCTAAAGTATCCATTAACTCTACCATTGACTTTGCCTGGGACAAGTTGGAAATCACAGAAGATGCCAGGCTCAACCTTATAGATCCTAGAGCCTTTCTATCAAAAACATTCCATTCTTCATCTTCCATATCTATGGGCTTGCTTGAAACTCCACCCAATGGTAAGTATAGATCTTTCTGATACAGATAATCTTCTATCTGCATCCTCCATAATTGATAGTTCTTGCCATTGAACTTCTCCATTCTTAGTTTACTTTCTTCTCCCATTTCTTTACTCCCACTCAAATAGAAACCCCTGTGAGTGACCTGTAATCAAAACACACTAAACAGATCTGAACCACCTGTTAGTGAACCTGAGCTCTGATACCACTTGTCAGGATTGTAACAAGAATAATTTATTACTGTTGTATGCAACTAAACATGGAATTAAAACCATAATAACAAGTAACTAGAAATCAGAATCAGCAAAGAACATGAGATACAAGAAACAATGAAAACTTGTATTAAACTCTTCCAGAAGGAAATACAATTGAATAAATCTCTCTTTATTCCACTCCTCTTAGATGTACAGATCTCTTTCCCTCAAGATTTCTCTCTATCAATTACAAACACAATTCAGCTATTTGAATTATCTATCTTACATGTCTGTTACACAAGCTATGAAGATCTATTATTATTATATAGAATTAGGTATCATGAGCTATGCATTCTCCACCATCAGATAAACCTCCTAATCAAAGGTTCAAAATAGTCCTACCAAAAATATAAATGCAAACTTACAACTAACAGTTAATCTACTCATGCAAACATTCTATTCCATCCACAAAAATAGACTTTTTGGATGCACAGGTGACCGACGTCGGTCCCTGTATGCCTACACATGACCGACGTCGGCTGATCTATAACTGACATTGGCAGCCTGTAGTCGATCCTTGACCGACATCAGTGATTGTCAAAATAAAACAACCTTGCAATTTGCTCATTGGTGAAGCTTTTAGCTCCATAACTCAACAAATTCTTCATCCTAATATTGTAGTGCAATAATCAAAGAGTGTTGTGGACTCTGGATCAATCTCTATTCAAAATGAAACATAAGAGATGATGAAAACTAGTCAAGTATCATAATAGTTAATAATATGATAAATGTTAATGTAGGGGCAAGTATGCAAGCTCTTGATAGTTTAAGTTGTCCTATAACTTTAACCAATACTCCTAGTATAAGTACAGTTGGCCAAGATATAAATGAAACTCCTTATTTGTCAATGGATGATTATTTGAGAATAAACCAAGTTCCAATAACTAATTCATTTGATTTCCACTACTACTATTACTACCATGGTTTTTTATATGTATATTATAGAGTATATACATAATTTCACTCAAACTACAATAACTCATTCTTTATTTACTAGTAATTCTCAATAAGTTATTAGGACATAAACTCATTTTGAAGAATTGGTGTGTTCTTACATTTTTGATACGTAATCTCCATCACAAAGTTCATCTACCTAATTGGGTATGCCTATTTCCTAGGCCACTTAAATAGATTATTCTATTATTTCTATGTGAAAAACCCTAGGTAAAACTAAATACATCATTGATACACCTTCAAAAAAGAAATAAAAAAGATGGAGGAAAGTTATTCCTTCCCTTTTTAAATAATCAACACCTTCTTCTCTCATCTAATCTAATTTAGAACAAATGCTTCCATCAGATAATCTCCCACCTTCCACTTCTACACCTATAGATCAAGCTAGAGAGAAATCTATAGTAAACATTCTTCCTTAGATCTAGAATTTTTATGAGGAGGAAACAAACTAACAAGATTTGATTATTATTGAGAAGCCTAGGGTGGCATTTCATTCTGATAGACATACCAATACATTGAGGTGGGTGAAAAGGAAGACTATGTTAGCTAAAGGTGAAACCATGGAATTAGATCAGAGGGAAGATACATTATCCTTAACAAAAAAATAAAATTTCACCCAGGGGACTCAGATGATTATGAGGAAAACCTTATAGTTTTGTAGATGTGACTAGGGGACTCTTCAATAAAATGTTTAGAAATTATGATTAATAAATAAAGAGGTTACATAAGATAAATATTATTGAAGCTCCTCAAATATTATGGATAATGTGTAGGGCATAACCAATACATTATACAACATCATTTGTTTAATAATAATTGGAAGAGTTGAATCACACCCTGAGTGGTAAAGTGTATATAAGTCATGAGATTATGAAAGATATGAAATCCAAGTCCAACTTTATAGGCAAGGCCATAAGGAATAAAATTTATGTACATTTAAATATAATGTTGGTGGTAGATGTTGCATTGACATAGAACCATGTTGCCATAAAGAGGGATATCTTGTTGGAATGGAATAAAGATATGCTTGCCTTGGTATAATAGTTTATGAGCCATGAGAAATCGGCAGTTTATATTTTGAAAGACATGAAGGTTACATGTATCTATATTCTTGAGAAATTAGTTACAAGGCTAGTTTTTGAGGACCTAATTTGGGTGGTTGCTAATAGTTTTTGAGGTGACATAGAAGGGACCATGTGTAATACCAATGAGAAAATAATACAATTAATAACTTTTGTAAAATAAAAATTGGCCAATATAGATACACTCAATGTGAAATTTAAATCTTCCATGATCATTCATGGAAAATTGATGGGTAAGATTCCACCATTGTTTTAAAGGTCCATTATTGATTTTGTAAAAAATAATAAAGATTTTACCTCAGGTTATGCATTATATAAAAAATGGAAGCTCAGAAGTGATCAACTATGTCAATAGATACATCATCTATCCCTACCTAGTCACCAACTACTCAGTATAAATTTACAAGATATATAATGGTACAAATGTCAAAAGGACCCATTTTTATTACACTTCCAATCACAGTTCCTTTAGTGCTCTTATTTAGTACAATGGTGATCTTAGTGAGAGAAAATACTCCAATTGTAACTACACTGGAAACAACTGAGGCTTCAAGCATGCAAACTTTATCTTCAAGTGGTGATACATTAGCACCATAGATTTTTTTTTTTAAATTTCATGTCTGAGTTGTGACTTGAATCTAATTTTAGCTTGGCTATCTTTCTATCTAGTAATTTTTATGAGGAAGTATTGTAAGCATGTATTTATATTAATATATTATAAACATGCATTGTATGCATGAATTTACTACATGATATTGATTTAGAAGATGTAAATTTTGACTTCATTTGAAGGATGAAGCCTATCCATCCAAAATATATTTATAATTTTACCCTCATCATTCTAAAATTAGGAGGATAATTTACAATTACCATGAATAAAAAATTATGAGGATTGTTCTACAAGTTTGTCTTGATGGGCATTTCTCTTCCAAATTGTGTGTCTCATTGATGTAGTTTCATCATATTAGTAGTTTAGTTTTGTGAGTTGTGTAGAAGTAGTTTTAGTATATATATTTATATTGTGTTATAGCTAACTTGAATTATCTATATTTATTAATCACAATATCCCTTTAATAGAGGATGTGTAATAACAATCCTACATTAGAAGCAACCTTTTTTTATGAACATTGAAGTATATTTTAGGCGTTTGCTTTGTCTCATAAATATGTTTATGCATTTCATGTGCCAATAGCAACTTTTAACAGCCATTAGTTTTCTCTACTTTTTAAACTTAAAGGAATTATACCAAAAATTTTCATTAATGACATTTGAAGTGAAAAAATTAATTAAATTAAGAAACAATATTACCTCTCAATGTGCAAACCTTAAATGAGATAAGAATTTTAAATTGGCAAACTAAACATATTAGAGAAAAACCTAGATGATCTTCTAAGAAGGATTGTCACCAAAAGCTCCATAATTACAATTTTGAATCAAGAGTAATTTGAGAAGAAAAGAGAGAGATTCAAGTTTATAGTGAGAAAATGAGGAAAGGAAGGCTCTTTTATGGAGAAAAAGAAAATAATGAGAGTTCAAGGAATCCCATGATTACCTTATAATCCTCCTTTGTGTATGTCACTTGTGGCCTATTCCATTAGAGAGTGTAGGTAAATGAGTACCAAGTGGGGTAATGGATTACTTATGCAAGTAGCTCCCAAAACCTAAAGGGGAACAAAGAGGTGAATGACACCTCATGGAATCTAAATTTATATGAATTTATAATCCACATAAATAAAATTTCCATAGGAAAAAAGGGAACCTAGGATAAATAGGTTATCCCAAATAAAAGATGATTATGACACTCCATCTTAACATTTATTTAGGGGTTTAAAAAAAAAGAAGGAAGGAAACATTACTAACTCTCCCACTTGATGACAAATTCCTTCAATGCTAACATATTACAAAAGAATACAAACTTTTCTTTACATAATGGCTTAATGAAGATATTAGCCATTTGTTCCTGATTAGGATGGAAAAAGAGAAGGATTTGGCTGTCTTCAATAAGTTCATGCTGAAAGTGATGTCGAATCTCAATGTGTTTGGACCTTGCATCAAAAACTAATTTTTTTTTTGAGGCAATGGCACTTTGATTATCACCAAAAATTGTAGTCAAAGATGAAGGGTGGCCCAAATCTATAAGAAGTCTTCTAATACAAATAGTGTATACATATAATATTTTCAAACTTTATCAAATAATGATGCTTTCTTGTAAGAACCTATCAAGTCTCAATCTCTATGAGTGCATGCCTTAAAGGGTGCACTAGGAAAAGGGCAGGCAAACCATCAGTGCTTCATAGGATTATTGTCCCTTATAATACCACTTGATACCTATACAACTCTCTAATAAACACTTCCCTAAGCCTTATATCCCATCTTGCACACTCTTCCAACCATTTATCTCCTTCATTAACCCCTCCCTAAGCCTAAAACCTTTTCTTGATGGTTTACATTACATTGTTAACCCCATCAACCCTATACTCTAACTGATAAAACATGTTAAGGGTCTAGGTCAGCTCCTGGCCAACCTAGACCAAGACCCAACTTATTTTTACCAAAAAAGATATAGATTTTATTGGTCCAACCCTATCAGCTAAAATTTCAAAAAGGTTTAGGGTTGGATTTAGATATATATGGACATTCATTTATTCATTTATTAGAGAGACAATAGAGTTAATTATTCATTTGAATTTTTTTACAATCTACTCTTTTGCCATTCTACTTAAGGAGTTATTACTTGGGGTTTATAATTGGAGAAGAATCTTGTCTTGTGGAAAAGTCTTGGATGTTTTGGCCTTTCTTAGTGATCCTTACAAACCACAACAACCTCTTGAAAAACATCTTTGGCCAAGGGAGAGATTGAGTCTTGACATGTTTGTCTTCAAAGTATCTCTAACTCTAATCCTCTATTTTAGTAGATAGAATTAGCATAAGTAATGTCTTTTGAATATATTATTCTCTCCATGTATGAGGATTTTACCTATACATAGCTTAATTAGGATTCTCTTATGCATGTTTGCTTTTTATTTTTATTACCCCCACTGTATGCCATAAGCTTTGGTGAGCACTATATTAGATTTTAATTTGAATTTCATTTACTTTGTGAATATAAAAACATATGACTTATCTAGGGTTGTTACATGGTGTTACTTCACTATAGGATTTATAACTCTCTCTAGTGATGTTATTATGGTAAGAGATCCTTTGATTAGTTCTAGTGGATCCATATTGGTCATGACCTCAAATATATAATGTATCAATAATTGAAAGTGCAAGTAGGATTTATCTTCTTCGAGCTAAGATTGATTAATAGATCAATTGCATTTCCATTTGCATACAGTCTGGTGAACTCAACGTGAATCAAACCCTTTTATGTTTTCTTTCACACTTTTATTTTGTCATCATATTATATTTTTATATTTTTTTATTACTGTATAAAATTAGTCGGTATAGTTCTAATAGTCTGTGCACAATTTTAACACACAATCACTCTAAAATGAATCTATTATATCTATGCATGTATTCTCCAAATACAGGCTACTAGATCATTTAGTTTGGCATAGTATTAATTTTCATCTCTAGATTTCCATACATAGTTGAACGAATCGACTATGTTCATAATTCTCTTCTTTCATCTTATAGTTATATAAACATAGTCAAGTTATTTAACTTTGTTTGTAACTTATTTTTAAACACATAGGTTTCAAAAACTCAATAAAAATAGTTAAATTAGTTAGTAGAATTTTTGAATCAGCATTTGAACATCACAACATAAAATTTTTCAATTTAAACTTCTTCCATCCCATCAAGGTTCATTATTTCTCTCTCTATCATTTTAGCTTTTCCTTTTCATTACTATTTTTCACAAGTTTATAGTCTATAAAATTACAACCCTGTAGCCTACTAGGTTGACTAGCTTGACATAGTTCTATAGTATATCTTTTATTTAGAAGACATAGTTAACCTATCCAACTATGTTCTTCCAAATTTTGCTTATACATAATAGTATTGACCTAGTAGACTCTATTATACACTATTTTCATACAGTGTCACCTGAATCAACTCTGTAATCTTCACAATAAAGGAATTAACCTCTTTTTTCTAGTAATTCACCTTTCCTTTTAGTTTTTTTTCATGTTTAGAGTAACAAACATAGATTAAATAGGGAGTATATCAAATTATCATTTTTATTCACATAATTTTTCTCTTTTTCACATACTTCCAAATCACTTTATATACAAAAAACATTAAACATTTATCTTCCTAAGGTCTACCTACTTGGATTTCATCACCAAAGAGGAAGATGACTTGGTTTTATGGACAAGTATAGACACATGGTTGATGGTATATATTGGCCAATAATTTGACATACTTATCACTATGGGATTATGAAGTGATGGGGTAGGACCTAATACCAAGCAAGTACCATCACAAATATAGAATCTTTTCAGCCTAAACATTCTGAAACCAACCTTAGACTGTTTTATAGTTCCACATTACAACCAACTTCCCAATCACATTAAAATTAAAATTTATCATAACTTAATAACACTTAGGATGACCAATTAGTTAGCATTTAATTTCAAGTTATTTCTTGCTCTTTGATCATTGTATGTTGTATTGTAAAACTTGCATTAGCCATCATTGGTGTATGTTTTTTGCTCTATGTTCTAATTATATAAGTCACATTTATCCAATTATTTGTGTGTGTAATTTCATTTTCTTATATTTTATCTTGAAAAACCTCTATATATTTTAAAACACTATCATTTCTATCAACACAGTCTCTTACAAACTATTTAACCTATATACGTATAGTACATAGTAAACCTATATAACTATGTCTCTTTATCTTCATGTTCAGTCCTTATTTAAGTAGTACACAATCGATCTGTCTAACTATGTATTCTTATTTCTTGGCCTATTCCCTATTCATGAGTACACTATCAACCCGTACGACTATATATCTCTCTATCTTGTTTCAATTTCATCCCTTACAACATATAGTTGACTGGTTTGACTCTGTTCTCTTGTTTTCCTATTCTATGAATTTTCTTCACCTAATCTAACGACCCAGTTGACTCTATACCTATAAGCTGACTTTGTTCTCTGTCTAGCCAATTTTGTCCCTATTTTTCATTCTTTGTTCCTAATCTCATATTTTTTCTTTAAACATCATAAAATCCCCTATCAAAATATTTTTGGACAACTTGAACCCATTTAGACACTATATGGGGTGCTATTTTATTCCTATCTTTAATTCCAAAGAGGATACTCACTCTTAGATTACCTCTCCTCCTCCCTCATCTTTTAATTACAAAATGGTTCAAATCACTCAAATAGATGATATTACTAGATCAAATGATTTTAATACTTATCAAGACAATTCACATCCTCAAGCATCTCATCATAATATGAGGGCCATTGACACAGGTCTATCCAATAACCCCACAGGGAATCTAACACTTATCAACCTTCCCCTTAATACCAATTTGGGTAATCCTCATATAAACACTAAACCATTAATTGATACAACATATATTTTTGCACAAATAGTGATAAAAATGAACATAATGCAAAAATCTAACACCTCACAAATGATGCAACTACAAGATCATTTTATCAACATGGCTAATCAACCTCCTATCTTTTTCCATCAAAATAATCAAAACTTTATTCCTCCACCTCTTAGAGATGTTGAGGGGAATGTCATCTCCCAACCTATCATGCATAATAAGATACTTCAACACATAAAATGAGCTTTTATCCTCTTTCATTATTTCTATTGATATTGGTAATATATCTCCAACTATTAAATATGATGGGACTAAAGACCCTTGATCTTTTCTTAAGGCGGTTGATAATCTTTCATCAGTGATGTATTATAATGGTATAATAAAATTCCCTAATATTCTATATGTTAACTAGAGGATTTAGTCAATCCTCTAGTTAAAGAGTTTCAACATAATGATCTTCCCAAAAAATTCCTTAGTCATTTCATTAATGTTAATCGATCTCCCACTGATTCAAATCATGATTTTATCACATGATGGTAATGTTTGGATCATAAGGCTGATCACAACATGACTAATGAAAACTTTTTAAAACTCTTTATAACAACATTAAAACCTCCACTCCAACACAAGGTTTGAACTTTCACTCCCCAAATGTTAAATCAATCTCTTGACCAAGCTAAGAGTCAAGACTCTTAATGACACAGTTTAAACCTAATATCAAAATCATTAAATGATATTTTCAAAATTCAATCAATGTAATTACCGATAATCCTCCTATAACCAAAAAAATATTATCCAAATCTAATAGTCCCATATTGAGAATTCTTTCCATTGATTTCAAGGTTAATTTCATTTAGTTTCAAGTTTGATGTCATTGATGTCAAGGTGCATCTGGTAAAGATGCATGGTGAATGGTTTGTGAGATATGAGCCATGTGATAAGAGATAATTTGAAATAAACCTAATGTCTCTATATTTAGATACAATTTAAAGTCAACCTAATATTTTTTTATATTTATGTCAAGATTCATGTTAAGGTAATCAAGTTTTGAGTTCTAGCCCTTGAGTACAAGGTGTCTTGATAAGCTTAGTCATAAAAAGAATAGTCATATCATGAGAATGTGCATCATGATCATGAAGAAATGTGTGCATAGGTATTATATTATCTAAGTAACATGGAAGGAATGTTACCAAGGTGTATAATCATTAATGATAGGTTATTTTTCAAGCTTCAAGTGCTTGAGAAGCCTAGTCATAACACTGGTCATTATATGAAGAGACCTTGTGAGAAGATATGAGATTGGTATCATAGTGAGATCGATGAAAAAAATAATAATAGGATGTATTATTTTGTTTTATAATGCATATGAGGCATTTGATCACTCATTATAGTCTCAAAATGAGCCTACAAGGGTAAGACCTACAAACCTAGTATGCAACTGGGCCACCTCTAGACCCCGCCTATCGTAATGAGGTGTCATGAGGAGTTGAAAAGTAATATTAAGGATTTAAATCAATGTTTATCATGAGATATTTTTTTTTAATATTAATTTTTGAGAGCTTAGACAGTGGTTATAAGGTCAGGTTTAAGACCTATTCTGACTTGTAGGTTAAGGCTTGGAGAGTAAAGAGATAGAGCATGGCCTAATGGGGTATGAGGTTCTATTTAAAATGATATTATGTAAATTTTATCATTTATAAAAGTTTTTAATGTTTTTTAAAGTATTTTTACCAAGTTTTAGGTCAAAATTTGAAGGTTAAGATAATAAAAAGTGTTTTTAAGATCTCTCATGTACATAAAATGAAGGGTTCTCAACTCGAGAAGAAATTTAAAGTTTACATTGACATGTGTAACCTAAAAATGGTAAAATAATATATTAATGGTATATTAGGAAGGGTAATATATAAAAATTATAAGCATTGGTTTTTATAATGAGGGGCTAAGCTTTATGAATGATCGTTGAGACTAAAAGATGGTTTAAACCCTCAAAGAACCCTAATAGTGACCTAATATTAAATAAGTTATTATAAAGTGATTAGAATGGATTGGTAAGTCTATTAAATATATTTATGTTTTATTAAACTCTCTTAGGTACCCCCAAGTATGACTGGTATGTTAGGTGAGTGAGTGGACCCTATAGGAAAGGTCTTATTTCTTGGAGATTTAATGTGACAATTAGAGTTGACTAAGTAAAAGTTGCTAAATGGATGGAGGAAAAATATTGAGAATTTTTATTTATGTAAATTATGGTTTATAATAATATTCTATCCCTTAGGTATGCTAAATTGGTCATCTAAGACAACCTATCACTAACAGTCCTAATGGTGCAAATAGTGAGAAACCCAAGCAGAAGTGAGAAGGTGATCAGGGATGTGTTACCATGGATTAGGGATGAATAAAATGGGATATATACAATTTTAAATACATATAATAAATTTTAATATTGGATATAAGTCTTTAAATTCAATGGATATGTTTAAAATGTTGTTCATAATATATCCTGTCTGGTTCAGAAGAGACAGTGAGGTACAAGTTTATGACATTAGTCTGCAAGACCAATATTTCCATTTGACCATATTATATATCTATATGATAATAGTATAATGATATCATATTATCATCCAAATTATTTATTAGTCTCTTGAAATGGTCATAATGGTGTTGTAAGTCATAATCACCATGATTGGTCTTCAAGGCAAACTGACAATTCTAGATAAGCAAGCAGAAATAATGAGTTTGAGACTCTCTACCATGATTTGATGTATATAATGAGCATGATTTTTTTTTTTGTAAATTTAATGACCTATCCATTATTTTTATAATCTTTTAATTTAGTTTAAGATGTTGTAATATTGAAACCAAAATGGCTTATCTGGCTGAGTGAGGTCTATGAGAGAGAAGGTCAACAAATTGGTCTACAAGACAAATAATTACCATTACATATTTTTTGGAGGTGGTTTTTATGATTTTATAATATATTTTTCATGAATTTTAAGTCATTTAGTGTGTTAATTTATATTTCATAATTTTAAGTTTCCATGACTATGTTTTGAGGCCAATTACCAGTTTAGAGTAAGCATCTTACAGAGAAGAGTTTGAGCTTGTATACCTAGAGTTGAAGCATATAATTAATTTTTGGAAAACTATGAGTTAATTATATTTCTTAATATATGATTTTTACTATGGTTTTTTATTAAAATTGTGTTTATACTTCAGTTGTTCAAGACAAACTTTCTGGGTATGCACAAACTTAATTATGAACAGTGTTAATGGTGTGCTTCAAGTGGTGGTTGAAGCTAAAAGGTGTTATGAAACCTAGATGAGATTTAAAATGGTATATTTAAGTGGCATATGGTATTTTACTTCCATGTAAAGTGTTTTAAATTTTTCCAAGGAAGGCAAAGTGTAACGTTTCCTAAATAGACCTAATAGGATTAGGTCTCTATGAGACTTATAGGTGAAGATAAGCCCTAATTGAGATAGGTCAGACATAAAGGAACTCAAATAACATTTTATCCATGTATATTATATGTCATAATATCCATTTCATGGCTTACCTAAGAGGCTAAGGGTATTTTTTTGACTAATAATAATATGAACAAGAGACTTGTATAAATACTAGGTAATTTTAGGCCTATTAGATTGAGTAGAAAGTAAGTGAATAGTATAACATATTGTAGAGAATAATGAGGTATTTTAAACCATAAAAAGAGGATATATAATTTTTTATTAATATTTTATAGAGTTTCTCTATATGAAAATCAAGGTCATATGACCTAATCAAGTTAAGAAGAGGACTAGTTGAGCAAAGAAGCCTAGAAGGCAGTTTGGGAGTGATAGAGGAGAGAGAAGATCTAAAGAAGGATATCATAATTTTTTATATGATAGAAAAAGTGTTATAAATATGATAATGAGTTTTAGATGGTTATTTTTGTGCTGAGTCATCTATGAGATTGGTGCCTCCTTGTAAGTTGGTGCTTGCTAAAGCCTAACTGAGTTGGTGCTTATCTAGTTGGGGTTGGTGATCCATGTGAAGTTAGTGATTCACTAAATATTAATGTTTATCTTATAATACTTTAGTCTATTTATATATATATCAGTGGGTTTTATTCCATTCAGGGTTTCCCACATATATATTGTGTTCATGTGTTTCATGCTTATGTGGATAGGTGATTATGCTTGCTAGATATATATGCTTGTTTGAATGGTCTATGATTGCTTAAGTGATATTGTTAAATAAAGTTTTTAAAGACTAATTCACCCCCCTTATTGGTTTGTCTTCTAACATTTGGTCTTCAATCTTGGTCCTTTGAATTAGTTCTAAAAGCCTAAAGGAGATCCTAGAAGCAAGGATGGCTAGTCAGCAAGCTCAAGGTGGTTTCTCTACCAGTAAGGCTCCATTATTTAATGGGTCTAGTTATGAATTTTATAAAATTAGGATGAAGATATATTTGATGTATCAAGTTCATAATATTTGTCAATTAGTTGTGGATGGCTATAGTGATCCTCCTATTCCACTAACTAATGCATAAGTAAGATGGATAATAAAAATAACTTCAAGGTAATGAATGCCATTCATTATGGACTATCATAGGTAGAGATTGTGAAGGTGATAAATTTTTTATCATCCAAAGAGATATGGGACAAATTAAAGACCATCTATAAAGGATACACCAAGGTAAAGATGTCTGCGTTGCAAACCCACAATAGAAAATTTGAAAGTTTGAAGATAAATGAAGATGAAACCTTTGCATTCTACATATTTAAGGTTGATGAAGTTGTCAATGTCATTAGAGGATTGGGATAAGAAGTGAATGAGTCTACATTTGTTCAAAAGGTATTGATATCACTAACTCCTAAGTTTGATTTTAAGTTTTTTGCACTAGAAGAGATGCAAGATTTGGATGAGCTAGAGATGGATGGAATGGCATCTTGACTACCTATGAGATGAGAACAAACGAAATAAGACCTCCCAAGAAGGAAGAAACTTTATAAGTTGAGAAGAAATCAAAATCCAAGAAGGTAAAGGATGAGTGATGTTCAGATGTTGATTATGATCAACTAATAGCCATGTTTGCAAGGAAATTAAGGTTTATTTTACGTAATTACAATGGTAATTTTCCCTTGGCATGTTTAAATTATGGAAAGATTGGTCACTTTTCATCCAAGTTTCCTAACAAGGACAAATCTAAGCATAATGAAGAACGTGATTAACAACATGAAGATGACAAGAAGGCTTATAGTCTTGAAAAAAATAAGAAGTTCATGAAGTATGAATGTAGGAAAGGAACTTTCAATAACAAGAGAATATTCTATAGTAAATAAGACAAATATTTTGATGTAAGTGACTCAAGTGCATCTGATAGTGATGATGGTAGTAATGAACCTGAATATGAAAATAATGAAACCTTATTTATGGACATAGAATCAGACAATGAGGTTTGATCAAATGGGAAAGGCCTTATGGTTGATGTAGAATCAAATGAAGAAGAAGCTAAAGTGAATATTGAGGTAGAATTGGTAAGTTTCCTATAGGAGTTGAAGTTCCAAAGGAGAAATAATCACAAACTAAGATCTTTAGTTAAGGACTATGAGTAGATTGTCTTATTTGAGGAAAGATAGAGTAACATTTCTAAGGAGTATGATGAGATCATCAATAAAATTTAAACATAAATGGAGATATTCAATGCAAACTTAAATACTAAAGAGGAAGAATGCATCAAGTATGAAAATGAAGTGATATCCTTGAAAACTAAGTTGGATCAAGCATCTAGCAAGGTAAAGACCTTTGTGAAGTTTGAAAAGAGAACTGAGGTTCTATATGACATCTTGAGTAGTCATAAGTCTAAAAGTGATAAGATAGGTATTTTTTTCAAAGAAGATCAACAGGTGGTAGCTCAAGTCAAAGAGAAGGTTGTTGAAGACAAGAAGTTCAACATGAAAAGACCTATCAAACAACCTAATATTAATAGGTATTCTAGTTCCTTCAATGGTTACTATTTTTTATGTAGATAGTTTGGTAATATAGAAAGAGAGTGTGAAAGACCCTCTAAGAATGAGTAATTATGGGATTATGGAAGGAGTCATAGTTCACATCAGTCAAGAGGTATTTATGAGGTGGTTTTCTATCATTTTCATAATGTAGGACACATTGCAATATTTTGTCTTTACAAAGTTAGAAGGTCATCAAGTCAAAGTAGGAGGTTTGAAGCCCCTAGAGTGTAAAATAAAAGGCAAATAAATGTGTGGAAACCAAAGATAGTAAAGATGAGTCATGATAAGTATAAAATATCAAGTGGAATATTTATTGTAATAGAACATACTTTAGATGTGAAATCAAGTCAGGAATGTCTGTTATCAACTCACATTGATGATCAAATGGTTAATGAAGAGGCCAAGCCTATATTTCCAATCAAGCCTAAAAGGATACTAAAATACATTTAGTCTTGTGAGAACATGTAAATATAGAAATATCCTATTCTTGTGTTATTTTAGTACCCTATGGAAAGGGGCAACTCCATTATGCTTCATAAAGACACACTTCAAGTTAGCATAAGCATGGTGGATGCTTGGTTTGAGGGGGAGCTATTTAAGTTATTGACTAAGCTTGATCTATGTTGATAATTGGTCTTGTAATTTGAGATCATTTGAAGGAGGCATTCATGGATTAATGGGGATCATGTTCCTATAATTTTTCATATTCTATGTGTTGATCTCCTTTTATAATAAGGTGTGGTTTTAGATGGTAGTTTTTGGGAAACCCTTTATCATTAATGTCAAATGGGAAGAAATTTAAAGAGGGAGATTGATTATATTGTGGGAGATAAGAGTGATAAAATTTAATAATGTTTTTCTATCGATGAAAAATGGGGAGTTTGTGTTAAGCATGAAATATACTAAAGTGGGGGTGAGTCAATATATTATATGTCTTTTACTTAATTTGATTTCTTTTCTTTAACCACTGAAACCACACATTCAAGATATGAAATAAAATTGAAACAATAATATTCACCACACGAGAGAGAGAGAGAGAGAGAGAGAGAGAGAGAGAGAGAGAGAGAGAGAGAGAGAGAGAGAGAGAGAGAGAGCATATGTTTACATAGAAACCCAAAGTGGGAAAAACCATAGAGAACAATCTCAAGTATATGAATGAGCACCAACTCAAATTAAAATTTTCAAAGCACCAACTTGCGGGAGCACCAACCCCTTTGTCGAGTACCAACACAACAAATATTTGTGACACCAATCCACAGGAGCACAAACTCCTTGCAAATATTTATGATCACTAACCCACAAGAGCACCAACCCCTCTTGTGTATAAAACAAAACAATCTCTTAATGTTTCTTACTCAACAAATCATAGAACTCTACAATATCTCTTTTTCTCTCTTCAAAAACAAATACAAACCATGCACTCTCTTGCATATCACAAATGTCTTCTCAAGCCTTTATTTATAGCTTTCAAAATGACCTTTGGCATTCACCCTTTATGACCCTTCAATCCTCATGGAAAATGGTGCCAAACTTGCATGACCCTTCGTATCCTTGCATTTGAAAAGTCATATGGTGACCCTTCATAAGCAAATGCATCCTTTCCTCTTTTGTCTTTATCTTGGTGACTTTTCATATTACTCAAAGTGTTCCTTCATGGAAAAATGTGCCATACCCTCTTTTGTCTTCACATCGTGACTCTTGGAATTCCTCAAGATGACTCTTCAAGATAAAATGCATCTCATTCCTCTTTTGTCTTTACCCCGTGACTCTTTGACTTCTCCATGGGCCCTCTTTTGACTTATATGAAACTAAAAATATATTCATTAATATTAAATAAATATTAACACACAATAGCCAAGATATGAATATTAAAAACACCATTAAATTCTATGGGGCCTTTATCACCAATAATGTTTGACCTTTGACATCAATGACAATATTTCTAACAATATCCCCCTTTGTCATTGATGGCAACCTCAAACTGAAACTACCACATCTTGAAATTTGCACATATTGACATCTAAAAAACATACAGTAACTCCCCCTTATTATAACAACTTGTACCTATTCTTTGTACCTATTTCCACACCTGTACATGTACCTCTACCTATTTTTATTCTTCTCTCCCTTTGACATCAATGGCAAAAGGCCTACATGGAGCTAACTCTTAGCTCCCCCTCAATTGATGTTGAACCTCAATGGTAGGAAGTAAAATAAATTACTCCCAACTTCTCCCATAGATACTCAAATGTGTCTTTTGATAGTGACTTTGTGAAAATATCTGCTATCTACTCTATAGTACTAATATATTCCATCTTAACCTATTGATATACAACCTGCTCTATTAAGAAGTGATATCTAATGGGAATATGTTTTGTTATTGAATGCATCATTGGATTCATTGAAATGTTAATAGCACTTGTGTTGTCACAAAAAATAGAAATTAGGTCCATCATATTTTACCTTGATATCTTCTAAATTTTGCTTCATCCAAACAATACCACTATAATACATTATGCTTTAGCTGTAGAAAGTGATACTAAATTTTTCTTCTTACTTAGCCATGATACTAAGCTATCACCAAGAAATAAATCTCCTCCACTTATATTCTTTCTAGCATCCAGGCACCCTACCCAATCTAAATCTGTATAAGTAACCAAAGTAAAATCTCTGCTTGTGGGATACCACAATCCATAATCCAATGTCCCCTTGATATATCTGAATATTCTCTTCACCAACTAAACATGACTATCCTTTGGAGTTGACTGATATCTTGCAACCATATCTACTGCATGCATGATGTCTAGCCTTGATGCTATCAAATATAAAAGACTATCAATCATATATCTATACAAATATTGATCTATAATAGGTGAATCTTTATCCTTGCTCACTTTATTTCTTGTACACATTGGTGTGCCAACTGGTGCATAATCCTCAAAAACAAATTTCTTCAACATTTCCTTGGCATATTTACTTTGAGATATAAAAATTCCTTTATTTGACTGAAATATTTGCAACCCTAAGAAAAATGACAATTCTCTAAGCATAGACATCTCAAATTCTTTTTGCATATTATCAAAAAATTCTTTTGTCATCTTTTCAATGTTTCCTCCAAAAATTATGTCATCAACATATACCACAAAAATCAATTGATGCTCACCTTCTATTTTGATCTAGAGATTATTGTCAGCAAATCCTCTCTTGAAACCTTGATCTTATAGGTACTTATCAAGTCTTACATACCAAGCTTTGGGAGCTTGTTTCAATCCATACAGTGCTTTCTTTAATTTTCATACTTGGCTACTAATATTTGAGAGAATAAATCCCTCAGGTTGCTCAATGTAGACCTCTTCTTCTAGATTTCTATTTAGGAAGGTAGATTTGACATCCATCTGAAACACTTTGAAATTTTTTAACATTGCATATGCAAGAAACATTCTAATAGCCTCTAGCCTTACTACTGGTACAAAATTTTATTCAACATCTATTCCCTCAATCTGAGCATATCCTTTACATACTAATCTTTCTTTATTCTTCGTCACTTCTCCATTTTCATTCAACTTATTTTTGTAAACCCATTTTTCTCCTATCACATTGTGATATTTTGGTCTAGGCACTAATTTCCAAGCATCATTCTTTTCTATCTGATTTAATTATTCATCCATTGCATTAACCTAATGCTTATCATCCCTAGCTTTTTAAAAAGTTTTAGGTTAAATTTTGAATAACAAAGAAAAATTAACTTACTCATATTCACTTACCATCAATCTTCTGGTGTGAATTCCTTCATTTATGTCCCTGATGATGTCACTTTCATTATGATTTATCTGAACATATTTGGATGGATTTTTGGTGTCTTTTTTCTCCTTCTCATCTTCATCTGATTCTTCAAAATCTTCTTCTTCAATTATTATAGTAATGTCTACAAGATCAAGGATATTTTATGTTCCATCTTCTTCTATCCTGACATTTACACTTTCAACAATTTTCTTGGTTCTCTTGTTATAAAATTTATAAGCTTCAATTTTGCAAGAATAACCAAGAAATATACCTTCATCTACTCTAAATTCAAACTTACCAAGTTTTTATTGGTTCTCTTTATGAAGCATCTGCTACCAAAAACTCTAAAATAATCAACTATTGTCGGTTTGTCTTTCCATAGATCATAAAGAATTTTATCACTATTGACTCTCAATAATGCTCTATTCTAAATATGCACTATTGTAGCAACTTCCTCTCTCAAATATTAATATAGTATCTTGGATTCATTTAACATTGTCCTCACCATCTCCTGAACTATTTTGTTCTCTGTTCAACTACTCCATTTTGTTGTGGAGTTCTGGTTGCTGAATAATGTCTCTTTATTCTATGGTCTTCACAAAACTCAATAAACTAATCTAACATGAATTATCCTCCTCAATCTGATCTTAGACACTTAATATTCAAACTAGTTTCATTCTCAACTAATGCTTTGAAATGTTTGAAAGCTTATAATTTTTTATTTAAAAACATTACCCAAGTCATACATGAAAAATCATCAATAAGCAACATGAAATATTTCTAACCTTGAGTACTTTGAGTTCTCATAGGTCCACATAGATCAGTGTGAACAAGCTCTAACATCTGAGTGGTCGAGTATTATTTTATTTTAAACCACCTTCTGGCATGATTCCCATACTAACAAGGTTCACAAAGCATGTCAAATGGCTTTTTAATCTTAAAATATTTTTGATAACTTGATTATTGTTGATGTTGATAAGATTGTTAGAATTTATGTGTCCCATTATCTTGTGTCATAGGTAACTTTATTCAATCTAACTCAAAGAACATATTTGACCTTTGATGTCTAATAACATATAAAAATTATTGCTTGTTCTTTGAGCATCTTCAACCAATAGATCTGAATCTTTTCTCCTAATTTCACAACCTTCTACATAAAAATTTAGTGTGTACTCCTGATCACACATTTGAATTATACTCAAAATATTATGCTTAAGACATTCTACATACAAAATATTTTTAATTTTAGTTCTACCATTATCCAAACTTAGTGTACCTTTTTTGGTAATTCTAGTAGTAGTATTGTCTCCAAATTTCACTATGTCACCATTGATCTTCTTCAAGGTTATGGACTTGCTCTTATCTCCTATCATGTGCCTTGCACATCCACTGTCAATGAACCATGACTTATCTTCATTTCTTGCATGCAAAGCTGGCTGTACCAACATAGATTTTTTAGGTTGTTTATTCTACCATAAATTAGTCTAAACTTTCTTCTTGATGAATGGAGCCTTGAAACTCTAGTCCTTGTTGACTGAATCAAACATGCTTCTACAATACTGAGCTATGTGTCTAAAGTTATTACACTTGTAACATATTATGGCCTCTTCATTAAAGCCATATAGAGGAGCAAAAGAGTTGTGACTTTTGCTTGACTCTACATGACTTTCCTTCTTATTTTTGATTTTTTTAGCCCTTTTTTGACATTCTATTTTCTTATGACTATATCCATTACAATAAAATAGTAACCATAAAATTAGGACATGTTTGTGCATCTCTAACCTGATTACCTTTTGTAGCTCCATTCTTTCCAGCCTTCTTTGTTTGAGATGTCCTCGGTATTCTTAACTTCTTCCCTTTTTATTTCATCTTTTGTAAAAGCTTCAGTATAGCTCTTTCTTTTTTCCTTGTCTGTGAAAGTAGTGGCCTCCCCTTTCTCTTTTTCAAATCTGATACATGTCTTATCTTGACATCGATCTTTAAATTTTTAATATCTTATTCAACATATTAGTGTTATTCTCAAATTTTGAATCATTAGCTACTCTATCATTGATTGATTTATTTATTTTCTCAAGATCTACTTTTAAAAAATCAATTTTAATAACATACCTTTCACATTATTTACTCACTTTTTGTAACTGTGTCATTATATCCTCTTCATTCTTCTTGTCTTATTCAAAGTGTGCTTGTAGATCTTCAATTATTTCCTTTGACTCCTTTTTATTTTTCTTGATATGGAGCTTTAATCTTTGATTCTTCTTCTAAAGAGATTTTAACTCTTCTAAGGCACAAATGAGTTATTCTTCTAGATTCTCTTCAACTTCATCTTGTTCTTCTTCTTGATCATCTATACTTTTGCTTGTAGAGGCATCTTGATGTATGGCCATGAATAGAATCTTTTCTTCTTCTAAATCACTAACTCCACTATTTTTGGCTGAGCTAGGATCTTTAGAATACAAAATCTTCTTCTCGAATCCCTTATTGAATTTTATTTTGAAATTCTTCTTGTATGTAGACTTTCCTTCCTCATTATCACCATTACCCTTATCTAGGCACTTAGATACAAAATGTCCAATCTTTTCACAATTTAAATATTTAAAAGGTAATTTTCCTTGATATTTACCTATGCCCTTTTCAGCTTGTGAATGAATAAATCTCTGTTGTCATCTTCATCATTTCTAGAACTATCAATTGATTCTTGAATCTTATCCTTCTCTTTATTTGATGTCTTGAAAGCATCTTCTCTCTTTGAGGGTTTCTCTTGTTCATTTTGCATCTCATATCTCATAAGAATACCATATAGCTCATCCATCTTTAGCTTGGCTAAATTCTTCATCTCTTCAATTGTCGAAACTTTTGCATCATATCTCAATGGTAGAGATCTCAAAACTTTTTGAACCACAATTGATTCCTATAAATTTTCTCCAAGACCTTGAATCTAATTAACTATTAATCAACCCGTAAAAGATAACTTGCTATATTTTCTTCCTCTTCCATCTTCAAACTCTCAAACTATCTTCTAAAATTTTGAAGCTTAGCTTGCTAAACCTTTCCATCACCTTTGTAAATATTCTCAAGTTTTACCTAAGTTTCATGAGCAAATTTACATTGCATAACTTTAAAAAATTCTAATTCACATAAATCACATAAAATAGCATTTAAAGTTTTAACATTATTTTCACTTGCCTTCTTTTTTACCAGAGTAGTTATAAGTGTCTATAACTCTTCATATTCCTCCACCACTGCTTGCCAAATGTTGAATCCAAGGGCCATCAAATAAGTCATCATCCTTATGCTCCAAAAGGTATAATTTGTCCCATCAAACAAAGGTTTCTTATTCATATAAAAACCTTCATGTGATCCAGTGATCATGCTTTCCTGATCTACCTTCAAGCTGTAAAACTTTTTCAAAAGGAACTTGCTCTGATACCAATTGTTAAGCATGAAATATACTAAGAGGGGGGGGTGAATAAGTATATTATATGTCTTTTAATTAATCTGATTTCTTTTTTTAACCACTTAATCACACATTTAAGATATGCAATAAAACTAAAACAATAATATGCACCACACAAGAGAGAGAGAGAGAGAGAGAGAGAGAGAGAGACCAAATTTTTACGTGGAAAGCCAAAGTGGGAAAAAACCATGGAGAATAATCTCAAGTATATGAATGAGCACCAACCCAAATTATAAATGTTTCAAGCACCAACTTGTAGGAGCACCCACCCCTTTGTTGAGCACCAACATAACAACTATTTGTGAGCACCAACCCATAGGAGCACCAACCCCTCTTATGTATAAAACACAACTATCTCTCAATGTTTCTTACCTAACAAATGATATAACTATATAATATCTCCTAATTTTCTCTCTTTGAAAAAAAAATACAAACCATGCACTCTCTTGCATATTATAAATGGTTTCTCAAGCCTTTATTTATAGCTTTCCAAATGACCTTTGGCATTCAACCTTTGTGAGAATTCAATCCTCACAAAAAATAGCACCAAACTTGTATGAACCTTCATATCCTTGCATTTGAAAATTCATATGGTGACCCTTCATAAGAAAATGCATCCTTTCTTATTTTATCTTTATCTTGGTGACTTTTCATATTCCTCAAATTGTCCTTTCATGGAAAAATGTGCCATACCCTCTTTTTTCTTCACATGGTGACTCTTGGGATTCCTAAAAATGACTCTTCATGAGAAAATGTGTCCCATTCCTCTTTTATCTTTACCCCATGACTCTTTTACTTCTCCATGGGCCCTCTTTTGACTTATATGCAACCAAAAATATATGCATTAATATTAAATAAATGTTTTCACACATTAGCCAAGATATGAATATTAAAAACACCATTAAATGCTATGAGGCCTTTATCACCAATAATGTTAGACCTTTGACATCAATGACAATATTTCCAATATTTTGTTGAGAAGTGTTGTCATTGATGCCAAGTTTTACATCATTTGATGTTAGGGTTGATGTCATTGATGTCAAGGTGCATATGGTAAAGATGCATGGTGAGTGGTCTATGAGATATGAGCCATGTGGCAAGATATAATTTGAAGGAAACCTATTGTATATCTATTGAGAGGTAATTTTAAGGTAAAATAATGATTATTTTGATGTTGATGTCAATATTCAAGTCAAGATAAGCATGGTTTGAGTACTAGTCCTTGAGTACAAGGTGTCTTGAGAAGCCTAGTCATAAAAAGCATAGTTATATCATGAACATGTGCATCATGATCATGAAAATTTATGTTAAAGGGTATTATATTATCTAAGGAGCATGAAAGGAATGTGATCAAGGTGTATAAGCATCAAAGAGTGTTTCAAGGTCAGTAGTCATGCTTCAAGTGCTTGAGAATCCTAGTCATGATATTGGTCAATACATGAAGAGACCTTGTGAGAATATATGAGATTGGCGGCATAGTGAGATGGATGAACAGAGGTGTAAGATGTTTTATCATGCATATGATTAATTTTAACACTCATGATAGTCTCAGAGTGAGCCTATAGGGGTAGGACCTATAAACCTAGCATATAACTAGACCACCTTTAGACCCTGCTTGACCTAATGAGGTGTCATGAGGATTTCAAGGCCTATGAAGGATGTAAATCAATGTTTTATAATGAAAGAGTTTTTTTTTGTTTGTATATGAGGTGTTGAGATATTGGACAATGATTAGAATTTCAATTTCAAGACCTATTTTGATTTACAGGTTAAGGCCTAGAGAGCAAAGAGAGAGAGAGCATGGCCTAATGGGTATGAGGTTATATTTACAAGACTAATATGGAAATTTTAGAATTTAAAATAGTGTTTCATGTTGTTTAAATTATTTTTACCAAGTTTCAAGTCAAAATTTTAAGGTTAAGGTAAGAAAAAGTGTTTTTGAGGTCTCTTGTGTGCATAGAATGAAGGGTTCTCAACCCAAGAAGAATTTTCAAGAGTTCATTGGCATGTCTAACCTCTTCATGGGAACTTAATATATAAATTTTATATGGGTAAGTGTCCTATCTCAAATTTATAAGCATTGGTTTTTGGAATGAGAGGGTAAGCTTTATGAATGATCATTAAGACTAGAAGATGATTTAAACCCTCAAAGAACCCTAATAGTGATCCAATATGAAACAAGTAATTATAAAGTGATAATAATGTATTAATATGGATATTTAATTTATTTTAGGTTATATTCAACTCTCCTATTGATCCCTAGGTATCATTATTTTTTTAGGTGAGTGAGTGGACCCTATAGAAAAGGCCTAATTTCTCTAAGATTTATTGTAGCAAGTAGAGTTGACCAAGTCAAAGGTGATAAAGGGATGGAGGAAAAACATTGAGAATTATATTTCATTTATATCATGGTTTATAAATATATTCTATCCCTCAGGAATGCTAAACTATTCATCCAATATAGCCTATCACTAATAGGGCTAATGGTGTAAATAGTGAGAAACCTAGGCAGAAGTGAGAAGGTGATTAGGGATGTGTTATCATGGATTAGGGATGAATCCAAGTGAATATATAAATTTTTAAATACCTATAAGACATTTTAATATTATATATAATTTTTGGATATCATTTGATATGTTGAAAATGTTTCTCATAAGTTGACCTATCTGATTCAGATGAGATAGTGAGGTACAAGTTTTTAATATCAGTCTGCAAGAACAATGATGCCATATATATATATATATATATATATATATATATATATATATATATATATATATATATATATATATACACACACACATATATATATATACACATATATATATATATACATATATATATATACACATATATATATATATATATATATACATATATATATATACATATATATATATACATATATATATATATACATATATACATATATATACATATATATATATATACATATATAGACGCACGCACACACACACACACACACACACACACACACACATATATATTATGATGGTTTAATTATCTCATATGATCATTTAAATTCATCATGATTTTTTGGAAATGGTTATACATGTGTTGGAAGTCATAATCACTATGACTGGTCTTCAAGGCAAACTGGCAGTTTTGGGTAAGCAAGTAGCAACGATGAGTTTGAGACTATATGACATGATTTAATGTATCTAATTCAAATGATGTTTTTGTTTTTAACTTTAATTAACTATCCATGATTTTTATAATATTTTAATTTAGTGTAAGATGTTAGAACATTGAATCCAAAATGGCTTGTTTGGTTGAGTGAGGTCTATGAGAGAGAAGGTCAACAAATTGGTCTACACAACCAATAATTTACATTAGATATTTTGATATAATTTTTTTAGGTTGTTTTTGTGATGTTTTAGGGTATTTTTCATGCATTATAATTCATTATTGTGTTTATTCTACTGTCATAATTTCAAGTTTCCATGATTGTGTTTTGAGGCTAGTTGATAATTCAAGGTAACCATTTTGCAGAGAAAAGTTTGAGCTTATATACCCTAATTTGAATAATATAATTAAGTTTGTGATGAACCTAAGGTAATTATGTTTTTTAATATGTGATTTTTTTCCATTTTTATTCAACAAAATTGTGTTTATACTTTAGTTGTTCAAGACAGACGTTTTGGGTATGCACAAGTCTAATTGTGAACATTGTTAATGGTGTTCTTCAAGTGGTGGTTGAAGAAAAAAGGTGTTATTAAGAATACATGAGATTATAATGGGTATATTTAAGTTTAATATGATATTTTAATTTCATTTTAATTGTTTTAAATTGATCCAAGGAAGGCAAAGTGTAATGTGCCCTAAATATACCTAATAGGATTAGGTCTCCATGAGACCTAAAGGTGAAGATAAGGCCTAATTAAGATAGGTTAGAAATAAATTGAATAAAATAATATTTGATCCATTATAATATATGTCCTAATATCCATATCATGGCTGAAATAAGAGGGCAAGGGTGTTTGGCTAACTAAGAAGAATATTAACAAGAGACTTGTATAAATACTAGGTAATTTTAGGTCTATTGGAGTGAGTAGAGAGAAAGTGAATAATATAACATATTTAAAGAATATAATGATGTCTTATATACCATTATAATAGTATATAAAATATATTATGAATATTTTTAATAGGTTAGGTATATGAAAATCAAGGTCATATGACCTAATCAAGTCAAGAAGAGGACTAGTTGAGTGAAGAAGCCTAGAAGATAGTTTAAGAGTGACAGAGGAGAGAGAAGAGATGAAGAAGGAGATGATAATATATTTTATAATAAATTAATTTTTTTTAAATTTATCAATGGTTTTAGGTGGATATGTTGGTGATGATTCATCTAGGGGGTTGGTTCCTCCTTATAAGTTGGTGCTTGCTAAAGCTTAGCTAAGTTGGTGCTGCATGAAGTTGGTGTTTCACTAAATCTTGATGTTTGTATTATAGGAATGTATTACATTTGAATATATTATTAGTTTTTATTCCCTTTTATGGTTTTACACACACACACACACATATTGTGTTCATGTGTTTCATGCTCATATGAATAGGTGTTTATGCTTGCTAGATATACATGATTGTTTTAATAGTCTATTATTGCTTAAGTGAGATTGTTAAAGAAGTTTTTTGAATATTGATTCACACCACCCCCATCCTCTCAGTAGTTTTTGTTCCAACATACCTAACCTTCTCATATTCCATTAATTGTACAATAAATGAAATAATTTTTATCTCCTTCTAAACCATTCACTTACCTTAATAATCCCCCTAAATGTTATGACCCTAATCAATTTTTTTGGATTCCACACCAATATAAGTCATTCCCATGAAACATGTAGAAGGCTTTAAACAATGTTGTTTATTTTATGCTTGGTGATTCATTAAATCATGAATCCATGATTCAAATCCATCATCAAGATTACATTAATGCCTTTCAAAATAAACAAGCTTCTAAATCTTATTCTTCTATCAACCCCAAATATTTATCTACATCTAACCCTCAACAATAAAAAAAGGATATTTATGAAATTGACACTTATTATGATCAATATTACACCAATTCCCAATATGTAAATGTGTCTAAGGTTAATTATCAACATAAACCAACCCATAAAGATCTTGTAAGAAACCATATTTGGAAGAGTAACTTCTAAAATATACTACTAATACTTGCTTATCTTTAGAAACCAATGAGGAACTACCTCCTCTCTCTGAACCTCCAACCACTTCACTTCCTCCTAAACTTATTTTATCTTATAAGCATCATGGTGGTTCTTCTTCCTCCAAAACCCATTGGAACTTCCTAGAATACCTCAACTCTATACCTTATAAGATTCCTCTCATGGAGTTAGTTCATACCTCTCATTATCATCATAAGTTCCTCATGTAAAAATATTCAATAAACTAAATATTTATATCCTTTAGAAGAGGAACCATATTCTTAAGAGCCTCAACCAACCAAAGTGCATACTATTGAATCCTTTTGTCCTTGTTTAAAACCTTCCATAGAGTTCTTTGAAGAAGACATGATAAAAATGAAATCCTATTTTGAGTTGATGATCTACCCCTATTTATTAAAATAGCCATTAATACCACCCTCACTTGTAAATTATTAGTATACAAATGGTCTAGTGCTATTGTGACATCTCTTTGGCTCATTCAACAACTTTAACTATAATAAATATCATCTCAAAAAAACTTGTTTGACATGTCATGGATTTGACAGAACAAATCAAAAGCCACTTGGTTGTATTTGTATCCCTCTTATTATTAGATCTAAGACTATACAAACTAATTTTAAGGTCCTTGATATATCCTTATCTTACAACATACTCCTAGGATGCCCATGGACTCATTGAATGAGGGCTATCACCTCTTCTAGCAACTAGTGTATAGAGTTCCTTATGTTTCACTAAAAATTTTCTATCCTAAGTCTAAAGGAAAATTAGAAGAAGGATGGGGGGGATAAGTGAATAGAATGAACCTGGATTTGGTTTTTATTTCATATCCTAACATTTTGACCACTCCTCTTTCATTGGGGAGGACTACATACAAATAAGAAAGCACCACCATAAGATGTTTGTTAGTAGATAAATGAGTGGGTTGCCAAGCTACATGCTTGTTCTAGGAAGTGTGAAACTTCCCTAGAGATGACAGTCCACTTTTGAGATGTAAAGTAATAATAAATAACTTAAAGATAGATAAATAGAGAGTAAAAGAGAGATATAATTACCATTTTTAACAACTTGTTCATATCAGAAAGTGACAGGGTGCAGGTGAGATGTTTTATTGGTGTTTTAGAAGTTATTTGGGTAGGTTTTGAAGAGGTTAGTAAATTGATAGTCATCAACATCAGTAGGATAGTGACTGATATCATTTAGGTTTATAAGGTTAGTAGGGATGTGATTGACATTGATTAGGTTGTTGAGGTCAGTAGGGGCAATAATTATCTAAGAGGTTGTAGAAGGCTTTTCTGGGTCTGGGAAATGGTTTGGATTAGGTCAGAGAGATTAAGGGAGTTAGGAGAGGGATTTTATGACTTGGTTAATTCTAGTTAGAGGTTTTGTATGCATGTAAGGGAAAATAAGCAAAGAATATTTGTAACTCCCTCATGAGGATACAGTCAAAGGTGTGTAAATCAGTGTAGGGTAGATATAAATAAATAGAAGAATAAATATTTAAACAACCTACAGTATCAGTGATATACATAGCTATGAATGATATGTGCCAAGTTGATAATCCCTATTAGGGAGTCCAAACTTGAGTACCTAAATAGAGAGAACAAGCAGGTATTATTGGTCCATAAGAGCTCAGTTTCTAATGGTGATTGACTTACATAGAGTGAGTGTAAGCTTTGATGTCAAAAATACAATGTTGAGAGCTAGAATGAGAGTAATAATTGATTTTATTAATTTTTCCTAACTTAAAGTATAGATTTGAGTTTGGCTTATATTGTTGATGTCAGTGATCCCATCGATGTCAGTAGGTATCTTGCTAATGTTGGCCATGGGTTTACTGACATTGGTAGCCCTAGAATAGGTAAACCTTTCTATTCTTGGCCTATTTTCTATTGTTGTGCATACCAAGTGTGACACGTATTATAAAATGGTAAATATAAGAGGTTAGAAAGGAAGTAGTTGTTTAGGAATTTAGTTTGGAAGTGGGAATAAGTCTTGGGTAGTTAGGATGAGGGGACCAGGTCTTGAGGTGACTCATCAGGGGAGAATTAGTTAAAAGGTGAGGTGGCCAGGTAAGGTGGTAATAGGAGTTTTTAATTAACTTAATTAAGTATTTTAAATTAATTAAATGTGTGAGGGGTAAAAGTATGGGTTAAGGAGCTTATTTGTTATTATTAAAATAGGTTTAGGGGGGTTTTGACATAGGGAGTTATGCACATGTGTGTGTGACATAATTTTGGTGTCTACATTTGCCATTTTTCATTTTGTAATTTTTACTAATATGTTCCAAGACAAAAACAATAGTTAGATGCTCTAAGTATTGGATGAGGTATCCCCCCTCAAAATGGGAATTGATGGAGGAGAGAATAGAATTGGGTACCAATTTGATAGAAAGGTAATTGGGTGACTGGTGGAAAATTGAGGATCATTGTGTACAATGAGCTATAGTTGACAATGTTAAGAACATGAAAGGTTAAGGAGGACTCAAATAAAAGTATCCAAAGCACAGCTTGTAAATGATAGCTAATAGGTCAAATCAATCAAATTTGTAGCTTCAATGGTTAATGTGTCCTAGGTATCTAGGGTAGAAAGTGCCCCTAGGAAACAAAAAAGGGTTGAAGGTGATAGGATGGGCTTAGTTGCCATCCACAACACCTAAAATACATGCGTGTGCATAATAGCCAACTAAAGTCAAGATAAGCAATGCACTCCTGGTGTAAAAGGGTCAATGAGTGAGGAAGTATTTGTGATTTCTAAGCATAGTCATTGAGGGTGAAGATTTGAGTGATCTTTAATGTCACTATGTCATGGTTGGGGGAGATATATGTGATCTCTAGTTACCCCAATGTATGGGTAAGGTTGTGCAAAGTTGGGTGTTTTTGTGTTGGAAAACATGGTTGGGAAGGTGCCGACATCAGTAGTATTTGACAATATCAATAAGATAAAGTGCTGACATTAGCATATCTAGGGTAATGTTACCAATGCCAGTAAGCATAATCACTAATGTCAGTAGGTTAGGTTAATATTACCAACATCGATGACTGACCAAACCTGATAAGAGGGGGTTTGGTAGCTGACCAAACTCATTTGCAACTTGTTGATTAGAGAGAAGAAATAGGGTTCTGAGAGTGATTTTAGATGGTAATGATAGGAGGGCACCCAGTAGGAGGCAAATGACCATAGGAGCCATTAATGCTAGCTAGGAGGAGATGATGAGATGAGGTAAGAGCCCAAACTATGTTGATTTTGTTTTTAGATGTTTTAGGTTAAATCAGAGGTGGATTTGTATAAAATAGGATTGGGGGTCAAAAATAGATTTGGGTAGGTGTAGGATAAGTTAGGGGGATTTTGGGGTAGTTTTATAGGGGAAATGGGTAGGTTGAGTTTGGATTGTTCAACCATGGGGTCAAACCAGTCACCAATGTCAGTGAGATTGACTGACATTAGCTGACAGTCGACTAATGTTAGCCAACATGGCACTGAGGTTGATCGATGTTAGTTGACATGGTACTAAAGTTAGTAGTGTGCTACTGATATGGACTGTTACATAGGTTGATAAATCACTGACATCAGCATCAATACCAACATCAGTTACAATTGAAAATAAATAAATAAGAGAAAGGGAGATTTTTTAATCTCCAATGGGAGTAGTCAACTAGCTTAATGGCCAAGCTATCCTCAAAAGACCTCATGTCATCTGAGTGCTACCTACATAGCCTAGTTTAGGGCCTCAAGCTAATTTAGTTCTCCCAAAACTTAGTAAAAAGATCTAAAAGGTTGGTTTGTTAGGGAAAAAGGTAAAATAAGATAGTTGAGAGGTCTACGTTTTAAAAGTCTAGTTATAGTGTCAAGAGTCAAAAATATAGGTAGTGAGGCCTAGATTTGGAATAGGTGGGTAGGCCTAGGGTAGAGAGAGAGATGCAGTGAAGCTTAGAGTTGGAATAGGTGGGTAAGCCTAGGGTAGAGTGATAGAGAGGTAATGAAGCCTAGCATAGTTAGTAAGGTGGGTTTCTGGCTGAGCTAACATCAAAAGACCCCATGTCGATTAAGAGCTGCTTACATAGCCCTATTTAGGGCCTTAGACTAATTTAGTTATCTTAATTAGAATGGAAAAAGGTAGTGAGGGAGGGGATTAAAAGGGATTTGACCTAATTCATTTTTGTATGGATGCAAGTGAGGATGGAGCTTACACTATGAGACCATCTACCAAGGTTATTGACACACATAAGGAGAGATGTTATTCCAAATGAGTGGGATCATATGGTGATTATTGATTTATCAAGAGTGAGATGATACTATCATGTTACATAGGATGTGTCATTAATGATAGCATTGATTAAGAGGTGGGATCATACCACTAACAACTTCCATCTACTGACTGGAGAGTTAACAGTGACATATGAGGATGTCTAAAAGATTTTATGACTACCACTCCAGGTGAGGAGATTTTTTCATGCTCAAGAGAGGAGCATGATATAAATATGGTTAGATTATATGAGGAACATGTCAGTGAGGTGACCTACCACTCTATGAGTTTTTCATATAAGCCACTCTACATGGTTGATGAGGAGTAGCATTGTCATATCATCCTGATGATGATCAAGATCATGGTTTATGCATTACCTGATGTAGATGGAGGGATATTTTTTTATTGCTTTGACCAATGTGCTTATGTAGATGATAGAGTAGCAGACCATTTTTTCTTGGGGTCTAGTATTTTTGGCATAGTTATATAGAGATATGTGGGGTTTGAGGATATCTTGTTGATATAATTTATGTGTCAGCCATCTTTTGCACTATTGGGAATATGAGCACATCATGCTGATATGACCACTAAGGCTACCTACCACTATTATGGCCATCTTTAGGGTTGGATTTAGATAGTGGAGAGATGGGATAGTATAGACTTGAGTGGATAACATCATGTGAGACATCCCCTACTATAGGTGCATAATCGAGGGCCTGATCCCTACAAATATCATGTAGAGACTGTATTTGATGTGTGTAATTTTTAGAGGTTGGGTATAATAGCTTATTGGGTTATAGATCTCATTATGGGTTAGGGGGAGATAGGCTAGTGAGCTAGAGATGGTACCCATGGCATAGGTTAGGAGACAGTTTGGTCTACTATAGGATATTTTACCTACCTTCCCTTGATACAAGAGGGATGACATAGAGGCACCTTTACCATTACTCAAGGAGACTGATGGGATAGATTTTGAGGAGATACCAATAGGGCCAGGTGTTGGGGACCCAGGGTGTATAGCTACCTATATAGATTGGTGGGTAGGGTTACATCTAGTAGTGGACGTTAGGAGACCACCAATAGATGTATAGGGGTTACTCAGGGAGAGAGATGCAATGCTACAAGTATGAGATACAATAGTACAAGCTCAAGATGTAGTGGTGTAGGCTCAAGAGATAGCCCATGTAGAGGTTTTAGCCTTACAGGGGTAGGTTATGATGTTATAGGGTTAGATTGGGGCTCTGTAGGGTTAAGTTGTAGCACTAAAAGGCCAGATGACTATTTTACAAGGTCAGATGACTATAGTGATGGTAGAGAGAGATATTCTGAGAGTAGCAATAGGCCAGGCCACTCCTTCTCCACCACCATAGGGACTAGTATAGGCTGGACCATCATCAGGTGCCATGGGTTCTCCATAGATTGTATTGATGTCAAGGTATTTGACTGCCCTAGATTAGATTTCTTGCTATGAGAGGGAAATTAGAGATTTCCCACAGATACAATGATATTCAAAGTTTAGAGAGCAAGAGAGGTCGATGTCACATGTAATAGCTTCTAGTTCATGTCAATGTAGATGGACAGAGAGTGGTGATGATATTGCATCCTCATGATCTTAGGGAGAGCCTTGAGGACCTTGACTATCAGTATTTACTATTTTTTGTTTATATATGTTATATGTATACTGAATTGTGAGCCGAAGATGCGAGATGTCTATATTGAGAGAGATTTATGATATTTTTTTGATGTAGATGATAAACATGTATTTGATCACATATTTATATATGAGATGTTTATTTATTGATATGTGTTTATTTGAGATGCATGGCTTATGATTATGATGTTGATATGGGTGATGTTCATTTATTGCTATGTTAATTTGGATGCTAATGTTGATCATGTTATGTAATGTTAGACTAGCCTTTCCCATTTATGTGATGGTATATGTGTAGTTGATTGGTTAACTTCATATTAGAATTTTTCCATATTTGTGATGGTGTATGCTTAAAATGAGTAGATTGAGTGGGTTTATTTATTTCAGCATTTTCCATATGTGTTATGGTGTATGCATAAAATAAATAGGTTGATTATGTTATTTTATTTCAGCATTTTTCCATATTTATGATGGTGTATGCATAAAATAAATATGTTGATTTGGTTAATGTTGGTATGACATTGTTTCTACATCTCAAATAGAGATATTGACATGTGATGTGGATGGAAAAATAAAAGGCAAAATGCTCGTTATTGACAAAGACCATATTTTAGCACATAAATAGGTTCAATAAAATGAGCCTCTTTCATGCATTATATCTTGGAACCATTGTGTTTGTTAGAGAAGCATCATGTTTACCTCATGTTAAGTGAGCTTCATAGTCCCTAGAAAAATTATGAGAGGAAAAAGGGGAAAATGAGTAAAAATGTTTAGATAGCATAACCTAATAAGTAGAAATGATATGTCCCTTTCATGGGTGACCTGAGAGCTAATATAAGCAAGTCCATGACTTAAAGCTTTTTTTTTTGGTGTAAGCTGATCAATGCGGGAAGCCTACAATGGGAGTTTGTATAGGTTAAGGTTGTGTAAAAAGATGAGGAACATTTTGCATTTATTTTTCCCTTTGAGAACAAATCTTGGCTTAGCCATCCTTCTAGGGAGTGGTCTAAATGTTTGTTTTAATTTAAATTTTAAATAGTCATCCTTTAAGGGAGCACTCTATTGATAATAGTAGAGGGAAGTTGCGTAGTTGTCCTTCAAGGGAGAAGTCTATGTTGAAAAACATGACCTGATATTTCAAAAAAAATTCAAATATCCCATTTTTATTTTATTTTTTACTTTTAGTCATGGACAAGACTATAGGGGCTTAGGATTTTTTCACTGTGAGGATAAAACCATACCACTGTGTAAGTTATCTAAGTGTATAGGAGTAAGGATGAAGAGGAAGGTAAATGAATGTAATAGCGATGCTTAAGGGATGAGCTCAAGATAAACATGAAGTAAAGTGACGTTGGTTTAACAAAAGAATGGTCATAGATGCAGGGCATTTAAAGGATCTGGTTCTAGCCTTCCTTCAAGAGAAGACAAGTGATAAGTTCTTAAACCATAATTGTAAGTTATGATATAAGGTCCAAGCCAATTAGGAGAAAATTTACCCCATTTTCTTTTCTCCACGTTTGTCACATATTGATTTTGTTTTAAGACAAGATCTCCTATATTTAAATCTCACTCTTTGAGGTTTTTGTTATAAGCACATTTGATACACTCTTGATAGACTTAAAGGTGGTTGAGGGCTATGAGACAATGTTCATCAAGAAATTAAAGTTGGGCCAAAAAATTTTGGTGAAATTAATAGTTAGTAAGTATGTCATGTAGAGAAATGAAAAGAGAAGGAATCTGGACCTCAAGAGGCAAAATGATCTCCATCCCATATACCAATGAAAAAGGCATAGCACCTATTGGGGTTTCAATGCTAATGAAGTAAGCCCATAAAGCAAAAGGAATATGTGTGTGACAATCCTTGCCTATATCGCTGACTACATTCATGAGAATTTTGGTCAAAGTTTTGTTAAAATCTTTTGCCTAGCCATTATCTTGGGGATAATATGGTGATGAGAAGATTAATTTGATTATAAATGCATCACAAAGACCTTGAATAATCTTAGTTTTGAAAGACTTGCCATTATCTGTTATAATCTTTTAAAGTATACCAAAATGACAGATGATGTGATGGTTAATGAAGTCAATAATTTTGTCATCTTTAGTGGAGATGAGAGGGATGGCCTCAACCCACTTGGTGAAGTATTCAGTGGCAATAATGAAAGAGCTATGATGAAGCGATGAATGAGGGTTAATCTCTCTGATTAGATTTAAGCCCCATTGAGAGAAGGGCCAAAATTCTTTGGAAAATTTCAATGCATGATTGGGAATGTAAAAGAGGTAAGCATGTTGTTGACACTTGATGTAACATTGAACATAATCAGCATAGTCTTGATGAAGTGTGGGCCAATAATAGCCAAGTTGAAGAATACATTTAGCAATTGTGTGACCATTGAAATGCCCACCACAAATGCCATCATGGACTTATTTTATAGAAAAGGGAGACTTAGTACTAGTTAGGCATCTAAGGAGAATACCATCAAAACTTCACTTGTAAAGAACTCCCCCTAGTATAGTATAATGAGTGGCATATTTTATGAAGGCATGTTTCCCATTATTAGAAAGATCAAGAGGGGTAATAAAGAAGGAAAGATAATCAATGAGTTGTTTGTACCATAAGTCTTGTGGGTTGGTTGTTACATTTATAACAAAGAAGATGTTAGCTGAGACATAAGAGGGAAATGTTAAGCGATACATAATGACATAAATTCTTGAAGAGGAGGATGAAGAGGGTATGTGTGAAGTAAGTGAAGCCATCATGTCAGCAAACTTGTTTATAGATTGAGGAATAGTTTGTAAGAGATAAGAGTCAAATGATCCCAAGAGTGTATCTACATGATGTTTATACCACTACAGAATTTTTTTTTTGCATAGGTAGGAACCATTAACTTGGTTAACCACTAGCTGTGAATCACCTATAATTTTAATAGATTTAATACCGAAGAAGAGATATATTTGAAGTTCAAGAATCAAAGCCTCAAATCTAGACATATTGTTAGTACATTCAAAATCTAGTTTAAATGACAAAGGAATTGGCTCATCATTTAGAGGAATAAGTATGACCCCCACACCCACAACACATTGGCATTTATTTCCATCAAAGAACATCATCATTTGATAGGATATGTCATTGGTAGAGAGTGTTGCAATAGATTCATTAGGGAACTCAAGGTTTGAAGGTTGATTGTCAAGTAAAGGGGTAACAGCTAATTAGTCAATGATTTTTTTCCATTTAATGTATTTTTGTTGAATAAACTCTAAGTTGAATTTAGCAAGAAGCATGAGCCATTGAGCTACACATTGGTTGTGATAAGGTTAAAATGCATATATATTTGAGAGGATCAGTGTGGGTGACCACATAGGTTTTGTGATTTAAGAGATAATGATGAAGCTTAGAGGTGGAAAATACCAATGTAAGGCAAAGGTTTTTAGTATGGGTATATCGAGTCTAATAATCAATAAGTGTGCAACTTATGTAATAAATCACCTGCTCTCGATGTGCAATCATAACACCTAGAGAATGGTCTATTACAGAGATGTATAGGTAAAAAGGATTATTTTCCTTAGGTGGAATAAGAACTGGTGTGTAAAAGAGGTATTTTTTAAGTGCATCAAAGGCTTTTTGGTAGTTTGTATCCCATTAGAAGGAAACATCCTTTTTGAGAAGATGGTGAAAGGGTTAGCAGTGATCTGATAATTGGGAAATGAAGCATCGAATTGACTAAAGTTTGCCTTATAGGCTATGGAGTTGTTTGATATTAGTAGGTGGAGGCATCTCTAGGATTACTCTAACCTTAGTAGGATCAACCTTGATACCACAAATAGAAATGATAAAACCTAAGAGTTTACTAGAAAGAACACCAAAGACACATTTCTTTGGGTTTAGTCAAATGTTATATTGGAGAAGATGAGTGAATATGGTTTTGAGAATTGTCAAGTGTTCTTGGTGAAGTTTAGACTTGTCGAGTAAGTCATCCATGTAATTTTCCATAATTTTGTGTAGGAGATCATGGAAAATGTAAGTCATGGCATGTTGGTAAGTTGCACCAGTGTTTTTTATGCCAAAAGGCATGACCCGATAACAAAAATTCCCCCATGGGGTAATAAAGGTGGTCTTGTGTTGATCCTTAAGAGCAACCAAAATTTGATTATATCTAGAGAATCCATCCATAAGTGATATCATCTCATGGCCGGTCATTAGATCAACAAGTTGGTAGATACTAGGCAATGGGAAATTATCCTTTGGATAATCAAGGTTTAAATCATGATAGTCAGTGCAAATATGAATTCCCCTAGTCATTTTTTTGATAGGAACAATATTTGAAACCCATTGCATGTAGTTGATGGATTGGATAAAGTTAATAAAAAGGAGATGTTGGATGTAGATGATGAAGTTTTTGGATAATGAGTTTAGCATCTTGATTGGTGACAATATTATGGGTGATGATAGATGTTCAATACCAGGCATGTCATTATAAGACCAAGAAAAGGCTTTGTTATGTCCATTAAGAAACATGGCATAATTAGTTTGCTTAGAGGAATATAAAGATTATCCAATCTTGAGGATGTGAGGGTTATCATGGGAGGGCAAGTTGATGTCAATGGTTGATTCATTTAACATAGCTTGGGTTTCAGATGGGAGTGATCATTAGATATAAGAATCATCCACACCCATGTAGGTAAGAATTGCAGCATCATCCTAACATTAGATAGTGTTAATAGTGGGAAAATATTCATTAATTATTTTAGGATGAATGAGAGGAAGGGACCTTATTTTCTTACCTTGATGATAGGAGAGAGGCCCCAAATGGATGGCATTTATTAAAAAAAAATAGAAAGTATAGATAACTCCAATTATGTAGGTGATGGTGGAGAAGAAGTTGGAAAAGGAGAGATTGGTTCTTCGAAAATTGGTTCATGGGAGTTTTTAGGGATTTTATTTGGTTCATCATATCCCACCCCATGCCTTTTTTTGGCATTTTCAATGGTGTTACTAGTAGGATATTCAATAGGCATGTGGACACCTTATTTGTAATGACCCAAACCAAATCCTTTCTAGGCACACCTATATAGGTAGGTGTGAGTGAATCTAGGGTTACTTAGGAAAGAGAAGTCACAGGTAAATGGTTGTGGTGAAGAATATGGGTTATTGACAATGGGAGCTTGATCAATTCCCTCATATGTGAAATTGGTTCAAAGGTTGGGGGGCGTAAGGGATTACCATCCCAATACGAGGATCATAATTTGGATGCATTTGAATCCTTCCATATTATTTTGGAGTATATAACATGTCGAGTGTTAATAAACTATATTCACCAAGTGACAAACATTAAAAGGTCTCCTTCATAGGCTCCTTGTCAAAAATTTGTGTTTTCGATATCTGTGTAACCATAGGAGTGGAGCTTGTGGAAGATTCAGAATCATCATGAGAGTAAGATGATTTTTTAAATGGAATGAGAACATCATTGGGACTATATATCATATTACATGTTTTAAATGGAGGTGGGTCAACAGGTATAACATGTACTTGTCCATCATGCTCAAACTTGACACAATGGTGCAAAGTTCAGGGTACACATGTCGTAGCATGTATCCAATGTCATCCAAGCAGTATGTTATATTATAACTCTCCTTCCACAACATATAAGATCTCAATAATTATGTGGGTACCTACATGAATATATAAGAGAATAGTACCCATCGTATTAGATGTATGTAAGATAACAACACCCACCATAGTAGCCATAGTGACATTAAAGGAATGGAGTATCGCATCAATTTGATACATGCAATTATTAAGAAGGGCTAGTTATTTGTAGGCATGGGTGGAAATAATATTAATACTAGCTCCCCCATCCATAATTACTCTCTTGATATGAGTTTGATCAATATATGTGGTAATAAAAAGGGTAAAATCCTGATCTTCAAGGTGTTGAAGTGGAATTTTTAAATTACTAAAAGAAATTAGGGAGACAAAATTAAGGGAGCCAACCAAAGCTACAAGAGGTTGGGGATCATCTGATTATACCTCAATCACTTTAAAATCACTAGACAAAGCTTGACGATGTTGGGATGAGCTTTGGATTAACTTATATAAAGATATCTTCATAGGAGTTTGGTGAAGCTGCTTCACCATTGAGCTTTGAATAACATCTAAAGATGTTGTTTTAGGAACACCCAAGATGGAAATATTAAGGTTAGTAGGGGGAGTGTCTTTGGTGAAGGGATGGGTCCATAGTGTAGTGACCTTTTCCTTAGCCTTATCCTTTTGGTTTTGTGACCATGTGTCCACATTAACTATGTTGATTTGAAAAGTTGGCGAAGGAAGTGGTAAAGGGGTCATAATAACATCTTTGGGTTTGAATATTGGTGGAATAATAGGAGGAACTATATATTCTCAAGTTGGAATAATTGGAAGGTTAATGGTAGTGTCATTGAAAAAGGTATCAACATCAAAGTGTTGCTAAATAACCACTGTGAGGGATTTACAATTTTCAGTATCATGTCCAGCTGAATGATGATATAAAAAAACTTGTGTATCATCAAACCAAGATGGCTTCGATCCATGAGGACTATAAGGCTTAACAGGGGGAATATTTATCACCAAATATTTCAATAAACAACGTAATAAAAATCTTTGAGAGCTTTCAAGTGGGCTCATGATTGTTGTACTAATAGGAGTGGAAACCTTCTTTTATTTCAGTGTTGGAAAAGTAATTTTACATGGTGTTTTATTTAGAGAAGGTGGAGTTACATGTTTTGATATCACTTTCTCAGTGTCATATGTGAGAGGTCTACCAGATGGAAAAGGAAGGAGTAGAGGTAACTTAACCTTTTATTTGGTTTGTTAGACGATATTCCAGCAAAAGTAGAAGGGTGTAGTCCCAAAATGGATGGTAAAGTTGAAGGTTGAAGAAGGGATTGGCAAGGTCTAGAAGGATTAACATTATTTTATGTTTTAGGGTGAAATAATCCAACTTGTGGTTGAGGAGTCAAATCTAATTTCACCTATGGATGAATTAAATTAGAAATATGGCACACACCTAAAGGCCTGATCTGCTTTAATATAACAACTTCCTATGAGGATGAGGGTTTTGAGATAAATGACTAAAATTATGATACTTTTGGTGAAGAAGTTTTAGCTTTGTCAAAGACCTTAGGGTAAAGGGTAGTAAGGGAATTGAAAATAAAGGTCAACATTCATTATGTTGGATATGGAGTTTTAAGCTAGTCCCAAAATACCGCATGGTCAAGTTTCATGGAGTCAAGAAATTCTAGACTTTTCACTAAACATGAGAAGGGTTTTGATGAAGTTAATGTAGGCCTTAATATTGTGTCTTTACAAAGTTGTAGTGTTTGGGAAAGAGGGAAATTGTTGGTTTCTGCTACTTCAGGCCAAATATGAGAAAGAACTACAACGGGGTCTTCTTCGACAAAAATGGGAGAAGAGACTTGATCTACCATGGGTAGTGGGGAGGTAGGCAAAGTAGGTTGTTTAAGAGGGTAAAGCATAGGTATTATGTCTCCCTCAATATGTGGGTGAGGCATGGGTAAAGTATGATCCTTCATAGTTAAAAGAAGGGGTAAGAGTAGTGTAATTGGAGTAGGCACAATAGGTCTCTTGTCTATTATGGAAGTAGATGATATGGACTCTTCTAGGTGCAAATGTGAAGTGGGTGAGGTACCACTCTCTATAGGTGGAGGAGAAGTATGGGAATAAGGTTCCTTAAGAGGGTATAATGTAGGAATGATGTTCCCTTCAACATGTGGTTGAGGAACTGGTACAGTGTGGTCTTTAAGCGGTAAGAGGATAGGTAATATTGGTGTAAATAGAATTGGGATTATAGGCTCCTTAGGTGGCAAAAGGAGTGGAAAAAGAGGCTCTTCTTCTTGAGGGAGAGAAATGGGTGAAATAGGATCTTCTACTTGAGGGGGAATAATGGGGAAAAAAGGTACCATTGAATGTGGGGGAGGAGTCAATGAAAGAGGTGTCTCCTGTTGAGGAGCCAATTGAACTGAAGATAAAGGAAAGACCATATTAACCATATGGATATTATGACCACCTAAGTTAGATATGGAATAGACAATATTTTGGTTTGGTAAATGGTTAGGAAAGGGGTGTTTGAACACATCCATACTTTGATTAGGAGGTGAGTTAGGATTATCCAAGATGAGCTCCACTCTATCAATCATATCTTGAACAATGTTCTTGAGCATCTTGCAATTATTAGAGTTGTGACCTTTAACATGATGGTAATTGAAAAAATCATATCCATTGTACTAGGTTGGGATAGGACAATAGGGGTCAAATTGTGTAGGAGGTTTAATCTGAGGGAGGGTTATGACACCTTGCTATAATAGTTTCTCCAAAATGGATGTATATGATTCCCCAATGGGAGTATACTATCTTTCTTTATATTGTTGTTGGAATTGCTTGGTCAGATTTTGAGAAGTTGAATTATTTGATTGGTTTTTGGGTGTGGAAGAGGCTGACTTAATGACCATCACATTAGAGGAGCCTTTATCCTTTTGGTTAGAGGGAGAGGTTTTAGATGACGATGAGTCATTTGTCTTAGTATTGGGATTCTTACTGTACAACTTGACTTTGCCTTCATCAATAGCATGAACCTCAAGTTTCCATGCCATGGTAAAAGATTCATCAAATGTGTAGAAAGTTTGTACCCAGAGTGTGGATGACATGTGCTTAACACATGCCCTTGAGAAAATCTCAATAAGCTCAAGTTGGGGTAAGGAGAAGGAGAGTTGATTGATCAAGATTTTCCAATGAGTGATAAAATTAGCAATAGACTCGTCATCAAATTATCTGATAGAATAAAGGTCTATTATAGAAACATTCTTAGAAATGTTAATAGCGAAATGGTCTAGGAATATTTGTGCAAGTTGGGTAAATGAGAAAAGAGAGTGCTAAGGTATAAAGATATAATAATCCAATGTACCACCTAAAACATACGTAGGGAAAGTGAAAATTTGTAGCACATCATCATGTCCTATTAAATAATAAGCATGTCTAAATGCTTGCAAGTGATGTTGTGGGTCCTCTTTACTCTAAAAATGAGTAAATTTAGGGAGTTCCCATTGGCTTGGATAAGGGTGAATAGGAACAAAAGGATGGATTGGTTCATTGCATATCTAATCATAAGATAGTACATTCTTTGAACTAGAAACAAATGTCTCTAGGTTATACATCTTGTCCATTAGCATCTTAATGAGGTCAGGAGGGGGATTAGTTTGAGGGATTCCTCCTAAGTTATAGGGAAGCTGATAAGAAGTAGAGGGAGTGTATGACATAGCTTGTTAAGGTTGTGTCGGGGAAACATAAGGATAATGAGTCATAGGTTGAGGTGTAGAAAGAAAAGGGATTTGTCCCATTGGGTTGGAAACTATGCCTTAGTTGGTTGTTGTTACTATAGGTTAAATTATTGTCATGGTTAGACTAGACAAAGGGTGAGTCCTAACTCAAGTAATTATAGGCATGAGGGTGGATGGAATAGGCACCACTAAATTTTGGAATGGGGTGTGACTTGGATGAATTGGTTTTGGTTGTGAAAGTAGGGAAGTTACTCCAGTGTCTAGGTGGGATTGGGCAGTTGGAGATGCTACATGTTGGTCATTGTTTATAGTTGGGTTACTTGTTGAAGTGGTGGTTTGGGTAACCATGGGAAAAATAGTGGATGCAACTAAAACTAAGGTTGTCTCCATTAAACAAGTTGGCATACCATAGATTGGGTCACCCATAGAATTAAAGGTTCAGCTCATAGCAAGGTAATGTTGAAGGACTGCCACATTGCGATCAAGAAATTCAATAAAATCTTGATCTCCCTCAGGAAAAATGGGAATTTGGTTAGGGATGGGAGTATTATTTGTATCTAAATTATGCTCCATGATAGAATTAGAAGAGGGGAAGGTGGAAGTGGTTTTTGACTTACATAATCAGCAAGAATTTTGGCTTGAGTTCATGTCAATACCATGCAAGAGGTGGTTTAAATAGTCTTACTACTCTATATTTGAAATAGAATAAAGAAAAACTAGGTTTGAGTGCAAGAAAATGGGTATTTTAGCTTGTTTTTTTGATTAAATGAAGCTACACAGTCATCGACATCGATAGATATGACCGATGTCAGTCGAAATAGTTTGCCGATGTTAGTGGAATAATCGATGTCAGTATGTAAAATCTACTGATACCGGTGATGTTAACCAATGTCAATCACTATAAAATCTTGAGAAATGGAAGATCTAATGTTTTAAAATATCAAAAGTTGAAAATAGGTCAACTAATGGATGTAAAATATCTATGTAAGAGGGAATAACACTCAGAAAACCTGAGATAACAGGTTATACAAACTAAGTTTTAGAAATAGTATTGATTTTGTGAATCAACAAAAAAATGTCCTTACCAACTCAAAAATACAAAAGGCAATTAAAAAGGAGAAAAAGAACATGTAGCCAACAACTATTAAGTGCTAGAGATTAATTTTAGTCTTGTGTTGGCTTATGCCTTAATCAGATAGTGAGAAGAGAATTTGGTTATCAAATGTACTAAGAAGCAATCTAGAGTTGGTTTCAAGTTTATTTTGGTGCTCAAGAGGGAATCTATGTTAGACCAAGTACATGGCTTGTTATAAGATCTTACTCTCCATAATTCATGAACTTGGAGTTGAGCCAGGCCACTTAGCCAAAATATACCTTCTATCTAGAGATTATACTCTGCCAAAGAATGGAGTGGATTCTCCCCTTAGTGGTGAAATCCAAGTAGGATATCCAGGTAGGGTAAGGTGATCCACTAGGTGATGAAATCCTAATAGGCCTTTTATCAGGTGATTTTTGATGCTTATTTATGTGAATGTGATTTGATTGTGTAACATAGGTGTACTATGATTTATTCAAAATACTTATAATTAACTAGGTGAGTTAATATGCAATAATCAAACTATGAAATGCAGTAAATTTTAAACCCAAATCTTGAAATTTTGAGATTCAAATGAAAATAGACAGAAAATAGGAATAGAATATGAATTTCACTATTCTAATGTGCATGCAAGAGGAAGTAAAAAAAGGATTATCTTTTTTTTTGTAAAAGAAAATGACAAATTGATTTTAGAAACAAGGAGAAAAGAAAGAAGATTTCAATTTTAATGCCTTTTAAATAGAGAAATAAGATATTGAATTTTCTATTTTTAAGAGAAAAGAGTAGGAAAAAGTTCAATAAATTAAGGTTCACTATGATGCACCTATATGAATGTTTAAACAAGAAATGAACCCAAGGAAAACTCTAGGGTCCCACTAGGCATGCCAAAAATGTTTCACTAAATTTTGTCTATTCTAAGTCTAAAGGAAAATAGAGAAAAAGATGGGGATAAGTGATTAGAATGAACCCAAATTTAATTTTCACACCATATCCAGATGTTGTGAGAACTCCTCTTTTGTTGTGAAGGACTACCTACAAATAAGAAAGCACTACCACAAGATGTTTGTTAGTAGATAAATGAGTGGGCTGCCAAGCTATGCGCTTGTTCTAGGAAGTGTGAAACTTCCCTAGAAATGATAGTCCACTTTTGAAAGGAAAAAGAAAAATAGATAATTGAAAGAGAGATAAATAGAGAGTGACAGGATGTAGGTGAGATGTTTTATTGGTGTTTTATAAGTTGTCTGGGTAGGTTTTGAAGAGGTTAGGAAATTGATAGTCACCAATATTGGTAGGATAGAGACTGATATCAGTCAGGCTATTGAGGTTGGTAGTGAGGTGACCGATGTTGGTTATGTTTTCAAGGTCAATAGGGGCAATAACTATCTAGAAGGTTGCAGAAGGCTTTTTTGGGTCTAGGAAATGGTTTGGCTTAGGTTAGAGAGGTTAACAGAGTTAGGAGAGGGAGTTTATAACTTGCTTAATTTTGGTCATAGGTTTGGTATGCATGTAAGGGGAAACAAGTAAATAATCTTTGTAACTCCCTCATGGGGGTACGATTAGAGGTGTGTAAAGCAGTGTAGGGTAGATATAAAGAAATAAAAGAATGAATATTTAAATGACCTATAGTATCAATGATATACTTAGTTATGAACAATAAGTGCCAAGTTGATAATTCCTATTAGGGAGTCCAAACCTAAGTTCTTGAATAGAAAGAACAAGTAGGTGTTATTGGTCCTCATGAGCTCAGTTGCTGATAGTGTGATTAACTTACACAGAGTTATTGTAAGCATGGATGTTGAAAATAGAATGTTGAGAGCTTGAATGAGAGTAAGAGTTGATTTTTTTAATTTCTATTGATCTAAAGTATAGATTGGATTTTGGCTTATATTATCAACATCGGTGATCCCACCGATGTCAGAAGGTATCTCACTGACATCGGTTGTGGGTTGATCAACGTCGATGGCCCTAGATTAGGTAAACCTTTCTATTCTTGGCCTATTTTTTGTTGTTGTGCATGCCAAGTTTGACACCCATTATAAAATGGTAAAAATAGGAGGTTAGGAAGGAAGTAGTTGTTTAGGAATTTAGTTTGGAAGTGGGAATAAGTCTTAGTTATTTAGGATGAGGGGACCAGGTCTTGAGGTGACTCATCAGGGGAGAATTAGTCAAAGGGTGAGGTGGTTAGTTAAGGTAGAAATAATATTTTTTAATTAAGTTAATTAAGTATTTTAAATTAATTAAATGTGTGAGGGGTAAAAGTATGGGTTAAGGAGATTATTTGTTATTATTAAAATGGGTTTAGGGGGGGTTTCGACATAGGGAGTTACGTACGTGTGTGTGACATAATTTTGGTGTCTATACCTAAATAATGGCAAAAGATATAAACATTAGGCCGATCCTAACCCATGGAGTATTTAGCTTCCAAATCCCAAATCTCAGTATCATATTTCCACTATTTTAAATATTAATAGTGCCCCATTACCTAAATTCATCAATATGAATCTAGATTTACATATCACTCTTGATAATTCTAATGAAGATGAGCCTAATGACTTCTAAAATACTTAAAATAATACTGAGCTACCCCTTATATATCAGAGTGGATACCTCCCTCATTATTATCAATCATGTCTCCACATAAATTCAATGATTATCGATTTCCCCCCTCCATGCAATTTTCATGAAGCATCTTACACATAATATGACTTCAAGTGTAATTATTATGTAGTGGCTAAATTATTATCAATCATGTCTCCACATAAATTCAATGATTTGGGCATATCATCTAATGAAGTTCCTCCCAATTAAAAATCATGTATTTTTTCTCCAACTTATGATGATAACTACATTATGGCCCAAGATCAATCATGAGACTTGTAGGTTCAACATTATCAAAAAATATTATATTAGATACAAGATTTGAATTGAAATGTTCATACCATTTCCACATATTTTGAGATAGAATCTAAAGGTCATGTACCTCCAATTAACTCTCTTTTTCTTAATACTCCTTAGGTGGTCAAAAAAATCTTACCCCTCATATCTATGGAACTTTTGAAACCTTCTATACTTCCTATCACACAAGTTATTATATCCGACCATCTCCCCATCAATAACATTACTGATAAACATATTAAATTTGATCAACATTACTCTATAGTTCCACCTACTCTTTAGATCACCCTTGATGCTAATGCCATGGATGTATGCCAGATACACTATAATTATGACTTCCATGGTAATAAAATTATTTATCTTGAAGTATATGTGTAATATTATGGCCCTTTTCTTATGTTGCCTAGTGATGAGGCCATCCTTGAGTTGATCCATGCCCGAGAACCTAACTCCCTCGATAACATCACAAACTTGGGAATTTTAAGAAAAATAGTCCTCATTTTAACAACTTCATCACTAGCATTGATCCTAAAACAAATCCCATTTTCTCTCTTCCTAATACACCATATAATTTCCAAGATGACAATTTTATGCTTATTGAGGAAACTACAAGAATAAAATATGGTACCTTTGCATGTCGTCGACCTATAATAGTCTTTAGAGAACTCACACCAATTGAACATAGTAACTTTAGTTTATTCTTTGATAAATATCATGACTTTTCCTTGGTCATCAAAGGACATGTTAGTCATTAATCTTAGTATCGTGGTGGACAACATCATCACCTATCCTGATGCCAAACTCATGTGGCAAAAACAACAAAAATTTCCACCTAAAGTTTTCCATTTATGCCATAAATAAATTATTAAACTTATAGATGCCAAAATTATAAAACATGTAGATTATTTTGAATGGGTATCAAACATTGTCCCCATTCACAAAAAAGTCACCATGGTTATCTACATTTGCATCAATTTTTGTAACCTCAATATTACTTGTCCCAAGGACAACTTCCCTCTACCTTATATATATTCCATTATAAATTTCACTGATGTCTATCAAATGTTGTCCCTCATGGATGGTTTTTAAAACTATAATCAAATTCATATCACTCTCAAAGATCAACACAAGACAACTTTCACCATGGAATGGGGCACCTATACAACATTAAAATACCCTTCAGCCTTAAAAACACTAGATCTATCTATCATCAGGCTATGACCCACATTTTCCATGAGTTTATCCATAATATTGTGGATAATCTCATTACCAAGTTTAAAAGACATAAAACTCATCTTTTTGATCTTGTTATCATCTTCGATTGCCTCATCAAATATAAAGTTAGACTAAACCCCTACAAATGTGTCTTTAGTGTCACATCTAGTAAATTTCTAGGGTTCTTAGTCTCTCTTTATAGTATTGATGTTGACCCCACTAATATCAGTGCTATTGTCAACATTCCTATTCCTCATTCCATTCTAGATATTCATACTTACCTTGGCAAGCTTGGGGTAATACAATGATTTCTTTCCAAAATGGATTATCACATTTATTCTATTAAATCTATTCTCAAAAAAGTTAAAGTTATCAAATGGATGGATCCTTATCAGAAAGCATTTGAAAATATGAAATAATCATTACTTCATCTACCCACCCTTCATCCACCCTATAATGACCTTCCTTTAATCTTGTACACTTCCTTCACACTCGCATCAATTGGGGCAATGCTTATCCAACAAGATGATATCAAAAGAGAGTATGTAATCTATTGTATCAATGGGGCCTCATTGACTATGAAAAACTTTACACCAAATTAGAATGTGATTTCCTTGCTATCTATTTTACATTTGAAAAACTCCATCATTATATGATTTATCAAACAACTTATGTTATAGTCCATTTGATCCACTCCATCACTTTTTCTCTAAATCCTTTCTCACTAGAGACATAATTTGAAATTGGATGGTCCTTAAAATGGAATTTTATCTCTGTAATATCATGAAAATAGATATCAAAGGATAAATCATTTCTAACCAACTCATAATAACTCCAATACTTGCTACTGATCACCTAAAATATAGTCTCCTTGATGATAATATCCTCTATATTAAAGGTCTTAATCAGGCTATCTCTCTCAAAAATACTTGCATAATTTAACTATTGATCTAAAATATAGTGATCAAGAAGATTCCTACATCATTCTTTATACTACTAAATCTAAAGTAGTTATCAAATAAATTCCTAAAATCAATGTTTATTTACTAATCCTCATGGTAAAATTATCCATTTGGCATTTTAACTTATATTTGATGTCACTAATAACATGGCAAAATATTAAGCTTTAATCTTAGGCATGAGAGCAACACTTGATTTAGACATTACATGTTTGCACATTTTGGGTGACTCTGAACTCATTTAACAATAGATTAATGGTGATTATCAATGTAAAAGTATAAATATTATTTCTTAAAATCAAATAGACACTACCCTTTCCAAATAATTTGATTCTCTTACCACTGAGCCCGTCCCTAGAGATCAAAACTCTATTGTTGATTTTCTTGTTTCTTCAGCATCTTTATTTCATCTGTACCAAGTTCTTACTAATTCTAACTTTCTTATTCAAATAAGAAAGTCTACATATTCCATCTGACAAAAATATTGACTTATATATCATATTGAGGCTATCACCATTTAATAAAGCCTATGACATAAAGACATCATCTAATTCCTTGAGCATCAAACCTATCCTCTGAACATGGATTCATATGAAAAGACTCAAATTCACAAACAAGATTTCAATTATGTATTTCAATATAACATCCTTTATTATCATGACATTGAAGGTACCCTGCTTCATTGTGTAATGAAAGAAGAGGTTTCTCCTCTACTTGAAAAAGCACATGGGGGCATTTATGGTGGTCATTATAGTAGACATGCTACAACACACAAATTCTTATGCATGGGATACCTCTGGCCTACTCTTGAAAAGGATGTTATTGAGTTCACTAAAAAGTGTACTCCTTGTCAACTTCATGATGATATTATCCATTCACCATAATCCAAGCTCTAAACTGTGAAGTCTTCTTGGCCATTCTCAATGTGGGGAATAAATCTCATAGGTAAACTCCCTTGATCATAAGATGGGTATGACTTTATTATCATGATTACAGAATATTTGACCAAATGGGTAGAATTTATACCTCTTATAAATGTCATTGGAACCACTATTTATAAATTAATCCTCAATAAAATCATTTATCATTTTAGAGTTCCCCGTACTATCATTTATGATAATGGCGACAATTTTAAAAATAAAGACATGAAATACCTCTGTGCTAAATTCAAAAAACCACACAACTCTTCCACACATTACCATATAAAATGCAATGGCCAAGCTAAGGCCACTAAAAAAATTCTTAATAAAATCTTTCAAAATACAATCTATGAAACTTGAAAGGATTGGCATCTTCATTTATATCCCACTCTTTGGGCCTATCATACTAGCATACACACTACCACTGGGGAAGCACCTTTATTTCTAGTCTATGTTTTTGAATCTCTCCTCCCATTAGAATCTGAGATTCCCTCTTTATGTATATATCTTCACGGTATCATACATGTTGAATAATTACCTAAATCTTGCCTTCATGTTTTTGATCTTCTTGACAAACACCATCTCTCTACTTTGCAACACAATTGCCAATACAAGGCTTGTATCACCAAACAACATAATAAAATGGTTAAAGTATGCAAATTCAATGTTGGTGATCTTATCCTTAAATTATATTACACTCATGATAAATAAGGCAAATACGCCCAAAAATAGTGTCCTTTATTTAATAAAAGACATACTTGGTCCTAGCACCTATCACCTTCAAATTAATGAATCTCATATTTTCAAAGAGCCCACCAATGTGCAATTTTTAAATAAGTAATTTACTTGGATCTTTCCCTTATTATCATGATTTATATATGCTATCATCCTAACACTTTTAGAGGATATCTACACAAGTCTCACCCTCTATAGTAGTTTTTATGTCCACAAACCTTAGTTCCCTCTCTTGGTCTTTTGGTTTCTTTATTTTCTCATGAGTTGCATTATAAAACCATGGATAGGACCCAATCTTCCTCATGACTTCATTTTATCTTATTTTTTCATTATTTTTTAATAATTTTTTCACCCTCTTGGGTTTTTCTTTTATGATTTGAAGTGTGAGACCATGGACAGGACCATGTCTTCCTCACAAATACCATCTTTCTCATTTTTATTTTCACATGCTTTGTTCACCCTCTTGGATTTATTTTTTATGAGTTTCAATGTAAGACCATGGATAGGACTAGGCCTTCTTCATAAAATCACCATCTTTAATCAATTCAATATTTCTTTTCTAGAATGTCAAGTAATGGTTACAAGTTTATGATCCCTTATTCTCAGCTTTAATTTTTGCTTCTTTTGTAGATAAACCTACACAATAAACAATGTTATCATGTTTCCATATACTTATAACATTCTTATGATAAGGAATCACACTTACCTATCATTGTATCCATTTTTCACCTTTGTCACATTTTTTGAGATTTGAAGTAATTTAAATTGTTTTATTTTTCATTTCCATTGATCTATGTTCCTTTAACTCCACTTTGGATAAAATAAGGTCAAAGCCAAGATAACACTTTTTTCACCTTAATTAACAAGATTCTTATACACCATGCTCTCCAAGTTCTCTTTCTTAGCAACTAAGTCCAAAGTCATCAAATGATAGTCATCTTTAGCACCTATGTTTGGTTCTCAAAATCCATCTAGAGGAGAAATAGAAAAAACCATCAAAATTTAAAATCCAAATCATTTGAAATAAAATTCAATGATAAAAATGAAACATACAAAGTCAAAATTCAAAATCACACCAAAATATGTGATTAATATCACATCTCCAACCTCTAATTGAATCTCAAACTCCACATTTGGCCTCATCATAGAACCAAGGTCCATTAGGGTATGGTAGGCGAGTAGATTGGAAAACGATAATTCAAAATAACCTATGGTGCTACATAATTTCTCATGTAATTACCCAATATTCATAGTAGACTTATAACTCTGTAATGGGTCTTAAATAATGGGAAATACATTGTGAGAAGGTAGGTCCATTTTACTTTTCATGTATATATCCTTCATGGGATGATATTCATACTTATTTTGGTGACCTAATATTTGTGTGGTTAGGATAAGTTCTTCAAAGTCCTTAATGTTAAAATTCCTCTTATTTTGACAAATATAATTTATATGTCTTGACTTTGATAAAGAGTTTCTCTACCTTGATTTTTTCCTTCATTTTCCCTTCCACCCATTTCCTTTACCCCATTGACTAGAAAGTGTGATTCTAAATCTATTTTTCCACTTCTACATTTCCTCTTCTCCACATCTTAAAAACATGTTAGCTTTACATTGTTTTGGTTTACACCATGGATTTATATTTCTAGAATTGCCTTGGTTAATTTTATCATTTTCCATTGTTGTACCTCTTTTTTTTAGACAATTATATTTGTTTCTACTTTTATGTACTTTTTCCATTATTGAGTGAGATTGACATGTCACTTCTCACTCACGAATGTTGTTTTTCCTTTTATGTACTGTTTCCATTGATAATTGAGTAAGGATTGTTATTGCTCACTCATCAATGTTGTTTCACCATTTTCTTGCCCATATTTATTTAAGGATTGTTACTACTTTTGTATTGATGTTTGATTACCATTTTTGACATGTATCCTTGCTTTGACTTGGTTAGTTTGACTTTAGTACTTAAGATTTATTTGCTTGAGTTTTTGGGTCATTTAATAGCATTGGATTTTTGGTTACTTTATTTACTCTAAATTTTGACTTGGTCATTTGACACCAACTTAACATATGTCATCTAAGCTTACAAAATTTCCAACTACATCTTATCTACACCACATCATTAATTATGGCTTTCTTGTATTTTTTTTAAAAAATTCTCTTTACTTTTGCATCCTTAGGTTTGTCCAAATTAATCTTTGCACCCTCTACGATCAAAAATATAAACATGGTAGACAACCATCCAAAGATAAACGTAAGTCAAGATACGCATACATTACATTTATTTTTTAGTTATTTATTTTTCATTCATTTAATTATAGTTATTTTATGATTTAAAATACTATAATTTATTCATCTTTAGTGTTATTTTGTTATGTTCTTTTCTTGAAGCACCATCCTCTATTGTACTTGTATGGCACATGATGAGATTCGAGCAGGGCATATTTATTCACATAATATTTTCAAATTTTATCAAATAATAATGCTTTATCTCTTATAGGAACCTATCGAGTGTCAATCTCTCTGATTTCATGCCTTAAAGAGTGTACTAGGAAAGGAGTGGGCAAGCCATTAGTGCTTTGCATGATTGTTGTCCCATTTACTAACACTTTTTATCTACACAACCATCTCCTAAACACTTACCTAAGCCTTATCTCCTCTCTTTCACATTCTTATAACTATTTATCACCTTAATTATCCCCTCCCTAAGTCTAAAGCCTTTTCTTAATGGTTTATGTTATAATGTCAGCCCCATCGACCCTATATTCTAATCGATAAAACACGTTAAGGGTCTAGGTCGAACCTTGGCCGACCTAGACCAAGATTTAACTTATTTTTACCAAATGACAATACAGAGTCAATTGGGCCAACCCTATCTCCTAAAATTTTTGAAAGGTTTAGGGTTAGATTTAGCTATATATACACATTCATTTTTTCATTCTTTGGAGAGATAATAGAGTTAATTATTCATTTGTGATTCTTTACAATCTACTCTTCTACTATTCTACTTGAGGAGTTATTTCTTAGGGTTTATACTTGGAAAATAATCTTATCTTGTGTAAAATTCTTACATTCTTTGTAATTTCTTAGTGATCTTCATAAACCACAACAACATATTAAGAAGCGCCTTTGGCTAAGGAAGATGAGTCTCGAAGGGTTCATCTTCAAGGTAAGCATCTCTAATTTTACTCTTCTATTTTAGTATATATAAGTAGCACAAGTAATAGATTTTGAATATATTTCTCTCTCCATGCATTAGGGTTTTACCTATACATAGATTAATTAGGATTCTCCTATGCATTTACTTTTTATATTTATGACGCCCACTTTATGCCATAAGTTTTGGTGAGCACTAAATTATATTTTACTTTGATTTGCATTTACTTTGTAAATATGAAAATTTAGTACTTAGCTAGGGTTATTGCATTGTGTTTCTTGACTAGAGGTTTTATAACCCTCTCTAGTGATGTTATTGTGCTAATATATCCCTTGGTTAGGTATATCAGATCCATCTTAGTCATGACCCTAAATATCTAATGTATCGATAATCAGAAGTGTAAATAAGATTTATCTTCTCCAAGCTACAGTGGGATTAATTAATAAATTAGTTGAATTTCTCTTTGCATAAAAATATCTTCCTTGGTATCATGATTACAATATTTATACTTAGATTCCATGGAAAATAAAGATACAATAGTCTGCTTTTTACTATTCCATGAAATTGTGCTAGAACCCCAGGAGAAACAATATCCACTTGTGGATCTATGATTATTAGGATCACTAGCCCAATCAAAGTTGAAATAACCTACCAAAGATAAATTCTTATTCGAGGTATACTCGATTCCAAAATTTATATTACTTTTAATATAATGAATAATTATTTTAAAAACTTTAAAATTATAAGTTTGAGGTTTAAATATAAAATGAGAAATCAATACAATAAAAGAGGTAATATCTTGATGAGTACGAGTAAGATAATTCAAACTGCCAACTAATTATCCATAGAGAGTTGGATCAACATTTTTTATTTTTTATAACATTAATAAATTTGACACCAAGTTCATAAGGAGTAGAAACAATTTTAAAATCTAACATATTAAACCTAGATAATAAGTCATATGCATATTTAGATTGAGAAATAGAAATGTTATCTTTCTATTACCAAAATTTAATGCCTAAAAAGTAATGTAAGAGACCCAAATAAATGATTTCAAAGGTATTATTAAAAAAAATTTAATGAAATAAACCATTGAACTATTACTTCCAGTTATGATTAAGTCATCAACATACAAAATAATGATAACAATGACATTTGGATTGGTTTTGACAAAAAGAATAGAATCGTTAGAACTAAGAGTAAATCCTTGAGCTATAAAAATTTGATAAATTTTAGACTACCATTCTCTAAGAGATTATTTCAAACCATAAATGGCTTTGCTTAATTTTTAAACAAGATTTTCATTGACTTTATTAATAAAAACAAGGGAGTTGAGATATGTAAATTTCTTCATACAAGTCACCATTTAAGAAAGCACTCTTAACATCTATTTGATAAATAGGCTAATGCATGTGAGCAACTAATGCTAAAACAATTTTAATTATGGACATCTTAGCTATAGGTGCAAAAGTTTCATTATAGTCAACTACTTCAATTTGAGAAAAATACCTAGCAACTAGTCTAGATTTATATTTTTTCACTTGATTATCATAATTAACTTAGTTTTAAAAAACCATTTATAACCTACTAAATTATGTCCTTTAGGGAGAAGGACTAAGTCCCAAGTATTATTTAAAATCAAAGATTTATATTCATCATGCATTGTTTTTTCCAATGAGTGTGACCTTGAGCTTGTTTTAGTGTAATGGGATCAATATTGTTCATAAGTTTAGACATAAAAGCATATTACAAAATTATTTCCTAATTATAAAAGTATCATTAAGATATATATCAATTTCATAAGCTTTTAAAGTAGTCTTGTCCCACTTAATAATAAATTTTAGTGGAGTAAGACTAGAAGAAGGTGAAGGAATTGTAGGAATAACAACATTATACACAACATCATTATGACCATCACTTGATTCAAAAGGAAAAGAAGAAAAAATTATATCAACAGAATTTGAATTGGAAGCACAATCAAGGGCACTATTTTTTAGCAATTCTTAGATCCCTTTTAATCTTAATTTTGTTAGTTTAAGGACCATACACCCTATAAGATTTAGATGATTCATCATAACCAACAAAGATAAAAGTGTCTTATTTAAAACATAACTTATTCCATTTTTACATATGAATATGAACAAATGCATCACAACCAAAAACATGTAAATACGCTAGATTAGGTTTTCTACCACTTCAAGCTTCTTCCGGGGTAATATTTAAAACAAATTTAGTGGGAGTCCTATTAACTAGATAAACAACATAATACATAGTTTTACCCAAAAAATTACAATGTATATTTATATCATGCAACATACACCTATCTATTTTAGTGATAGTCATATGTTTACATATAGCAACACCATTTTACTCGTGTGTAATAAATAATTTTTTCATGTTTAATACTATATTATTATAATATGCAAGAAAATCATTAACATATTCAATTATATTATCATTGCATAATATGCGTAAAGAATAACTAGATTTATTTTCAACAAAGGCATGAAACTCAATGAAAGTGTCTAAAACTTGATCTTTAGTTTTCAATAATTAAATCCAAACTCACCTAGTGAAATCATAAACAAAAATTAAAGCATACTTTGTAACATTAATATAATGAGTTTGCATAGGACTTAAGAGATCAATATGAACTAAATGAAGCTTTCCATTAACATGCCAAGATTGATTCTTAGGAAAGATTCTTTATGAATTTTATCAACCATATAACCATTACAATTAAAATTAGTGGGTATAATTTGAGGCAAATATTACACCATATTGAGTTTATTAATATTGAAATACTTTGGTAATAGTTATGTCCTATTCTTTCATGCCACAAGTTAGCATCAATAGAATCAAGTAAAGCATGAGTAGAATAGGAAGAAATTAATCCAGTAAACTTAAATAAGTTATCATTGTCTAAAAAAATAATATCAACTTGAAAATATCACTTGGTGGATTTTACATTAAAAATTTTATTATATAATTCTACTTTATAGCCTTGTTTGCATGACTGAGGAATATAGATCATATTCAATCTTAAATTGAGAATAATCAAGACATTATGAAATTCATTATCAGGGATTTAATAGTTTCTATAGCTTCAACTTTGCAAGATGCATGATTTTTAAGACTTAAATGATTGTTAGAAATATATGGTTCTAAAGAGGTAAACAAATTGGTATTATATGTCATATTTTGAGTAGCACTAAAATCAATAATCTATTCAACAAGATAAACACATAAAACATAAGTAAAAGCAACATAATATTAGACTTTTATTTGTTTTGAGTCTCAATGTTATTAGTGATAGCATTATCTTTGACCTTAAGCTTACCACTTTTAATATCATGCTTTTTTTAAAGCAATGATCTTCATCATACGTGTTTTTATCAAAATAATTACACTTTAACTTTTTATTAGGTTTTGAGTTAACTTTTTGATCTTTTTTTCATGTGTATTATTGGACTTTAAATGTTCTTTACCATTTTTGTGTTGGTGTTTACAAACAAAAACATGTTTTTTAGTCTTAAGAATACCAAATTGAATTAACTTTTATTCTTATTGATGCAACAAAGTACAAAATAAATCAAATGTCAACTGACCAGATAAATTAGGAAAAGCTTGTTACGAATGAATATTTGTAATAAACTACTAAAAAGTTTTAGGAAAACATTTTTTCATGATAATATGAATTAAATTCATATCTAAAAGTTTAATGCCTAAAATAGTTAGCTGAGAATATAAGGAGTAAAATTTAGTCAATAAATCACCCATAGTTTTGAAGTGATTACACTTTAAATCAGATAATTGATCTTGAATTTGAATTTTCTTAGATTCATTCACAACATCATAACTAGATTGAAGTTTAGACCAAGCTTTGGATTCAAGAGTACAACCATCAATGTGTACATGCAATTTGAGGGTCATGGCCATACCAATCAAACCTAAGGCCTCTTCATTTTTTACTTGTTATTTTTTTGAATTTTAATGATAACAGTATTTTTATCAAGTTTGGGGTCCTTGCCATCTACTATACACACTAAGTGTTTAAAAATGAAGATGTATTATATATGCAATTTCCATGAATGGTAGTTGGTGCATGTGAGTTTAAATTGGGGATATAATTGAGTCATTATGCTATGAAATCTTACCTAATTCTAGAAATCGAATAGGCAAAAAAAATCATGAAGAACTTAGAATGCGCTAAGGTGAGACAAGGAGACCAAAAATATGCACCAATGTCAAAATTGAAAAATACATCATAAAGAGTAAATGGGAGCCTAAAAAGATTAATAATTGCACAAAAAACACAATATTTTAAGATGGATAAAAAATGCAAACAAAATTGCTTAAATTAGACCATAAAAGTTGTAAAGGAACTAATAATTGTAACAGTTCTTGAAACTTTAATTAAATTCAAAAAATTAATTATATTATAAGGTCATATCAAATAAAGTTATATTAAAAGTGAAAGAAGTTTATAAATACTTACAAGAATTAAAAAAACTTTGGTTGTGTTGTTCCCAAAATTTGTCATTCATTTTTGGGACAACATATGAACTATTTTGGTCCTGCAGGCCAAAATTCTCTTTTCCCTTCTCAAAAAATTGTTCTAAGTATTTAAATTCTCCATTATTCAAGCTTTTTCAGCTAACAGACTCTGCACGCTAATTTCTATGGATTTTGCAGGCTAATCTCTACAGACTCTGCAGGCTTATTTCTATAGACTTTGCAGGCTGATTTCTACAGACTCTACAAGATTATTTATATGGACTCCACAGGCTTATTTCTACAGACTCTGTAGGCTTATTTCTACAAACTCTGTAGGCTGATTTCTATGGACTCTATAGGCTTATTTCTACAGACTCTGCAGGTTTATTTCTAGGGACTCTATAGGCTGATTTCTATGGACTCCATAGGCTTATTTCTACGGACTATGCAGGCTGATTTCTATGGACTCTGTAGGCTAATTTCTATGAACTCCATAGGCTTGTTTCTATGGACTCTACAGGCTTGTAACTATGAACTCTATAGGAAAGAAACAAGTTCCCAACACTTAGGCAATTTCAAGGTCGGTTCAAAGGAAGGTGTCCCAAAGCCCAAAGGACAAGTGCCCTTACGGAGGGCAAATGGAACAAAAAGATATCCTTTGAAAAGATTTTTTATGGATAATTTTACAAGGGAAATCCTTTGAACAAAATGTTTGAAGGAATTCCTTCAGACATTTTGTCTGACGGAATGATCAAAGGCCCGACGGGAAGCGACTAAGGCAAAGGAAAGAAATCCTTCAGACAAAATGTCTGAAGGAATTCCTTTGAAAATTTTATCTGAAGGATTTGAGGAAGAAGACCACCCAAAAGACCCCAAAGGGCAGGTACCCTTGTGGGGGACTCTCAGCGACCAGGAATTGGACCTTTCTTAAATCGTGAAGGGACAACTTCCCTTTAGGTGTTCCAAAGACATAAAGCCAAAGGAATTTCAAAGCTCAAGAGACTTAGAGAAAACAAAGGCTTCTAAAGACGTGACGGAACCAAGGAGCCGAGAAGGCCACCCAAACCGTTGAACTAGTGAACCAATGACATCTCCACGAATGTCAAATTTAGGGTAATAAAATACATGTTAATTTTAAAATGTGGCACGAAACTTGAAAATAAACTCAGTGACCAACTGAAAAGGGAGCTGAAAGAGCCAGTAGAAAGGGAAAAGATAGCCTGAGATCTCAAAATACAATAGGAAAGAGGGAAAGACTAGAAATATCTATGTAGGAGTTATTTCCAGTAGGTGGAATAGTCTACCAAGTAGATAGTTGAGCTCACAAGCATTAAAAGGCGTAGACTATTTTTTTTCCTTGCTAGTAAAGTGAGGGGATAGATGTGTACCTATTGGGAGAAAGATCAGATGACCTATACAAAGGAGAATATATTTTGAGATGAATTGACATGTCACAGTTAAGGCAAACGCCCTATTCCAGCATGGTCCCTTGATAAAACTGAAAATGCATTCAAGGCATTGAAGGCAGCATGGGCCATTCTATGAAACAAAGAACCAAGTCTTTCTAGGCTGCTATATATTGTAAATCTCTTCTTTTCACCAAGAAGATCTTTTTATTTATAGAAGCAAAACTCTACCAAAATTATGAGGCGATAACTGAGACTTTGAGCTCAGATTGTTAATCATATTTCTTTGTTTGAATGAGAAAGCAAGTTACTTTCAGACTTTGTGTTGTAATAGCTTGTGTCATTTAGGAGATTATTCTTATGTCTATTTCTTGAATGCATTCTTGTTCATTTAATGAAATAAGAAAAATTAATAGAAGTAATCAAGAAGGTGTCCTGAAGCCAATTGTGGAGAGACTTTGTGATGCCACCATTGTCTTTAGTGTGTTTTCTATTTGTTTCTATGTAAAGGATCTTGGGATGACTTTGAGACCCCATTATCCTTTATATTTCCCTCTTAGGTAGTCAAGGTGGAGACTTTGCGCTACACCTTTTTCTATTGGTTACTACGCCCCCTATTACCAGTTACTTGTTACTTATCAAAAATAACTCCTATTGTTTGCTGTAAGATCACTTATAAAAGAAGAGAAGTGTCTTTAGTGTTTTCACCTAGATTTCTCTTTTGTTTGTGAACATCATCTCTGAAAAAAGAGAGATGGATGGTGTTACCCTACCCATGAATGTTATTTTTTGCATATATATATATAGTTCTTCATAATTATAGGGAACCTCCCCTTGATGAGAGGAGAGATTTGTCCCCTTTTGATGCGATAAACCTACACATTTGGTCGACCAATCTCCTTATGCTATGGTTGAAATCACCTATTTTGCTCATTAGTTAGCTGGTGACAAAATATTCACCTAACAATTTTTTGGTGACTCTGTTGGGGAAGAGCACGTAGTTTGAAGCCTCAAGCTTCAAGCTGAAGTAGGGCCAGTTCTTTTTCATTTTTATTCTACAATCTGGTAACTCCATTCTATACTAGAATCTAGAGAGCCCAAGGTGTTTTTTACCCTATTTTTGAGTTGGTGTAGCAGGGCAATTTTGATTTGTTTCCTCCACAACTTCAAGTTCAACAAACTAGGAGTCTTCCTCCTACCAATACCAGGTCACCACTATAAGGCAGAGCTTCTTTTTCTACTATTAGCAGAGCTTTACCTCTACATATTCCACCTAGATTTGTTATCCCCACTTTCTATAATCAAATCATGGTAGTTTAAGGCCCCTAGGGTAACTCTTTTGGCCCACTCAATTTAACTCCACCTCTACATGAGCTACCACATAGTTCAAAGAAGAATTTTCCCAAATTCATTGGTGATGGGAGAGATCATCTTGATAAACACATTACAGCCTTTAGCATATCATGCGGTGTGATAGCGTGCAGTATGAGGACATAGCAGTTAGGTTGTTTATGGAAACATTGCAGGGTGTTGTTACAAACTAGTTCTATCATCTATAGGCCCAGACTGTGACTGACTGGAACACTCTCAAAGCTAAATTTGAAGAAAGGTTCAAGCCTATAGAAGATGTGCATGCCCTACTAGCCCAGCTCACATAAATGAAGAAAGAACCTCATGAACATATGAGAGACTTCATTGCCAAATTTGACAAGCTGAGAAATAAGACTCCTATAATTACTTAGCCAACACCTGAGAACCCTAAATGTTTCTTCATCAACTCACAACTACCTAAAGTGAGTTTTTTTTGAGACGTGCTGGCCACATAGACCTTGCTGCTGCTCAAGATTTGGCCACTGAGGTGGAAGATGACCTTATCTTGACAGGAAAGATGAGAGATCCTAACAGAGGTAAATCTTCTTCATCTTCTAAATATCCATCTACATGCACCACTAACCCAATGGTGCAGAAGCTGGCAAATGAGTTGCTTGCTCTTAAAAAGCAAATGGAACAAGGGATGTGATCTACCCCTTCGTATAGAGATATACCAAGGAGGACATTCCCCAATCAATCATACCAAGGTAATGCTACCAGGAATCAAGGGTAGCTAAATCATCTTCCTCCCCCTTAGAGAAAATTGGCCATTAAAGCACCTCCAACCAATTCAGCAGTTAGATATCTTGAAGCAAAATCAGATTTTTTCTTCCAACCTGAGTTGAACCTAGAAGATGATGTTAATCTCTTCACAAAGGGAGAAGAAGAATTAGCTGGTGACTCCAACATTAATTTCTTGAATTACTAGGATGAACCCAAAAGTGAAGTCAAAATAGTTGATGGATCATACGCTATATTCACCTAGTCCAAGAACTAATCAACCCAGCAAGCTGATAAAGAAAAAATAGAGTGACCTCAACCTGTAATATCAATTGACAAATGAGGAACCACTCTACCTTTTCAAGCAAAAGACCTGGTGATCGCTTAAAAAGTAAGTACCCCAAATGTTTTTGCACCTTCAACTTCAATTTTGCAGATCAGTCCTCCCTTCCTAAAAACTAGAAGGATGAACTCCCTTCCCCTGTTCATAATTCATTTCATACATTTGAAATAGTTGATCATGTCAAGAAAACTAAAATTCAAATGTCTAAATTTGAATTCATACAATTCAACCCTGAGTAGTTGGATAAGTTGGTTCAATGTGTTAAGAACTAAAATGTCCCTATAAGACAAGATATTAGAAAGGTAACTTGTGATCCCCTAAGGAACATGTCCACCCCAAACCATCTTGTCATTACTCCTCCTACTACTCCTAGGAATACTTTTTGTCTTCCTACTGATAAATGGACACCAGCTGAACAATTGCATCATAGAATTAAGTGCATCAAAAAATGTCATGCCTACCAAAGTGGCAAAATTCCTTGGTCTCACACTGACCAAAACATTTGGGAGATGTTTATCCATGGAGAACAAACAAGTGCCACTACTGGGACAAATCAAAAATGCCCAATTTATATTTACAACATTCCCAAATAAAGGGATCAAGATGACAGTCCTGGTGGCCAATGTCCCAGCCTCATATGGCATCCTTCTTAGTCAAAATTTATGCAAAGATGTTGGTGGTGAATTAAGTATGGACCTATCTAAGGCAAGGATCCCAGTCAAAGTTGTTATGCATAGATTGCTCCCTAAGAAGGAAGAAAAATATGTGGTCACTTAAACATCAGTGCTTGAAGCTCAAATTTTGTTTGAGTCTTTAGGCATGGGTAATTACTTCCTGACTACAATGGATGCTCCTATCTTAGATGATAAAAATTCTAAAAATGACAATCTAAAAATTGGCTCAAATGAAACAACAGAAGGATTGGTAGAATGCAATAGAAGTGTAGAATAATCCTCCCCTCCAAACAAATAAGAATCTAAGATAAAAATAGTTCTTGATAACGTATGGATACCAAAATTTGATGGCAGCTATTTCTCTACCGATTCAGAAGCTGAGATTGTGTTGATATCTCCTCAAGGAGATATTTTTCCTTCTTCATACAAGTTGCAGTTTAGCAACACCAAAAACACTGCTGAGTACAAATCTCTACTGCTTGGATTGAAGACCACTCAAGATAGAGGCATCAAACTCCTTAATGCTAAAGGAGACACTTAGCTGGTCGTTTGTCAGGTGAGAAACCTATACTAAACTAAAAATGAGATATTATGCCACTACCGCAATCTAGTTTGGGATTAAATTGAAAGCTTTGATGCTTTCAGTATCTCTATAGTGCCCAGAGAATTCAATGATAGAGCGGATGCATTAGCTATTTCAGCAACTCTTCTAGTTCCTCATCTAAATTTTAAGGGAAATAGGTACACTATCAAACTAGTTTTTTGAACACTATCAAACTAGTTTTTTGACCAAGTGTGCCTTACAATGCCAATCATAGCCAAGTATTTAATGGTGATAACCAAATCATTTCCTTCCTTGAAAAAAAAGGCAGCTTTGAACAGCTCCACTTTGAAGGTAGTGAACCAGCCCCTGAAACAAATTCAAATGCAGGTAAAGAATTCCTATAACTTAAAGGGAATAAAATTTCCAAAGGATTGGTTTCCCTTGAGAAATTGTTTGACAAGAATGACAAGTTCATCAAACAGTAGCAACTGGATTCAAGCTCCTCCCAGGAGTTTGATCAAATAAACTTGGGTACTAAGTAAAATCCCAAGATGGTGAATATTGGGAAGTGTTAAACTCTTGAAGAGAAGTTCAAGTTTACCGCTCTACTCTGCCAGTACATGGATGTTTTGGGATACTGCTATGATGATCTGAAGTCACTCAAGCCTGAACCAGCAAAAACTCAGGTAACATAATCCAAAGATATTAGGTACTATTCTGTCTGAAATACAAAAAATACTAAACACTAGGATAATCTTCCCAATCCATCATTCCACATGGATTGCCAACATAGTACCTGTGAGAAAAAAGAATGGAAAAATTTGCCTCTACATGGAATTTAAGAATTTGAATTAGTCATCCTTAAAAGATAACTATCCTCTGCCCATCATGGACCAAGTTCTTCAGACAGTGACCACTTTAGAGATGTTATCAATCTTAGACGGCTTCTCAGGGTACAATTAAGTATAAGTTGGTGAAGTAGACCAACATAAGACTGCCTTCACCATACCTTGGGGCACCTTTGCATATCAAAGAATGTCATTTGGCCTGATAAATCCCAAGAAGTCTATTTTTAGAGTAATAGAAGGGAAACTTCTCAGACACATTATATCTTGAGAAGGAATAAAGATTGACTCAGACAGGGTCAAGTCCATCCAAGAGCTTACCCTACCTACAAGTAAGACTATAGTTCACTCTTTCTTCAGAAAAGTGAATTTTTTATGAAGATTCATCCCTGAGTTCACAGAGAAGACTCGCCATATCGTAAATATGATGAAGGGAAAGACCACTTTCAGTTAGATTGAAGAATTCAAATTGGCATTTCAATATATCAAGACAGCTATTACCCATGCCCTAATTTTGGTTTGTCCAAATTATACCAAGATTTCACAATGTACAGTTATGCTTCTGAGCACACACTTTCAGCAATTTTGGTTCAACAGAACAAATAAGGTGTGGAATCTCTCATATCCTTCATGAGTTGTCCTCTCAAACCTCATGAATTGAAATATTCAAACATAGAAAAGCATGCTTATGCAGTGGTAAAGGAAGTAAAGCACTTCCATTTTTACATCCTAAATTCACATGTTACTGCCCTAGTTCTTGATACCATAGTTAAATCCATATTAACTCAGCAGGAGTTTGGAACCAAAAGGGGCAATTAGATTGCTAAAATCTAGGAGTTTGATCTCATTATCAAACCAATGAAGCTTATATGAGGAAGGGGCCTCTGCCAATTGATTGCTAACAACAAACTTGAAGAAGCAGGGCATGAAAAAATAGAAGTGGAAGAAATTTCAATAGTCCTCTTTGTCTCCACCACGAATGAGTGGTATTCAAATATTGCTCATTTCCTTACTTATGGTGAGTGTCCTACTCACCTTCCTCTTAAAGAAAGGAGGACTATTAAATTGAAAGCTACTAATTTTGTCCTATGGGATAATGGCCTATATAAGAGAAGCCTTGATGGAGTGTTCCTTCGTTGCATGTATAAAGAGCAGCAAAATCAACTTTTGAAGTCCTTCCATAATCTAGCCTATGGAGGACATTTTTCTACACCTGTAACTACCCATAAGATTCTATGAGCCAATTATTACTGACCTACTCTATTTCAAGATTCATACAAATGGGTAAAAAGATGTGAACTATGCCAACAGTTCATTGGAAGACCCAAGTTAGCTCTCTGCCTCTCAAGCTAGTGGTAATAGAAGAGCCATTTCAGCAATAGAGAATCAATTTCATTGCTATTGTAAACCCATATTCAAGCACTGGACATGATTATGTCCTCACAGCCACAAATTACTTCACCAAATGGGTGGAAGTAATTCCAACCAATCATGCTACTTTAGAAGTGGAATGTGATTTCCTCAAGAAAAACATCATTTCTAGGTTTGGGGTCCCAACCAAGATTGTGATAGATAATGCAGCCTATTTCTCTTCCCATGAGATCACTCAGTTATATTTTTACTATGGGATTAACCTCTCCCACTCCTCTGATTATTTTCCACAAGGGAATGGCCAAGCTGAATCAAGCAACAAGAACTTGGCAACCATCATCAGGAAGCTGGTGGATGACAAACAATGAACATGACATAAAGCATTGGTTGATGCTTTATGGGCAGACATAATTACACTTAAAAGGGCAATAAGTATGTCACCTTTCCAAATTTTGTATAGTCTCAATGTAGAGATACCAATCACCCTAGAATTACTAGCATTGAAATTGGCAAAGGTGGGTCGAAGATCAGACATATGAAAGCTCCATCGATAAGAGGATCATGTGCTTAACTGAGCTGGATGAGCAGTGAACTAGGGTGGTAGACCAAATTTTTGTGCATCAAAGTCTGGTGAAGAATCTCTTCGACCAGAAAGCAAAAGCTCATGATTTCTAGATTGGATATCAAGTCCTATTATGGGACAAAAGAAGAGAACCAAAGGGAATACATGAGAAATTTGATTCCCTATGGAGAGGCCCATTTACTATCCATCAGCTCAATGGTGAAAATAGTTTCCTATTGAAGTATCAAGATGACACACCCTTTTCTCTACCTCACAATGGGAAGCATCTGAAGCACTTCAATTCTTGAAGTATCAGATAAGATCATCTATACATATGTATATTTGTATAGTCTTTAGTTCTATTTTGTGCTTTTCATTTTCATTTTTGGCACCTTTCTTTTTGGGTAGCATGACTTCGTATCGCAATGACATACTTGAGGGCACTAGAGATTTTGGTTTCTACTCCCCTCAGTTGTTTCAAAATTTCAACTGAAGGAAGTTCCCCAATTGAAGCCAACTGTTGTTCTCAAAATTTGTCACTCATTTTTAGGACAACATATGAACTATTTTAGTCCTGCAGGCTAAAATTCTCTTTTCCCTTCTCAAAAAATTGTTCTGAGTATTCAAATTCTCCATTATTCAAGATTTTTTAGCTAACAAACTCTACAAGCTAATTTCTACAGACTCTACAGGCTGATTTCTAGAGACTCTATAGGCTTATTTCTATGGACTATGTAGGGTAATTTTTATGGACTCTTCAGGTTTATTTCTACAGACTCTGTAAGCTGATTTCTATGGAATCCATAGGCTTATTTCTATGGACTCTACAAGATTATTTCCACACACTATGTAGGCTAATTTCTATAGAGTCTACAAGCTTTTTCTACAAACTCTATAGGCTTATTTCTACAGACTCTGTAGGCTTATTTCTATAGACTCTGCAGGCTTATTTTTATAGAATCTGTAGGCTAATTCTTACAGACTCTGCATGTTGATTTTTATGGACTCCGTAGGCTTATTTATATGGACTCTATAGGCTTGTAAATATGGACTCTATAGGAAAGAAATAATTTTCCAACACTTAGGCAATTTCAAGGTCAGTTCAATCGAAAGGTTCAAAGGAAGGTGTCCTAAAGCCTGAAGGACAAGTACCCTTGCACAGGGCAAATGGAATAAAAAGATATCTTTTGAAAATATTTTTTGTAGCTAATTTTACAAGGGAAATCCTTCAGATAAAATCTCTGAAGGAATTCCTTCAGACACTTTGTCTGAAGGAATTATCAAAGGCCCAACAGGAAGTGACTAAGGCAAAGGAAAGAAATCATTTGAAAAAAATGTCTGAAGGAATTCTTTCAAAAACTTTGTCTAAAGGATTTTAAGAAGAAGACCACCTGAAGTACCTCAAAGGGTAGGTACCCTTACGGGGGGCTCTCGGTGACCAGGAATTGGACCTTTCTCAAAGCCCAAAGGGATACCTTCCCTTCAGGGTGTTTCAAAGAAATAAAGCTGAAGGAATTTCAAAGCTCAAGAGACTTAGAGAAAACAAAGGCTTCTAAAGAAGTGATGGAACCAAGGATGAAAGCCACCCAAACTATTGAACCAGTGAACCAATGATGTCCCCACGGATGTCAAATTTAGGGTAATGAAATATCTGTTGATTTTTAAATGTGGCACGGAACCTAAAAATAAACTTAGTGACCAGCTAAAGAGGGAGCTGAAAGACCTAAAAAAAATGGAAAAGATAGGCTGAGAGCTTAAATTCCAACAAAGAGGGAAAGACTAGAAATATCTATGTAGGAGTTGTTTCTAGTAGGTGGAATAGTCCACCAAGTAGACATCTGAGCTCACAAGCATTAAAAGGCATGGCCTATTTTTCTTCCTTGATAAGAAAGTGAGGGGACAACTACGTACCTACTATGAGAAAGATCAGATGACCCATGTAGAGGAGAAGATATTTTGAGATGAATTGACATGCCACAGTTAGGTCAGATGCCTTGTTCCAATATGGCCCCTTGACAAAATTGAAAATGCATTCAAGGCATTGAAGGTAGCATGGGCCATTTTATGAAACAAAGTGCCAAGTCTTTCTGGGCTACTATATATTTTAAAATCTTTTCTTTCCACTAAGCAGATCTTTTTGGTTATAGAAGCAAAACTCTGCCAAAATTATGAGGTGATAACTGAGACTTCGAGCTCAGATTGTTAATCATATTTCTTTGTTTGAATGAGAAAACAAGTTACTTTCAGACTTTGTACTTAATAGCTTGTGTCATTTAGGAGATTTTTCTGATGTCTGTTTCTTGAATGCATTCTTGTCCATTTAATGAAATAAGTAGAATTAGTAGAAGTAATCAAGAAGGTGTCCTGAAGCCAACTGTGGAGAGACTTTGTGCTGCCACCATTGTCTTTAGTGTGTTTTCTATTTGTTTCTATGTAAAGGATCTTGGGATGACTTTGTGCCCCCATTATCCTTTGTATTTCACTCTTGGGCAGTCAAGGTGGAGACTTTGTGCTACACCTTTTTCTACTGGTTACTAAGCCCCCTGTTACCAGTTACTTGTTACTTATCAGAAAGAACTCCTACTGTTTGTTGTAAGATCACTTCTGAAAGAAGAGAAGTGCCTTCAGTGCTTTCACTTGGATTTCTCCTTTGTTTTTGAACATCATCTCTGAAAAAAGAGAGATGGATGGTGTTGTCCTACCCCTCAGTGTTATTTTTTGCATATATATATATATATATAATAGCTCTTCATAATTATAGGGAACCTCCACTTGATGAGAGGAGAGATTTGTTCCCTTTTGATGTGGTAAACCTGCATATTTGGTCAACCAATCTCCTTATGTTGTGGTTGAAATCACTGATTTTGCTCATCAGTTACCTGGTGACAAAATATTCACCCAACAAGTTGTACTTTTGATTAAAAAGAATTAAACCAAGTTTGTTATTTGAATTATTTTTTTTATTTTTTATTTTTTTTGAAAAAGTGAACTCATACACTTTAAAGTTATATTGAAGAGATTGTTATTATGCTCATAAAATAAAACACATTAAGTGCTCTTAAATTTAATTTTGATTATGAATTTTGTAAATAAAAAAATATTGCATGGATTCACTTTTAAAAAATTATAAAATATTCCAACATAATTGACTTGTTAAAATAAAAGCTTAATATGCAGTTTTTTATTAAGGTATACACTCACCTTAATATATGTGTAAGCAAAAAAGGTAATAAAGTTTCTTCTTTTTGTTGTTGTTGTTTTCCATTTTATAAAATTTTGGAGCTAGAAGAAAATAACATGTTATGAAAAGTATATTTACACAAACTAATATGGATTTGAAAAAGATCAAGGCATAGGTAAATGAAGTAACAAAGCGTAGTGAACAAAATTAAAAGCATACTTGGAAAAAAAAGTGTTACTCATGACTAAAAAAATAAAAAAGGAGATAACAAATTCTAAGTGCTAAAAATATAAATGTGAAGAGAAAATTTCACTAAAGAATCAAAAGTAAACCAAAAAAGGAAAAAAAGATAAAGAAACAAAACACTGGAAAGGTGTCAGGATGAGGGAAATGGCTCAACTAAAGATAGATGCTTAAAAAATGATACTACAAATGTACTTGATAAAAAAAGGCATAAGATCCTAAGCCAAGAGAATAAATAAACAAAAAAATATGGTGAAGAGCATAAAAATATAAAAACACCTTTGATTAAAAGATTTAAAAAATGAAAAGAAGAACTAGGTACAAAATGAAAAAATTATGAAAAAATTTTGAGATAAAAAGTTATGTACTTAGAAGTATTCAAAATTAATACACATAAAATTGAAAAAAATAAAATCAGAGTGCTAAAAAACTTGAATTTTTTGGTATTTTTCATAAAAGTTGAGAAAAATAAAGGAGAACCTACTTGGAAAATATTACCAAAATCTAGTTGAAGGATGTGAAAATTCTTCGTAGGAGTAACCTATAATAGCTGGTTACAAAAGATAAAAATTCAAGTAAAAAATAGTTAGAAAGAGAGATTTATTTGAAATGAGTACAAAGGTGGAGCCCTTGTAAAAAAAATTATATAAAAAACTAATTTGAACACTCATAAAATAATGTCAATAACATGAACTTAGCTCTGATACCATGAAGGAATTATACCAAAAAAGTTCATCAATAAAATTTGAAAGTGCAAAAATTATTTAAAGCAAGAAATAATATTACCTCTAAAGGTGCAAACCATAAATGAAACAAAAAATTTAAAGCAAAAAATTTAACATATCATAGAAAAACTTACATGATCTTTTAAGAAGGCTTGTCACCAAAATCTCCATAATTAGAATTTAGAAGCAAGAGCAATTTGAGAAGAAAAGAAAGAGTTTCAAGTTTCTAGTGAAGAAATGAGGAGATGAAGGATCTTTTATAGATTAATAAGAAAAGAATGGGATTTATAAGAAATCCCATGATTACCTTACAAGCTTCATTTGATTGTGCCACTTGTGGCCTATTCCCTTAAAGAATGTAGGGAAGTGTGTGCCAAGTGGGGGAAGGGGTTACTTATGCAAGTAACTCCCAAAACCCAAAAGGAAACAAATAGGTGAATGCCACCTCATAGAATATAGATTTATGTGAATTTATAATTAACATAAATAAAAATTCATGCACAAAAAGGGATCTTAAGATAAATAGATTATCCAAAATAAAAGGTAATTATAACTAAACCCATAACATAAGGACTAGTTTGGAAGGGTTTCATCTATATTTGAGTCATAAACCTTTCTTACCCTACCTTTCCCTCTAATTTATAATTTTTTGATCCAATCCACCATATATGACTTCCATCCATTTATATCAAATATACTTTTAGTTTCTTTTAAATATCATCACATCCAAACCATACAAGGTAAATAACCCATTTCTCACCACTATGATATCATGTGGTTATTTACAAGCTTGAATATCCTGCATCTCATGCCTTAGAATGAGATTATTCACTGATTCTAAAATTTTAGAGGTTTCCTTGTGAAATTATGTCATGTGTATAAAACCCACATAAATAGGAATTTCTCTAGTGTTAGAAGGAGGGATTTTTCATTCCTTAGAATGATCACTTTAGTTATACTGGATTCTTCAAGTTAGGTTAACATGGGCCAATTCTTAGTTTGGTTTATTATTACTAGTATCTTTACAAGTTTATCAAAGACCCAGATCAGATAGAGGTGTGCCTAGTAGATCTGTCACCTATCCAAATTCACTAACCCAAGGGAACCAACCTAAATGCTTTACTATGGCCTAATTAGCTAGTTCAGCCATCATTATAGCTAGTGCCATCCATGATTTTCCTAGGAATCCAAATAAATATCTTCCTGATTTCTTCCCCTATGAGGGACAAATTTCATAAGAAGACATGAAAGTTTTCAAATTTTATATAGGTTGCATGCAAACTATTCCCATTCACATTGTAAGATGTTGACCAAACTTTCATAAAATTTAATTATGTCATAAAGACCAATGTCATGACTTGTTCATGGAATAATATGGATAAGTTATCAGTCCTAGTGTAATATACCAACATTTTGATAGCATTATAAGGGAACCCAATGAACTGATTAAGGCCTTTAACACAAGATTCCAAAATATGTACAATCATGTGGTTGATGCATACAACCCCAATGTTGCCTTAATACTTGAGATTTATAAAAATACTCTATATCCAATGACTAAAATATTCCTATGTAGAGATATGAACATTAACACCCTAAAAAGTGTCTATGTTGATAATATTAACATTGATAGGCAATTGAATCCCCAATTACAAAACATACTCAATGTCAATCTAGGTTTCTTGGCCTTGAACCCAATTCTGAATGCTAATCAAAATGTCATTTCCCATAATCAAAACTAGGTTTATACTCCTTTTCCCTTGGCCCATGTCCCACATAACTATAACTTGAATTTTTCATAAATTTGTGTGACCATACCTAATCAACAAACTCATAATCCATCATTGGTCTCAGTTAGTGCCTCTACCACATAGAATAGTCTATGATTCCACCAAAGTTAAACTATATGATATTCAATGCATGGTATAAAGACTTAGAGATGAGTTTTTAAGCATGAAAAAGTGTTTGGGGAATAATGTAGTTGAGACAACCAATAGGAATTTTAAAAATAAGAGATATAATAGGCCGTTTAATATACCAAGTAAAAAATTTGAGCCACATCACAACAAACTACCTAAAATAAGTATTTATGGGGATACCCTACTTAAGTGGTGTAGAGTTCATAACAATGCACAACATGATGAATTGGATTGTATATAATTATGCACAAATTTTTAGATTTTACAAAAAGAGATGGAGATTATGAGGTTGTCCCAAACCAACTTGATTCATCCATATCTAGTGCATCTAATCCTTACAACACTACAATGGTGTTTGAGGCATATGATTTCCCATTCCCAGACAAGGTTGAGAATGAACCAAATGACAATATAGATGAGATAAATTATTTTCAACAATTCTAGAGGAATAATTATAATATAATAAACAATAATCAAGAACTTCTCACTGCCTCTAAAACTGCAAATAATAGTTTAGGATCCCCTCAATATATTAAATCCAACAACAATCCACCACCCCCATAAGGAAATGATAAACAATAGGTTGTTTATACATAGAAAAAATTGGATATAATATTGTTGAGAATATGAATAAATTCAAGGAAAATATCACTCTTAAAGAGCTAGCTCAAATTATTGAACAAAATGAATTATTAATCAAGGCCTTTACTAAAAATTCCAAAGTTTTACATACCAACATGGTTGTTTATAGATACAAGGATAAGGTACCACCCTTTCTATTGACTATCAAAATATTTGGAAAGAATGTGCATAATTAATTGATGGATTCATATGCTTAAGTGAACATCAATACTATAGATCTTTGTAGGAAGTTAGGATTTACTCCATAAAAGTATAAAAGAGTGGTGTTATAGTTGGATAAGACTGTAGTACCAGTTGTTGGGGGATTGAGCCATGTATTTAGCAGTACATAGTCATCATGGTAGTTGAAGTTAATGAGGCTTATGTTTTAATTTATGTCATGATAGGTACAAAACACTAAATGAATATATGGATACATATTTTTCACACATGTGACTACCTTGGAAAGGAGTAGTAAACTATATATGAGTGGATGAAGAACCCAAAATGAAGTACCTTATCATAAGTTATAACAACAATAATAAATAGATTAACTTTGATTCATATCATGTATGTGTCTAAAATTATACTAATAAACATTAGTATCATAAATTAGAATTTGAAGTTCCTTCACAATTGTGGATTTTATATTTTGATGGTGTTAGATCCAAACAAGGCTCAGGTGTAGGCATAACTTTGATAGACCCAAATGGGAAGCAATATATTGATGCATATAGGGTATAATTACCATGTACCAATAATCATGCTTAATATGAAGCTATGATTTTGTGTCTACAATTCATGCTTGAACATAATGTGAAGCAACTATAGATATTTAGAGACTTAGAGCTGGTGGTTAATCAGATTAGAAGTAAATATCAATGGAAATTATCATATTAAAGAAGATATAAACATAGGATCTAGGATATAATTGAATCATTTTATTCATTCAATATCAAATCTATTCCAAGATAATAAAATTAGATAGCAAACTTACTAGTTACTTCAATTGCCAATTTAGCTCCACTCCAAAAATATAAAACGTATAAGTTTTATGTGGAGTTGGTTCATTTTCCCTTAGTCCCAAATAATGTTAAAAATTTATCAGTATTTGATTATAACAAAAAAATCATACATTTTATTATTTTTGGGGTCTTTTAATCTCAAATAATAGATGAAAAAGATTTAGAACCTATGAACATGGAGTACTTGGGAGATAATGACATCTTACAACTGAAAGAGAATCAAGTACTAAGAGGAATGGTATCATTACATATAATTTTTGATATGTGTCCATAGGCTAAAAAGTAAAAACAATAAAAAATAGGTGAATTTGATTTTGTTAAAGAAAATCTAGGAATTGATGATCATCCTCAACATGTTAACATTGGGTTGATTTGTTTTGAGAATGAGAAACAACAATCAAAAAACTTGTTGGTAGAATATATAGATGTGATTTTCTATGTCTATAAAGAATTAAAAATCTTTGATCCCAGAGTCATTACACATAATATCCCTCTAAAGTAATAAAATTATCCCTTCATGGAATGTTGAAGGCTGGTAAATCCAATTTTAAATCCCCTCATTTAAAATGAACTATAGACACCAGAATTATGCACACTATAGATTCAAATGTGAACATCCATAGATCAGACCATTACCCAACATCTAACCATGACCATAAGTTAGGTTAGCTAATTAGCTTACCAACTTGCTAACTTACCCCTTTTTACCCCACTTAACCTTTAACACTCAACCGTTGACGATTAGCTTGACCACCAATGGTCACCCTGATCATCAATGATCGGGTCCCTTCCCCCACTACCTTAAAAAACACCTGACCAACTATGTACAAGCTAACATGGCACAATTTAATATGTTTTTCTTACTTGGTGCTAACACATCATGATGCATCAAAATCAGTAGCCTAACCTTCTATGGAACCTTCTACCTCCATTTCTCTTTGCCTATAAAATAAGGGGAGTAGGAGGTGAATGGGAATCCATAATCAAGCATTCTTTCACACAGGTGATTAAGCCATCAACTAGTAGGTCTTCTTTCCAGTAATTCATTAATTGCAATATAGATCTAAATCTCTACAAAAATTGATCTTGAGGCAAATCACCATTACTTTTCCAAAATTTTCCCAGGGTCAGCCATCAGCCTTCAAGCAATGAAATAGGTATACTTTGTATTTCTAGTTTTTTTATTTTGGTTTTTGACCTCCCTGTCCTAATCAGACCTTTCTACATCTTACTTTCTAACTCTTAGACCCTTAACCAAATACCAAGCCATTCATTGACCCATTTTACAACTCCTTTTTTGAACATCTTTAGAATCCACAAGAACCATCGATGATCACCCTAATTACCGGTGATCACTCTCAACCATCGATGGTTACCCAACCACTGATGGTCAGCCTAACCATCGATGGTCACCCCAACTATTGATGGACACTATGGCAAGAAATAACAAGTTATTTCCAACCCATTACCCCCAACCAAATCTAATTTTTTGTGTCCCTACCTATTCATAGACCCCTACCTAATTTTTTGAACTTGATATGACCTACTTTAGCACTAGTATTGACCTAATATTACTATATTTAGTTTATTTTTCCTTACCAAGAATATATTTCTTCTTGTGTTATCATTTCAATTCTTTCTATTATTTGATGCAAGTACTTCCTTTTTATCTTTTTCAACTTAGCTATTATCAAAGAGTGGATTGACAGCCTCCTCGTAAGCTCACACTTCTTGGATCTAGCTCATACTAGGTAGTCCACATTACTATCTTTCTAAAAACCCCTTTTATTAGTGCTTTCTTATCTACAGGTCATTCTTCCCAAGACAAAGAGGAGTTCTTCATGGTCATCTAGATCACGTGTGCATAAACAACTAGGTTCTTCTACCACACCATTATTACTAATTTCTTACTTCTTTAATTAAGAAATGAGCAGAGATTAAGAGAAACATGATGGCACATCCAGTGGAACCTAGTAGCTTCTAGGTGCCCTTTTCTTCCTTTATTCTATGCTCATATAACTAAATTCAAAATTTATTTTGGGTATAAAATAAACCTTGTATGCATTGATTGCTTGCATATTTTTATTTCATCTAGTTAACTTAAAATCAAATTAATCAATCGTAGTTTCACTCTTGTTATCACATACTATACCAAACCACATAATCTATCAACACATTAAAATAATTAACATAAGGCCTGACTAGAATTTCATCACCTAGTGGTAAACCTTACCTTTTGGCTATCTTACTTGGAGGACATTTCCAAGAAGAGAAACCAAAACTCAACTCTTTGGTTGAGTCTAAACTTTAAAATTTAGTATATCTTGGCTAAGCACCCGACACCCTTATTGTTTCAATGTGTGAAGTGAGGGGGTAGGCCCCAATGTCAAGCCAAATTTAGACTTTTAATACAGATTTTTGAGAGCATTTAACACTTGAAATCAACCTTATACTTCCTTTCTAGTACCTGATCTACAAATCAAATTTATTATTCACACTTTCTAAGGCATAAGCCAAAATCAATATAAAAATAATCCTAAGTTCCTAAATGCACTCTAGTGTATGTTTGATTACCTTGAGATATTTTTGTTTTATTTACTTTGTGTTTGAGTTGTGAGCTTTATTTTATTTCTTTCTATTTCTCACATGGTCTTTACTAGACAAAAGTTGAGAAATCAAACCAACTAAGAACCACCTTCCTCTTCTTCTTCCTCCATGAAGTATACCTCAGATGTTGAGGGTTCTCCCCATTCTTCTACTCCCCCTACCATGCCTCTGATAGTTTCCCAAGGTAATGCATATTTCACCACTTTCCTTGATAACAACCTCATATCCCTCTAACATTACCTCAACACCTTATCTCACTAACCCCTATTGATTCAATTCCTCCTATGGACACACTTTATGGGATGCCACCTGATTTTATGATTGGCACTACCTCCACCCAGCTTATGATCACCCAAGCATCTTCTTCCACTAATATCCCATCCACTTCCTCCACCCAAACTCAATAAAACATCTCAACCAACAACCAAACACCTCCTACACTAACCAACACCTCTAACATAGGGACAACTTCATCTATTGCTACCCATACTCCACCCACTTTGGGTATATCTTTTACTATTACCCTTATCATTACCAACCCACCAATCTCCACCCCACTTCAAAATGTGGTGCTTTTTATACCTTCTACCCTCCCACTTATTAGTACTATATTTACCACTCACCCCCAATCCACACCTCTAACCCAATCCATATCAATTTCCCAACCTACGACTTCAATCATACCTACAAATCAACCCATATCAATCCCTCAACAAATACCTATGACACCTTACCCATGTTATATTCCTAATCTACAAGGATATATAGATGTACCTTCTACCCAATCTATTATGCCCATTAACCCTCATGTGGCATCATCACAACCCTCAATAACCACATACCAACATGTGACATCCTCTCAACCTTCTACTTGTTATCCATATATTGCATCCACCCAACCTAAATAACATTTACCATACAATTATGGAGTTCCCTAACCCCAATAAGATTTGGTCAAAATTTTGATGGACAAAATGACCAACCTAGAATCATCTATCTTTGGGGATCACAACCTCTTACTTTATGACCAATTTTGTAAAAAACCTATTCACCCATCCATCCCTCTCCAACCTTACCCTCCTCAATGGGAAATAACTAAATTCTCTAATTTCCAAAGCAAGGATGACCCCCAACAACACTTAAGAGCATTTCATCATCTTACTATTTGATTGCATATGATGATGCCTTTCTCCTTCATACCTTTCCCATGTCTTTATCTAGACTAGCCTTAGATTAATAAAGTTCTCTCACCAATCACTCCATATTTTATTTTTATCAACTGACCCAAACCTTTTTAGATCACTTATCCATCAATATATCTAATAAGGTATCCATTACCAACCTCTACTCCATTAGACAGTTTGATGATGAGTCAATTGCCAATTTTGTAGCATGATGGAGAGGTCTTATCAACCAGATCTCTTTCTCCTTTTCCCAACCCACGTTTATTGAAATTTTCTATTGGGATTGTGCCAAACATATTACCCCCACTCTAAAGGTTCAAAATTTTAGAACATTTGATGAGGCTTTCACCATGGCACACAAATTATAAATTAGATTCATTGATGAAGGGAAATTGAAACTAAGAAATAAGAACTCTAGCTTCAAATCCAATGACCCTTTTTCATCCAAAACCACCAACCAATCCAACTATCCTAACACCAGTAAACATAGTTGCCCTTAAAATATCTCCATCTCTAGTTGTCAACCAACCCAACCAGACCAATTCTTCTAAGCCCTCTAATCAATAAACCCAAAATAAAAACTAAGCTACCCCAAAATAATACACTCCGTTAGGAGAGTCATATGCTTCAATTTTTGACAAGTTACTCAAAACTAACATCATACAACTTATCCCCATCAAACCTCCTCTATAATTAATGTTTCTTGCCATGTGCTTGGTTGGTACAACAAGAATGATCTATGTGAATTCCACCCTATCATTAGACATGACATTATTAGGTGTAACACCTTCAATTTAAATGTCCAAAACATGATAAAGGATAATTTTCATTAGATGATCCCAATATACCCCTAAATCAATCACTTGACATCTTTTGATAACATTTTCGTAACCATGCCCCTTATACCAACCATAATGATAACAAACCAGAATCCTCTCATTCTCATGAGGTCTATATGGTCAGCATAAATATCAGTGAACCTATCATTAAGGAAACCACTGCCTCAACCACCTCTTCCTCCACTCCACCTATGGAAGTGGTGGAATAACCCTCTACTTATTTGGATATCCAAACAAAGGAAACAACCACCTCCTTTTCTTCACTTGATGAGATAATGGACTTACCCACTTCTCCTTTGATAGAAATACCAAAGGAGGCAAATGTTCCCATCACACCTTCCTCCCCCATCATGGAATCAAACACTCTCTATTTGAAAACCATTCCAAAAGGATAAATCACTTTACCTACTACCTCCATGAAGGGAACCTTTCATTAAGAAAAAGGGTGAAGAAACATCTCCCTCACCTCAACCTATGGGCCTAATCTTTGAATTTGATGCTCAAGTAATGAAACCAATTTACAAACCCTTCTTTATACTAGTCCAAAGCTTGGAATTCTCCTCTCAACCCAATTTAGATTGAGCCACCTTTCAGCACCATCTTGGGATCCCTTACCAAAACAATCATGAACCTTTAACCTCACTTCCATCCAAAATTAAACTTATCATCATCTCAATCCCCTCATCAAACACCTCTCCATCCAAAACCATTGGGGAACCATCCAAACCATCTCCATCCCAAACTATTAGAACACCTCACACCTCTATAATCAAACTTATCAATAACTTATGGATACTCCCTAATCCTAGCCTTTCCCACCCATATTTTAAGTTGTACTTAAACCCATTTAGACCACCAAAGAAAACCTTGACCAAACTAGCTAATAAGGTAAAACCACCTAAACTCCCACCTAGAAGTAGAACCATACCACCTCCTTCCCTCTTACCTTCTATCTTGGGCCCCCATCCTTCTACCATCCTAATATCTCATCCTTATATCATGAAGGTGAATCCTCCCAAACACACCCAAAAAAAAGCTCCACCTTTTATTCTACCTTTACCTGCCCCCTCTAAATCATCAACTTCCCCATCACTTTTATCCAAACTATCTACCTATACCTTCCCATATATTTCCAAACCTTCATTATCTCAATCACCAAGATATTTTACATTTAAATCCTCCACTTCAAAACCATCCAACACCAAACAAACCCAATCAAACCATTCTACCAAAACCATTATATCACCTACAACTTCCATGGTGAAGCCTACTTCTAAGAAGGCTCCCACCCCAAAAACCAAAACCCCATCACCTTCAACACCTTTGATCAAATCTTATTCAACCATTTTATAAATGTTTTTTTAAACCTCTTCCTTAAGCCTACCATGTATTAGACCCTTTGACCCTTAGAAACCTAAACCATCTTGCTTCAATGACATTTTAATCTGCTCATACCATAAGGTGCCTAGACATGACATGGATAAATTTAAAGCTCTATAATCACTTATCCATAACCTATGGAATGAGGATGATTTATTTTCAAATGAACCTATTTCAATCCCATTACCAACACAACCAATAAACAAACCAATCCAACACTTACCTACTCCCACACTCTCATCCAAGGGTGAGGAGGAACTAGAATAGCCCTCTAACACAACACTTCCCCTTATCCACACTATCCATATGGTTACCTGATCTCATGCCTAAAAAAAATATAAGGAAAATGACAAAGTGTCTATTACATGGACATATCCTTCCACCCCTCAACCTTTCAACCAAACTCAAACACCTTCAGCTTCACCAAAACCTAAGATATCCATTATGGGTGCCCCTACCTCCAACCATTTTGAATATATCCAATGAGTAGTTATAAAATAGATTCACCAAACATCAATGAAGATGAGCCTATATGAATTAATCAATAGCTCACCCCATCACCATCAAGCATTGATAGAGGCCATAAAATCTATAAATGTCCTAACTGAAAGCCCTCAACCTCTTATAACCTTTATTAGAGATCTATGTCTTTCCACCCTTGTCACATTTAAGGATTAAAAAATAACTTTTTACTATCCTATAGATCCCAATCCTCCCTTCTTTATCACTGCATATAGCAATCAAACCTACATTAAAAGGGTGATGATTAAAGGGGGAGTTGGTATTAACATTATCTCCTCTTATGCTTATGACCAACTCTAGCTGCCAAAGAATATCATGTCATAAACCTCAGTGGTCCTTAATTCCTTTAATGATACCATGGACACAACCTTAGGAATTTTCATCCTACACATTTACTTAAGACCTCACACACTTCCATATCTATTATATTTTGTAGAAGGTGTGTTCTAATACAATGTATTACTTTTCCACCCTTGGATCTAGTCCATGAGTTGTGTCCCTTCCACCTTGTATCGGTGTGTCAATTTTGAACATAAGGGTTAGGTGGTCACCATACAATATGACTCTAGTCATTTTTCATCTTGCAACATGACATATCGACCCAATAATGTTCTCTTTCCTTGATCATCTACCTCACCACCAACTAACAAAAACACCACCTTACCATTAACTAATAATAACTCCACCCATACCATTGATTAATATTAAACTATTTCATCTATCCCTTCTTATATCCCCATAGAGGACCCCTTGGAACCAATGTTCCAATATCCCTCACTAGGAAAGTATCATCTTTTGGCCTTGGTTGCCTTCCCTAATCCTCAAGAGTATGGGAACCTTGACTAGGATCCTGATTATGACCCCAATATCAAAACTGTTATACCTTTTAGACTTCACAAACACCAAACCAACTTCATCTATAGGGGACTTGATCATCCACTTATTTATTCCTCCACCACCTCTTCTATCTGACCATTCACCGCCAATTTTTCCTATTTGGACAAGCTAACATTTTCCAAATTATATATTCATAGGTGTGTTAGGAAGGGATTTGGCCTCAAATGTTATGAATATGGACCCCATGAGTTACCTTCCATCAAAACCCATAAACCTCATGAGCTATATGGCCTTGGGTTCATACCACTAGAAGAAACCATCGATTCACCCAAACCCATCACCACCATATAGGAAGACATTCCATCCTCACCAACCCAATCTCCTTTAAAGTTTGAAGATTTCAAAATCATTCCTCCTAACTTTTTTTAAGTCAAAACTATTATTTTGGTCCCCTTAACCTATCAAAAGGATGGCTAAACTAAAACCTTTCCTCTGATTCATCTTGAAATGATAGAAAATGATTCTCCCACCATCAACACCATCCAACATCAGGATAATGATTCCATTCTCACTTATCTTGGAGAGGGGGATTTTTATATCCAAAAATCAATTCCTCCTAAGAACCAAACCATGTTTAATGAATCCACTATGGATGTCAACTTGAGTACTCAAGATAACCCTTGCATCATAAAGATTGGTCAATCCTTGTATTCTTCAAAGCAATAGGATTATCCTTCCTTATTTTGTGATCGAAGCATAGAATTTACGTGGTATTATCAGGATATGCCTAGGATCAACCCTTCTATTTCTCTCTAAAAAATTTTCATCCATCCCGATGCCAAGCCTATTAGGCAAAATCTTCATAGAATATACCCTCCTATCATGCTTCTAGTCAAAGAAGAGCTGCAATGCCTTTTATTTGTCAATTTTATTCAACCCATTAATTATCCATAATGGGTTTCTAATATCATTCCCATTACCAAACCCATATTGGGACTTTACCTCTATATTTATTTTCATGACCTCAACCTTGCTTGTCTAAAGGATGACTTCCCTTTGCCTAGCATTGACCAACGTGTTGATCTTACAGCTAGATGCAAGATGTTGACTCTCATGGATGGTTTTTTGGGATATAATCAGATCTTGATTTCCCCCAAGTATCAACATAAGACTTATTTCATCACCCCTTAAGGAATATTTTGCTATACGGTCATGCCATTTGGTCTGAAGAACACTAGTACAACCTACTAACACGCGATGACCTACATCTTTCATGATCTCATCCATAAAATCATAGAGGACTATGTAGATGATCTCCTTCAAAAATCCAAATATTTCAAGGATCATCTAGACGTTGTCAAAATTATCTTTGAATGCCTAATCCATTTCCATGTCTGACTCAAGCCTTAGAAATGTATTTTTGGGGTTCTATCTAGAAACCTTCTTGGATTTATCATCGCTATTTGAAGAATCAAAGTATACCCTACCAAATTTATAAAAATCCTCAAAATATTGCCTCAAACCCACCTTAATAAACTCTATAGCCTATAGGGGAAGATCCAATCCACCTGTCACTTCATCTCTCAATTACTAGATAGATGTCAACATTTTCACCATCTTCTCAAGAAAGACACATCTTTTAAGTGGACTAAGTACTACCAAAAAGCCTTTGATTCACTCAAAGAGTACCTTCTTTCTCCACCCTTTCTTATCCCACCTAAAGAGGACCAACCTTTATACCTTTATATATCCACCACTGACCATTCCCTAGGGGCAATGATCACTCATTATGATGAATAAAACAAATATTAATTTGTCTACTATATAATTCAAACACTTATAAAGTATGAGAATTGATACATCCATACCAAGAAACTTTGCCTCACCTTAGTCTTTGTAGCTACCAAACTTCATCATTACCTTCTCATCACACAACCTACATCATCTCTCACACTGATCCACTCAAATACATGCACTCTAAACCATACCAAAATCAACTTATGGCTAAATGGCTCATGATCTTAACTAATTTTGACCTTGAGTTCCTCTATTAGAAGTCAATTAAAGGGCAAGTCATTACCGATCAATTGGTCAAAGATCCTTTGCCCAAAAACCAACCACTTCTTCTTATGTTTCTACAAGTCCATCGTGACTCTTTCCCAAGAAGACATCACCTACCATATGACCATATTTTTTTATGGCTTAAAATGATAGCATGGTGGGGGTGACAGAGTTATTTTCATTCCCCTTGATGGAGAACCTCTTCTCCTCTCTTTTAAACTAGACTTTGAGTATACCAAAAACATGGTTAAGTATAAAGCCTTAGTAATAGGTCTCCAAACTACTCTAGCCTTAGGAGTCAAGATGATCAGTGTCTTTGGTGATTCCCAACTTGTGGTCAACTAAGTGAATGGATCTTACCAATGTAAGAATGATGTCTTACAAAAGTACAAAAAATTGGTAGATGTACTCTTAGCATCATTTGATCATTACCTTATCCAATTTGTTCCATGATCTACCAATAAGTTTGTAGATATAATGGCTTCCCTTGTTACCTAAATCCCATCTCAACCTTCCAATTATAAACTCTTTGTCACCATTCATCACTTTATCACACCCTCTTATATCCAGTCTAACCTCCCTACCATTTGTATTGTGGAGGAATCTCCCTCATACATTTTTTACAAGCAAACCTTTAACTACCTCAACCTCAACATCATTCCTCCCAACCTCTATCAAAATTCTTGAAGAGCCTTTGTTCAAAGTACCTCTCATTATACCATACTAGGGGAATCCTTTACAAATGTGGTTTTGATGACATCCTTCTCCATTGCCTAAACAATCATGAATCTTCCCATGCTATCAAGGAAATGTATGATAGAATTTTTAGGGACACTTTAGTGGTTTAGTTGTTTCTAAATGTATACTTTACCTTGGCTACTGTTGGCCCACCCTCAACCAATACTATTGTGATTATATAAACAAGTGTGTTAAATGTTAGTAACATGCTAATTTACATCATGCACAAGCGCATGGCCTTCAGGTATCCAAGGACTTTTGGCCCTTCTCATAATGGGGACTATATCTCATTAGGGAAATCAATCCTCATTCTTCACAATGGCACCAGTCTATCATCACCACCATCGAGTATTTCACCAAATGGGTGGAGGCTATTCTTCTCATCTCAACCAAAGCTGATAAGATAGTCAACTTCATCAATCATTTTAGTGTTCCCCATAAGATGATCATCAATAATGGCAAATATTTCAAAAAAAAGCAAGTCCAAGGTTTTTGTGACATATTTGGCATCAAGTTAATATTTTCCTTGCCTTTCCACCCACAAGCACATGGATAGGTGGAAGCCTCGAACAAAACCCTCAATAATGTGTTAACCAAAGTAGTCAATGCTTCTGGTCAAGATTGGAATTTGCACATCTCTTTTACTTATGGGCCTATCACACTAGCATTCAAACCTCTATAGGTGATACCTCTTTCTCTCTAGTCTTTGGAGTAAAGGTAGTCTTGCCTCTTGAAGTTAAGATCCCCTCTCTTTGCATATCCTTGAAAGACATCATTTCTAAGAGTGACTATCATCAATAATGTCTAACATGACTTGAGCTACTTGAAATGCTTCCTAGCATCACTTAACCACCTTCAAGTCTACCAAGATCAAATCAAGCACACCTATAAAAAACACCTAAAAGAATGAGAATTCAACATCGAAGACCTCATCCTAAAGGAAAATCAACATGTAACCAATATGTAGAAAAGCAAGCGAGGCAAGTTTAATTTCAATTGGCTTGGACCCTACATCATAACCCATAAGTATGGATCAAGAGATTACTATTTGTCCTCTCTTAAAGGTAAACCATAATTTGAGACTCTCAATGCTTCACACCTACATCCTTTCTTTTTTTTAAATAGGGATCAAACTCACCCTTTGTCTAACTTAAGCTTGTCCCTTGATTTATGAGATTTTCACCTTCCTCACACCTTCACATCATCCCCTTTGAGGAGAACCTATTACAACATAGCACCATGTTATTAACCATCACATTCATAGCCTAATCCTAAATATGGTTACCATGGATCTACCCATGGCATAGTTCTCATGGATAATTTTTGTCCCTAATTAGATGGAATCCCATGGTTATTGTCTTTCGCAACCACCCCTTTCACCTGTCATTAACTTTCTTGTGTTCTAAGTTGTTACCTCATAAAGGTAAACCTCTAATCTTAAATAGACTTGTCCATGTCTAAACTAGCATCAAAACAATTTGGCTTACCAAAATTCCACTTGGATCAAACATATATAATGTGTAGACTACTCCCTTGAAGGATAGCTACCCAAATCTAAAAATTGCTCAAAAAGATATACTTCTCCCTTGAAAGATAGCTACGAAAAAAGCAAACCCAAACTTGGACCACTCCCTTGAAGGATGGCTAAGTCAAATTTATCAAAATAATAATTTGAAGATTAACGAATCGATAAGCTTCACAAACCTATCAAATCAAAGTAAAAAATGACCATATATCAAAATAAAAACAAGCTATCCCAACAAATTTGTAATCAACTTTCACATATAGAATCAATAGACTTCCCACATTAATTAGTCTACACCTTGTATATGACATGGACTTGTATATTATGGTTTTTAGGTCACCTATAGAAGGGGGAAAATAACCAACACAAGGTTACCTTACCTATCACCCATTTACCCTTCATATCACCTACCACTCATCTCCCCTTTATAACATCTACAAATCAAGGGACTTTGAGCTTACTTGGCACAATGTGATCAAGACATATTTTAACAATCAATGCATGCTAATGAAAAGCAGTCAAAATGTCTTATGTTCATTAGGCCAATCTAAATTCAGGTTTGTTTAGTCCCTACTGATGAAAGAGCATCATACCTTTTTCTTATCTTCTCATAATTGGTTCATATATTCAATTGGGCATATGTTTCATTTTTTTCTCTTTCCTCACATCTAGTTTGTTATCTAATTTAATTTATGTGATATCATCCAAAAAAATAAACCACATCACATATCTATAACCATGAGTATCATCCTACCCCTACTCATAAATCACATCATATAACTTCATATCATAACCATATATAACCATAATCATATCATCATATCCATTATCATAACTACCATAATTACAATCATACTATCACATAATTATAACATCATAAACCACATTAATAACCATAATAAAACCATATTGAATCATAAACATCATGAACCACATCACATCTATAATCATAAACCATAAACATGTCACATATCCATGCTCATAACTATTTATCAAAATTGTTATAATCAAAACATCATAACCATATATGGAAGCATAAATCACAACATCATAACCATATATAAAAACAAAACACCACATCATCTATAATCATCACATGCCTAAGCTACTAAGCCCACATATCATAAACATAAGCATAAACATCAAAACCAAAACCATGAACCATGAACCATAAAAATAAAACTATTTATCATAATCATATCATATACATCATGTATCATCAACATAAAATAGTACATATAATCATGTGCATCTCTCTCTCTCAAAAATATACATTTTATTATATCAGCTCATAAGCTAGTATCAAAATCATATACATCCACATATATCATATCATATAAAATATTCTCAAAGGGCACCAATACCACTGAACCCTCCTACACTACCATAACCATCTAGTGCATGCCCTCCTGAGGTGTTTGCCTACCCACTCACTGAATCAGCCCACTAACCTGGAGTCACTACCCCTATACCACCTACCAAGCTAGTTCTATACTCACCCCATTAGGGTTCCTATGGACAATATGTCAAAACTATGGCCTCATAATATCACAAATCCTTAATGATGGTTAAGTATTTTTCCATAGGGATGTTACCTAGTGGTTTTACTAGTGTTACAATCGATCCTCCTCCATATCTCAAAGTATCTTTATCCTAGGTCACCAAGCCTAGTGAAGACATGGCCTGGTCTCTCTCCCCTATCAAAATCATAGCCTAACCCTATAATGTCACAATCTATATAGTCCTACAATGTGGCCACCTATTCCTATAACATTGTGATTTACACTTGTTTAGTGACTAGTGTCACTCTTGCCTATCCATCACGGCCACCTCCCTATACCTCTACCTATGGACCCCCACTAGTGGGATCCACATCTGTGGGCTTCATACCCCCATCATCCCAACCAAAATATATAGTTGTATAAATGAATTGATATCATTCTATGTACCCATCAATAAAACTAGTGTCCTCAATCTCTAATCTAACTAGCAACTCTTCACGATCAAGAACCACCTCCTCAAGTTATGGCTTAGGAAGAAAAAACTTAGCATCCTCCCTCTTGTACCTCAAGAATAGACTTGGAATCCCCTATACTAGGCTGAACTACCAATGAACTCTAAAAAATAGGATGATCTCAATCTCACCCTCTCTCTTCACATAAATCCACCTCCAATTGTGTAATGACAAAATATGCTAAGTGTAGTGGGCCCACCTCAAAAAACCCACATATGAACTCTAGACCATATATCCAACCACCAAGGCCTCTAATTCCTCCTTGAACTAATTTATATCCCTTGTGCCTCTTGTAGTTCTTTTGAGTGCATAGTCACCCCTCCACTGCATGAATCCCACCTTGAAGTCATATTTCTCTTAATTTTTAGTCATTTCTTAATTTTGGAAGAAGATAAGAAACTAGTAATAAGGGTGTGGTAGAAATACTTGGTTGTTGATAGATTCATAATCTAGATGAGTATTGAGAGCTCCTCTTTGTCTTGGAAAGAATAACCTATTTCTTGTTAAATGGTTGATGGTTGATGGCTGGAGCAATTTTGGAAAAGTAATAGTACTTTGCCTCGAGAGAAATTTTGGCAAAGGTTTAGATATCTATTGCTATTATTGAATTACTAGAAGGAGACTAGGTAGGAGCTTGAATACCTATGTGCAAGAATGCTTGTGATAATCCATTTTTCACCTTCTATTCCCCTCTTTTTATAGGAAAATAGAGATAGAGGATAGAAGCTTCCTTAGGAGTTTGGCTTACTAATTTTGATGTTTGGGAGTTCATTAGCAATAGGCAAGGTAGATATATTTAACTATGTAATGTTATCTTGCATAGCTAGTATTTGTGTAAGAATAAGGAAAACTTGACCATCAATGCTCAACCTAATCATTGATGATCAAGTTCATCTTCGATGGTCGAGTATCCGAAGGAAAAGAGGTCAAGGTGAGTTAAAAAGGGTTGGGTAATGGTTAAGTTAGTAGATTAGTGAGTTTAATTAAGTAAGTAGCTAACTATAATTAAGGTACAATAGGTTTGTTAGTGGGTTAAGAAGGGTTAGGTGGTCCTTAAGGTATCCTAAGTCATTTTGACATCTAAAACTATCATGTGCAATTTTCTAGTGTCTATATTTTGCCCCTTTTTGTTATGTCATTTTAAATTAACAATCTATAAAAAAATGGATTTCTTGGTTGAAGGTTTAGTTACCCTGAGTATGGGAGGAGGTGTTCCCACTCAAATTGGGAGTCGATGAGGTGAAACCAAAATCAATTCAGGGTTTGATAAGTGGTGTATGGTGAGTCATGAGGTTGGTGAAAAAAAGGGGGTTGGGAATTTAAAAGCAAAAACATGTGCATAAAATGAGACTAAGTATGATAGTTGAGATTACACAAAGACTAAGGTTTCCATAGTTGGTAAAAATAAGGTCAGTTCTAAAAGGACTGGTGATGGGGTAATCGGGCCATAACATTAGTCATAGCTGATGAAGATATTCCTATCAAATTTTCCTACATAAGGTCATTATTTTCATAGGTATTTGAGGTAGGGAGTGTTCCTTTGAAAAACATAATTGGTTTGGTTGTGTATGAGTTGGTGTAAATTCAAAAATTCAAAATGGCAAGGTTAGTCGATGCAGTCTAAAAGGCTAAAGTAAGGTATTCAAAAAAAATATGTGATAGTTTGGGTCAAAAAGAGACAACGTCAAGGTGGACATCATCTAATGTTTGGTTGGAGAAGGGTAATCTCTAAAATTTCAGGTGGGAGAAGGGTAATCTCTAAAAATTTGGCTCTTGGGTATGGATCCCTAAAAAAATTTAAAATGTGGGCTTCTTGACCATCAACGATTAGGGGTCCTAAGATTGACCATCAACAATCAAGGGTCCCAAGATCGACCATCAATGGTTAGGGTAAAACCTTAAAAGATAGAGGATAAAAAGTGAAAATGAAATTTCATTTTCACTTTTTGAGATTTGACTTCTGAGCTTTCTATGAATTTTGATGATTTGGTGATTTAGTGTTTAACTGTGAGAAGGTTGACTAATAAATTGTCAATGTGGAGATTATTGATTAGTTGAGCATGTGTTTGAGGTGCTCCAGCTTGGACTAAGATGTAGGATAGACAAGGACATGATCAAGCAGTTGGGTGTGAGCTCCATCCTTGATAGGAGTCAAAGAATGAAGTAGGGGTGTTTCAAAATTATTAGTTTAGTTGATTTTGTTGTTGTGAAGTTGAATTTGCATAGTTATGGTTTATTTTGGTAGGTTTTTGGGGGTTTGACCTAGATTAAGGTTTTGCTCATGATTTTGGAAATTTACCCAATGAAATTAAAAATTGAGGGAGGATTTGGGTTGGGGATAGTATCTAGAATAAAATTAAATAGTTTTGATATTGATTTTGGTTACTTTTATGGGTTTTTAGTAAGGTAGGTTAGGTGGTTTATCATTGAAAATCACACAAAGTGACCATTGGTGGTTTGACCTAATTTTCAATGGTCAGACTTGACTGTCAGTGATCGACCACTTAAGAAAAAAGCTCACTGGACCATCAGTGGTCATAGTGACCATCGACAGTTGAGTGTTTGGGGAAGGGATGATCTAATATAAAAATATAGGAAGAGTTATTTTAAAATGTTTTAAGGGGGTGTGGGGTAGTTTAAAAGGTCAAATGTAAGTTAGGATAGGTGATGCTTAAGTAGGAGTGATAGGTTAGGGTAGTTGAGATTGTTATTGGATAGATTTGGTGTTGGTTTGATAGGTTAAGGAAAGGTTAAAAATTTTGTGGGGTAGGGTAGATATTTATCATAGAAGCATTAGGTATTGTTGTGATAGGTTGGGGTAGATTTTAAAAAATTTATGGGTAAGGGTTGGTTTCAAGGGCTATAGGTAATGTTGTAGAGGTAATGGTTGTGTTTTAGTTTGTAAATAGGTTGATTTAGGTGGATGTAGATTGATGTATATTATTTTAGATTGATAAATATGTGGATTAGGGTAGAATTTTTTTAATGAATGGAAATGAGAAATGGTCATGAAAAACTAAGTGTGCATGCTAACTTGAATTTTTATAGGCACAATATCATATCCAAATGAGGGATCAGGTTCTTAGGATCTTTATGAAGGTCCATGAAGGGATGACTAAGGATGATTAGACACACATGGGGGAGGTTGACCTCAAGCCTATGATATATTAGTAGTGCTTGCCATAAGATGTGGTGATGATCATAGCCCTCATTGAGAGATGAGATCTAACCATGAACACCTTCTTACTACCAATAAGAGAGATGATCATCCTATTAGAATATGTTCACAAGATTACATAGTTTCCCATTTTAGGGAAGCCTATTTACCATATTGAGAGTGATGAGAGGGACACTCAAATGGAGCTACTATATGGTAAGGATTAGGCCCTTGCCAAGTGGCATGTAGGTGGTTTTGTTTATGGGATATTGTACCAGAGGGCTCCATATGATAGGCATTTGATGACTATGATGATGATGGTATTGTCTTATTTTGCATTGCCTAATTCAAGTAGTGGTCATTTTCCTTATTTATTGTTGGGAGTGTTGGTACAGATGTTGCTTAGGAGGATAGTGTTTAGGTGGCCACCAATTTTAATGGTCCAAATATACAAGGAGCTTTGGGTATTTTGAGATCATAACAGATATGGGATTAGTGTTGGATTTATGCTTTATTTTTGGTCATACAAGCATATCAAGGTTCTGAGATCATTGGGTTTACCATGAGATGGCTATGCCTAAATGGATTTCAGAGTGGGATCATGCAATGGATGGGAGATTATGCATTAACAAGTGTTATAGGTGGGGCAAGAGATATTGACTACTTCAGGGATGCCTTGGATGGATTAGTCATGGGTGATATGGTATGGAGGCCATATTTTAGCTTTCCAAGGTGGGCCTTTTATAGCCATCATACTTTGTCCTTGTAGAGCTGGAGATGGATCTATGAGAGGAGAGAGGATGAGATTGAGATCGTCCATTTTGAAAGACTTCAAAGGTAGTTTAGACTAGTTCAGGGGATTTTAGGTCCATTCCTGAGATACAAGAGGGAGGATAGTAATTTTTTGTTACCTGAGCCACAACCAGAGGAGGTGATCCTAGATCATGAGGATCTACCAATTAGAGCAAGGGTTGGTGATGTTGGTGTTTTCATTGGCTATGCAACATGGTACCAAGCCATTTATGTAGTGGCTGATATTTAGTGGGATGATGGGGGCCGATATGCCATGGATGTGGATCTAGCTGGTGGGGGTCCATAGGTATAGGCACATGGTGGATAATTAGGAGCAACACTGACTATTGTATAGGCATAGATTATAGGGTTATAGGTATAGGTGGCCACTTTTTAGGGTTATGTTATGTATTTATAGGGTCAGGTTTCCATATTTACTACTAAGAGAGATTAGGCAAGGACATCCTTAGGTTTGGTGACCTAAGAGTGGGATACCTTGAGACAAAGTGTAAGAGTAGTGGTAGTGCTAACAAGACCACTAGGTATCATCCCTATAGTGTAGTACTTGACATAGTGGATGATTATAGGTATTAAAAGGCCATAATGCTAGCACAATGTCCATATTAGCCCTAATGGGGTGAGTATAGAGCTATTTTAGTAGGTGGGGAAGCTGTGGCAACTCTAGGTTAGTGGATCACTTTAGTGGGTGTATAAGTAGGCATCTCAAGAGGATAGACACTAGATGGCAGTGGTAGTGTAGGTGCAAGAGGGTCCATTAGTAGTGGTTCCTCAAGGGAATGATATATGATATGATGTATAGGTATAGATGTACATGATTTTGATACTGGCCTACATGCCAATGCAGTGAGATGTACATGCTTTCAGAGAGATCTATACATTACTACATGTATTATTTATGATGGATATGATGTATATGATGATTTTTATGATGATCATGAAGATATATACATATTTTTTATGTTCTTGGTTCATGATTTTGGTTTTGATGCTTTATGCTTTATGGTTATGAGATATGGACTCAGTAGCTTTAGGCATGTGATGATTATGCATGATGTTTTGTTTATGGATATAATGTTTATGATTTATGGATGGTTTGATTATGGTTATTTATGGGATTCATGATATGATGTTGTGATGATTTCATTTATTTGATTTATGGATGTAATGATGTGTATGGTTATGATGTTATCACATAAAGTAAGTTAGATACTAAATGTGAGAAAAGAGATGAGAATCATAAGACATATGTTTGCATGAACCAATGATGAGAGGATAAGAAAAATAGCATGATTTATTTTCATTGGTGAGGATAAAATGAAAATATAAAAGTTAAATGTGATTAAGTAACATAAGCCTTTCAAATGCTTTGCATTAGCATGCTTTGGTTGGTAAACATGTGTCTTGATCACATTGTGTCAAGTAAGATCATAATCCCTTGATTTGTAGATGGTATTAGGGGGAAGATAGGTGATAGGTGAAAGGTAAATGATTTGATAGGTAAGGTAACCTTATGTGGGATAGTTTTCCCCTTTTAAAGGTGACCTAAGAACCATATTAGACAAGTCCATGTCTTCATGCAAGGTGTAGACTGATCGATGCAATAAGTTTACTAATGAAAGTTGATTATAGATTTTTTAGGATAGATAAATTGATCTAATTTTGATATAGGGTATTTTGTTATTGCTATGTTTTTTATATATTTTTGGAGTTGATTGATGTGGTAAGATTTAAATGATTGATTTGACCTATTTGACTTAGCCATCCTTCAAGGGAGTGATCTAAGTTTGGGTTTATTTATTTGGTAGTTTTCCTTCAAGGGAGCAGTTTATCTTTTAAGCAATTTAGTTTCTTTGTTTTAGGTAGTTGTCCTTCAAGGGAGAAGTCTGATATGCTAGAAATATGTGACCCAAGTGATATTTTGGTATCCCATATTGTTTTAATGCTAGGTTTAGGCATGGACATGTCTATATAGGCTTAGAGGTTTAATTTTATGAGGGTAAAACTTTAACACAAGAGGTTAATGATAGGTGAAATGGGTAGTTGTGAGAGACAATGATCATGGGATACCATTTGATTAGAGATGAAAAGTATCCATGAGAACCATGCTATGGGTAGACCCATGGTACCCACATTTATGATTAGGATATAACTGTGATGCTAAATCACATGGTTCTATGTTGTAATCAGTTGTCCTCAAAGGGATAAGAGGAAGGTATGAGGGTAAAAATATCATAAATCAAGGGATGATCTTAAGTTAGACAAGAAGGTGAGTTTGATCCTTGTTTAACAAAAGAAAGGATGTAGATGCAAAGCATTGAGAGGTTTAGTTTTTTATTTGCCTTCAAGAGAGGACAAACAGTAAGCTCCTGATCCATACTTATGAGTTATGATGTAGGGTCCAATCCAATTGAAATAAAACTTGCCTCTTTTAATTTTCTCCATATTAATTACATGTCAGTTTTCCTTTAGGATGAGGTCTCTGATATTGAATTCTCATTCTTTCAAGTGTTTGTTATATGCACACTTGATTTGTTCTTCATATAAATGAAGATGGTTAAGCACTGCAAGGTGATGTTCATCAAGTAGCTCAAGTCATGTTAGATGTTCTTGATGATAGTCAGTCTCAAAAATGATGTCTTACAAGGATATTCAAAGAGAAGAAATTTGGACTTTGAGAAGAAAGACTACCTCTATTCCAAATACTAGAGAGAAAGGGGTAGCACCTGTAGAGGTTCAAATGCTATTGAGATAGGCCTATAAAGTAAAAGGGATGTGCAAGTGCCAATCCTGACCTGAAGCACTAACTAATTTGGTCAACATATTGTTAAGGGTTTTGTTAGAAGCTTCTACCTATCCATTTTCTTATGGATAGTAAGGTGAGGAAAAGCTTAACTTGATGCCAAATGAATTGTAGAGACCTTGGACTTGCTTATTTTTGAAAGATTTTCCATTATCAATGATGATCTTATGGGAAACACCAAAACAATAGATGATATGATGATTGATGAAATTGACTATCTTGTAAACTTTGGTTAAGATAAGAGGAATGGATTCCACCCATTTGGTGAAATACTTGATGGCGGTGATGATGGATTGGTTTCATTGTGAAGAATGAGGATTGATTTCCCCAATGAGATCGAGTCCCCATTATGAGAAGGGCCAATAGTCTTTGGATATTTTTCGGCCATAGGTAGGTGTGTGATGTAAATTGGTGTGTTGGTGACATTTAACTCACTTCCTTACATAATCACAGTAGTCCTAGTTGAGGGTGGGCCAATAATAACTAGGGAGAAGGATACATTTAGTGATAGGTAAACCACTAAAGTGTCTCCCACAAATTCCATCATGTGTTTCCTTGATAGCATGGAAAGCTTCATGACTATGTAGATAATGAAGAAGGAGGCCATCAAAGTCACGCTTGTAGAAGACCCCCCCTAGTATGGTATAAAGATTGGTACTTTGAACAAAAGCTCTTTGGGCATTCCTAGAAAGATTAAGGGGAATGATGTTGGGGTTGAGGTAGTTGAAGGTTTTCTCTTACCATATGTCTGATGGAGATACTTCACTAAAAATGGTATGAAAGTTAGAATGGATATAAGAGGGTGTGATAAAATAGTGGATGGTAAAAAAGAGTTTAGTATTGGTAGGTTGAGATGGGATTTGGGAAGTAAGGGAAGATATTATATCCATGAACTTATTAGTAGATTATGGAATAGACTAGATAAGGTAGTGATCAAATGATTCTAAGAGTACCTATACTAGTTGTTTGTACTTTTTTAAGACATCATTCTTACATTGGTAAGACTCGTTGACCTAATTGACCATAAGTTGGGAATTGTCAAAGACACTAATGGTCTTAATTCCTAAGGCTAGAAAGGTTTGGAGACCTATCAATAAGGCTTCATACTCAGTCACATTGTTTGTGCACTCAAAATCAAGTTTAAAAGAAAGGGGAAGAGGTTCACCATTAAGGGGAATGAGAATAACTCTAGCACCTCCACTATGTTGGCATTTGGAGCCATCGAAGAACATGGTCATTTAGTAGGTGGGGTCCTCTTGTGAAAGAGTCATGATGGACTCATTAGGAAATGCAAGAAGAAATGGTTGGTTGTTTGGTAGAGGAGTTTAGAACAATTGATCAGAAATAACTTGCCCTTTAATTGACTTCTACTGGAAGAACTCAAGGTCAAACTCAGCTAAAAGCATGAGACACTTAGCCATATGTTGGTTTTGGTATGGTTTAGAGTGCATGTACTTGAGGGGGTCAGTGTTAATCATGATGAAATTTTTATGGTTGAGAAGGTAATGGAAAAGTTTGGAAGCTACAAAGACTAAGGTGAGGCAAAGTTTCTTGGAATGGGTGTACCAAGTCTCATACTCTATAAGCATTCAACTTATGTACTAGATAGCTTGCTCTTTATTTTGTTCATCATGGTGAGCGAGAATTGCCCCTAAATAATGGTCAATGGTGTAAATATAAAAGTAGAAGGGTTGGTCCTCTTTAGGTGGGGTAAGAACCAGTGGAGAAAGGAGGTATTCTTTGAGTGAATCAAAGGCTTGTTGGAAGTCTTTGGTCTAATTAAAAGAGGTATCTTTCTTGAGAATCTGGTGAAAAGGTTGACATCTATCTAATAATTGAGAGATGAAGTGACAGATGGATTGGAGCTTCCCCTGTAGGCTAAAAATTTGCTTAAGGTGGGTTAAAGGCGGCATCTCCAAAATTGCTCTAAATTTAGCAGGGTCTACTTTGATTCCTTAAAGAGAGATTATAAATCCAAGAACCTTTCCATATAGGACCCAAAAATGCATTTCTTGGGTTTGAGTCAGACATGGAAATGGATTAGGCATTCAAAATTTATTTTAAAAACTACTATATGATCTTTATGATGTTTAGATTTCCCAAGGAGATCATCTACATAGTCCTCTATAATTTTATGGATGAGATCATGGAAGATACAGGTGCTCCAACATTTTTCAATCCAAATGGTATGAGCTAGTAGCTAAAGGTTCCCCACGAGGTGATGAAATAAGTTTTATGTTGATCCTTGGGGGTAATTAAGATTTGATTATATCCTAATGAATCATCCATGAGAGATAACATCTCATGGCTAGCTATAAGATCAATAAGTTGGTCAATGCTAGGCAAAAGTAAGTCATCCTTTGGGCAAGCAAGGTTGAGGTCATGAAATTTGATACAGAGGCAAAGTCCCCCTATGGGTTTGGTAATGGGAAAAATGTTAGAAACCCATTAAGGATAATTGATGGGTTGGATGAAGTTGACATAAAAGAGATGTTAAAGCTCTTATTTTACTAGAAGGGTGATGTGAGGTTGCATCCTATGAACATTTTGTTGAACAGGTTTAGTGTCAAGATTAGTGACAATATTGTGGATGGTTATATAAGGGTAAATTTTGGGCATATCCTAATAAGAATAAGTAAATTCTATGTTTTGTTCATGAAGGAAATAAGGGTAATCTTATTATTGTATAGAATCAAAGGATTGATCAAACTTTATAATGCAAGGGTTATCTTGAGTGCCCAAGTTGACATCGATAGTAGATTTGTTCAACATGGTTTGGTTCTCAAGAGGAAGGGATTTGTGGATAAAAAAATCCCCTGCACTGAGGTAGGTAATAATGGAATCATCATTTTGATGTTAGATGGTTTTGATGGTAGGAGAATCATTTTCTACCATTTCAAGATGAATAAGAGGAAGGGTTTTAGTTCGGTCATCCTTTTGATAAGTCAAAGGGCCGGCCTAAACTAACAATATTGATAAAAAAATTTAGATGGGATGATATATAAATACTTAGACTTAAAATGAGATAGGTTTGGTGAGGATGATATATCCTCATCAAGCATGGCAATGGGTTTAGGTGAATCGATTGGTTATTTTGGTGGTACAAACCCAAGTCCAAATAACTCATGTGGATTTTGGGTTTTGATGAAAGGTAACTCATGAGGTCCATATTCATAATGGCCTAGGACAAATACCTTATATACACACCTATGAAGGTATAATTTCTCAAATGTTAATTTATCAAGATAGGAGAAGTTAGAGGTAAATGGTCAAATGGTAGAGGTAGTGGTGGAAGCAAGAAGTGGATGGTCAAGTTTCATATAGATTAAGTTGGTTTGATGGTTGGGAGGCTATAAATGGATGATGGTTTTGATGTTGAGGTCATAACTAGGATCATGGTTAAGGCTCCCATACTCTTGACGAGTAGGGAAAGTATCTAAGGCCAAAAGATGATACTCCCCTAATGAGAGTTTTGGAATGTGGGTTCCAAGGGGTCCTCTATGGGGATCTAAGAAGAAGGGATGAATGAGCTAGTTAAAGCTTCATCATTGGTAGGCATGGATTTGTTTTTGGTTGGTTGTGAGGTGGATGAGGGAGGTGAAAGAACACTATTGGGTTGATATGTCATATTTCATGATGCAAAAGGACTAAGGTCAGCTCTTATGGTAACCACTTGACCTTTGTGTTTAAATATGACACATCAGTGAAAGGTATATGGGATACAACTCATGGCATAGATCCAAGGGTTTCCAAGTAATATGTTTTACAAGAACTCACATTCTAAAAAGTAAAATAGTTCTAGAATTGTGCAAGGTCTAAAGTAGATGTGGAGGATAACTATCCCAAAGGTGGTGGCCAAGTGGAGGACTGTTGCAGTTTCTGACATGATATTATTAGGCAATTAAATTTGGTCATAAGCATGGGAGGAGATAATTTTAATACTATCTCCTCCATCAATCATCACCCTTTTGATGCAAGATTGATTAATGTATGCAGTGATGAAGAGGGGAGGATCAGGATCTTCAAAATAGATATAAGGTATTTCTAAATCTTGAAAGGTGATGAAGGTAGAAAGTTGAAGGGATCCAACAAGGATGAAAGAGGTTGAGGGTCTTTTGGTTGAAACTATATCAATTTTAGGGCCTGTATCAAGGCTTGGCAGTGATGGGATGAGGTGTTGATTAGTTTGTAAAGGCTCATCTTCACTGGTGTCTAGTGAAATTATTTTAGAACCATTCATTAGATGGATTCAGTAAGGTTGGAGGGAAAGGCACCCAAAATGGATATTTTGGGTTTTGGTGAAGGTGAATTTAAAGGTGAGGGTGCTTGGGTTCAGCTGGAAGGTTGAGGGGTAGAAGGTTATGTATATGGTATGGACACTTTTGCTTTTCCCTTATCCTTTTATTGGGCCTTAGATCGAATAACCATATGGATAGTGTGGATTAAGGGAGATGTTGGGTTAAATGGTTGCTTCAATTCCTCCTCACTTTCAAATGAGAGTGGAGGAATAGGTAAATGTTGGATGGGTTGAGTTGGTGGTTGGGTTGGTAATGGGCTCAAGGGAGTCTCATTTGATAATCGATCATCCTCATCCCGTAAGCTATGGGCAAGTGTTTGGAGAGATTTGCATTTCTTTGTATCATGTCCATGAATCCTATGGTATAAATATATCAAATTGTCATTGAACCATGATGGTGTAGGACATGAAGGGTTGAAAGGTTTGATGGGTGGTAGGGTTAAGGAAGAGATTTGAAACAAACTTTTTAGAATGGTCAAATGAGATTTGATCAAAGGCATTGAGGGTGTTGAGTTTTTGGTTTTAGGAGTGGGAGCCTTCTTAGGAGTAGGCTTCACCATAGAAGTTGTAGGTGGTGAAATGGTTTTGTTAGGTGGTTTTGGTTGGGATTGCTTGGTTGGTTTAGAGGTGGAAGATTTAGAGGTAGATGATGAGGATTTTGTGATAGGTGGGAAGGTAGCGGTAGATAGGTTAGTTAATAATGATGGAGAGTTTGATGTTTTTGTGGAGGTAGGTATAGGTAGAGAAAAAGGAGAAGGTTTAATAGTTGAGGAATAGGTAGTTGTGGGAGGTTTCATTTTCCTAGTAGAAGGATGAGATCCTATGATGGTAGAAGGATGAGGTCTTAAGATAGAAGTTAATTGTGAAGGAGGTGGTATGGCTCAGGTTTGAGGTGGGAGTTTGGTTGGCTCCACCTTCTTAGTTGGTTTAGTTGGGGTTAAGTCCAACTTCAAAGATGGGTGAGCAAGGCTAGGTGTAGGAAGTATTCCTATATTTTTGATGGGTTTGGTTAGAAAGATGTAAGGTGATTTGAAAATTTTAGATAGAGGTGGGTTGGATGGTTCTCCTATGGTTTTGGATAAAGAAGTGTTTGAGGATGGGGTTGAGGTATGATAGGTTTGATGGTGGATGCAAGTGAGGTTCAAGGTTTAGGTTTATTTTGGTAAGTGAGCCTAGATGATGCCAAAAGGTGCCTCTACCTAGGTTGGGTTGGGAAGTGAACTCTAGACTTTGGACCAACCTAGAGATAGGTTTATAAACAAATTTAATTCATTGGTCACTGGTTTCAAAGGTTAAGCTCATAGGTGGAGGTGTGGGAATGTTTACTTCACCTATGTTCTTGATGGAAGGTCCCAAGGTTTGGGAGGATGTTTCCTCCATGGAAGGTGTAGGTAAGGTTATCTCTTCTTTTGGGATGGTTTGAAAGAGAGAAGGGGTGGTTCTAAGATAAGGGAGGAAGGTGTGATAGCCTCAAGTGAAGGGATAGAGATGGTTTTTTCCTTTATTTAAGTGTTTAATGGAATGAAGGGTAATTAAACCAATTCAATAGGTGGATTAGGTGAAGATCTGGTTGAATAAATGGTTGCCTCCTTTGGTATCTCTATTAAAGGAGATGTGGATAGGTCCATAGTCTCATCGAGTAAAGAAAGAGGGGTGGTTGCTTCCTATATTTGGGTGTCCAAAGGAATAGAAGGAGATTCTACCACTTAAATGATGGGAATGTAGGAATAGGTAGTTGAGGTAATGGTCATCTCAATAATAGGTTCACTAATAATTACATTAACTATATAGACCTCACGAGCATGAGATGATTCTGATTTATTATCATCATAATTGGTAGAAGGGGCATGGTTGGGAAAATTTATGAAAGATGTCAAGGGACTAATTTGGATGTGCATTTGGATTATCAAATAAAAATTTTACCTTATCAATCATGTTTTGGACAATAGTTTTAAAGGTATTTCACCTACTAACATCATGTCCAATGATGTGGTGGAAAGCACATAGATTGTTCTCATTTTACCAACTAGATGTAGGGTGAGAAGCAACAAATTATTGGGGATGATTTATGTTAGGAAGTTATATGATGTTGGCTTTGAGTAATTTGTCTAAAACTTAATCATAAGACTCCCCTATTAGATTATATTATTTAGGGTAAACTCATTTTTGGTTTCAGTTTTGTTGGTTAGGAAAATTGGTTGGGTTGGATTGGTTGATAGTTGGTGGTGGAGTAGTTTCTAAGGATAATTGATTTTGTGGATTCCTTGGTTTTGGGATGGTTATATTTATTTGTGGTTTTGGTTGAGGAATGATCATTGGATTTAAATCTATAAAAAAAAAAAATAGCTTCAATTTTCCATCATCAATGGCCCCAATTTCCAATTTTCATGCCATGCTAAAAGCCTCATCAAAAGTTTTGAAAGTTTGAACTTGAAAATTAGGGTAAATATGTCTGGTACAACCTTGAGAGAATATTTCAATCAACTCAGGTTGGGGTAAAGATAAATAAATTTGGTTGATAAGACCTCTCCATCTAGCTACGAAATTGGCAATTGATTCATCATCAAATTGGCTAATGGAGTAAAGGTCGGTAATAGATACCTTTTTAGATATATTGATTGAGAAATGACCTAAAAAGATTTGTTAAAGTTGAGAAAAGGAAAATATAGAGTGCTGGTGAGATCACTATTTCAATAAAAGGTTGGTCCAGATAAAGACATGGGAAAAGTGTGAAGGAGAAGAACATCATCATATGCAATCAAATAACAAGAATGGAAAAATGCTCTCAAGTGTCTTTGGGATTACTCCTTAATTTGGAACTTGGAAAACTTGGGTAGTTCCTATTGAGGATAATAAGATTGGATTTGGATGGATGTATGAATAGGTTCATTATAGATTTGATCATAAAATAAAAGGTTATGAGCCCCAGAATTAGATGACTCTAGGTTGGTCATTTTGTCCATTAACATTTTGACCAAATCTGTTTGAGGTTGGGAAGATCCATAAATATATGGTAAATTTGGTTGAGGTTGGGTGGTACAAATATATGGATAAGAGGTAGAGGGTTGAGAAGATACCACATATTAGTATGTGGTCATTGAAGGTTGGGATGGTGCCACATAAGGGTTGATGGGTACAAAAGGTTGGGTAAAAGGTGTTATGTATCCTTATAGATTAGGGACATATTTGTAATATGTCATGGGTATTTGTTGTGGGATTGATATGGGTTGATTTAGTGGTATGGATGGTTTGGTTATTGGTTAGGGTTGAGTGGTAACTCTTATGCTAATAAGTGAAGGGTAGGATGTATGGAAAGAACAAAATTTTGAAGGGGGTGGAAATTGGTGGGTTGGTGGTGATAAGAGGAATGGTGGAAATAGGGGTAAAATATAACCCCATAGTGGATGAGGTATGGGTAACAATAGGTGAGGTTTCTCCTATATTGGAGGAGTTGGTTGGTGTAGGGGGTGTTTGGCTATTGGTTGGGATGTTGGATTGGGTTTGGGTGGTGGTAGTGGATGGGATATTTCTAGAAGAAGATATTTGGGTGATCATAAGTTTGGTAGAGGTAATACCCACCATAAGATGGGGAGGCATACCATATGGTGGATCCTTAAGAGGAACCAAAGCAATAGGGGTGTAGTGAGCTAATGTGTTGAGGTAATGTTGAAGGGCCATGGGGTTGTAATCAAGGAAGGTAGAAAAATGCACATCACCCTTGATAATTATCTGAGGCACGGTAGGAGGAGGAGAAAGATGAGAACTCTCAAAAATTAAAGTATACTACATGGAATAAGAGAAAGAGAAAGAAGGTGGTTCTTGGTTGGTTTGATTCCTTAATTGTTGTCTCGTAAAGACCCTATGAGGAATAGAAAATAAATGATGTAGCTCACAACTCAACCCAAAGCAAGAAAAAGGAAAATAATCTCAAGGCAATCAAAATATACACTAAAAGTGTGTTTAAACATAGGATTATTTTTAGATTGCTTTTGGCTTATGCCTTAGAAAATGTGAAGAAAAAAATTTAGTTTGTAGATCAGGTACTAAAGAGGAAATCTAAGGTTGGTGTCAGGTTGTGTTTAGGTGCTCAAAAAGAATTTGTATTGAATGTTAATACGTGGCTTGATATTTGGGCCTACCCCCTCACTTAACACACTGTAGTGATAAGGGTGTCAGGTGCTTAGCTAAGATATACTACATTTTAGATTTTATACTTAACTAGAGAGTTGGTTTGGTTCTCTTATTGGTAATGACCTCCAAGTGGGGTTGTTTGGAAAGGGTAAGGTTACCACTAGGTGATGAAATCCTAGATGGACCTTGTCTAAAATTTGTTTTGATGTGTTGATTGATTATGTGATTTGGTAAAGTGTGCGATAACAAGAGTGAAACTAAGGTTAATTACTTTGATTTTAAGTGAAATAGTTGAACTAAAATAAGCAAGCAATCAATGTATGCAATATTTATTTTAAGCCCAAAATAAATTTTAGATTTCATTGTATGAGCAAAGAATAAAGGAAGAAAGGGAAACCTAGATGATGTTAGGGTCCCATTGGGCATGCCAAAATGTTTCTCTTAATTTCTACTCATTTATTAATTTTGGAAGAAGATAAGAAACTAGTAATAAGGGTGTGCTAAAAATACCTAGTTATTGATGTGCACATAATCTAGATGAGATGGAGAGATCTTTTTTGTCTTGGAAAGAATAACCTGTTGCTTGCTAAATAGCTAATGGTTGATGGCTGAAGCAATTTTGGTAGAGTAATGGTACTTTGCCTCAAGATCAATTTTGGTAGAGGTTTGGATCTCTATTTCTATTATTGAATGTTGGAAGAAGATTAGTAAGGAAGCTTGAATACCTATGTGCAAGAATGCTTTTGATCATACCTTTTTCACCTCCTACTCCCCTCCTTTTATATGCAAAAAGAGATGGAGGATATAAGGTTACCTAAGAGGTTGGCTTGATAATTTTGATGCTTGGGAGTTCATTAGCAATGGGCAAGGTAGATATATTTAATTGTGTCATGTTAGCTTGGATAGTTGGTATTTGTGTAAGAATGAGGAAGACCTAACCATCGATGGTTAACCTGACCATCAATAGTTGAGTGTCTAAAGGAAAAGGGGTCAAGGTGGGCTTAAAAGGGTTGGATAATGGTTAATTTAGTATATTAGTGAGTTTAGTAACTAAGTAGCTAACTAGACTTAAGGTTTTATGGGTTGGTTAGTGGGTCAAAAAGGATTATGTGGTTCCTAAGGTATCTCAAGGTATTTCAACATCCAGAACTGTCCTATGTGGTTTTCTAGTGTCTATAAGGCCATATGGATGTATCCCTCCCATGGTAACCTCATTGGCCTTAGGACCTTGATATGTTCATAGGACTAGTAATTAAGCACAAACCCCACACTGATCCCATATCTTTGATGCACTTGGAACCCCCATAAATCTCTATATATTTGAACCATCAAAACTAGTACCCACCCAAAAACTATCTGCCCAAGCAACATCTCCACCAAAACACTTAGTAGTAGGTATGAAAACTGCCCACTATTTGAATTTGGTAATGTAAAGCATGATATTGACATCATCACCATCATCATCATCATCATCATCATCATCATCAACCTCCTATCATCCCTAGCTCACTAATATAGTAACCTATAGCTAAATCCACTAGCATGCCACCTTGATAACTTAATATCATCACCATAGAGGATCTCCATATGATCATCTCTCCCCTCACTCTCAATATGATATATCATCTCCCCCAAAATGGATAGTCATGTAATCCTATATACATCCTCTAATAGGATGATCATCTCACCTATTGACAATAAAAATGTGTTCATGGCCAGATCCCACCTCTCGATGAGGACCATAATCATTACCACATCTCATGGTACATGTTGAAAGTGCCTCATTGCACTAAGGCTGACCTCCTCCATATGCATCCATTTATCCTCTATCATCCTCTAATGTATCTCCATAAGAATTTTAAGGACTCAATCTTACATCTAGATCAAATCTCGTGACTACAACAACCATTATAAAACACACTTAGTTTTTTATTCTATACTTTGACCATGGATTTCACCTCATTTCACCTACCTACTAAGCACATACTTTTTCTCTATCTTAACTACATTCCCACATCTCCAAGCCTACCCTAAACCCACATTACCTAAATTCTAAATACTAAAACCACTATAATTAGACTTTTATCAAACACATCTTACCCCTAACCAGCCTACCTTAATATTTTTTTATCAAAATCACTTGACCAATCACACTTCCCTTAACATTTTTCACACCTAATTTAGCTATTTTATCAAAAAACATTTGACTAGTTTCTCAACCACCAATGGTCACTATGACTAATAGAGGTCAACATGACCCATTTTCCCTTAGTTATTAACCATTGACGGTCAAGTATGACTATTGATGATCAGTATGTGTGACCACCAGTGGAGCATACCTAACCTTACCTACCCAAAAACCATCTTAAATTCATTCTAAACACTCCACAAATGTATCTAATACCTACCTTGACCTCTTTCAGCCTAACCTACCCTTCCCATTTCATTTTTTCTCACCAAATTTCAAAATGATAACCAAAATCTAAAACCTAGGGCAACAAAACTATAAACCCTCCCCAATCACAAAAAAACTAACCAAATTCAACCAAAATAATAAAAAATAACTAATCTAATAATTTAAGGTAGTACCTACCTCATTCCTCAACCATCATCAAGGAATAAGCCTATCTCTCACGATTTAGCCACATCCTTATCCACCCTAAATCCTCTAGTCCACCTCACTAGTAATCAACCAATCAATTAATCACCTAGTTAGCAATCAACCCCACCTCATCAACTCTCTTACACGACATGTCAAATTTCCAAGAGTTACAGGAGTCAAAATATATATAGTGAAAATGACTTGTCATTTTAAATTTTTTATTTCCATAGTTTTAAGGTTTCCCCATAACTGTCGATGGTCAAGGTGATTATTAACAGTCGAGTTTGGGACCCCTAATCATCGACGGTTAGGAAACCCACTTTTTATACTTTTATGGCACCAACACTTTCATTCCACCTTTTAGAGATTACCCTTTTCCATAAACCAAACTATAACTAACCTTCAAAAAACACCCTCTCTAACCAAAAAACCACCCAACCACATCCACCTTAACATTGGCCATTTTAGCGTGAACTATTGTACATTTTGCAATGACCTTGATTTGGTCCTTTTGACCACACTGACCAACCTTTCCATGTTGAACATTTGAATTTGCACCACCTAGCACACAACCAAAACATTTATGTTTTTCAAAGGAGAACTTCCTATCTTGGATACCTATGAGAACAACAAACCTGTCTAGGAGACTTGCATTTATGAGTGTTCCTAGATGTCATGCCTAAATGTGATCATGTGGTCCGCTTGTCACTTGTCCTTCTAGAACTAACCTTATTTTTACCAACTATGGCAACTTATTCTATGCATAATCATGTCTATCACACTTAGTTACATTTTATGCACATGTTTACACTTCAAATTCCCAACCACCATTATCACCAACCTTGTGACTCACCATAACCACTTATCAAACCCACACTCGATTCTGATTTCCCTCATCAACTCTTGGTTTGAGGGGGAACACCTCCTCCCATACTTTGGGCAACCAATCATCAACCCACAATTCATTTTTATTTTATAGTTGGCTGACATAAAATGTATAACAAAAAGGGGGAAAATGCAGACATCAAAATTTTGCACACTATAGTTCTAAATGTAAAAACACCCTTAGATCATACCATTACCCAACCTCTAACCATGATCTTAATTTAGGATAACTAATTATCTAACCAACTCACTAACTTAAACTTTTTTATCCCACTTAACCTTTGACACTTGATCATTGACAATTAGCTTGATAGTTGATGGTCACCTTGATCATCAATAGTCAGGTCCCTTCCCCCACCACCTGAATAAACACTTAACCATCTACGTACAAGCTAACACAACATAATTTAATATGTTCACCTTACCTAGTGCTAACACATCATGATGTATCAAAATTAACAGTCTAACCTCCTATGGAACCTTCTACCTCCATATCTTTTTGCCTATAAAAGGATGGGAGTAAGAGGTGAATGAGGATTCATATTCAATCATTATTTCACACAAGTGATCAAGCCATCAACTAGCAGGTCTTCTTTCTAGTAATTCAACAACTACAATAGACATTCAAACCTATATCAAAATTGGTCTTAAGGGAAAGTATTGTTACTTTTCCAAAATTACCCTAGGGTCAGCCATCAACCTTCAAGTAACAAAATAGGTACACTTTATATTCTATTTTTTAAATTTTGGTTTCTAACCTCCTTGTCCCAATCAGACCTTTTTACATCTTACTTTATAACTCCTAGACCCTTAACCAAATCCTAGGCCATTCACTGACCCATTATGCAACTCCTTTTATGAACATCTTCAAAATCCATAGGAACCATCGATAATCAACCTAACTACCAATGATCACCCTCAACCATCAATGGTTACCAAACCACTGATGGTCAACTTAACTATCGATGGTCACCTCAACCATCAATAGTTATTGTGGAAAGAAATAATATCAAGTTATTTTCAACCCCTTACCCCCAACCAAATCTAACTTTATATGTTCCTACCTATTCACAAACCCCTGCTTGATTTTCTAAACCTAACTTGACCTACTTTAGCACTATTATTGACCAACTATTGCTATATTTAGTTTATTTTTCCTTATGAAGCATATATTTCTTATTGTGTTATCATTTTAGTTCTTTCTATTATTTGATACAAGTACTTCCTTTTTATCTCTATCAACTTAATTGTTATCAAAGAGTGGATTGACAGCCTCTTAGCAAGCTCACATTTCTTGGATCTAGCTCACACTAGGTAGGCCACCTTACTATCTTTATAACAACCCCTTTTCTTAGTGATTTGTTATCTACAAGTCATTCTTCCTAAGACAAAGAGGATCTCTTCATGATCATCTAGATCATGCATACATAAATAACCAGGTTCTTCTACCACACCCTTATTAATAGTTTCTTACTAATAATTTAATTATTAAATGATCAAAAATTGAGAGAAACATGAATTTCAAAATATATTGGATTCCAAGATCGTATTCCCAACCAAACATTCTATCTAGGTTGCCAATTTATTGATAGTAATGGAAAAACTAGTGAAATTAGGCTATGTTTCAAGTTAAGGAATTTAAATAAATATTTTAAAAAGATAATTATCCTCTACCCTCATTATATAAAGTGATTTAGATATTCATTGGGTTATAAATGATGTCATTTCTAGATTATTTTTCAAGCTATAATGAATTATTAGCAGAGGCAAAAGATTGTATGAAAAATGTTTTTACCACCAAGTGGGGAATATTTGCATATAAAAGTATGCCTTTTGTCCTAATTAATGAAAAATAAAATTTACAACATGCCATAGATTTTAACTTTCAAGGACTCATTGTCAAATATATCATCATTTATATAGATGATCACACTATGTTTTTAAATAATAGAGCAGACCATGTGACTCATTTACATAGAATATTTGATAAGTGTAGAAGGTATGGAGTGTCACTAAACAAATAAAAGTATCTTTTAAGTGATATAAGTTAAATTTATAAGCCATGTCATTATCGAGGATGGGATTTTCATTGATCTAGAATTAGTCCAGGCCATTTCAAAGATAATACATCCCAACAATAGAAACTAATTTAAGTCCTTTGGAAAAATAAACTTTGTATGCAACTTCATTTCAATATTTATATAAATTGTTAAGCCATTAAATTCTATGATAAAATAGGACACCAAAATTTAATGGAAAACTAAATACAATAAGTTATTTCAAGACATAAAAAGTGTTATTCCCATAGCTCTAGTTTTGATTATCCCTAACTTCACCAAAGATTTCTTACTATATTCCTTAGCATCAGAACATACTATAGCAAAAAATCTCACATAGAAATTGAATGAGAGTGAACACCCAATTAATTTTAGGATCACAAACCTTAAGGATTCATAACTTAGGTATTCGATGATAGAAAACCAAATTTATGCTTTGATTAAAGCAATGAATAAATTCAGACATTATATTCAATGTAATTAAACATATGTCATTATCCTTGACCTAGTTGTCAAGATCGCACTATGATAGTATGATCTAGGTGAGAGAATATATAAGTGAATAGATAATTTAAAATAAATTGATATCAAAATACATATTACTAAGTTTTTAATAGGATAAGTTATTATCCATCTTATGACAAAAATATATCCACACATCTATATTGACCAAATCAATGAAGCACATATATTTGGAGGTGACTAGTATGCCCATATCAATTACTACCTACTCATAGGTACATGCCCTCTTAAACTAAATAGATATAAATGGAGGGAACTTAGGCTTATATCAATGCATTATATGTTAAATAAAGGAGTGTATTATCAAAAAAAATTAAAAGCATCTATTTGAGGTATGTCCAAAGAGGAAGTTGCAGACATCCTAGATACCTTTCACCAGAATATTAGTAGTGAGCACCTCTTAGATAATACTACAACTCAAAAAATTATAAAGATGGGGTAATACTATCCTACCATTTTTAATGAGGCTCACAATCATGTAAGGACATGTCATCAATGCCAAGTGTGTGGTAAAATATAAAAATACACAACTATGCCTTTATAACCTATAATAGAAGGATGCCTTTTTTCACAATGGGGCTTAGATTTTATGGGAGAAATCAATCCCAAATCTTTAATAGGTCACAAATTTATATTGATAATCATAAATTATTGTACTAAATAGAATAAGTACATAGATACAAAGAATTATATAGCTCAATATGTGATTAAATTTCTCAAAAAAATATACAAACAAGATTCATAACTCAAGTTTATTTAGTGTGTGATAATGGTCCAGCCTTCCAATCTATAGAGTTCATAGAATGGGCCTATAACAATCAGATTACTATTAAGTTCCCCTTGAAATATTATCCATAATGGAATGGAGTTATGAAATCCAAAACAAATAACTTGATAGATGCCATTAAGAAATCAACATGAGATAAACCAAGATAGTGACATGTGTTACTAAAGTATGCACTATGGGTAGATAAGACAAGAAACAAACATGCCCTCAAAGCTTCCCATTTCTGATGGCATATGGATAATAACCGATGTTTCCTATTAATATTAATCTACCAACATATCAATTCATGCAAAATTATATGGGAGGAGATAAAATAATCTAGTCTAGACTACTAAAAACTGTTCAAATGGAGGATGCATGAATAAAAGCATTGCATAGCTTCAACAAGCATCAAGACATTGCCAAGAGGTGGTTTGATAAAAGATATAAAATCAAGGATTTTATAATTTCATACTTATTAATTTTATGGGATAAGGCACATGAAAATAAAGGATAGCATGAAAAGTTCACTCCTATATGGATTGGGCCATACCAAATTTTAGAAATTCTAAGTAAAAATGTTTTTCACCTAAAGGACCTCCAAGGTAATGTTCTTGATTTTCCAATGAAAGGGTAGTTTTTGAAACATAATTTCTTGGATGATCCATCTAGAGATGCTCATGAATGACTGTAATTTTAGTCGTATAAGTAGGAGTAAATTAGATTTCTTGCTTTCTACAGTAGATTTCTAGCTTTCTGTTACATGTTTTCTTAGTTTAGTTGTCTAGCTTTCCTATATTAGGTTCCTAATTTTCATAGAATTGATTTATTTATTTTTGCATGTGATTTCATATTTTAATTGTTATGTTTTTTAGATTAGTTTTCTTAAATTTTATAATTTGATCAATTCCTTATGCTGAATCCATCTAAATTCTCCTAGGATAAGATGAAGTTAAAGGTGCACAAAATAGTATTCATTGAGGATTGCTCTGGGGGTAACTAAAGTTCCTGAATATAGTTATGTGCTACAACTAAAATTATGGTTTTATCTAAAATTAATAATTTCATTAGGTATTTGAAAGTTTTTTTGACATTTATTCAAATTTTAGAAAGACTTTTCACTTTTGAAAGATCAAATGCACTTATATATGCTTAAGGATTCAATGAGAGATAATAGACAATGAAATGGATATATCATGATTATAATTTTTGATCAAATTAAGTTTATATATATATATATATATATATATATATATATATATATATATATATATATATATATATATATATATATATATATAGCTAGATAATGGTGGTTCCCAACCCTTCTTCCATCTATGTTTCAAAAACAAATCATACAAACTTATGGATAAAAGGTAATTCAAGTATCTCCATCATGGCTATGTATCCATGGTTGGAAGTGGAGTAATGCTTAGAGTAGAATCAAAGGTATCTATATTAGCAATATATATGCATAATTGGAAGTAGATCAATGCCCAACTTCCATCATTTTTGTTTATCAAATCAAAAGATCAAATAAACCTTTAGTTTTGTATAACTCCTTGTTAAAACTCTTATGTAAAGGGTAAATGAACCTTACCAAATCACACATAGATCTTAGAAGTGAAAAGGGTCAATATATTGCATGGAAGATTTGGATTTCATTTCAGTTATCTACTTTATTTATTTCTTTCTTTTAAAATCTAAAGTCTTTTCATAATACATAAAACTAAAAAAAATGGGTTCTCAAATACTCTGGAGTATTTCCCTCACTGAGTTGCCATTGTTGTGCCCCAACACACCCCATTTAAAATTTTAAATAAGGACCCACTTTGCCTAAAAATCTTTATTTGAGATGAGGTCCAAGGATAAAATAACCTTATAAACCACAAATTGACCTACTTTATGAATTTTTATGGTTAGATTATTGCCTAATTTTGATGTTTTATTGCTTTATGATAATTAGAATTTGGGAATGAGATAAACTATATTACAATACTTTTAGATTTTATTCTAAGTAAATCTTTCATTTGAAGGGATAATGAAATTAATTGTGTTATGTTTTAGTCTCTTTTGGCTTATGGTCATATACAAGTTGATTTTATGACTAAGATTTTCTATTGCTATCTCAGAGCTCCCGTAATATTTCTAAATGCCATTATTTTGTTCATCCACTTATTCTCATTCTAATGGTTAAATTTTGAATGATCCCAAGCATATGAACTCATAAGATCATGACAAGTGGAAATTTCTTACTCATACATAGTTGCCTTATACTTATGTAAATATTTGAAAATTAGTAGGTAAGTGATATCACTCCATGTATCTCAATCTCATTTACCCATGGCCTAAGCAACAAGCACGTACTAAAAAATCATCAGGGTAAGTAGACGAGTGAAAATTGTCCATGTGGAACCATCCTACTCATCCATGGGCAATGATTATTAACACAATTAATAATTCCCCATAATCCTCCAAATAAGTGACAGTCATCCACATGGTACCATCCCACTTAATTTCAACCAATGGATATTGACATAATTAATAATACCCATGATCCTTAAAACAAGTGACAATTATCCACATGAAACCATTTTGATCATTTATGGATAATGAATATTGACATAGTTAATAATTCCCCAAAATACTTTGGATAGGAAACAATTATCCATGTGGCACCATCCCACTCATCTGTGACCAACAGATATTGCCAAAGTTAACAATGTCCCACAAACCTTTAGACAATTGAAAAACATCTACATGTCATTATCACAAAAATTCATTCCTTACCAAAGGGAGGTACATAATCAAACCCAATGACCTTTTGGTCAAGATAGATCTTACAAAGTGTCTCAATCCCATTAACCTATGGTTGAAACACCAAAGTACTAAAGTTAAATTTAGACACCCAATGAGTAAATGACATAGTACCATGTGTATCTCTATGAAAAAAACTAGTTAAAAACATAGACATAAGACCTGAAAGAGATATAAAGTTACATCAGTCATTTTAACATGATTAAGCATTCAAAAGTGATGATAATGTTCCAAGTAGCAAGTAAGACCACTAAAATCTAACATTGCAAAATCAAAAATTCAAATGAAATAGAAATAGATAGGTAATGAAGTGAAATGTTATTGTCTATAATTAATACACATAAATTATAAACCTAATTCATTAATATTTTGAGCCCAATGAGATATTTGAAATATATTTGGCTTTTAAAGAAAAATTCAACTACACAACTCTCCTGTTATCTTGTGGAATTTGTGAATTCAAGCTTCCCAATAATTTAAAAGACCCTAGATTTTTGAATGCATTCAAAAGTATTTCCACTAATTTCAATGAATTTTCTTCTCATGTTCCCCCTCCATCTATATATTCTATTGTTGGAAAGATGAAGTATATGGACATAGCGTTTGATCCAGTAGGTTTATAGCACCAATTTATTCACTATTTATAAATTTAGACAAAGTTTGATGTAATAGAGTCATGTACAAATCTCAAGACTATTTATGTATGTCTATAAGAATATACTTTGATAGCATACTAGTGATCAAGGTAGTGGGCTTTCATAACATTACAACAAAACCATAGGTAATGTCTTGTATCGACTAGTTAAATGATTTATTTACCAATGGTCAAATTTTTAAAAATATATTTCATTTTTGACATAACACAACTGATATAGCCTACATTATGGGGAGAAATTTTGAGAAGTAATAAAGGATCTCAATTCCTAAGATGACCTATAACTAGCCTATAACAGATGCATGGTTGGCATAAAATGCAATCAAGGATAAATTTAAACAATGGGACACAAACCCAAATAATTTTTTAAATCAATGCCCAATTTAATCCATTCCAATAGTTAATTTAAAACTAGGGATAAGAGTATATGTGGTTATGTTACATAGGTTATATGTTTTTCTTAGTATTTATTATGTCCATGAAATATGGGTCCCTTTGTTGGACATATTCTGAGCTCTGATAAAGCCTTGGGGAGATCATTAGTTATAATTTGAAATTCTAGATTTCTAAGCCAGAGAATTTACCAAATGGTAATTTCTATCTGATGTCTAATTTAGTGGATGCTATAAATTCCATGTGCAATAACTATGTCATAGGATGAGAGCTAGGAGCCATCAGATGACTATCCCATAAACAATATTTGTGATGAATTTATCCTTACCCATATCTATCGATTCAAAAATTAGATTCAAATAATTATGGACGTATTTTATCCAATACTACACAAATCCATTATGGGCATGCCGTGCCCAAGTTATTATATCTAATTCAAATAAGTATTAGAAAAATGGGGGATTATTGGTTCTACCTTGACCATACAGTGATATGCATAGAGGGAACTTATGTAGCCCCTTTATATTATTTTGATGTATGTTTTTGATTAAAAAATTAGCAAAAGAGGGTCCTGAGCCCTTTACAAAGCCACCCCACAGGCTCAAAAATCCTCCAATAAGGAAAAAATAACGCACTAACAACATATACATAACACTATAATAGAAAACAAGAATGAAAAAACATAGGCTAACACACAAAACCAACAAAGCAACTATGGACTATCAATAATCCCATATTTGGCTAAGAACTCAATGATTTTCTTATAATCACCAAGACTATTCACAACCACATCCCTTAACTACAACAAACACAGAAGCCACATGATGAAGAGACTTGGTGGCATATTCAACCATTACCCTCCATTTTTATGCATTTTTATCAATTTTGGCCTTGATTATCATGACTTCCTCCATTGTCATGACACACGGTGAGCGGATACCTTTTTTTCTTGGCTTCAAGCCTCTACAACATCTTCCTCCATCTCATCTAAGTAGGGCTCATTCATTTCAGAAAAATGGCTCATTCCCTCAGCTTCTTGCTCTAACTCTAAGGGAGTCCCATCTTCACCATCTTCAGAAGTGTTTTCAAAAAATTCAAAGTCATCAAAGATGATAATGCCTTGAGGGTTCTAGGATGGGATTCTAGCAATATGGTTGGACCTGTGAACACCCACACTACCCCCAACCTCATTCTTAACTAGATTAGGACCCAGGTCCAAAACTTTCCTTGACTCCTCATCTTCGTAGGATCCTCCTTCATAGACTTAACCTTTTTAGACTGAATGTTACCTTCTTCCTCATCAACTGTCTATCCCCTTTTAGTACACCCCTTTATAGTCCCTTAGTTGGGTGTCTCAAGCTTACCATAGGGTAACTTAAGGGAATTAGCCTTGGAATGGGGGGGGTCTCAATTGGGGTGCTATAGTCTTTAGTTATGGGACCCTCCAATAAAGTTTCAAGGGAGACTTTGGGGGTCTCAGTATATTTTTTACCTTTACCTTTAACAACAGGAGAAGGTTGTGAAGGGGAACCTTCCAACATGCTAACTTTGATTTCTTTTAGGGGACACAAGGCCAAATGAAAGTGTTATAATCTCAAGATGAGACCTTGGTGGATGGGAATGAGGGGAAGTTCAGATTTTTGGCTTGAATTTCCTTAGTTAACTTAACGGAATGCTCTAGAGAAGACAAAAGGAAAAAGGGGAAGCTAATTTCCATCCTATTCCTAAAATAGTTGAGCAAAGCAAAGTGGTGGTGTTAAAATACCTTGAATCTACCTTCAAGAGTGAATAACTTCATTATCATGAGACAAATTTGCCCCCATGATGCTGGGATCTTCTCTCTTTCAAATCCCTCATGGAGCTTCATAGCAACCTCACCTTCCCTAAAGAAAATCCCCATGTTTTTTGGGTCTAATTCCCTACTACACTGATTGATTTTTTCCCTTTGATGGAGAGCCCTATGGCCTACCCAACAACCTCCTCAGAGACTTCAAAACCAATACACCTATAAAGACTAGTCAATGTATGTTACAAATAAGCTAGTTAAGCAATAAATTACTTTCCATTTATTTGATAATATAGAGACCAAATTAAAAGGTGTTAGACAAAGAATTATCCATAAGCTTCCTTTATATATTTTCCATGTGCAGTATATAAATTCGGAATATATTTATTTAGTGGGTAAGGTCAGGATGCATTATGGTTTGGGAAAAGTTGCATTTAGGTATTGGGATCTAGGGCAAACCATTAGGGATGTTGTTGAGAAACTGAAGAATAAGATTTAAATCACATATGGGCATCAATGTTTTAGAAATTACCCCATATTTTTAAATGCAAAGGATGATACCAATGATATAATAAGAATACACAAAGAAAATATGTCAATTATAGTTGCTCATAGGATCCCATATGATCTTAAGATCATAGAGGAAGATGGAAATAGCTCCACCAATGTTTCACATTCCTCCTCCTCAATTGGAAACAAGCACATCCATAAATAATACCTAGAATATTAGGTCTAATATCCTTAGAGGTCTTCCAAGACCTCCAAGTGTTTTTGATCCATTACTTAGCACATGCATGGGAGTACCTCTAGTTCCCAACATACCAATGGGGTCACCTTCCTTAAAACAAATGCCTCCACTATCAATAATGTAACAAGTAAGTGATTTTATTCCATCTCCAAAAATTACTATTGTAACTATATTACCACAAATATCTAATTCTTTTCCCACTAAATATTTACCAATATTGATTCTATTAGCATCTTCACTATTGCCCACCACCACCACTAATGAGTCACCACGTACACTCCATATGGATCCACCATTTTTCACTATTACATTTCAACCCACAAGGCTAATTACTACCTCTGTAGATACATCTATGATTACATATAAAAGGAAGCATAAAACTTCACTTATGTCACTTCAAGTTCCTATAGTGACAAAAGAAAAAAAGAGACCTATGGAATACTTAGGTGTTCCACTAAGTCCCCTTTGTATAGAGATAAAGGGAGAATAAGGAATACATGAACAACTAGAGGAAAAAGTGAAAGAATTAGAGGAATAATGGGAGAATAAGACCAAAATGGGGAAGAATAAATGGAGAAGTAAAGAAATGAGGTAGCTGTAGGACTCCATCAAGAAGTACCAATATAGTGATTTAATCAATCACAAGTAAATTACTTCTCAAGTCTTCCTCCTAAGATTATAATATAATAATTAGAGAGTGTTTTGGACACCATATTCCTATTCAAAAGGAAATATAGGAGACACCTAAAAATACTCTAGTAGTAATAAAAATTGACAATATAACAAATGTTACTATAGAGGAAAGTAAGGAAATTATTGATAATGTAATTTATCCTATCACTTCAACCAATACTCCTTTTTGTACGAGTACACTTGGCAAAGATATTGATGAAACTCCTTATTTTTCACTGGATGATTATTTGATAAGAACTAACTAAGTCTCTCTAACTAATTCATTTAATTACACTACTAATGTCACTAACAAGGTCTCTTATATGTTTGTTATAGATTATTTAAATAATTTGACTCAAACCCTGGTAAGTCATTCTTTCTTAAATACTACTTATCCATAATCTACTAGGGTAGAAACTCATTTTGAATAACTAGTGACTTCCTCCTTTTTAGATGCATAGTCTCATCACAAAAGTCATCTACCCAATGAGGTATGCCTATTTATCAGGCCACTTCAACAGATTCTTTTATAGTTTTTATGTGCAAAACCCTAGGCAAAACTAAATACATCATTGATACACCTCCATAAAGGAAAGTCACGGGATGGAGGAAAATTATTTATTGCATTCTTGAACCATCAACACCTTCCCCTCCCATCTACTCTACTTCAACACAAATGCTCCCAATAGCTAATCCCCCACCTTTCACTTCTACACTTATGGATAAAGTTAGAGAGCAAGCTATAGTAAACATTACTGTAGGGGTGGGGAATCCAAGAACAAACACACCTGTTCTGATTCCTCTTGTTAGGATCTTGCTCCTCAGAAAGAGCACAGTATGATTACCAAATATAAGCAATTAAATATGCAAAAATAACCAGAAACACAAGTAACTAGAATTCACCAATAGCACAGAATATGAGAGACAATACACTATCTTGTATTAACACTTTACAGAAAAGAATACTACAAAGAGCCGCCACACTCTTCCACCTTACAGAGGTTTCCCACGCCTCAAGTGTACAATAATTCTTCTCACACAACACTCTCCTACACAAAAAATGGTCCCAACAACCAACTCACACACAGAATTGGTGTTCACCTCACCAACCAGTCAGTAATAACCCTGCCGGTACACCAAGCACTCTATAGCACTTCAATTTGATCTCCCATGAACCTACAACCTGCAATTCAATAGACCAAACTTACATGTAGATCTCCTATGAGATTGTAACAACCTGCAACTCAATGATCTTACAACTAGAAGGAACTCTTCCTTTCTATCTCATCCTTACACAATACATGCCAATGGGTCTATAAATAGATCCCTAACTTAAACAATAACTTAGACTCTTAATTTAGACAATTATCCTCACAGCTCAAGACTCTAACTGGTCTCAACATGCAAACTCTTCATTCACTTAACTAATTGTTTGTGCAACGAACAGTTCTAGAACACACAGGCGACCGATGCCGGTCCCTGCTTGCCTGGTTCTGTGGACGTCGGATGACTCCCTACCGTCACCGGTGTCCTTCTGCACTGGTCACGACTGACGTCGGTCCTGCTACCGACGCTGGTGCTCCTGGATCTCAGCAACCTTCTATTCCTTCAGTTTGTAAAGAGTTGAAGCTTTTAGCTCCACAACCTAACAATCTCCCACTTGGAGATAAATAGCTGTAACCTGTACCTATACCTGTACTCCATCTAGTTTGTTCCCTTGGCTTTGTATCCCTCCTCAAGATCAGTCTTGAAGACCAACCACCACAAATCTTGTAGTGCAAAACCTGTCATCCAAATTACCTGCCACATCCACATCTACAAACCATGTAGAAAAAGAACTTGACCCTGCATAGCATGTGCACCTGCTGCTGGTCCCACTGAATTGCCCTTCAGTATTACTTTCCCATATTGACTCCAAACTTGTGACAACTCCCACTGCTTGGGAAAACTCAGGTTTAGTATATACCATTCACCTAACCTCATTATGTGAATCAAGACACCTATTTTGTGAACTGTCCAACCATCGGCGTGCTAACCGGTCTCACACAATCATCCTGAAACAAAGTCAACAAGACCTTCCATGTCTCTAGAACACACTCATGCCAAAGAATCTTGCTGCTCCCAGATTCTCCATAACACACCCCTAAACTAGCTTTACCTTTAGTTCAGCAATACCTGTATATGTAACCCTGCAACAAGCACATCATACAAAAATAGGATAATGTAGCTAATATTATCCAACCTGGTAAAGAGAAACACAATGATCAAACTTCCATTGTCCTGCAGCTAATACAAGACCATATACCCTGATCTTCCATCTCACGTATCCATTTTCGCTCTTCTTCATCCTAAACATCCATTCATCTCTCAGTGCTTTCTTCCAGCTGGAAACTCTACCCAAAAACACCTGTTTGGTTCTCCTCCAAGGAATCACATCCTCATCCATGCCAAGCTCCCACTATTTCTTGGATCTACCTATTCTGCTTCTTTAACAAATTCCTGGTTCTATACCATAAGTGAGCAACAAGTAGTGTAAAGAAGGGAAATGATGAATTTAAGAACTTACTTACACCTTCAGTCCTCCATATGGGCACTTAAGACTCCATGACAGCTGGCTGTCCACCCAAAATTCATCTCAGTGACCGATGCCGGTCACATGTCAGTCTGTAGCTGACCGATGTCAGTTCCCTGCGACTGCCACCTTGCCGACGTCAGTTTCCCCTAGCCGATGCCTGTCATTATCTGCCTCGAGTCACCGACATCGAGCTGCACATAGCTGACGTCGGTCCCTCTCTGGACACCGACGCCGGTTTTCCTACCGACGTCGGTCTCTGTGTTTTTCTAGTGAGACCTAACTTTTTCCCATGAGCTCTTTTTGGATCAAACCCTTGTCCAAATCACCCTTGCTCTGCTCAGAATTCCTCTGCACCTTGTGCTGAAATCTGTCTGTCATCTTCTCCTTGAAAACCAAGGCTTTCCTGTTCTTGTCACTAACATCGAATTCCTCAAGAAACGTCACCTTCTTCCTCTGCATACAGAAACCATGATCCATGCCTTCCAAATCTGAAAGCATACTCTTTGACTCAAGAACAAGCATCTCCTTCTTATCTATGTGACCAAGCCTATTAAGCCACATCTCTGAATCTACAGCTGAAGTAGATAACCCAGAAAGAGAATCAGTAATACAAGTAGATAGATAAAACGTACCTACTTTCTTACCTCTAGCTACAACAAGTGTACCCTTGGTAACCTTCCAAGAGTCCACTGTGAGAGTTACTGTGCAACCCTCATCACCTAAACTTCTAACAAAAATCAAAATCTGCTTTAGAACCGGGACATGCATGACCTCCTTTAACACCCATGTGTCACCTGTCTGCAATTTCAACTTCACTTTTCCTTTGCCAACAATCTGACAAGGCTTACCATCCCCTACACAAATTTCTCCAAAGTCTCCCTGGACATACTCATGAAAAAATTCCCTATGTGGGGATGCATGAAAAGAGGCACCAGAATCTAAAACCCAAGACTCTACTTTATCCAAAGAACATACCAGAGCATCCTGTGCAATGTAATCCACAACATCTGCTTCTTCTCCATGTCCTTCATGTTGATCTTCACCCGATCTACAATCTCTCTTTAAGTTCCCTTGCTTTCCACATTTCCAGCAGGTTATTCTGCCATACTTGGACTTGGATCTTCTGCCTATCTTCAACCTTGATCTCCCACGCTCTATCTTCTCTATTGGCCTTCCTCTGCCTTCAACACTCAAAGCATCTCCTGATGATTCACCTGTGCTTTTCCTACGTATCTCTTCATTCAAGATCACACTCACAACATCATCCACTTTTAAGACTTTTGAAGGAGACACAATATTAGAAACTACCATTACCAAACCTTCCCAACTTTCAGGTAATGAACACAAGATTAAGAGAGCTCTAATTTCATCATCAAATACAATATTGACTGAACTTAACTAGTTTACCAAACCATGGAAATCACTAAGATGGCTATGAACAGATCCACCTTCCAACATTTGCAAATTAAATAAACGCTTCATAAGAAATACCTTATTAGAAGCTGAGGGTTTTTCATACAAATTTGCCAAAGATTCCATCAACTCCACCATTGTCTTACACTATGATAAGCTGGAAATCACAGATGATGCAAGACTCAATCTAATAGATCCCAGAGCCTTCTGATCAAGAACCTCCCATTCTTCATCCTTCATATCTGAGGGTTTGCAATTAACCCTACCCAACGGTAAGTACAAATCTTTCTAATACAGATAGTCCTCAATCTGAATCCTCCATAATTGGTAGTTCTTGCCATTAAACTTTTCCATTCGTAGCGTATTGTCTTCTATCATTGCTCAACTCCCACTCAAACAAAAACCCTGTGAGTAACCTGTAATCAAAACACACTACCCAGATCTAAACCAATCTGTTAGTATCCCAATCAAAAGCTCTTATACCAGTTGTAGGGGTGGGGAATCCAAGAACAAACACACCTGTTCTGATTCCTCTTGTTAGGATCTTGCTCCTCAGAAAGAGCACAGTATGATTACCAAATATAAGCAATTAAATATGCAAAAATAACCAGAAACACAAGTAACTAGAATTCACCAATAGCACAAAATATGAGAGACAATACACTATCTTGTATTAACACTTTACAGAAAAGAATACTACAAAGAGCCGCCACACTCTTCCACCTTATAGAGGTTTCCCACGCCTCAAGTGTACAATAATTCTTCTCACACAACACTCTCCTACACAAAAAATGGTCCCAACAACCAACTCACACACAGAATTGGTGTTCACCTCACCAACCAGTCAGTAATAACCCTGCCGGTACACCAAGCACTCTATAGCACTTCAAGTTGATCTCCCATGAACCTGCAACCTACAATTCAATAGACCAAACTTACATGTAGATCTCCTATGAGCTTGCAACAACCTGCAACTCAATGATCTTACAACTAGAAGGAACTCTTCCTTTCTATCTCATCCTTACACAATACATGCCAATGGTGCCAATGGGTCTATAAATAGATCCCTAACTTAAACAATAACTTAGACTCTTAATTTAGACAATTATCCTCGCAGCTCAAGACTCTAATTGGTCTCAACATGCAAACTCTTCATTCACTTAACTAACTATTCGTGCAACGAACAGTTCTGGAACACACAAGTGACCGACGCCGGTCCCTGCTTGCCTGGTTCTGCCGACTCCCTGCCGTCACTGGTGTCCTTCTGCATTGGTCACGACCGACGTCGGTCTTACTGCCGACGCTGGTGCTCTTGGATCTCAGAAATCTTCTATTCCTTCAGTTTGCAAAGAGTTGAAGCTTTTAGCTCCACAACCTAACAATTACTTCTTGTATCTAGAAGTTTAAGGAGTAAAAAATACAAAAATATTTGATTATTATTGAGGAACCTAGGGTGTCATTTAATTTTGATAGACATATCAATTTATTTAGGAGGGTGAAAAGGAAGAGTATGTTGGTTGAATGCGAAATTATGGAATTAGAAAAGAGGGAGGATATATTCACCTTAACAAATAAAAGGAAAGTTCACCTAGGAGACTCAGATGAGTATGAGGAGGATTCTTATATTTTTCAGATATAATTAGGAGAGTCCTCAAGAGAATGTTTAGAAGTTATGAACAATCAAGAAATTGGTTATAGGAGGAAATGTTATTGAGGCTCCCTATGATATTGTGTATATTGTGCAGGGTGTAGCCAATACATTATATAATATCATTTATTTAATAAGAGATACAATATATGAATCACACCCTAAGTTGGTAACTATGTCTAAATCTTATTAGACTATGAAATATATGTAATCCAAGCTCAAATTTATAGGCAACGCCACAAGGAATAAAGTGTGTGCACATTTAAATATAATATTGGTGCTAGAGGTTACATTGGCACATAACTATATGAAAAAAATAGGGATAGCATGATGGAATGGCATAAGGAGATCCACACCTTGGTATAATAATTTGTGGTCCATGAGCAATGGGTTGTTTATATTTTAAAATACATGAAGGTTACAAGTATCTATACTCCTTTGGGATAACTAGTTACAATACCAATTTTTGAGGACCTACTCCAGGTGGTTGTTGATAATTTATGAGGTGAAATAGAATAGACCATGTACAAGACCAATGATAAAATCATATATTTGATAACTTTTGTAAAATACAAAGTGGCCAATATATATATGCTCAATGTGGAATTTAAATATTCTATGATAATTAATGGAAAATTAATGGCTAAGCTTCCATAGTTATTTAAAAAGTTGATTCTTGATTTTGAAACAATTAAAATATATTTTGCCTTGTTATAAATTATATAATAAATTATAAGTGCAAAATATGGCAACTAATTATATATATCAACTATCCCTGCCCATCCAAAAACTACTTAGTTTTAGTTTCTAGGATATATAGTAGTACAATCATTAAAAGGACTTGATTTTGTTACACTTACAGTCATAGTTATACCAATGCTCCTATCTACTACAATGACAATTCTAGTGAGAACAAATACTCTAGATGTAACTATATTAGTAATAACTAAGGCTTAAAAAATATAATCTTCACCTTCAAGTAGTGATACATCAGCATCATAGGTAGTATTTTATATAACGGCATGTCTGTGTTGTGACTCGGGTCTATTTTTATCTTGGTTATCTTTGTATCTGATATTTTTAATGAGGAAGAAATGTATACATGAGTTTATATTCATATATTGTAAACATGCATTGTATGCATGAATTTTTTACATGATCTTGATTTATAATATTTAAATTTGGATTAGCTTGAAGGTTGAAGCATCCCCATATAAAAGTTATTTATATTTGAACCCTCCTCATTCCAAAAGGAGGATAATTATATTCAATCAAGTGAATAATAAGTTTTGAGGATTGTTCTACAGGTGTGTCTTGATGTGTTTCTCTTCCAAATTTTGTGGCTCATTGTGGGAGTTTCATCATAGTAGTATACTCATTATATGAGTTATGTAGAAGTGGTTTTTATAAATTTATTCATCTAATTTGAATGTTATTTGTTTATTAATCATAATATCCCTTTGAAAAAGTATGTGTAATAACAATCCTAGATTGGAAATAACCTTTGGTTATAAACATTGAAGTATATTTCATGTATTTAATTTGACTCCTAATTATGATTTTGTATTTTGTGTGGTAATAGCAACTTGAAACAAGCATTATTTCTCACTACTTGTCCAACCCATAGCACAAGGAATAGTTTGGAAGGGTTTAATCTATATGTGAGTCATAATTCTTCTTTCTTTCCCTACCTTCCCCTCTTTTTTTATATTTTTTTTGATCTAATCCACCTTAAATTACATTCATCATCCATATCAACTATAATTTTGGTATCTTTTGTATCCATCACATTCAAACCATCTGAGGTAAATAACTCATTTCTCATCATTATTCTACCACATGGTTATTTACAAGACTAAATACCCTATAACTTGTGCCTTAGAGTAAGATTCTTGAATGATACTAAAATGTTAGAGATCTTCTCATAAAATTGTGTGGTGTGAATAAAACCCACATCAACAAACCCATGGAAAATATTTGTTGCTTATGATCATCCATACCAGCTTGTTTCATAGGTATTACCCTCTTATAACATCTTCCATCATCCTATAACATCTTTTAGGCAACTCGTAACAACTAGGACTAAACCTATAGCAATTATTGCTTAACCTATAACAACAAGGATGTAACATATAACATTAGTTTGCAACCTTAAATTAACTATCAACTTATCTACAATAATTTTATGAATATTGTATAATTTTTATGAGTTTATGTTCAAATATAAGATTTCCAATATTTTATTTTTCCTTTTTTTTGCTTTTTGTCCTTGATCAACTATCAAACTAGTTTTCTAATCAAGGCCTTTAATTCAAATCTTGGTCAACCAAAAAACTAGTTTTATAACTAGGGTTGTCAATAATGTCTAAAGTTTTTTGTTGAAAGATTTTATTACTTAAAAAAAATCACATTTTTTATTCTAGCTAACCAATAAACTAACTATATATTCAAAATGTTTTTATGGCACTTGGCCACCCAAAAAACTAATATGATATTCAAAGTTTTTATTGATGTTTACCCTTTTCCCATATAAATAGAGGGTGTGTTGATAATACCATTTGACACTCTAACATGGTCTTCCAAGGACTGAGATTTGGAAAGAATTCATCCACTAATTTAGACAACTTTGGATCCATGTGCGGTCTTTCTTCTTCAATGATCTTCCATATGAAGTTTTTTTTTAAAAGTGGTTTTTTGTAAAACTTTAGACAATGATTATTGAATAGCAATAAGAATATTACGATTTTGATTGTTCATATCTTGGTTGTTATATTTTAAAATACTTTCTTTGTCTTAAAAATACCAATCCCTCTTTTTCTTAGCTTCCCTTTGTATTCCTTATAACTAAATTCATAGAGTGGGTACAAATATCCGAGTTTAAATACTCTTATGTTGATGAATTTCTAATTCCATCTAGACTCGTTATTGCTAAACCAATTTTTTATGTTGCAATGTTTCCTATCAGCATTCATCTAAGTCTTTGAGTTATGTTATTCTCTCCTTCTATGCTTCTGAAAAATATAGGCCAAGTTCCATGGTAGTCCTTAAATTTTTGAGTTCAATTATATGGAGAGAGTATCCATATACTATCTCATATATTTTCAACTCTATTGTGGTCTTTTGATTTATACTATACACACAACTTTGGGAAGATGTGATTCTCAATCTTTACTATACACAACTACTATTTTTGGGAGAATATTTTCCAATTATTTTTTCATTATCTCCACTTAATGTCCTTTGCAAGGTTCATCATCACATGCTTAGAGGATGTCAAATTATTCATCCTCCCTTATACACCAATGCATAATTAAATTAGGCTTGCATAAAATAGATACACTTAGATCCATGAATATGGACCTTTTTCCTCCACCAAGTGGAATTTCTCTTTTAGGGAGAAATCTTGTGGGATCAATCTTGTAGCCACATAGTTAGCAATGTCTTCAAACCAAGGAGTGTTAATTGATTAATAAAAAACATGTTCATCTAGAAAATAATCATCTAGTACTAAGCCATGCTCCAAAGATGTTAGTCATAATAAAAAGTCTATGAAAACATTATCTTTACCTGGTCTATCTAAAATAGTGATGCCAAATTATTTTAAGAGTAATAATCATATAATTATCTACCCACTAAATTCTAGTTTATTCATTAAAAACCTTATTATAGTGTGGTCATTGTGAATAAAAATAATATAACCTATATATAATGTCTAATTTTATTGATAGCATATATGACTACAAGGAATTTAATTATATCATGGTGAAGTTCAGTTCTGCTCCTAAAGGTTATTGTTGTATATGGCATAGCTCAAGAATCATTATTTTTATCTAAGGAATCTCCTAACATGATATCAGAATCATTTGTATGGATGTGACAAGGTAATTTATAATCTGGTGCTCATAGCACTAGAGTTGATACTAGTACATTTTTAAAGTCCTAAAATCCTTGTTCACATGTATCAATCCATATAAAGTCAACATCTTTAGAAATTAAAACAAATAAAGGTGTCATTTTACTAAAATATTTAATAAATATATAATAGTAACCAATATATCCTAGAAAACTTCAAACATCATTTTGTTTCATAAGTTTAGTAACTTTTTTATTACACTTATTTTTGTAGTATATACCTCTATTATTGCAAGCAAGATGTGGTGGCCTAATACAATACCTTATATGATCAACATATAACATTTGTTGTGACCTAGAGATAATTAGTTATCAATAAAACATTGAAATAATTTCTTGAGGTTCTTAATGGATTCATCATATGATTTCACATAGATGGTGAAGTCATCCATGAAAACTTACACATAATCATTGGATAGGTTAGAAAAAATGCTCAAGACAACTCTTTGGAAGGTGGTAGGAGCATTGCATAATTTGAATGGTAGTACAAAGTATGCATAGGTACCCCAAGGACATGTGAAGGTAGTTTTATCCTAATCTTCAGGAGCCATTTTGATCTATTTGTAGCTACTAAACCAATCTAGAAAGGAGAAATATTTATTTTTGCCAATGTGTCAAGTATTTAATTAATGAAAGGAAGAGGAAAATGATATTTACTCATGGTTGCATTAATTTATCTCAATTAGATACATTATTTTTCCTCCCCCTTTTAGCACAAAAACAAGGGTTGACACCCACTAACTATTGGATATCGGATAGATAAATCTTACATCCAAGAGTCTTTGTAATTATGTTTTCACTTTGTCCTTAACAATAGGGTTTGTTCATATTTATGGTTGGTGGATGGGTTTACATTAATCCTTGATATACATGCAGTGGGTACATATATATATGTGTGTGTGTATTCCTATCATGTCATATTAATCCCATGTAAAGGTAGGTTTTTTTGAAGCATGGTCACTCGTTGAGTTTATTATTTAGAATCTATCTTGTTGTTGATATTGAGAGACCATACAAGTAAGATTTATGCTTGTTTGGATAAGGACACCATGGAATATATAATGACAAATATCAAGTTGAGGATAAAATTATGTGTTCGTAGTTGATGAAAAGTTTTAATTCCTCTCATGACATATGAGGTTTATTCTATTGGAAATATGTTGATGATGGGACATGGTATGAATTTTATATGGTTCTCTATTTGTGGGTTGTTCTGATACATGTTTTTTAGGACATTAGATATTATTGTGTCATAATCTTGATCTTTTAAGTGTGGGATGTATTCAATAATTAGGAAATTATATAATTAATATTTATCATTGTTCTAATCTTTTATCAAATAAGATTGTTATTCATATGAAGGCTAAGTTGGTGGGTAGAGAACCAACTTATTTCTGGTGCTATGATTTGATATCAACATGTTCCTTGATCAACAATTAATTAATTTATCAATTTTAACCAACCATGGTCTCCCAAAGATAAGGTTTATTTTGGTTATAATATGATGAAGTTATCCGAGTATTCCCATAATTCTAAAGTAATGACTAGGTATTTTATAACCCCTTCTGAGTTAACCATTGGTCTATATGTCACTTATAGAATTATGAGAGTTGGGTGAATAAATTTAAGGCAAATTTTTTACATAATTTATTTCGTCATTATGTTAATATACACCCTTAAGTATATTAAGGTATTTTGGATGAGGGTACCATAGACATGGGCATCAATTACTAGGATTCTTGGATCAAAGTACTTAGGTGGGACTACATTTGCCAACATAATGTATGTAATTTTTTCAACTACTTGGATATTATAGGGATCCTTCCTCTTCTATCTAGGATTGTTTAGGCATAATTCATGCAAAAATTTAGTGTGTACGGGGACATATTTTATGGTCTAAGCTAATGGTATTTTGAAATCAAATTCATATTCTTGTTATTGCTTTTAGAGGTTTGGTCTATTGGAAAAAGGAAGGTGTTAGGCCCTCCTCAACTCGTATATGTTCTTCGTTTAGGGGTGAGGATTTGATTAGATGGTTTTGGGTTAGTAACAATGTTAGGGACCTCTTTAGGAGGTTCTATTATTACAAGTGAAGTGGTTTTTAGGAGAATCCACCCTAAACAAAAGTTGTACTTCACCTACCTCCATAGAATAAGTTAGGTATTGAATTATTTCATTAGTGTGTGTCAGTTTAAATTTATTATTGTTTAGGTTTGGTAAAGGTTTAGGGAAATTTATATTTCTCAAGGAGTTAGTTGGTTACTAGGTATTATGGATGGATGTTATTGTTGTTATTGTGGTTGTGGTTATGATTACTATGGAAAATGAACATGTGAATAGAACCATGGTTTATTTAAATTCCATGGATTTTGCCATTAGTTGGGGGGTAATGCCATTATTGATTCTAGTTTTGATATTATCATGGTTGATTCTAGTTTTGAGAGTGTCATGGTTGGTTTTGATATTGTCTATAATTGGTTGGTGGTTGAAAGTTTTTTTTTTGACCAATTATATATTTGGGGTGCCATTAGGGTCCAAGGATTATATCCATACCAATTAGGAAGAGAAACAAAATATTCAAAACTAAAGAAGCATAATTTAAAGGCATACATGAAACTTGTGGTCTTTGTGACCATGGTTTCTACTGAGTTACATAAAATTTTATCTCCATCTCCTTTGATTGCATAAAGATATATTACCTCAGGCTTATTCTCTATTTTTCTTGCCACTTTTTCTTGAACATGGCATTTACAATTTTCCTTCTTCTTATGGTAATCTAGATAATACATAGTAAAGTCTTGCTTTGTTTCTTATTTCTTCCTCTATGTATGTAGCATATCTAATTATGTAGCTAGATGATTGATGATATCTTATTTCACATCCTACATTAAATTTTCTAATCCCTCTATGAGAGTCTGTTGGTGGATGATAAACGTGACATTTTTATGTAATAGTTGTTATTCATCATGTACCTCAAGTAGTTTCTACATATAAAAGTGATCTCCTCAAATGTCATCCATCATAAATCTCCACTAATCAAATCCAATGCTTCAAGACATTCATCCATAATTCCTTTCAAAAATACAAATTTGATGGATTCTTTTTCCAATTAAATCTATTTAGATTTCAATAAGATGAATATAAATCTTTTCAGGTAATCTTCTAATGGTTCATCTTTGTTTTGTGACATTTGGAAGACATCATATCTTGTGTAGTCTCTTCCCCTGTAATAATATTGGTATTTAGAGAGGAATATTTTATTCATCTCTTTTTAATTAGAGATTACATCTCTTCCTAATCCCATAAACCATCTAAGGGTTCCATCCTTGAGAGTGGCTAGAAATAATTTTAGATTTTGAGCATCCTAGTTGTAGTCATAACTATGGCATAAGACATCAAACTCAAAGAGGAACATGTTAATATCCTCATTCTCCATTCCTATTAAATTGGGAAAATCACATAAAGGAAAAAATTTCATGGGTGCATTACCTATAGGAGTAGTGATGAGAAACTTGAATGTTGTGACCTTATATTTTTCTCCTTGGTGTTCTCCCATGGCCTTCATAACTACTTTTAAACTAGATATTTTTGCCACCCACTTCTCAAATCCTTTGTCAATATTATCCTAAGGTGCATAATGAATGGTGGATTTAAGATTATTTAAGGGAGAGAATAACCTTATAACTAGAGGCTGTGGAGTGAAATTTATTAGAATCCCTTACATAAGTTCAACAAGGATGTCGTAATCTATTGGGTCACTAGGTTCAACAAGTTATGTAATTCTAATTTTATTTGGGGCTAGAAGGGCTTTAATTTATCTTTTAGAGAGGAATTTTGGTGAGGATGGAGAGATTTGAATACCAAATTCTTGAGTGTAGGGTGGCCAAATAGGCACTCTTTGGAATGGTGAAAGGATGGCCTTTTTAGGGGTATGAGGATCCTCCTTTTCCTTGTTCTTGGACTATTTTCCTAATTCAATGAATAAATTCTTTACTATTATCTCTTCTAGTTGACAATCATGAACTAGCTATTAAAATTATTTCTTGAATTTTCATTATTACATGTGGCAATTTTTCCTCGGTAGAAAAAACCAATAGTCTAGGCAAGATCTACTTGAATAGTCTCTCTCTTGTTGCATATAAATTAACCATAATTCCTTTACGATCATGCCTACCCTGTTCTACATAAATTTAATATGAAATAAGGTTTTTATTACTTTGATTACTATAATTTTCATAAATTAAAATTATTAATCAGTAAAATTATAAAAAATACTCTATGAAAGCAATAAATTATTATGCTAGGAAAGTAGAGAATTTTTAAGCTAAGAGATTTGAAAATTCTAAATTAGGAAAGTGGGGAATCTAACCCAGCCTTATTAAGATCCAATACTTGAAACCTACCCCAAAAAATGGAAACCAAATGATGATCATATTTAAACTAATGATTAAAATTGATGCAACTAATCAAGCTTGGATACAACCTTACCAATAAATGATGGGACAAGCCATCCATTTGGTTTATTAATCCTAATACTTTCACTAATTGTCAACACAAGGTGTGTATTTGGAAAGATGTTGAAAATGTATATGAAACAATAGTTGTTTTCATAGGTTGAGAATCTATTTGTTTCATATAGGAAACAAACTTGCATAACGTAAATTTTATGAAAGGAAAGTACTAGAAAATAAATCACACTTGTGAGAATTGAATTGTTGAATGGAATCAATTTGTTATTTTATGTTTTAGAATCTTCTTGATACAAAAATAATAATGCTCACACAAATATCAATTGATTCTACTAAATTAAGCTTATGAATGCTATAGAAACACATAGAGAAATGAAATTATAAATGATCACATAATGGAAATAATGACTACTTAATAGATTAGGATATTGACCATAATTCCTTACAAGAGGGCCCTCCTTGGTTGGACTTGAGTTTCTATCCTTCCTTTGAGTACAACTGGTTTACTTTAAATCAATTCTTCTTTTATTAATCAACCTTTAGCAATGTGATTATTTCTATAATAAAATATTTAAAAAGTTCCATACTGTGTTTCTCTATATTCTATGCACTTCAATATTCAAAACTTCATTATTATTTATGCCCTACTATCTCCTCTTTAATAAATAAGGTAGGTTATTTATTTTTGCTTTATAGATATAATAGAATTTGTATTTTACACATGATGCTCAGTAAAATATTTCAAATCAAACTACTTAAGCTAAATGAAATATCAATAATTACAATAGAGAACAGAGTAGTTGGTTACATGGCTGTAACAATTAAGAAACTTAGTACATGGAGAAAAGAGTGCCAAGGACATATTTGGTCATTGATATGCCTTTCCATATATGGTAGGATATGTCCTTCATATCTAGCTAATTGTTACAAATTATTTGGAATAACAATAAATAAGTACAATCAACCCTTATAGTTTTGTTACATTATGATATAGTTTCTATGAGATGCAACATTTATCTTATATAGTTGTTATGGGTTAAACTGGATATATATATAGTTGTGATGTGTTAGAATAAAAATCCACTATTGTTATGGGTTGGATACCTAGTTACTATAAGTTGGATATTTAGTTGCTACAAGTTATCCTACTTAGTTCTTATGGGTTAGTTATTGATTCTTGCTTCCTCATAACTCACCCTTGAGATATATATGTACCGAATTAGTAGTAGAGAAAAAATAGTAATGAAATTACATGATGCAAACTAATTCATAAAATAAAAAAATTAGACATAAAACACCAAATATATGCATATCATTAGCATTTAATACTATTTAATATAAAAATTACAAAAGACAACTTTATGTACTTAGTATTGGCTGAAAAAATAATAAAATAGTTTCTATGAAGTTATTCAATGGATAATTTATTGACTCATCAATAAAAAATAAGTTGGTATTACTATAGGGTTTATTAAGCTTTCCATTTTTAACCTTAGGTTATATATACCACCCATTCATTGATCAATTCACCACTTACCTTCTTGTTATTTTAGTATTTTTAGCTATCTTAGATCTAGGTTACCCTTGGTCATCAATTCCTTGCATGCAGTATCCTTATTATATCCTTGATATACCCATTTATTACAACCATAGATATAACCTTTTATCTATTTTAAGACGTAGCGAGAGGCATACCCTATATCTTAGGCATATGCTTTGAAACCCTATCATTCTGAGATTTGAGTTTCGATTACCCTCTATGAGGTATGTGGTTATTCTAGGTCCTTACCTGTTCTTCCAAGTATACAAATGATTTAATTTTATGACCTTGATTGTATTCCAGTATATTGAGAGGAGGACTATTTCAAATCACCCTAGCTCATGTATATACTTTTAACTAAGCTCATACAAGATTAAATCTATTACCAAGAAAACTAATGTCTACCAAAAATAGTGAACACTCACATTCTAAAAAATACAATGCATGAGTCAAAGGATAAATAGTGTGAACAAATTTCATATGCAATTTGGAAGGATGATCTAATTATGTAAAAATAGCTAGGATCATTCAATGATACATATTATACTATTATTCCCAATTCACATGATAAAATAGTCAGAATGGCATTAATGCAATCTAAATTATTCATATAGAAATCACATCAATCAAATATTATCATTTCACAGCTTGCGAAACAACAAAAAACATCATAACTATAATAAAATATAGAAATTAATAAATACCATCATAATGGATCATACAATTTTCCCAAAAACTATACCATGAATTTATTCTTTCTTCAATGCCCTTATTTTTTTCTCCTCTTTAAAAATGTTTCAATAAAACATATTAAATGGAAAAAATTGAGTGGACTCAAGTCCCAAACACATCAAATCTACTTCATAAGTTGAATAATTTCTGCTAGTGCATCACCATGAATACACATTTCCAACGCTAGGCCACTATCACATCATAACTTTTTTTTTCACTACAAAAAACATTAACCACACAATTTAATAATGGGTCACTAAGAATTTAATAGTGAAAAGGTCATAATGTGCATTAAATTTATTTATGTCACAAAAAAAACTTAATATTTTTTTTGAATTTTGGCTCTATTCACATGCTAAATAAATCACTATGTAATACATAATCCCATTGGGATTGTATGAATGTGAGATAAATGGCTATGTATATTTATTTTGACCCTCACTACATTCTATTATTTATTGTGACATGCACCAAAATAGAATCCACCTATAATATTCAATTATTTGTGTGTATATTAATTTTAAATAATATACTAATCTAAATTGATAATGATATTCTAGATATTAAAAAAAAATTATTTACAATTGACAAAGCAAGAGGGGAGAAATTTACTTAGCTAATTTTTGTTGTCTATTTCTCAAAAACTGTCTTTTTAATTATAAATTATTTATAACTACTTTTAAAGCTACTCAAACCTAAAACAGAGACTAAAACCTCTCTGGATCCTATCAGTAGAGTCTAACCCTTATGATAATTGGAACTATATAGGGCTTATTGAAAGTATCCCTATGCATTGTGTGGTTTTGTATCTTTTGATACCCTTGTGATTGTGCCTAAAAATGTTTCATGTGTGTGCATGCCTTTAGTCTTGTGTGTTGGTTTATATTTTCATTCTCTTCTATCTAAACCCTAATTGTGATTTTGACAATAATATGCCCATAAAAATGAGTTATTATTTTGGGTTGCACAACCCAAACTATTCCACATTGAATATATGAGAGTTTACTACATCTTAATAATCTAAAAATTGCTCAAACCGCATGTTTTTTTCACACTTATGTGTGTGTGTGAAACATCATGAACAATCTAGAATGTAATGTAATGTTTTAATTTTTCAATTTTTGGCAACATGCAATTATAAATCTTGTGTATTCAAACTTGGATCTATGGATGTTATTTTGTAAGTTTTTTAATGTGTATGCCTTTTTTTATAATGTCTCAATATATTTTTAATTTTTTCCTCAATTTTACAGGTGATTTCTAAAGTGTCGCCAAGTAATTTCTAAGTGAGTATAGACTAAGGAATGATTTGTATTTATAGTTTACTTTGAATTATTTCATTCTATGACTAACCCATGAAATATGTCTATACTGACATCACATAGACTTACCAATTTGAAAAATAGTCATTGAGTGCACCTAGATGTTAGAGGTACAATCACTAAGAGTGGGGGGATGAATCAGTGAGCCCAAATTATCCAACTTCAATTCCAATCCTTTAAAACTCTTAATCAATTATGACAATCATTCATGAAGCATACAAATAATTCATAGCAATGAACAAGAGAGACAATGCAAGATCAAGCACATAACACATGACATACATGGGAAACCCTCTTGGGGGATAAAACCCACTAGAACCTACAATTGGACTACTATCCTATACTAACAATAACCAATTTAGACTAAGAATCAAATGATCAAGGAACTACCATTCCTTTTAGTGATATTGCAATCCCACATGGAGATACTACATATATATAGCTAAGTTATCACAACAGCTATATTTTTAGAAAGTTTCACTTTACAAGGAGGTTGTTACCCCCTTAGATGTCGATATACCATAATAACACCTATGAACACCTCCAAATTTGAACTAATGTCTTCAACACTTGATGATGGAACTCTAATTAATCACACTTTTCCTTCACATCAACAACTCTATCAACACATCAACAACATGACTAGATGGTCATACACACTATCCACACTCTGACCAGTCTCTCAAACTAGCCACCCAACTTTCATAGACATCAGCTATCCTTTGCTCATTCTCAAGACATCCAAAACATCATCACTCAATCTCAACTTGCAAGAGCACTATTTTATCATCAGAAACATGACCTATAGGTCATACACATAATCCTCAACATTCTTTTCTCATCAACCCAATAGTTGGTCACACTCACAATCCTCTTCTTTCCTTAACTCTCCAATTCTCTCACTCACACATCTCTCTCAAATCTCTCCCACTAGTCTCTCATACAAGTCAAAAAACTAACACATTTGGTTTCACTATTTATAGAGAAAACTTGATCATCATCATCTTGGTCATCCATTAGGCATGTCTTTAACCCTTAAAACATCTATCATATGAATACACAACTCAATACAATATTCATAGGTTATCCATAACATCTATGGGTCACCCTTCAGTAGCTACACCTTTTAATAAGGCCCTTGCAGCCCTTATAGGTCTCATGTGAACCCATTCACTCCTTTAGCACTTCATCGAACAAAAATAATAACACAAAAAACTATAAAAATCATGGACCCATTCTATATAATTTATAGGTCCACCTTAAGTCCCAACAACCAACATAGAACCCTTCTGCTTAAACACAATTTGCTCAAACAATATTCTATTCACATAGTCATTATGAACAAACACACAATCACCTTATAAACAATTTTTCATATTGCATACAAATGTTCAAATGTTCATGTTTCACACATAACATCTTCATGGAGTATACAACACTCCCTAATATCCAAATCATCAAGAGATATCGAAACAATATCAAAGCAATATCGAACAATATTCTCAGGTCACTTACAGTCTATTCATGAACACATTGTCAAATTTGAACCCTCATAACTATGCTTGTACACACTTTCAAATCTTAAAATATATATTTAAATATGTGCCTTGGAATTCTCTACAAGTTTTCTTTTTACACCATGGGAAAATTCTATTTGGATCAAAACTTATAGCCAAAATACAAAGCACAATTTTTTCCTTTATAAATTTAAATATTCAAAAGCAAACGGTCACAGTTAAACCTTGAACATCATGATCACATCTCATGTCCTCACTACTAAAATTAAAAATTCACCATTGATCTTATTTTATCTTTAACATATAGTCTTCCAAATTTAAATGTTAAACATCTGACAGTTGACCTCATCTCATGTAATCTAGAGACTTTGACTCAACGTGCTTCATCAATATCTTGTATGTAACGTGATATTTAACATCATTGAATGAATATCACTTTGGCCACTTTGACTCTACTCATGCCATTTATCTCTATCTATACAATCACCCACTCATCATTAATCCTTAGAAGAAGCTCAATCTCTATCTCTACTCAACTTTAAACATCATACACTTGTCCTCATCTCACTAATTCTTGACTTCTTGGAGTAACGCACATCGGTTATGTTGCTCAAACTTTAACTTGTGAAAATTTGACTAAGTATGAGAACCTTACTTATCTACCTCGAAGGCTAAATTTTCACATTCATATCTTTTACTGTGCTTGGATGTATGATTTGTAATTTGGACCATATTATATCCTTACATATGAAAATACAACCATATAACAATGTACTCCTAGAACCCTCATGTGTGACATATATTTCCATTAAAATTCCTTCTCAAATTCTTCTGTCATAGAGCTAACTATGCTTAGAACTTGTTTGGGAGACCAACTTTGAACATGCATAACTTTTATCATGCTACATTGCATGACCTATAATTTGGTGCATAAGAACTAGGCACAAAACTGAACAAACTCATAAGATCTCCTTTTCTTGAAATGTCAACACATTTGAGATATGCTACCATCAAAATGCTTACTTGGCTCTTTCCTGCCTCATAAAAATTTGGCAAAGTATGGGAAAACACTATCAAAATGTTAGGTTGTGGAGCTAAAAGCTTCACCAGGATGCAAACAGGAGAAGTTATGGAGGTTGTAGATGAGTTGCGGAGTGTCACAGACACCGGCGTCGGTCAGGACAACTGACGACAGCAGGAGGGAGATAGGAAGGCAACCGACGTCGGTCATGGATCAGCCGGCGTCGGCACCCCCAGGCAGTCAGGGACCGACGTCGGTCACCTGTGGTTCGAGCTGCGAGTATGTTACGGGTAGTTGGTTGACGAACCAAGCATTTGCATGTTTAGAGCTATTCTTAGACTAAGAGCTGCGGATTTAATTATTGTATTATTGTCTAATTATTGTTTGGATGAGATCTATATATGGACTCATGATTGTATTGTAAATGTGTGCTAGAAAGCCATAGAGCTTTTAGAGAGAGCTAGCGTAGCTCCTCCTAGTTCCAAGGGGTGCTGAGTGTGTATGATCAGGGAGAGTTGCAAGGTCTGCAAGGTCAAGGAGCTAATCCACTGGGGTACTGGTTGAAGAATCATAAGGACTTGGTGAGGCAAGGACAAGGGTTCTTCAGGGGTGTAGAGACATCTACATGGTGAGTAAGGTCTAGTGATTTGCAGGTAGCAGCAGAGAGCAGGAGATCTACCTGGAGTACGGTTGTGTACTTGGTGAACTGGTAGCGTGTTACTGACTGGTTGGAGAGGTGAACATCAATTCTATATTGAAGTTGATTGTTGGGACCGAGAGAGAGAGGGAAGAAGGTCTTGAGGTGTGGCAAACCTTTGAGGTGGAGGAAGAAGTGGCATCTTCCTTATTGTATATTCTTCTGAGTGATTATTAATACAATTGTGTATTATCTCTCAATTCCTGTGTTGTTTCATATTTCTAGTTACTTATTGATTCTGGTATATTTCTGTGTTTAGTTGCTAATACAAGAAGTAATCACATGTGTTCTAATTAGTACAGCAAGATCCTGACTCAGTAGGGATTGGAGCATGTTTATTATTCTGTGGTTTCCCTGACACGTGGTTTCAGAGCTTTTGGTTGGATCACTAACAGGTGGTTTCAGATCTGGTAGTGTTTGTTGATTACAGGTTACTCACAGGGGTCTCTGATTGAGTGGGAGTATAGCAATGGCAGAAGGAAGTAAGCTACGAATGGAGAAACTGAATAGCACGAATGGTCTGATTGATGGAAAGAAAGAATAGGGAAATAAAGATTGTTGGTTGGTTGCAGATCAACAGGGAGGAGCAGATGTTGCAGGAGATGTTGCACAGGATGTTCTGGATAAAGTGGAATCTTGGTTCACAGATTCTTTTGCCTCTTTCCATGCAGTTCGAAATAGAGCATCTTTTCATGGGTATGTCTTTGGAGACTTTGGAGAGATTTATTTAGGAGCTGGAGAGCCTTGTCAGATTATTGACAAAGGGGAAGTGAAGCTGAAATTACAGATGGACGACACACAGTGGTTGAAGGAAGTCATGCAGGTACCGGTCTTGGAGATGAGTCTAATTTCTTCAGGAAATTTGGGTGATGAGAGATGCACTGTAACTCTCATAGTGGATACACTTGAATTAGATGGTGGTAAGAAAGTAGGTATCCTTTATCTATCTACTTATATTACTGATTCACCTTTTGTTACAGAGATGTGGCTTTGTAGGATTGGTTACATATGTAGAAGGAGAATGCAAGTTCTGAAGCAGAAGACAGATGTTTTTGACAAGCTAAAGAACTAGAAAGCCTTGGTGTTCATGGAGGAGATGACAGACAGAGATCAGGTGAGAGAACTAATTTATTCTGAGCAGAGCAGGGTTGACTTGGTTAGGATTTTGATCCATGGAGAGCTCGCAGGTAAAAATTTATCACTCACAGACGAACACAGGTACTAGCGTCGGTCACACAGTAACTGACGTCGGCAATAGGAAGACCGACATCGGTCATGAGGTAACCGACGTCAGCAAAAAGGATATCGGCGTCGGCCAGGGAGACGACGTCGGCAGTCAGGGTCAGTGCAGGGAACCGACATCGGTCAGGAGCAGACTGGGAGATGGCTGAGATCGGTCACTGGAACGGATATTGGGCAGACAGCAAGTCTCAAACGCTCATGTGGAGGTCAAAAAGGGTAAGTGAACCTCATATTCATTGTTCACCTTCTTTATATTGCTTACTGATGGTTAAGAACCAGGAAGATGTGAAGAGGCAATGCAGGTAGAGTCCAGATACAGTGGGAGCTTGGCATGGATGAGGAGTGTGAGTCCTTGGAGAGAAAAAAAAAAAAAAACAAGTATTTGTTGGTAGAGTTGTCAATTGGAAGAAAGCACTGAGAGAGATGGATTCCCGTTTTAAATAAAAGAGTGGATGGATACAAGAGATGAAAGGCCAAGGCCTATGGTCTTGAGGAAGTTGCAGGACAGTGGTACAGGCTTTGACAGGTGGATGACTAAGCATGGCTTCAGTCAAGGTCAGTGTAACTATTGTGATTTTGTTCTTACCAGGTGGATGATGAGTCGCGACATTATCTAGTTACTGTATGTGGATGGTTTGCTAGCAGGGTTTGTACATATAGGGATTTGTTGAGCTAAAAGGTAAGGTTAGTTCAGAGGTGTGTCATGAAGAATTTGGAGCAGTGAAATTCTTTGGCATAAGAGACATGGAGATTTTATCTTCAGTGGGAGCTGATGTGAAGATGGTGTTGGCGAGGTTCATTACGCAGGATGCAGAATCGGTAAGCACACCAATGGCTGGACAGTTCAAGCTTAGCTTGAAATAGGGTTCGAAATCACATGAGGTCTATTGTAGATCTGAGTTTTCCCAAAGCAGTGGGGGTTGTCGAAAAGTATGGAGTCAATTCTGGGAAAGAGTACTGGAGGGCAGTTCAGTGGGACTAGCAGCAGGGATTCTTGTTATGCAGGGTCAAGTTCTTCACTACATGGACATGTAGGTGCGGATATGGCAGGTTACTTGAATGACAGGTATAGCATCACAGGTTGTGTGGTGGGTGGTCTTCAGGATTCATCTTGAAGAGGGATACAAACCAAGAAATAGATTAGATGGGCTACAGATACAGGTACAGGTGCAGCTATTTATCTCCAAGTGGGAGATTGTTAGGTTGTGGAGCTAAAAGCTTCACTAGGATGCAAACAGGAGAAGTTATGGAGGTTGCAGATGAGTTGCGGAGTGTCACAAACACCGGCGTCGGTCAGGACAGCCGACGATGGTAGGAGGGAGATAGGAAGGCAACCGATGTCGGTCATGGATCGGCCGAGGTTGGCACCCCCAGGCAGTCAGGGACCGACGTCGGTCACCTATGGTTCGAGCTGCGAGTATGTTACAGGCAGTTGGTTGACGAACCAAGCGTTTGCATGTTTAGAGCTATTCTTAGACTAAGAGCTACGGATTTAATTATTGTATTATTGTCTAATTATTGTTTTGATGAGATCTATATATGGACTCATGATTGTATTGTAAATGTGTGCTAGAAAGCCATAGAGCTTTTAGAGAGAGCTAGCGTAGCTCCTCCTAGTTCCAAGGGGTGCTAAGTGTGTATGATCAGGGAGAGTTGCAAGGTCTGCAAGGTCAAGGAGCTGATCCACCGGGGTACTGGTTGAAGAATTATAAGGACTTGGTGAGGTAAGGACAAGGGTTCTTCAGGGGTGTAGAGACATCTACATGGTGAGTAAGGTCTAGTGATTTGCAGGTAGCAGCAGAGAGCAGGAGATCTACTTGGAGTACGGTTGTGTACTTGGTGAACTGGCAGTGTGTTACTGACTGGTTGGAGAGGTAAACATCAATTTTGTATTGGAGTTGATTTTTGGGACTGAGAGAGAGAGGGAAGAAGGTCTTGAGGTGTGGCGAACCTTTGAGGTGGAGGAAGAAGTGGCATCTTCCTTATTGTATATTCTTCTGAGTGATTATTAATACAATTGTGTATTGTCTCTCAATTCCTGTGTTGTTTCATATTTCTAGTTACTTATTGATTCTGGTATATTTCCGTGTTTAGTTGCTAATACAAGAAGTAATCACATGTGTTCTAATTAGTAGAGCAAGATCCTGACTCAGTAGGGATTGGAGCATGTTTATTGTTCTGTGGTTTCCCTGACACAAAATGCTTAGGATCCCAACTTTGCACATGCATATCTTTTGATGTGCTTAGGAGAATGACCTGAGATTTAGTGTAAAGAACTAGGCATGATACTGAACAAACCCATGTGACCATTTCCTCCTAACTCATCCACATGTGGAAATGATGACATCATCAAACTGCCTACTTAGATTTTCTGCCACTGGACCCAAAGTGTCTAGATGAAAACTATGGACAACTAGATGAATTCCACTTATGAACACAAGCACTCAAAGAATATAAAACATCTTAGGGACCTATTTCACATCCTCAGATCTTCATACTCATACTTAAACATCTCTAACCATGACAAAACATAATATCAATCAAGCATACTAGGATAAACACATTACACACTTTGTCATTATTACATAGATTGACAAGGAACTTCATCCACTCACTAGGGAACCTACATGACATCATCATGACATCATTTAAAACTCTCCAACAATCTCTCCCTTTGTCATTAATTTCAACAACCAACATATGTATCAATATATAGCTCACCTTCCTTCTCTCTCAAAGCACTCCCACAATAGGAACTTCCTCCCCCTTTGACACAATGACAAAGTGGGCACCAAATGATCTTTAGGACCTAAAAAAATATCAAATAGGAAAGGAACATCTTATATAGATGATATAAACTCCCACTTACCTTGAGCTTACTTCTACTTGCCTTGACAACTTCCTCTTGCTCCATGCCAACACTCTCTTCAACCAAACACTATAACCAACGAAGAAGGAACATAAAAAAACCACTAAAAATTGGTGAAACTCACCAATAAACATTTGAGAGGGACTCCCCCTAAGATTTTTTATCCATTTTACCTTTTGATCATCTTCAGATCTCTACACACCATGAAGAGTCACCACACATCCTCACTATCCTTCTCTCTCAAGCTACCTCAGGAATCACCAGAAAAACTTCATGCCACTTTCCAAATAGGAAAAATGCACTAAACCAAATTAATAACTCTCCTTGAAACAAACATACCTTTCTCATTTAGAAAAATTGAGCAAAAATAACTTCTTCAAACTAGACCTGTCTTGCCTCTTTGTAACCTTACTTGGAACTTGTAGAGTCCACAATTTTTATTAGACACATCTTCAAGACAAAAACATCATATCTGGAGCACTTTCATATTCCCCTTCAAGCAAACCAAATTTGAACACCTAAATTAATCTCTACAACATACTTCCTTCACAAACCATCTTACCAATTAGGCATCCATCTTGACAAAAACTTGAATAACTTGAGAACCACAAACCTTAAAATATCTATGAATTTGATTTGACAACTCATTTGACCTATTCAATGTATTAAGAAGCATTATACCTCAATTGACAAGGAAAACTACTTTTATAGCATAGCCCAAAACCCTAGAAACTCAAAAAAAATAAGGTTAACAAACCTCCTTCTGGTCAACACACACCTCTAAAAATTATTTCACACCTAGAGACATTCATTACACACTTATGTACCAATATTTGAGCCTTCACACCTTTGGAAACATAGACTTCCTATGACCCATTTTAGGCATGCTTACCCTCAAGCCAAAAACTAAGAAAATTGAGAGCACTCAAAAATATTCAATTAGCACAAACATACCTTAAAACCACAAAAACACCTAGATCACATCACAAATAAGTATATAGGCCTTTCTGAACATCAAAATTTTCTTTACATTTTATCAATCTCATTATGTTATCTGGATATACCCCTTTCTAACTCTATATAATAGTTCCCTCATAAATCTCTAGAACAAGCTCATGAACTTGTTTCTCTTTCTTAACCAAAGACCTTTTATGATTGGCATTATCATCTTGAACACAAAAACTTGATTCTCTACAAGAAAAGATGTCTCCTAAGAAGCGTAGGTAGCGACACCCTACTTCACAGTGTCTTAGAATAATGTGAAACTACGAGTTACCCACAACTCCTCATATTCCTTCTCCTCCTTGGTCATCTGATACTTATAGTTTTTCTTCTTCTTCTTTGTATTAAGAGAAGCAACTTCCTCATCTACTACAACATTATCCTTATTTTCTAGGATTGGATTGATAATACATAGAGACAACAAAGATTCATGACATAGCTTTTCTTTTGAAGAATCCATCTTGTAGTTTGGAACCTCATCACTAGTCATAGATAATTGATGTTCTTTGCATGATACATGCTAAACAACATTATACACTTGGATCCATACATACCTCAAGATTAGCTTTAATTAGCACCTTCATCTTCTCTTTGAGCTTGGTATCTTCATTCTTAACATGAGCAGATAATGAGACCTCTTGGCACTCTTTAACTTGTTTAGCTTTCTTCACCATAACAAACATATTACTTGGACATGCAGACTCAACATGACTCACACTTGTCACCTTTGGCTTTCATGTGTTAACTTGCCTTCTTCTTTAAACTTTAGGAGCCTAATTGAACTCATTTTTAATTGATGGTATTTATTTGTATAATCTAGCAATGTGACCTCTCTATTCATAATTGTAGCACACCATACTCTTTAATGGAAACATTGTTTATCTTACCAAGTTTGGATAGAAACTTGTAATGTGTCCTATGTCATGAAAAATGAAACAACTTCCTCTTTTTGAAGAGAACACACCTTGATTAACTTTATGTGGACAATGAATTTCAAAGTGTCCCATAACAAGATAGTTGAAGCACTTAAATTTGTTCACACCTTTTGACTGATGACCCCCATCATAGTTCCATGTAAACTCATTTCTAAAAGGTCTCTTGTATTCTTTAGCTCTATGCTCAAATAGATTACAAGTGAAATAGTAACCATTGAAACTTTCATACCTCATGGCATTTATTTGTCTAATCTAATTTGTCTTCATTCTATAAGTACCTTCATTATTTATCTGATGATTTTTATTCAAGGTCTACTTATCCTTGTTAACATTAGTCTTCATCTTGTCTTTAGTTGTATTTTCTAGTTCTTATTTGTATCCAAGACCATTTTTGTCAATTGCATGATTTTGACCACTCAAAATATCATCTAAATCACTTGAGCTCTTTTGAAATCTTAAAAATGTCTTCACCTTACTAGATGTCTTTTCTAATTAAGCTTTCAAAGACTCATTTTTAGAAACATACCTTGAACATTCATCTTCTTTAACTTTCAAGCTTGTAGATAAGATTTCTAATTAACAACTAAGATGTTTGAACATATCTTCATTCTCATTGGTATCTTTATTCAATCTTGCTTCATAGACACTAAATTGGTCTTCATATTCCTTGATTTGAGACTTCATCTTCTTATTGAACTTATTCTCAACTTTCATTTCTTCAAGAGAATTTGTCAAAACAATCTCATAGTCCATCTCATCTTCATCATCATCTAAATCATTCCAAGTAGACTCCTTCTGATGTGATCAACTTCCTTCCTCAGCCATGAAGAGAGCTTCATCTTCAACAAGACCATCATCTTCATGTTCATACTCTGAGTCATTGTCTTCACTCTCATCTGATGAGCTGCAATCTTATTTAATGTAGAGACTCTTCTTATTCTTGAAGGACTTCTTGTTTCTATACTTTTTGAATTATTTCTTCTTGTATTTCTTCGTATCTTCAGCTTGGGCTTAACCATGCTCTTCATCATCATCATTTTCATGCTTATGAGGGAACTTATGAGCAAAATTTCTTATCTCTCCATAGTTGAAACATTTGAAGGGTAGTTTATTCTTATACTTCCCTAAGCATGTTTTCAATTTCTTAGTAATCAAAGCAATTAGTTCATCCTCATCAATGTCAGATATCTCATCTTCTTTAGGTTTATTACCTTGGAACTTATTCTTTGGCTTCATTTCTATCTTGAAAGTTGCTTCGTTCTTTGGTGGTATATCATCATTTACTCTCATCTCATAGGAAGTAAGGGTGCAATGCAATTGATCCATATTCAACTGAGTAAGATCATGACTTTCTTCTATAGCAAAAACTTTAGCATCAAACTTGAGATATAAAGACCTTAATACCTTTTGAACTAAAGTATCCTATTCAAGGTTCTCTCCAAGACCTATGATGATGTTCACAATATCATCAACTCTTTGTAGAAAGGATTCCACAGAGTCTTCTTCCTTCATCTTTAGACTTTCAAATTGCCTTCTGTGAGTTTGCAACTTATCAAGCTTAACCTTTGAATCTCCTTCATGATGATCTATAATTTTTCCTATGCCTCTTTATCAAATTTAAAATGGATTACCTTAGTGAACTCAATCTCTGTAAGAACAAAATTAACGGCATTCATTACCTTTGAATTATTCTCAAAAAACTTCTTATTTTTAGCACTAGATGGAGGAATAGTAGGAACAACATAACCATCCACAACAAATTACCATAGATCAAACCCTAAGGACACAATGTATGTCCTCATCCATGCACTCCAAAAATTATAATTGGATCCATTAAACATTAGATATTGATTAGTAGATAAACCTCCTTGCACATTCTAATTAGCCATATTGTACCTTAGATCATTTTCAAGTTGTCAAACCTTTACCAAAGGACCAGCTTTAATACCAATTTTTAGAGGTAAAGTCACTAAAAGAGGGGAGTGAATCAGTGAGCCAAAATTATCCAAATTCAATTCTAATTCTTTAAAACTCTTAATCAATTACCACAAACATTCATGAAGCATACATATCATTCATAGTAATGAACAAGATAAATAATGCAAGATCAAGCACATAACACATGACATACGTGGGAAACCCTCTTGGGGGATAAAACCCACTGGAACCTACAATTGGAATTTGTCTCATAATAAAAATAACCAATTTGCAACAACAATCAACTAATCAAAGAACTACCATTCTTTATTTTAGTGAAACTACAATCCCATAAGGAGCTACTACACTTATCTAGCTGAGATACCATAATAACTAGATTTTTAGCAAGTTTCACCTTGAAAGGAGGTTGCTACCCCCTTGTATGTTGAGATACCACAACAACACCTTTGAACACTTCCACATTTGAGATGATGTCTTCAACACCTGATGATGGAGCTTTGATTAATCACACTTCTCCTTCATAGCATCAACTCTATTAGCACATCAACAATATGACTAGATGGTCATACACACTATCCACACTCTAATTAATCTCTAAAACTAGCCACCTAACTTTCATATACATCATATATCCTTCACTCATTCTCAAGACATATAAAACATCCTTTTGGATCACTCTAGACCTCTTCACTCAAGCTCAACCTACAAGAGCACTATTTTGTCATTAGAAACATGACCTATAGGTCATACACATAGTCCTCAATATTTTGTACTCATCAACCCAATAGTTTTGCATACTCACTCTCCTCTAATTTCCTTTTCTCTTCAATTCTCTCACTCACACATCTCTCTCAAATCTCTCCCACTAGTCTCTCATACAAGTCTAGAAATTAACACATTTCGTTTCACTATTTATAGAGAAAAAATGATCATCATCATCTTGGTCATCCATTATGCATGTATTTAAACCTTAATAAATTTATCATACAAATACATAACTCCATACAATCTTCATAGGTTGGCCATATAATCTATGGGTCACCCTTAAGAAGCTACACCTTTTAATAAGGCCCTTATAGCCCTTATAGGTCTCATATGAACCCATTCACTCCTTTAGAACTTCATCAAACCATAAAAAAAACACATAAACACTATAAAAATTATAGACCCATTCCATATGATCTATAAGTACCCCTTAAGTGCCAACAACCAACATAGAACCCTTCTGCTTAAGCACAATTTGGTCAAATAATATTTTGTGCACATAGTCATTATGAATGAACACATAGTCACCTTATAAACCATTGTTCATACTGCATACGAATGTTTAAACCTTTATAATTCACATGTATTATCCTCATGGAGTCTAAAACACTCTATAATATCTAAATCATCAAGAGATTTCGAAACCATATCAAAACAAGCTCAAACAATCTTCTCGGGTCACTTACAGTTTATGCACGAACACACAGTCAAATTTGAAACTTAATAACTATATCTATACACACTTTCAAAATTTCAAATATATATTTATATATTTAACTTGGAATCCTCTACAAGTTTTATTTCTACACCATGGGCAAATTCTTCTTGAATCAAAATTTATAGCCAAAATATAGAGCACTAGTTTTTCCTTTGCAAATTCAAATATTCAAATGCAAATGGTCATAGTTAAACCTTGAACATCATGCTCTCATCTCATTTCCTCATTTATGATATTAAACATGCACCATCGATCTTATTTTATCTTTAATGCATAGTTCACTAAAGCCAAATATTAAACATCTGATAGTTGACCTCATCTCATGCAATTTGGAGACTTTGACTCAACATATTCCATTGATCTCTTGTACATAGCTCAATATTTAATATCATTAAATGACTATAAATTTGACTAATTTAACTTCACTTACACCATTGATCTCTATATGTATGATCACCCACTCACCATTTATCCTTGAAAGAAGCTTGGTCTTTATCTTTGCTCATCTTTAAACATCATGCACTTGTCCTCATCTAACTACTTCCTAATTTCTTAGAGCAACATGCACCATCGATGTTGCTCAAACTTTAACTTGTAAAAATTTTATTATAGGAACCTTACTTATCTGCTTGGAAGGCCAAATTTTCATAGTCATATCTTTTGCTACATTTAAACGCATGATCTATAACTTAGACCATATGATCTCCTTACATAGGAGAATCCAACCATATAACAATATACTTCTAGAATCTTCACACATGTGAGATATATCATCATTAAATTTCCTTCTCAAAATCTTCTATCATAGAGCCAACTATGCTTATAACTTGTTTTGGAGACCAACTTTGAACATGCATAATGTTTGTTGTGCTACATCATATGACCTAAAATTTGATGCATAAAAACTAGGCACAAAATTGAATAAATCCATATGATCACCTTTTCCTAAAATGTACACATGTATGAGATATTTTACCATCAAAATTATTACTTAGATCTTTATTGCCTCGTGCAAATTTGGCTAAGTATGGGAAAACACTATCAAAATTCCTAGGAGCCTAACTTTGCACATGAATATATTTTGACATGCTTAGGTGTATGGCCTAAGATTTAGCACATAAGAACTAGGTAAAATATTGAAAAAAATCATGTGACCATTTCCTCCTTACTCATCCAGATGTGGCAATGGTGATTTCATCAAAAATCCTACTTAGACTTTCTACCACTAGACCCAAAGTATCTAGATGAAAACTATGGGCAACCAGATGAATTCCACTTACGCACACAAGCACTAAAAGCATAGAAAACATCTTATGGACCTCTTTCACATCTTTATACTCATCCCTAAACATCTCTAACCATGCCAAAATATAATATCAACTAAATATAATTCAAGAATACTAGGACAAACACATTTCACACTTTATCATTGTCATATGGACTAACAAGGCACTTCATCCACTCACCAAGGCACGTCCATGACATCATTGAAAAATATCCAACACTAGACACTACCAAAAAAGGTATATCTATGTGGTAAATTAGTGATCTAAGATATGGGGAAGGTCTTTCTAGGATTATGAGGTGTTCCTATATATACTAGGCTAGTCCTGAATAGATGTATCTAGTGAATAACATTGACTAAGATAATAGATGGGTAAATAGATAGAGGGAATTATTACTTAAGATTAAAATATATAAAAAATGTATAATTATGTCAAATTTTATTAGAGTTGATATTTTCAAAGCATCCAATACCAAATTTAGTTATCTAATGATGCCCCCTTTTAATCCGTTGACGTAGACTAAGCAACAAGATTGCTAGTCTATAGTTCAAGAGTCCTAACTATAGATGATATTATCCAAAGAATGGTATATTCACTTGAATTAAATATTACACATGGATTTTTATTAAATAACCTTTAGTTCATATATATTTGAATTTCAATACAATGTTTGGTTCCATTCATATTTATCTTGATTTTTATGCTATGATATGATAATATAATGTGATATTTGTTGTTCCCAAAATCTATCACTTGTTTTTGTGGACAACATACCGACCATTTTGGTCCTATAGGCCAAAGTGATCTCTTTCTTTCTTTCAAAATGTTCTGAGCAGTTGAGTTTTTCAAATATTTAAGCCTTTTCAGCTAAGGAAGTCGTAGGTTCAATAGGCAGGCTTTCTTCAAAAGAAGTTTAAAACACTTAAGGCTTTTCCTTAGTGTTTTGAGAATCGTTCAACGCCTAGGTTCAATCAAAAGACTTAACGGTGGGATTTAAATAATTAGAATGAACCACTATGAACCATTGAACCTTGAAACAAAATGGTCCAAAGGTTCAAGGTTCAATGAGTTCAATAAGTCTGAAAGACTTAAAGAACAGAATTAATCAAAGAGCAAAGATTGAACTGTTGAACCTTGAACCAAAAAGAGTTCAAAGGTTCAAAAGACTTAGACAGACTTAGAAAATTCAGAGAGTTCAAAGCTTTGAAGAAATCAAAGAAGTAAGATTGAATCGTTGAACCTTGAACCAAAATGGTTCAAGGTTCAATGAGTTCAATAAGTTCGATAGACTTAGAGAATAAAAGGCTTTAAAGAAAGAGAATGAACCATTAAACCTGGAACTGAAATGGTTCAAAGGTTCAAAGGGTTCAAAGAGTTTAAAGTTCAAATAGAAGCTTCGAGTGAGTGGACGAAGTGAAATATCCCAGAAAGAAGTTCAAATAAATGGTTCAACCGAAGAAGAAAAAGAAAGCAAATGCAGCCCTTCACAAAAACATTGAAATATTGAACCTTTGAACCAAAAGAGTTCAAGGTTCAAGGTTCAAAGATGTTTAAAGCAACCAATGACATCCCTATGAACATCAAATTTAGGGTAATGGAATAGTTGTTGATTTTCAAAAGACTTGAGAACAAGTTCAGCGACTAGCCCAGAAAGGAGCCGAAAGACCAACAAAAAGTGAGAAGGTATCCCTGAGAGCTCAGATCATCAAGGAAAAACAAAACATGGCAAGGAAGGAGAAATGACTATAGGAAATTTAGAAATATCTGTAGGGGAGTTATTTCTATTAGGTGGAACAATCCACTAGGTAGACATCAGGGAACACAAACATTCAAGGATGCATCTTATTTTTCTACATTAAGTAAAGGTGAATGGACAGTCATGTAAGTATCATTAAGAAGACCAGACAACCCATGCTAAGGAAGGGAAATTTGAGATAATTTAGAATGACATAGTCAAGGCTGATGACCTATTCTAGCATGACCCTTTCATAGATATTCAAGGCATTCAATTCAACATGGGATGTTTTCATGAAAAGAAGCACCCAAAGTCTTTCTTGGAATTCTATATATTGTAAACTCCCATTTTGTATAAGAGAGATTTCTCTGTTATCAATAGTGAAGATCTACCCAAAATTGAAAGGCAATCTTAAGAATTTGAGATTAGACTATTAATCATATTTTGTTAAATGAATGAGAAAGCAAGTGACCTTTCAAACTTTGTGTTGGAATAAGCTTGTGTCATCTAAGAAATTGTTCTTATGTTTTTTTCCTAAATATAGTCTTGTTCATTATATCAAACAAGCAGAACAAGTGGAAGTCAGCTAGAAGATGTCCTGAAGCTAACTGTGGGAGACTTTGCACTGCCATAAGTGTCTTCAGTCTATGTTTTGTGTAAAGGATACTAGAGAGTCTATGAGCTCTCTTTATCATTCATAATCTTTTACTTTATTGTAGTCTTAGGTGCAGACTTTGAGTTGTGCTTAATCTTGATGTGTTCCTTTGTCTTAATCAGTAGGAGAGACAATGAAAGACTTTGTGCTTTCATTGGTTTCTTGTGGTTTTTGTTACTACCCAAGAAGAATTCTGTTGTTTGTTGAATATCACTTTTGAAAGAAGAGAAGTGATTTTTCAGTAATTTCATCAATATTTTCCTCTTTTCTGTGAAAATCATCTCTGAAAAAAGAGAGATGGATGGTATGATTTAACCCCTGTGTGTATTTTTAGCATATTTATAGTATACTATAATTTATAGGGAACCTCCCCTTGCTAAGAGGAGAGATTTATCTCAATTTAGATGTGGCCACCACATCCATTTTGTTGTATAAATCTCCTTATGTTGTGGTTGATGCACCTAATTTGACGTCAGTCAGCTGGTGAAAAAATATTCACCTAATAGTTTTTGGCAACTCTGTTGGGGAACGATGACCATTTTCAGTCCTTTTCTAGTCTATTCAAATTAAAGCATTTCATATCATTGGGGAATGATGTGAAGTAGGAAAGAACACTGCCAGCTTCATCTTCTGAAAATTCATTACAACAGTTTTGGTGACTCTATTGGGGAAGAACAAGAAATTTGAAGCCTCAAGCTTCAAATTGAAGTAGTTCTAGTTCTTTTCCTTATCCATTTTACACTCTGGAAAATCCACCATACACATGAATCCAGAGAGCTCAAGGTATTTTTGACCCTATATTTGAGCTTGTACAACTAAATAATTTTGATCTTTCCCCTCCACAAAATCACCTTCAGCAAACTAAGAGTTTTCCTCCTACAAACATCAAGTCTCCAATACTAGGCAAAGCTTCTCTTTCCTCTGCTAACAGAGCTTTGTCCATACATATCCCACAGATATTTATTATCCCTCCTTTCAATAGCCATATCATGGCAGCTCGAGGCCCCTAGGGTAATACTTTTGGTCCCCTAAATCTAACCCCACCTCTACATGAGCTACCCCGTAGCTCAAGGAAAAAATTTCCAAAGTTCTATGGTGATGGGAAGGTTCATCCTGATGAACATATAGCAGCCTTTTACATAGCTTATGGTGCAATAAGTGTTACATATAAAGATATTGCAGTCAAACTATTTGTGGAGACATTGCAAGGCACTGTTGTAGATTGGTTTAATCATCTACAAGCACAAACAGTAACTGAGTGGAACACTCTCAAAGCCAAATTTGAGGCCAGGTTCAAACTTGTAGAAGATGCACATGCCCTATTAGCTTAGCTTACACAAATGAAGAAGGATCCTCATGAACCCATGAGAGACTTTATTGCCAAATTTGATAAGCTGAAGAACAGGATTTCCATAATTACTCAGTCGATGCCAGAGAATCTCAAATGCTTCTTCATCAATTCTCAGCTTCTTGAAGTGATTTTCTTGTTGAGGCAGGTTGGCCACATAGACATTTTTGCTACTCAAATTTTAGCCACTGAAGTTGAAGATGACCTTATCTTGGTAGGAAAAATAAGAAGAGATTATAACAGAGGTAAATCTTCTTCATCTTCTAAATATTATTCTACATGCACCACTGATCCAATTGTGTAAGAGCTAACAAATGAATTGCTAGCTCTTAAAAGGAAAATGGCACAAGGGATGTCTGTTCCTCCTTCTTATTGGGATATACCAAGGAGGACATTTCCCAACCAGTCGTATTAGGGCAATGCTGCCATAAATCAAGGGCAACCAAACCGCCTTCCTCCCCTACCAGGGAAACTTGCCATTGAGGCAACACCAGCTAACTCAGTAGTTAGTCATCTTGAAACTAAATCTAATTTTTCTTTCCAACCTGAGTTAAACCAAGAAGATGACACTGATCTCTTTCTAGAGAACCAAGAAGAATTAGCTGGTGACTCTAACATTACTTTCTTGAATTACCATGATGAACCCATAAGTAAAGGTGAAGCATTTGATGGATCATACATTGTATTTACCAGGTCCTAGAACCAGTTAGCTCAACAAGCAGATAAAAGAAAAATAGTGGAAGAATCTCAACCAACAATTTCAATTGCTAAATGAAGAACTTCGTTGCCTTTCTAATCAAAGGACCTGGTGATCATTAAAAAAGTAAGTACCTCAAATATTCCTTCACCTTCTATTTCAAATTCATAGACCAGTCTTACACCCAGAAAAAACTAGATTGATGGACTACCTTCCTGTGTTTATAATTCATTTCAGTCATTTGATATAATTGGCCATGTTAAGAAGACCAAAATTCAAATGTCTAAGTTTGAATTCTTGCAATCCAACACTGAGCAGTTGGATAAGTTAGTTTAATGCATCAAGAATAAAACCATCCCTGCAAGACATGAAATTTTGAAAGTAACTTGTGATCCCCCAAAGAACACACCTGCCTAAAATAATCTTGTGATCATTCCTCCAGCTGCCCCTAGAAAGACAAAACCATTTTATGTCTCCCTGCTAATAAATAGCCATCAAATAAATAATTGGGTTATAGATTCTGGCACATCTGATAATGGCATGCCCACCAAGGTGGTAGAATCTCTTGGTCTCATGCTGACTAAGACCTTTAGCAGATGTTTCTCTATGAAAAAAATAGGTGCCTCTACTAGGATAAATCAAATTTGCTCAATTTGTATTTTTGGCCTTCCTAGATAAGAGAATTAAAATGATAGTCTTAGTGGTTGACGTCCCAGCCTCCTACGACATTATTTTTGGGCAAAATTTTTTCAAGGATATTGGAGAATTAAGCATGGACCTATCTGAGGTGAGGATCCCTATCAAGGGTGTCATGCAAAGGTTGCTTCTTGTGAAGGAGGAAAAGTACATTTCCGCCCAAACAGTAGCCCCTAAAGCTCAAATTTTGTTTGAGTATTCAGGCATGGGTAATTAATTTTTAACTACTGAAGACATTTCTATTTCAATAGACAAAAGCATACTAAGTGACAATCTAAAAAATTCAAGTAAGACATCAGAAGAATTGGTAGGGCGCAGTACACAAAAAAAATATATCTCTTCCTGATGAAGAAAAATCTAAAAGAAGATCAAAGTCTAATGATATTTGGATTCTAGAATTTGATGGCAGCAATGCTTCAACTAGTTTTAGAGCTAGAGTTATTTCAATATCTCTTAAAAGAGATATCTTCCCCTATGCATACAAGTTACAGTTCAGCAACACCAATAACACTGTTGAATATGAATCATTGCTGCTCAAATTAAATGCTACTCAAGATAAAGATGTTAAAATGCTTCATGCCAAAGGAGACGCTGAGCTAGTGGTTTGTTAGGTGAGGAACTTGTACCAAACTAAGTATGAAATATTATGACATTATCGCAATCTAGTGTGGGACTGCATTGAAATATTTGATGCTTTCAGTATTTATGTCATGCTTAGAGAATTCAATAGTCATGTAGAAGCATTGGCCGTCTCTGTAACTCTCTTGGTCCCTCACCAATATTTTAAAAAAGACAGGTACACTATTAAGTTGGTCTTTTGACCAAGTGTACTTGATAATGCTGACCATTGATAGGTGTTTAATGGTGATAACCAAATCATTGTTTTTTTGGAATAAATAGATAGCTTTGAAAATATTCAATTCAAAGGTAGTGAATCTCTACCACAGTAATTAGCTCTGGAGACAAATTCAAAAGCTGATGAAGAGTTCCTTCAGCTCAAATGAAATAAAATTCCCAAAGGATTAGTTTCTCTTGAGAAACTTTTCAACAAGCATGATAGGTTTATCAAGGAACAACAAATGGATTCAAAATCCTCCAAGGATTTTGATCAAATCAATTTGAGTACAAAAGACAATCCAAAATTGGTCAACATTGGGAATTGTTGCACTCCTGATGAGAAACTCAAATTCATTACACTGCCTCACCATTACATTGATGTTTTGGCATATTCATATGATTATCTGAAACCTCTCAGACCTGAAGAAATCTAGCATGAAATTCCTCTCAAGATTGAGTCATTGCCTCACAAATAGAAGTAAAGGCAGTGTAATCCCAGGATATCAGGCACAATTTTTTCTGAGATACAGAAAATGCTGAATGCAAAGATTATTTTTCCAATCCATCAATCCACCTGGATTGATAATATAGTCCCTGTAAGAAAGAATAATGGATAAATTTGCCTATGTGTTGATTTTAAAAATCTAAATCAGTAATCTTTAAAGGAAAACTATCCCCTACCCATCATGGATCAGCGACTGCAAACAGTGACTGGCGCTGAGATGTTATCAATGTTAGATGGATTTTTAGGATATAATCAAGTGGAAGTTGGTGAATCAGACCAACATAAGACCACTTTAACAACACCTTGGGGCACCTTTTCATATTGCAGAATGCCATTTGGCTTGATCAATGCTGGTGCCACTTTCTAAAGAGCAATGGACCTTGCTTTCAAAAATGAAATGGTTAAGTTCATTGTGGTATATCTTGATGACCTGATAGTATTTTATAAGCATCGTCTTGATCATATGCATCATCTACAACAAGTGTTGGAGTAATGTAGGTAGAATGGGATTAAGATCTCTTAATCCCAAGAAGTCAATTTTTGGGGTCACTGAAGGGAAACTTCTTAGTCACACTGTGTCCCAAGAAGGCATAAAGATCAACTTAGAAAAGGTCAAATCAATTCAAGAGCTTGCTCTTCCTACTAGTAAGACTAAAGTTCACTCTTTCTTTGGAAAGGTGAATTTTTTGTGAAGGTTCATTCCTGAATTCACAGAGAAGACTCACCAAATTATAAATATGATGAAGGGCAAAGCCACTTTTAACTAGACTGAAGAAGGCAAATCAGCATTTTGAGATATCAAGGAAACTATCACCCAGGCCCCAATTCTAGTTTGTCTTGATTACACCAAAGACTTCATGATGTATAGCTATGCTTTTGAACATACGCTTTCAGCCATCTTGGTTCAACAAAACAAAGAAGGTGTAGAATCTCCCATATTTTTCATGAGTTGTCCTCTCAAAGCTCATGAGTTGAGTATTCAATCATAGAGAAACATGCCTATGCTTTGGTGAAGGTAGTAAAGCACTTCTATTTTTACGTCCTAAACTCACACACTATTGCTCTTGTTCCTGACACAACAATCAAGTCCATACTAACTTAGTAGGAGTTTGGGACCAAAAGGGACAATTGGATTGCCAAAATCCAGGAGTTTGATCTTGTTATCAAACCAACAAAGCTTATGTGGGAAGGGGCCTCTATCAATTAATTACTGATAACATACTAGAAGTAGAGTATGAAGAAACAAGAGTTGAAGACATGCCAACAGTTCTCTTTATCACCACTACGAATGAGTGGTATTCAAATATTGCTCATTTCCTTACCTATGGTGAGTGTCTTGCTCACCTATCTCGTAAAGAAAAGAGGACTGTTAAGTTGAAAGCTTCCAATTTTGTCTTATGTGATAACAGTCTGTATAAGAGGAATCTTGATGGGGTATTCCTTCGCTATGTGGATAAAGCGCAGTAGAATAATCTTTTGGAGTCCTTCCATAATTTGGCTTGTGGAGGACATATTTTTGTGCCTGTGACTGCCCATAAGATTCTACGAGCTAGGTACTATTGGCCTACTTTGTTTTGAGATTCATACACTTAGGTGCATAGATGTGAGTTATGTCAATAGTTCATTGGCAAACCCAAGCTGGCTGCATTACCTCTTAAGCCTATGGTGATAGAAGAGTCATTTCAGCAATGGGGGATTGATTTCATTGGCGCTGTAAATCCATCATCGAGTGTTGGACATGATTATGTCCTCATAGCCATAGAATACTTTACCAACTGGGTGGAAGCCATTTCAATTAAGCATGCGACTTCAGAGGTAGTATGTAATTTCCTCAAGGAAAACATCATTTCCAAGTTTAGGGTCCCAAATAAGATTATAACAGATAATGTAGCCTGTTTCTCTTCTCATGAGATTACCTAGTTTTGTTACTCTTATGGAATTATTCTCTCCCACTCTTTTAACTATTATCTACAAGGAAATGGTCAAGCAGAATCAAACAACAAGAACCTGATGACCATTATCAGGAAGCTGTTAGATGACAATCAAAGGACCCGGTATTAATCATTATTTGACGCTTTATGGGCAGATAGAATTACACCCAAGAGGGCAATTGGTATGTCCCTATTTCAAATTTTGTATGGTCTCAATGTAGAGATACTAATCACTCTAGAATTATCAGTGTTAAAGTTAGCAAAGGCAGTGGAAGATTCAACTTTTGAAAGTTCCATCAACAAAAAGATCGTGTGTTTGACTGAGCTTAATGAGCAATGAACTATGGTGGTGGACTGAATTGTTGTGCATCAAAGTCTAGTGAAGAGACTCTTTGACCAAAAATCAAAGATCCATGATTTTTAGATTGGAGATCGAGTCTTGTTGTGGGACAAGAGGAGAGAACCAAAAGGAATGCATAGAAAATTTGATTCCTTATGGAGAGGCCCATTTTCCATTCATAATTTAAATGGTGAAAATAGTTTTTTGCTGAGATATCAAGATGGAATGCCATTTACTCTACCTCACAGTGGGTAGCATTTGAAGCACTTCAATCCTTGAAGTATCAGATAAGTCCATTTATATATTTGTATAGTCTTTATTTATTTTGTGTTTTTTCATTTATTTTTGGTGCCATTGGTTTTTGGCACCTTTCTTTTTGGGTAAGCATGACTCCATAGCCCAATGGCATAGATGAAGGCACTAAGATTCTAGTTTCTACTCCCTTCGATTACTTCAGTTTTCAATCGATGGAAGTTCCCCAATTGGAGCCAGTTGTTGTTCCCAAAATCTGTCACTTATTTTTGTGGACAACATACCAACCATTTTGGTCTTGCAAGCCAAAGTGCTCTCTTTATTTCTTTCAAAATGTTCTGAGCAATTGAGTTTTTCAAATATTCAAGCCTTTTTAGCTAAGGAAGTCGTAAGTTCAACAGGCAGGATTTCTTCAAAGGAAGTTCAAAACAGTTAAGGCTTTTCTTTAGTGTTTTGAGAATGGTTCAATGTCGAGGTTCAATCAAAAGACTTAACGGTGGGCTTCAAACAATTAGAATGAACCACTATGAACCATTAAACTTTGAACCAAAATGGTCCAAAGGTTCAAGGTTCAACGAGTTCAATAAGTCCAAAAGACTTAAAGAAAAGAAGGAATCAAAGAGTGAAGATTGAACTATTGAACCGTTGAACCTTGAACCAAAAAGAGTTCAAAGGTTCAATGAGTTCAAATGTTCCAAAAACTTAGATAGACTTAGAAAACCCAGAGAGTTTGAAGCTTCGAAGACATCAAAGATGTAAGATTGAACCGTTGAACCTTGAACTAAGATGGTTCAAAAGGTTCAAGGTTCAATGAGTTCAATAAGTTTGATAGACTTAGAAAATAAAAGGATTCAAAGAAAGAGAATGAACCGTTGAACTGTTGAACCTGGAACCGAAATGGTTCAAAGGTTCAAAGGGTTCAAAGAGTTCAAAGTTTGAATGGAAGCTTCGAGTGAGTGGATGAAGTGAAAGATCCCAGAAAGAAGTTCAAAGAAATAGTTCAACTGAAGAAGAAAAAGAAAGCGAATGTGGCCCTTCACAAAAACATTGAACCATTGAACATTTGAACTAAAATATTTCAAGGTTCAAGGTTCAAAGTGACCAATGATGTCCCCGTGGACACCAAATTTAGGGTAATGGAATAGCCATTGATTTTTAAAAGACTTGAGAACAAGTTTAGTGACCAGCCTAAAAAGGAGTTGAAAGACTAGCAAAAAGCAAGAAGGTAGCCCCGAGAGCTTAGATCGCTAAGGAAAGACAAAACATGGCAAGGAAGGGGGAAATGACTATAAGAAATTCAAAAATATTTGTATGGGAGTTATTTCTAGTAGGTGGAACAGTCCACCAGGTAGACATCAGGGAACACAAACATTGAAGGACGTGACCTATTTTTCTACATTAAGTAAAGGTAAATGGATAGCCGTGTGGGTAGCATTAAGAAGACTAGACAACCCATGTTGAGGAAGGGACATTTGAGATAATTCAGAATGCCATAGTCAGGGCTGATGACCTGTTCCAACATGGCCCTTTCATAGATATTCAAGGCATTCAATTCAGCATGGGCTATTTTCATGAAAATAAGCACCCAGATTCTTTCTTGGAATGCTATATATTATAAACTCCCATTTTGTATAAGAGATATCTCTCTGTTATCAAAAGCGAATCTCTGCCCAAAATTGAAAGGCAATCCTGAGACTTTGAGCTTAGACTGTTAATCATATTTTGTTAAATGAATGACAAAGCAAGTGACCTTTCAAACTTTGTGTTAGAATAAGCTTGTGTCATCTAGGAAATTGTTCTTATGTCTGTTTCCTAAATACAGTCTTGTTCATTTAATCAAACAAGCAGAACAAGTGGAAGTAAGCTGGAAGATGTCTTGAAGCCAACTATGGGAGACTTTGTGCTGCCATAAGTGTCTTCAGTCTGTGTTTTGTGTAAAGGATACTAGAGAGAATTTGAGCTCTCTTTATCCTTCGTAATCTTTTACTCTATCGTTGTCTTAGGTGCAGACTTTGAGCTACACTAAATCCTGCTGTGTTCCTTTGTCCTAATCAGTAGGAGAGACAACGAAAGACTTTGTGATTTCATTGGTTTCTTGTGGTTTCTATTACTACCTAAGAAGAATCCTGCTATTTGTTGAATATCACTTCTAAAAGAAGAGAAGTGCCTTTTCAATAATTGCATTAGGATTCTCCTCTTTTTTGTGAACATCATCTCTAAAAAAAGAGAGATGGATGGTATGATTTCACCTCTATGTGTATTTTTAGCATATATATAATATACTATAATTATAAGGAACCTCCCCTTGCTGAGAGGAGAGATTTGTCTCAATCTGGTTGTGGCCACCACATCCGTTTTGCTGTATAAATCTCCTTATGTTGTGGTTAATGCACCTATTTTGCCATCAGTCAGTTGATGACAAAATATTCACCCAACAATATTAATTCTCTTCCACACCATTTACATCATTATATATCATTTAAAATCCAAATGTTACATATCTTTAATATTTTTTACTTTTGGCAACCATTGGTTTGCACTTATTTACCATATTAACTACAAACTAAAGGATATTTACATATATACCATGGTATATATATTTTTTGCTTGTGTAAACAATATTAAATTCTTCTTTATTGTTATTTTAGTATGGTTGTGAATTATATTATATACCATAATGCTCATATAACCTTGATGAATAAACTTTCCAACATCATCCCCATACTTAAAAAATTATCCCATTCTCAAGACAAGTTCAATTAATAACCCCGCTACTTCGAATTTCCCACTATGGTTCTTCCTTTTCATCCATATTAAATTACTCTTCCTCCCCTAAAGTCAATAGTTTTATCCTTATAATTTCCATTCTTTCCACAACATTATTTTACCTTCATCTATCCATGAAATCTTTTATGTTCACCTCATTGTACTCATCTTTGAAATAGTATTCTATGTCTACATAATTGTCTTATTCCCCCATATAATAATATTTTTCTTCTATGGTGTTTTTTACTTCTATATTTTCATATCCCTCTTCCACAATGTCATATTCCTCCTTTCATATTTTAATCTCCTACTTCCAAAAAATTATAATCTTCATCTACGATATCATATACTTCTCCTATCAAGTAATTATTTTCTCTCATAGTGTGATTCCTTTATTTTGTGGTATAATGACTTTATTGTCCCTTTACAGTATGGTGATTTTGTTTAATGACATGTTTTACTTTATTTTCAGTATCACCCATGGTCACATCATCTTATCCCACCATAGAGTAATAATTTTTATTTGTGGTATTGTAATCTTCCTTCATAGATTAATAGTTTTCTTCTGCCATGTCATTTATGTCTTCCACGACATCATCATCCATATCTTGTGTTACTTTATATGTACATAATAACTTATGTACCTATGTCTTTAGCCTTCAATAAAATTATGCTTCTAAATCTTCTTCTAATTTGAATCCAACTTATCACTCTTCACATAAGTCTTAAACTCATTATTTATTTGATACGCGATGGTTTTATTAACTAACTCTACACTATAAATCTCATCCTTATCACTTTCATCTTGTTCATTTGTTGTGGTGCATGCATCTTCCATTCCCCTTCCTAATGGTATGTAGGGTATTAATCCATTACCTTTCATCCTTATCTCTTCATTTATGGAGTCTAATTTCCATTACAATGAGCAAGCCATTCCAACACATATAGGGTATGATGACTGATTTTAATACGTTTCCATGACTTAAAAATCTATTATTTTAGTGATACCCCCAAAATCTACTTCTATTCCTTTTAATACCCCTATGATTACTACAATGTGCCATCTACCAATTTTATATCATTATCTATCATATGTAATGGTAGAATTCCTAAGGCATCCCACATATCTTACAATATCAAATACACATTTATGCCAAGATCCAACAATTCACAACATATCTCCTTGACACCAACTTTCACATATAACAAGATGGCTAGTTTTCTCCATCTTTTTTAGTTCTAATCACATTTTTATCCTCAAAATTCACTTTTTCCATCCTAAAATTTTCATGGGATCTCCTTTGTTTATGAAAATAAATTCAATTTTTATACTCGTCCTTAAGACTTTATTAACCACTATATTTTTTTGAGATATTGTTTCATCATCCTCAAAATATATGATTTTATTTTTCCCATTTGTCTATTTTTCTACTATACATTTTCTACTTTGTTCCACTTTATACTCATCAATTGTTGTATCTAGGTAATCCCTATCACTATTTACCTCATCTAAATCCTCTTACTCTGCCAAATTGTTTCACTTTTTCACTTCTGGTAGGTATTGTAGCTTTGGGTACTTTTTCTTCTAATGCTAAACTATTTCACATCAAATCTTTACACACTCCCTCTTTGTTTTTCAAAATTTCTTTGATCTCCTATAATTGGTTTGATTTATTTTCTCTCCTCTTTGAAGGAACCTTATTATCCCTTATTTTATTTCTCCTTTTATTTGATCCATCCTCAAACCATCATTTGATTTCTTCTTTTGTCTCACGTCTTCATTTTTTCCACTATGTGGCTTCTTCTTTTTGTTGTTCTATGGCTTTTTAGTTTCTCTTTTTTTCTATAGTTTTATCTATTTAGTTCCATGGTTTTGTATTAAAAAATTCTTTTCTTTTTATTTTATCTTTATCTCTCTCCCCCCCTATCCCCACCTTTTCTAAATAACATGGTGGATGACAGTTGGTTCAATGGTTTATTTCCTCAAATATATCTTACATCTAGGAGGGGACCCATCTTCTTGTATTCCATTTTCATCTCTTTATTCTATAATATCTTTAACTAATATTTAACCATCATATTCATCTCTATTATCTATTCCTTAAATTCCTCTCTTTTCTTCTTTTAATATTGTTTTTAAATTATGCTTCCTAATAGCTTATTCCACTATATTTTTGACTAAATTTTGTAAATATACTTCTCTCTATTTATTGTTTCTTCCTTCTCCTTCCACTCTTTCCTTCTCATCTTTCATCTCATTATTCTCTTTTTCACTGCTTCCTATACTTTCTACTTTCTGTCCTTCTATCCAACTATCTTCTTATACTCGAAAAAGGTCCTCTTTGGCCTTTCAATTCCAAATATTCTCCTTTATGTCATAAATCTATATTTTTATTATCAATTCTAATTATTTCAATGATGCATTTGTTATATTTATCTTCCAATTGTGTTTTTCTTCTTCTGGTGATACCCCCACTTGATGTCCCTTTGACTTCTCTTTAGTTAAACTTAGTTGTATTATTATCTCATCTCTTTCTAATCTATGTTTTCCCATTTGATAATCCAATTAATTCTTTTCAGCTACTAAATTCATTTGTTCCTCTACTTTTCCCATTTTACGAGTCGATAATCCACCCCTCTTTATTAAAATTAGAATCCATAATACCTTAATAATGAAAGTATTAGTGGATGAAAAATTATGTATTGATTTTACCTTTATTTATCTACTCTAACAAATTAGATACTAAAAATATCACCTTAAGGAAACTAGACTCATCTTTCATGGATTTTATAAACCTAATCAAAATCCTATTGGTTGTATTTAAAATAATACACACCAAACTTATGGTTTTATATCATTCACTTTCCTACAACATGATCTTAGGCCATCCATGGAATCACCACATGTTCTCATAGACAATACATAAAATTCATCCATAATGAACAACATTGCAAGAGTGAAGGAGATCCTTATCCTTGGGGAATCCATCCCCCCAATCCTAAATATCAATATCACATTATTACTACTTCTCATATAAATAATTCTCCTCATCTAATGTTCATCAAAATAAATCCTTATTTACAAGTCATTCTTACTGACTTAACTGTGATGAACCTAATGAATTGTAAAACATTTGACATACCACTCGATTACCTACTTGTATACCATAATAGCTTCTTCCTTATCTCCTCCATGATACATGACCATTACTTTAATTGGTGATGATATTGGAATTCCTCCCCTATGAAATGATAATTAAGATTCTCACATAGATGATGGATTCACTTGTAACAATTATGGGGTAGCCAAACTCTTCCAAAATCCTTTAACCATGTCCCTTTGCACTTTTACTAACCTGGGTATCTCTAATACTAATAAAAATAATCAACCTAATTCTCATGGATGGAAAATTTATTCCTCTTATGTTGATGCCTACATCATATACCAAACTCAATCATGAGATGTGGATGTAATGCATTATCAAAACATTCTCACTAAAATACATGTATTTAGTTGTGATGTTCATGTCATTCATATATCATGTAAATTTAATGATATTGAACTATATTTTTTAAAGTCATGATCCTCCTATTAATCCACCTTTGATAGATACACCATGGGTTATATAGTAAAATTTTACCCCCCTCCCCAATCTGGCAGAATTGGCCACTCCAATAATGTTTTGATAATTCCACACAATCCCAATGGTATCTAACAACTTGATACTATTATGCCTATCTTCCTAATTTCTAATGGTAATGATCAAATTGATACATGTTAACCTTCATTTTATATCTAAATCAGCCAATTTTTCATCTATCATTGATATAATTTCTTATAATTCATCTCTAAAATTAAACTACATTAACCAAATTGATTTTATTTCCTAGTTCCTACTTCCCTTTTTTATTCTATTTTAATATTACTCTTTTTTTGTAATCTCCTCTTTCCACTTTTCTTCTCCTTATTTCTTCCTCATTCTTCCTTACACTCTTTCTTTATTTATTTCTTTTTATATCTATTTTCTCTTATCTTATCTAACTTCTTTCTTTTCACTAATTCTTGCTCTAATATTTTTTTAATTTCCTCAATTATTCTTTCTTCCATTTGTCCCCCTTCTAGCCTTCACATTTTATATTTCAATATTCATCTCTCTTGAGATGCCCCTTTTTTCATCTAATCATCCCTTAGGTGTCTGGTGCCTAAACCTCTTTAAAAGAGGGAAACATAGACTTTCAAGTTAATATTCTTGTCACAAAACATATGCATGCTTATAAAATTTGTATGTTATTATATCCCACATATATTCTAATCTCCTTTTTTATGTAACCTCCCCCACCAGATATCAGTTGGTCATGACCTATATTTAGACACCAAATGTTGACATAAAATAAGCAACATGATCATTAGTCTAAAGTTCAAGAGTCCTAACTAGAGTTGATATGATGTAGATAAGGATATATTCACTTGAATTAATTATTACACACACATTCCTCTTAAAATTGTGTTTCATATATATTTGAATTAAAATATGATGCTTTTGTTTCATTTATATTTATATTGATTCTTATGATATGATATGATAGCATGATGTGATATTAATTCCCTTCCACACCATTTACATCACTATATACCTTTTAAAATCCAAAGGTTACATATATTCACTCATCATTGATTTTTTTAACCATTGGTTTATACTTATGTACCTTATTACCTACCAATGAAAGGATATTTACATATATACCATGGTATGTATTCATTTTCCTAATGTAAAATATATTATACTCTTCCTTATTGTCGTCGTGGTATGTTTGTGCTTCTGTGCTATACTATAATGCTCATATAAATTTGATGAATAACCTTGCAAACATAATCTACTATTAAAAATTATAAATTAAAAAGATAAAAGAAGAAATTTGGTACTTGTGATAACTGCACTTGGTATTTCTAAGTATGACCATAATGTGTTATTTGTTCCATGTTAAACTTGTAAGAAAATATGTATATATCAATGTCTTCTCATGATAAGAAAAATAAAATAATTTAGATCATTGAATCACTTGAAATTGAAAATAAAATGACTTATTTCACTTGATGGTATGTAAACAAAGATTCCACTTTTTGAATTTGTTTGGAGAATATAATGGGGTGATTATGCCTCAAGGAGATGCAACAACTGAAACGATGAGTTTAGGAGTGTAAATGCCCCAACTACAATTGAAGAAGGATTGATTTAATTTTAAATATGTATTAACCTCAACCACATTAATCTTAATATCATATTGATTCTTTTATGAAACCCCAAAATCAGGTCCGTATTTTTTTTTAATGTCAAATTAAAAACCCAAAACAAGGTCATATGTAAAACTAAAACCCCAAAATAGGTTTTTATGTAAAAGGATAAATTTATATAAATGGATATAGACGTAAATTTCTTATGTAGTACCATGATCCCAATCTATATTCAATACAAAAACTATATAAGTTTTTGAATGAACCGATTCCATACCCTAATATGATCCATTTGTACCTAAAAGTGATATATAATACCCATATTTATATGTGATAATATCATATAATGTCTCAATTGTTCCTCAAAAATATGTATAATTCCCTAAATATTTCTTATTCTACTCCATTTGACCCTTCTAAATCACGTAATCTATCTCAAAATTTCAAATATTTTAATGTCATAGCTTGAATATTTGAAACAAGCCCATTGTATATTCCCTCTTTTGATAAAAGGGATGAAGCCTACAAATCACTCATCTCAAAAGAATGGATTATGCACATCATGTGTTATATAAAAATATAATTTTGTAAATTATATATACAAACATCATAATATATGTCATCATATAAATATTTTGATCATTCAAGCACACATAAAAAAAGTAATCCAAGGAAATGGGTATACCAACGTCAATGTCTAGTAAATTTATCAATTAAGCATGTAGTGATTAGAGTCACAATATATTCATCATAAATACATGGCATAGTTACATAATATAAATTTGTGTGATATAAATCATGGTGAAGATATCATAACTTAACAATCTTATATGTATCCACACACACACAGACATAAAAAATCATGATCAAGAGTCACACAAGCATACAAGAAATGACACTCATCAAACATGACATGGAAATGAAATGAAATAAACATTCCTTTAACATAAATAACCTAAAACATGACAAGACACAACCAATTTACCCATATGAAATTTAGTATAACTCACATCAATAATCAAACAATGTTGCAATCTACACATAGAGTAAGTAATGTTATTTCACTATCATCATAAATTATATAAAAGAATAATATCCATAGGAAATAACACTCTATAAAGTATGAGAAATATAAATTCATTTAAAATAGTCTACTATTATCAATGGACTAGTATAGAAAGATATTACCCAAAAAAATATGAAGATTCCCCCATTATAGGCATGCCCCCAATGCTGAAAGGTTGCTCATGGGTGTAATAAATATCATAGATGTATTATAAAATTAAAATATCTTCATATAAAATTTATATATAATTCACCATGGATATGATGAATATTACCAATCAACTATGTGTATTGACAAAATCATGCATATCACCTAGTTTTGAAATTTTCTAAATATTTTGGTATTTTTTAATATTTGAATGTTTTTGTATTTTTGAATGTAAGAATTAAATTAGATAATAAATCAATTTAAAAATTAAAGGATTGAATAATATAATAATATAACCTGAACACTCCATAGGATATGTCAACACAGTGTACACCTAATGTAATAACAAAGCAATCTCAAGAAAGTGAATGAAAGAAATATGCCTCTGATGTATATGCAAATCAAAAATTCATATTTAAAAGGAGTATGTGGAGAAATAAAAATGAATTATTATAATGGGAAAAATTTGATGTGCACACAAATTTCATAAGACATGCAGGCATATAACATGTGTGATAATGAAAGATCAATGTGGACAATGAAAAATACATGCATGGATAGTCAATATAGAGAGGTCATAAAGTGTTGCATTAAGGTTTAACGTGCCTCAATTAATGTGTACTAAGATTATATTGTTGTAAATTATGTGTCATCATAGGATAATTATCATTAATGTCAAGATCGAGATAAATGATCAAAATACATAGGCAATTGAAAACATCATAATCAAACCAAAGCTAAGGATAGATGAATCATCAATACAAAGGCACATGTAACATGTATGTAAAAGTAGATAAATAAATGAATCAAGCTATCAACCCAAGATATTTTTTTCAAGAAAACAAACAATAATAAAGTATTTAAATTATATGATGTTAGAGATAATTAAATATCTCATCAATGGGATGCCCGAGTGTAGGTCTTGGATCTATATGTTTACATTTTAAAAATAATTTCATATTCATCCTTTAATTGTGACACACCATTCTAATAAATATCATATTTTTTGAATTTGTATTAGGATATGTGTAAATTAAATTATCATAGTCTAGAATTAGTTTATTTGATGTCATTTACTCCTCAATACATTCACCATCATCAATATCATGTGCATGGTTAGATAGTTTCAAAGAGGGAATTATTACTAGACTAGGTTTTATGGTATTTATTTTCTTTTGTTGTGTTTCTTTGTTCTTGATTGGTTGATTTGATTTTACATAATTTACCCTAATTGAAATTATTTCCCATATGTTATGTGGAGGATAATTATATGATATTAGTTAAGAAAGGGTTTTCATGGGTTACTTTATTTTAGGGAGATCTTTTTTAGATAACTCTTCTTTCAGTAATTATACCTTTGGAGATGGA